>JAWNPK010000018.1:5255000-5893140 GCA_035047565.1 Drosophila mulleri | reverse complement strand
GTATATGTTTGGATACATAATATACATACATATGTATATAAACACACGCATATTTATCATAAATATATAATATATGTATGTGCGTGTATATGTACACATGTACATATGTATATGTTTTCTCCGCTGTTTTAGCATTTTAGTAGGGCTTTTATTTTCATAATAAAACTTGTTCTCAATCGTACATTTTATTTCGTTTTGCATTCTGTTCCCTACACCATTCGCTGTCACCGCGTGTGTGTAGTACACACACATACATACACTGTGTATCAACACGCTTGTATGAATGTGTGTGTGATCATTACTTTCTGTTTTACTTCGTATTTCTGTTTCTTTTGTATTTGCCTCACTAACACGCGCAAGTAGTTTTCAGCAAACTACCACATACATACATATGTATGTATGAAAATTATTTATTTTTTGTAGCATTCCTTCACTTGCTTCTTTTTGCAATATTCTTTTTGAACTGTTTGAATTATAACTAAGTATGTATGTATGTATGTATGTATATGTACATACATACATATGTATATTGACGAGGAATATTATTATATTATTATATATTATTATGTATGTACATTTGCTTATGTGCAAGCAATGTAGCATTATACATATGTACATACATATGTACATGTGTATACATATGTATGTATGTATATATGTGCAATGTATAATAATTTTAATATATGTATATACATACATACAAATAATGCCTGGACTATTATCACTTCTGTACTTAGTTTTCATAGTGATATTTTAGGGATTAATCAAGTAGTTAATTGGGATATTTTAAAATTTGTGATGGTGTGTGAGTATGTCGGAATGTTAATGTACGCGGGGCATGTTGTGCCTCTAGTAAACAAATTTGAGAGTGCAGCACAGCATATTTACTCAGTAGTAGTAGAGTATGCCTAGGTGCCATCTTTTTAAAAAAAATACTCATACAAATATGACTTCATTTGCATGCATATATGTACATACATTCCAAAATATGCAATTCCAGGTGTTTAGGGATTTTTTTTTAATTTTTATTTTTTTAATTTAATTTATTGCGGATTCTTGTCTTAGACTATGTAGCGTAGACATCATTAAACCTTAACCTAAAGTATGGCCTAGAAACCATTATTTACAATTATTTATATTTATCTATATTTATTGAGATCTGTGGTCCCAGGGGTGAAACCTTTTAAGCCTTCGCCTACTGTTGTTGACTGCCAGGTCAGTAGCCAGTAGATTTGGGTGCGCCAAGGGCCTGTCCGCGTATCTCGAGGAGTGACGTCCAATCAGTTCAGCGATTGTTGTCATTCTTAGGTCGCTGTGCAGCATAGAGTTGCGAGTGTACCAGCTGGCACCTATGAGTCGCCGTAGCGCCTTGTTTTGCAGGGTTTTGCACTTTTTTTATGCGTATCCTCGCTGCGGTACCCCAAATGGGGATAGCGTATGTAAGCGTTGGAACAACAATGCCATTATAAATTTTTATTTTGCTCCATAGCGAAAACACCTTTTATAATTAATATATCATAATATCAAAGAACATTTTTAGTTTTTATTTGCTGACAAATCAGAATGAAAATTTCGAATCGAGCTTGACTTTATCTGCCCGCCTTAGAAGCTAAGAAACATTTCCATGAGGGTTTTAAAATATGTCGCATGAAAGTATGCAATCATTTAATGAAACAAGTTCCAGGAAAAGAATTTTACCTTATTTTATTTTTACTCTAAATCTTGAATCTTGTACTTACAATACATTCGAACCAATAATTAAACAACTACTTAATAATTTTAGCAACAAATTGTATTAAATATATATATATATATATATATATATATATATATATATATATATATATATATATATATTATTTATATATTTATATTATTGGTAACGTTAATTACAATAATTATGTGTTATTGATTTTATTTTAATTTTAATTTTAATAAAAACATTGTAAAATGATGTTTCATTGCTTTTAAATTTGAATGTACATACTACTATCAAAAGAGATACAATATTTTATAAGACAACATAAACAATATAAGTATATATGGGTGCATCTATATAATATTACTGCTGAATCTCGTTACTGCTGCTATCGGTACTTCGAATCGGAAACTTTTTAGACACATTAATTTTTTCTTGGGTTTAAATAACAATTGTAATGAAAAGTAAGAAAAAGTAGCTCGCATACTAGGGACACCTGTTCTGGCAAAAAACGTGGCATACTTTGTGACTGATATTAAAAGTTGGAACACTGTAAATACTTGGAGTGACTTTAAAATGAATTTCTACTTTTAATAATAATTACATGAGCTTTATTTATATATCCATATTAAATATTTGTATAATAAATGATTGTCATGTTTTTTTAATAAAGTTCAAATAGCGCACTTTTATTTATTCATACAATAAGCATGACTGTTTTACTTTCATCATATCGTTTACTATTGATTACTATCAAATATTCGAGGGAAATATTATTTCAGTGTTCTACAAAGTATTAGTTCCATTAAAAAAATCTATATATATAAAAGAAAGTTGTGTACAAGTGTTACGGCACTTATAACTTGATATGTGCCGGACCAATTTTTATTTTTATTGATTTGTTGGATTTGTCTCCGCCACGAGTAGGATAGTAGATCTTAAAAATACTGAACAAATTTGACGAATACTTGAAAAACGCGGTTTTTTCCCTAAAGGTTCAAATTTTCATTGATACCCAGTAGGCTTGATAACATGGACAGTTTTCGGTCCTGCTCTCATGTTATACAATAGTATAGAAGTAAATAAACAAATGTAGTCAGTCAGTCTACGGCACAGCCTCAGGCGAACCTGACTAATCATAAAAAAAAACACATTTGATAAAAAAAGATTGAAAAATAATATACATATATATATATATTTCACTGTCTGTCTCTCTGTCCGTCTGGCTAAGAAGAGCAATGGATGCAGAAGAACTCCAGGAGATCATTTAGAAAATGCCTGCAGCAGCAGAGAATGTTCCCAATGCTCTATCTGGCGCCCTGCTCAAAATTTGAGTGCCCCTCAGGCTTTGAGTGGAAGTCGCCCTATATAAAGGGCAGCAGCTGTGGAATTTATTCAGTCCTCCAGACCCGGTGGGGTCAGTCAGACGTGCAGGGCAATTTTTTTTTAAAATTAATTTATTTTGTTTTATTTATTTATTTTTTTGTTTTATTTATTTTTTTTATTTACAATTTTTTTATTTAATTTTGTTTTTGTTTTTTAAAAATTAAAATTTTTTTTTTTATTGAAAAATTTTTTTAGAAAATTTTTTAATCCTAACTTTTTTTTTTGTTTTTTATCAAACAACTGCATTGCCCTACACGTACGACTGACCCCTCCGAGTCTGGACGACTAAATAAATTCCATATCTGCTGCCCTTTATATAGGGCGACTTCCACTCAATGCCTGAGGGGCACTCAAATTTTGAGCTGGGCGCCAGGTAGAGATCGTTGCAGTCGATCCTATGGGAACATTCTCTGCTGCTGCAGGGATTTTCTAAATGATCTCCTGGAGATCTTTTGCATCCAGTTAGGTGCGAAACCAGCAAAGAATGAAGAGAAGCGCGCAGACTCGTAGTCAGCAGACGGAGAGGAATTAATGGATAGGGCAAAGCAACGTTTGCCGGGGCAGCTAGCTTATAATAAAAATAATATCAAATCTTCGTTAGTCATAAAACTTATTAGTTTTGAAAATTTGTAGTATCTTTGATTCGCTTTTCAGCTTATAATGGTATACTTTATAATTTTTAAGTGTAAGAACGCTTTACCTCCCTGAAGATGCTTTTATTATAATCATATATAATTTACTCACAAGGCCCCGCACGTTGTTCAGTATACTCCTCCTCCTACTCGTGTTTAAAAACTCTTATTTACTATGCATACTATATATATTGTACATATGTACATCAACTAATGAATTCGTTGCTGTGTAATAAATGTATATAGTATGTATATATATGTATATAGTGATGTAAATTAAAAAAAAAAATTTTAATTTTCTGGTCGCTTTTCAGTCTCACTAAGCCATACCAAACTTCTAAAGAAAAATGCAGTTAACAGTCAATGTGTACAATGCAAAAAACCGGTCTTTAAATTGATCCAGTTACTCATTTAGGCAAGCGACATGGGTAGAAGCGAAAGCTTACAAATTGTGGTTTATATATACATGAACAATTTATAAATATGTAATATTTTTTTATTTAGCTAATAAAATAACGGAAGGTTAACTAGAGGAAAAGTATATTTTTAGGCTAGCATCCGCGAATAAGGCCATTCTTGCCTTTTATATTATCTAATTCAAGTGTCATAAATTTGACTATGATAATGCAGTTCCATTATAATTTCCTCCAAATATAGACCCATTTGGGCCATCTAACCTGGGTGTGTCACCGAAATTTTAAATGCCAATTAATAGCAGAAAATATTAAGGTTACAGCTGCAAGCACTATTAACGATTTATTGACATTTAAGTTAAAAGATAAAGACAATCAGTTCACGGAACTAGGGCGTTGCTAATGAACCAAATGATTCGATTGTCAATTGTTTTGACTGACAGATGTTCAAAATAAATACTTTCACCTCTTTGGTTAAGTTGAGGCAATGCTAATTAAAGGCATGCCGATGTGATCAAGCATTATCTAACACCAATATTTATAAATTTAGAGATAATTCCAGCGAGTGGACAATAATATGTTATGGTATATTAAAAAAAACTAGCTCTAGAATTCAATAATTAATATAGTTTTTTTTAAGTTCCTGTTAATGAAGTTGTCACACGGTCTATGCATAAACGTACATACACATACAAACATATATAAAAAAAATAAAGCGGTAGAATGTAAATTACGTACATATTTCTTACACATTTTTTTTTTTTTTTTAATATTAAAACAGAACAGAACAGGAACTAAATGATTAATTTCAATTTCAATTTCAATTTATTTCACTCTTTGTTGTAATTACAGTTTTTTTGTGAATGGTATCTTACAATAATTAAAGAGTTTAGACTAGGAACTAGGCCTTTTCTGCTTAGATATTTACTTAGAGATATGACATGGTATATAATATGACTTAATTATTTGGGGGAAAAATCAAAGAAATAGAAAACCCCGAGGTTATTTATTACAAACTAACTTAAACACTAAATAATACTTAAAATTAAATGGCTATGCCAGTTCTAATAAATATCATAAACTTCATTTAATCTAAGATTTCATAGAATTCGCAAACATTAAATATACATTCGAGTATATATGTTGCGTACATATGTATGTAAAATAAAGTTTGTTTTTTGGTGGGAACGTATGTATTTATTCGGGTTTGTCCAATAATTAATTGCCAACAACAAAATTAAACAATCTCTCGATACACTTAGGCAAACTTATCCGACAAGGCGTGGCTGGTCAGCTGGGTATACAGCCCAGCTGGCGTAATATTCTGTTGTGGAGTATTAAGTATTAGCCGGTTCTCGTAAATTCTAGTTTCTAGGTGCCACAATTTAAATGGCGCGGTCGTGCTCGTTCGCCTGCTTCCATATGCATAAAAAATTGCAGCATTCGCCCAATACCTGGCGTCTTAGCTTTAGCCACAATACAGCAATTGTAGCGTTGAGTAGCCGCCCAGTCGGTGATTGCGAAACAGTCACTCCAAGGCGTGGAGAAGGTCAGCAAGTCGGTTGTTGCTGCCTTTGTTGTCGTTGCATTCACATTGTTGCCGTTGATTCTGTGACTGTTCTGATTTCGAATTTTATAACTGTTGCTGTGAACATGGTCCAATGGCTGGCTTATTGAGAGGGTGAGGATTTATTAACCAAAAATAAAACACAAAATTTTTTGAAGAGATAAATATATAAATTTTATTCAATCGGCTCTGTTTATATTTATATTTAGGACTCATTAAGTTAATTGCATAAAAAATAGAGCAGAGCTTAGCTTTATGTTATCCTAATTAAAAAATTAGCTTTATGTTATCCTAATTAAAAAAAACTGAAAGATTCACTTCAACAAAAACTTGAAGAGTTTAAAAATTTAAAGCTTTCACGAGAACTAGTTTCGACTGAATATAGCATGACAAAAATAATTTTGTTTTCATTAAAATATCAATTTATTTGAATATAATATAGCATGACAAAAATAATTTAGTTTTCACTAAAATATCAATTTATTTGAATATTATTTTATTTTATAGTGCTGCTAAGTCTTACAAACACATTTGTTAACGAATAAATTGAGGTTTTTCACAAAAGCTTTTTCAATTATCAGGGCCATTGGATCGTGAGCTTTTCTTAAACGCAGCACTCCCATTTTTAGCCAAGTTGCGAGTACAATAGATCGGTCGAAAGACCAAAGCAAGTAGATACAATGTACAATCTGCCATGAAGGCCGTTACAAATGTAGATTTGTGCATGTACACACGTACGTACGAACATACGTATGAGTGTAGGTTTTTGAGCTTACAATAGACTGTTCGGTTAACGTATTAATAGGGAAGTTATCAAGGTCGCATACTTAACGGTTTAATGTACACACTCAAATTTTTGGTAATTTTGTCAATGCCCAATATGTGGTTAAATTGATTGTGTATAATTATAAGTAAGTTACCAGGGACTAGTTTGCTCACATTGCACTACGTCTTGCAAATCGGCTTATTTTGCGCTCTTTTTAACCTCAACTACTCTTAACTTATCAAAACACTAAAATAACTGGTAAGAATTAATTTTTATTTCAGTGTTGGTACCATTTAGCACCCTACACCCAAGTTAACTAACCTCAGTAATTAATATAAAGTATGTAATATACAACTATAATATAATATAATGTTAATCATTGGCGCTTGGTCGAACACATATTGAAGACAGATAGATGAATTAATATTTATCTAGTCCACAGTTTATGCAAATTTACAAATACTTTTCATAGACTTGTAGATTAAGTACAGGGTGTGCTACCAGCTTGGCTATGCAACATGCTAGTAATATATAAATATATTATTGCCGCTCATTTGTGAAGTGAATGGCAACTATTTTAGGGGCGCTGTCTTTTGCAGTGGTATATGAAGCCGAAAATGACAAAAGCTTTTGTTAACATTCACAACAATTTGGAGCGTCACTTGTTGGTTGGATTTTGTAATTAAGACATTTTGGGACAATATAATAATTTGTTTACGAAAATACACTTTAACTTAATAACTTTTTGGCGTAACTATGGCACATTTGTACATTTACACCATTGAGACCTACCGACTACCTGACGGGCTTCAGTTTTGTTTTCCACATATTTTATTGCCGTTAACCCTGATAAGGTCGCCAAATGCGTTAAGAGTGCACTGCCAGTCTAATTTTGATAAACCTTAAAATATGTTAGTAAGTTGAGCTGTAACTTTAGCTTCACTAAAACATGTGAGTCTCCAATAAGGTGTCTAAAAAATCTACATTTAAAAATCAGTTATCTGACATTTGAATAATGTTAGTTTACTTAAGTTACCCAGCCTCATGGAAAGTTTTATAAGTTTGTGAGCTTTAGTTTTGGTCTAGTTGTTCGGCATTGTTCTCGACTGATGCCGTTGGCTTCCGACAGTTTCACTTTCAGCTATTTACTTCAAAATAGCTTGTATTATATGGAGTTATAGTCTTTGTTATGTAAAAAATACAGTTCACAAGGAACTGGCACAACAACTTGAATTCAACTTAAAATAATAAATTAATGTGGTAAGTATTTTCAGTATTAAATTGAGTTATCACATAGTAATCCAACGTCTGCTAGCAGGCATTACCAATTAATATATAGGTAACATGAACTAACTCTCGCCATTAGATCACAAAAGCTTTTGTCAGCAAGACAAATTTTACTCTTACTTTCAAAAGTTAAAGAGATACCGTCGAGGCGAGCAGCCATGCACGTAGCGGACGCCATAACAGCTCCATTAACAGTGTTGGTGCTGTTAACTAACAGTCAACCACAATAGAGACCAAGCTCAAACCGGGCTTGACTCGACGGTCCAGCTGACTGAGTTGAAGCACTTGCTGCGCACAGTCGCGTTTGTTAGTTGTTTCGATTAGGACGTGTTCCCTCGAGCGCACGGTAAGAAGTGTTTTGGTTGATAGAATTGGAGTAGTGCAATAAGCTGGTTGCTTAAGAACAACACAATGTGCAAAGTTCAAACGGTATTGAGCATTCGCATTCAATAACCAACATATCAATGTGCTCATAGATTCATAAGCGTCGACCTGTTAAATTCGTGACTAGTGCACTCAACTAACTCACGTATAGAAAGCAGCCACAGCTGCATTTTATAGTTCAAGAGACCCGCGTGTGTGCGCGAAAAAGCTACGGCAAACGTATTCAGACTGGGTTTACGTCAAAAAGAAAGTTTCGCCAAGAAAAACATCAACAAAAGCAAAAACTGTTAGGTTTGGTTGCTTGTTTATTTCATTTCGCTTTACATTTTCCTCGCTAAACATTTTCTTAGTTGCATATATTTCTTCGGTTTGGTACGCAGTGCGACAGTGAAAAGAGCGACAAAACTTTAAATCTGATTTTAGATTTCTTCGTGTTAATAATACCTATAATACCATGCTATGTAGCCAATAAATTATAATAATTTTTTTGTGGTAGTTGGCTACTTTTGATTATCAGAAATAAAATCCAAAATATCATTATTTTAAAGTGTGTTTGTGTGTGCATGTATGTAGGTGTGTATGTGAACAAATTTATGCTATAACTTTAGCGATTGTGCAAATACCCACATAGATTAATTTAAACAAAACTGAATTGCAGCCGCAGTCGAGAAAAAACCAAGAGCTCAAGAAAACTGTATCACAAAAGCCTGAAATGAAAAAAATCTAAATTAAAAGATTACGACATTGTTTCTTTACATACTTACGCGTCTACATATCTACATACATTCGCAAATACATATACCCTTTGTTTGCAGTAAAGACTGGCATTTTTTAGGCTGCTGTTGCCGTGCCGTTTGAATGTCGGACTGTGCTTGCATTTTGGTATTTCAAATTCTGTGAATTAACCTACAAAACGCAACAGCAACTACAAGAAAATTTACAGTTACAGTGATGCGCAATAACAACAGCAACATGCAGTTTTCAACACATCGACGTAGCTTATACTGGCTTCTGGGATTATGTCTATTGTTATTCGAAACAGGTAAGTTCATATTTGACATCATACTAGCAAAATCAAATGACTTAAGACACAAACTCGTTGCTAAGGAGCTGTGTCTAGTTAGTCTCAGCCAAAACACCTCCACATCTAGTTAAGTCAGAAAGATAGCAGAATCAGCTTATGTGATCAGTTTTGATCTTGGTAAAACTGACACAATAGAAAATCTGAATAAAGTCTTATGGCAATTCAAATATTTTGGCAAAACAAGCTTTAGTCGTATTTAATTGAATATATGCAATATCTTGAAAGCAACGACTGACCAGATATTTTCGGAATCGAATGGTACACACTAACATTTTTTATGATATTTCAGCCAATGGATTAAAGGCTAATAGGAGTATATGAATATACTCTAATAAGCTATTAGTGTGATACGTGGTGATGCTTAATCCATAGGAAGTATTTGTACAGCTTGTCGAAGCTTTTTCACCTCTTTGATTCTAATTTTATTCATTGCTTCTTCGTTCATTTAAATACAAAATAATTCTTTTTGTACAGGGTATCGCATACTCGAAAGTTCTTAAACAACAAAATTCTTATTTCTTTTCGTATGTTATTCGTGAGTAATGCTGATCGGCAATCGCAAAAACTCGTTGGCTTAAAGTCATGCATATAATTATGGAGTAGCCATATTAAAACTGAACAAGCTGATAACATGTTTTCCAACGAATAAGCTGATATTGATCTCAAATTATTTTTAGCAAATCAAAATGAAAAGGTCTTGCATAAATGAAAAAGAACTTGTATATATATTTAATATGCCTTTCCCGGCTTATTCATTGAGCACAGGGTATTGTAATATAGTGATAATCAAAAACAAAATATATGATTTGAAGAAAAAAAAAACCTAAATACTTTGGCATGTGTCTACAAAGATTAATGAGTCAGCGTTTATATGTAAATTTTAAAATGTATGTATATACGAAAAAATTGTATTCATTTTTAATGTTTATAGAAAACCAGTTTGATTATTCCCGTATTATACGCAGAGACAGAAATACACAAATATATTACAGGTATAAAATGATATATAGCGGATTCATTTTGTTTGAAGCAGATCTATTATATCGATAAAGAAAACAATGCAATATATTCTAAATATTAAGCTTGAATATAAATGAAATATTCGCACCAATATTTCTGATCTTACTACTTGCCATATAGAGCAGTTGAAAGATAATAAAAATGAGGGTTCACGTGATCTATTTACCTAACACACATATTTTCATATGAATAATATGTAACATAATCATTTTGAAGCATAACAACGAGCCGGAGCGATTGGCCAGCTTGCGTTGTCTACTGGACAAACACACAAGATATCGGGCTTATGTAAGCTATGCCAATCAGCTAGCCAGCTTATGGCACAGATATTAATTACATACAACACAGTGACTTGAGTGCCATGAACGAATTGAAAGAGTTTTTTTTTTTTTTTTTACGAGTGAGTTTTTATGTTACCAAACAAATTGCGGTTATAATAACAGTAAATAATTTGCAAACACAGCTCACTTAAATGTATTTTAAACTAACTAATCAGCTAAGATGCATTCATGAAAAACAGTCGAAAAATGGCTATTTATGTATATAAATATTACTGCATAGAGTGGATTAGAATTCCTTTTGGAAACCACTCAATCATACAAAGCAATGAAATGAATGTATATACAGATAATTGCAATATTATAGATGGAAATATATGAATATACATTTGCAAAAGTAATCAAATATTACGTGCACGTAATATTTCTTTCGGATTAGTTGGCGTAGTCCAATACTGCGCTGCCTATTTCACTTTCATTTTCTGAAAACTGTTAAGGTGTATCGCTTGTTATAATGCACTCATACATACAAAGTAAAAAATAATATAAGCCGTTTGGTAGTGCGGCAATCGAGTCGTTGTTTGTGTGTATTTAGAAAAGCTTTCTTAACTGACAATTACGTATTGGCAATGGAATTAAAATTCACGGGCCGCAGAAAGAAATCGACCCAGTCCGCGGGTCAGATGTTAAGGCATACGATTACAACATATTGAAATGAAAAAGGCGACAGCTTGAATCCGTTGACAGTACTTAAAGTAATATATAGAAACCTTACGTCGGCTATAATTGAGAAAGTTAGCATGCAAAAATTAAATATTTATATATTGAAATTAGTTACGATACTTGGTAGTGTTATGATGTCCATATAAAAAGATTATAAATAATGGAAGTAGGACTTCTTTAATTTGCAGTACAAGAATTGTCAATGCCAAATTTAAAAGCAAATTAACTTCACAACGTATTTACTTTAAAAATAATCTCTAGACGGCACATGCGGAAGGGCGTCATTAAATTTGTACGCCAGTTGCTATACGACTGTCTGATTTGTACTCTAAATGTAATCTGAGAGGTGCCCATGTGCATATACGAGTACAATATATGGTGTAACATGAATGAAGCCGCTGTGCACTTTCGTTTTTTTGCACTTGCAGCTGAGCGCAACAAAGTCTTAGGCAAGACAAGCTGGGTGCGCGCATTTATAAATATGAACCGAGTCTATTAGTGCACTACAAGTGCAAATATTGTAATGGGTTAGGGTCCATGACTTTTCACCATAAACAATGATGGAAAATTGAACTTAATTTTGATTTTATGCTCATATCTGTGTGTATGGAGTAAAATAAAATTTCATAGACATCAGAGACCTCACCAAAAACTTCCCAATCCTATTTATTATAAGATTATGGGGGCTACACAATTACTATTTTATGGCGCAACTCACCTTGAATTAGTTTTCCTTCCTTTTCATTGTGTCCACAAGATAGACGTTGCCTGTCGACAGACAAAATTATTTTCAATGTGCAATGAGCATGGCTGCACTCTCACAACAAGCACCAAATATATACAAAGTTTTGACATCTCTATAAATCGTATTTTAAAATAGCAACAAGTCGCCTTGACTGGCACGTCTGCTCTACTTAACGCTCTCACACCTGCCTCTGGCCCAGACTCGGCGTCCAGAGTGCTCTTTCTCACTCACGGCCTGCGTAGCTAATGGTTGAATGCCCAGTTAGGATTGCGTAAAACTCTTAATTTTTATGATTATTTTATGCGTGTTTCACATCTACGGCTCGCTGCTCATAGCATACTCTCACTGACACAAGCGGGCACCCGTAACGCTAACATATGACTTAAGGCGACTTTACACCGTAACTGTGTAATTGATTGAATTGAAATTGACTATGGACTCCAGTACGACATTCTACTCCAGTACTTATAATTACCAAAAACATATGTACGGTATTCACAATTATATAAGCCAAAGCACAAGAGCATGTGGCAATCATAATTTATAGACACTGTATGTATGCAAAGTCGAAGATTGCCATACACTCATATAATTGAACGACCGAAATGTTTTACTTTCTTTTCAAATGCCCCTTGAATGAATGGGTGAATGTGTTTTCTGTTAACTTTTAGATCGTCTTAAGCTCTTGCAAGATAAAGCTATAAATGCCTCGAACGAGTTTAAAGAACTTTGAGATGAGTTTCACGCTGACCACAAAATAAACAGTAATGTAAGGTTTGGTTTTTTGGATTACCAACGTTTGCTGTTTATCCACTACTCACAGTTTAAGTACTCGTGTAGTGCAATTACGTGAGTACAGTGGCAGTTGCAGCCATAAAGAGAAGTAGACAGCAAACAATTCAAGGCTGTAACTGCGCATAACTACACAGCAATTTAGAAAGGCAGTCATGCTAAATGATTTTGACACCGTCATGGGTCTTGGGCGTGCAAACGCTGCAAGGACACACTCCAATTTAGCCTGGCCCATTCGCGCTCTTTTGTCGACACACACATTGCTAAAGGCTGCCTGCATGTAAAGTCTACAATAGTAATCCATTTGGCCCCCATAACTCATGGATGAGTGAGGATCGAAACAGTATAGCGAAAACCAATTGATTTTTGATGTGTTTATGCGTTTTTTAGCAGATTGCTCAGCTACCACTTTTTCTGAGACCAGGGCTCGTTGGCCTTAACGGCCATGAAACTGACGCTCATTCTCAACACTGTGGGCAGAGTTGGCAAAGTGATAAACAGGATTGCTGCAGATGAGCAACGACCTTGGAGCTTACATGTTTTGTTATTGTTTTCATTTATATGAGGTTAATTCCGCTTCATCGTTCAAGGTCGCAAAGGGTAGCTTTTCAGATGCAATCGAAAACCGCATGTTTCCAGCTTACGCAGAAATATATTATTATCTTGTGCATAATTTTTCAAATATTTCCTATACGGCGTGAGCATGTTAACCTTTCACTTTCACCAGGCAGAGCAAATCATACTAGCTGCAGCTTGGCGGACAACGCCAATGCAACGCAGGCTCTGCAGTGACACTGTATTTATCGATTAATGATGCTAAAGCGTGTCTTACATAAGGTACAGAGGGCTGCCCGTCTGCTCTGTCTAAGGTGCTCCATTAAATGCAGAAAATGTAATGATTTGTAGACCGAACTGATTACGCGCAAATGCCTTTTACCTTTCAACATGCAGCGAATGATTAATCATCATTGGCAACAGCCTGGCCTGCCGTGTTAGCCAATCGAACCCATCTATGCAATGCATTTATCGAAATTATGTCAGATGGTGGGTCATCAAAAGTGTATTCACGCTGCATATATCAACTCTAGGTCTTTATCAGCACACAGCTGGTTGAAGTTTGTGATTTGCTTGTAATTGCCATATAAGTCAATTACCTGATGCAGCCATTCATGTTTATTTTTTGTTTTTTTTTTTGGTTAGTGGTTTTGCTTATTGCAGCAGAGCCGTCAATTTGGTTAATCACAGCGGGAACCTGATGTGGCCTACCACATTTTCAATACCACCAAAGCATTGAGGGAGAAAAAACACTTAGGAACTGGTTTCAATTACAAAGCGCAGTTTGATGACATTATATTTTAGTCGCCCGAGCCTCTTTATTTGTTATAAAATAAATTTATTAACGCAGCTTTACGGCTTCGAACTACTGGCCAGACGAGATTCGGCAGAGCTACCAAATGCTATAAAAGCCGTAGGTGAATGTTGTATTACACACGCACATACAGCACATACATTATCAAGTTTGCACCAAGTCATTGAACTTTGCTTGTGCCTTCAACAGCTATTTACAATTAAATTTATTGGCATATACATAAACGAAATGCATTATTTGTAAAAATTGTGGATCTGCGCTGACTCTCTCAGATGGAAGCACTTAGACCTACCCAATAATTGTATTGGATTATTTATTAGGGACACATACGGTTAGAGTCGTTGCTCTTCCCATTGCATTTATGCCTTGTTTCGTGTAGTTCCAAAATTGTCCCTTTACTTTTGCTTATTAGTTCTATATATGATATTGCTAATTCGCTTAAGGAGAAGAGCGAATCAGGTTACTCTAAAGGCATTTAACACTCGCCTTCGACACACATTCAATTTGAAAGCGAGACTTTCAACTCGTTTGCACACGCACAACAGTAAGAAATTAACTTTCCATGATAGTCTTGCTTTCAATTTCAAATGTGAAGTTTTATTCTCTTTTGCCAGCGTGTGCTGCAATAGGTATGCTGGCACACCTTTTGGATTTGACAGTTACAAATCAATTAATCTGCAAAAATTGTAAGTGTGAATGAGCGAGAATCTACTTTACTAGAGTGCTATAAATTTGTATTGTCTTGGCTGAGTGCATTGCGAATTCCAGAGGTATCCGACACGTCATCAGCTGTGCGTAGGTTCGCTGTTAATGTACTACATCACTTTTGTACTGGCGCTGGCAGACCCAAACAAGGCTTACCACTTAGTCGCAATGGCTTTGTGGATTGATCAGCAGCAGCTGGTTCTGGCTCTGGTGCTGGGGCTGGTGCTGGTGCTGGTCCTGCTGTCTTCAGTGCGACTCTTTGCGGCAAGCTCACGAGATGCCTTCGCACTGATTACATGCCAACAATAATTTTTAACATATTCATTGTTCTGTATCCCGCCCTAAGTCCCTGCGTTGCAGCAAAGGCTGGGTAAGACATGCCTCAAAATGGTAGATGCGACACGGATAAGTCACTCATGTGCATGTTGCGTGGACACTGACTAGCAAAATAAAGTGCCTTGGTTGTTTATGAGCCCATTGCTATTTGTAGACATATGATTTTTGGGTTTGCGCAGTACGCGAACTCATATTTTGAGCTAGTGTGGAAGCACTAACCAAAAACAAAGGTCTAATGTAGCCTAAGGTATAAATTTATATTATGGACATTTCAAGTTTGTCTTTGATTGACCATTGGTCAGACATTGACCTTCATTTTTTGTCAGTTGCTGCTTATAATAAAAATGGCTGTTAACACTACTCTTTCTTAAAAAATTTTCTATCGAAAAATCTCATTAATTGTTAAACTTATACGCACAGTTTAAAAACCGGATAAAAAGCCAGAGCTGAAAATTTTGAATAAATAATATCCGCCTAAGAGATCGCGCTGCGAAACATGTTGTAGTCATCGAAATATTAACTGAAATAACAGCAATAAAACGCTAACAAAAAAACATGTTCTCAGCGAGACATAGATTGTCTCGGTTATGCAACTGATATAATCGAAATTAACTCTCGGAAGTACGTGGTCTATTCAACTCTTTCAAGTATGAACTCTGAAGTGTGGTCGAGAAGTCTGTAGAACACCCGTCAAAGTCACAAATACGTTAGATGGCGAATCGAGTTCGCTAGCTGGTGCTGTTTACCCCACTTCTTTATAAGGTGTCTGGTCGAAACCTTGACTTTGGTTTTTCACACGCCTGCCAGCTAAATCTTTCAATCAAACGAACAAGGGGTTTTTTATGAAGACATGTATATATGGAAATATACATACATATGTATGTATGTATGTAGGTCTTATATAAATTATTAAGTTGCGTGTTTTATGTTGCCATTTTGAATTTAATTAGCAAGCAGCGTCAGCCGAATTTGCTTACCATGGACAAAAGGCAATTTAATTGTAACTAATGAATGCTTAATTTTCTGGCATATATGTACAAATTCTGTAATGATGTAAACATTTATCTTTCTGCTTGTATAGTAGTTGGCATGTAATATAAAAAGCTACTTCTTTCAAGGTATTTAAACTTCGACGCCCTTTCCCATTTTTAATTAATTGCTTGACTTAGCGCTTACTGAATAGCTTTTGCTATTCATATGTTTACGTTGACTGTTAGACAAATTTGTATAAAAATGGGCTACGACAAAAAGTTTCATAAGCGTATCAAAACAAACATGAGACGCGTGAAAATAAAAACACGTGTGACAACTAAATTTCACCGGGCTAATGAGTAATTTGTTTAAATATTTCATAAACGTTTAGCACTCATCGTAAAAGCAGTTATCAACTATGGTATAAATATGAAAATTTGGCAATTTTTTAATTAAGTTGCGCGAAATATTTTGATTGCCGCCACACGTAAAACGGGTTGCAGAAATACCGAAATAGTTGCAATACCCCTGTTTTGTGATTTTTTGCTCGTATTTAGCTTAGTAGCTACCTTCATTTCGGAATATGCAACGTTACATGTTTCCATGGCCTTTGCAATAAGAATTGTCATTTCATTAGTATTAGTAGTTGGCGTACAAGGAAACTCAATTAGTGCCTTAAGTATTGACTCTAAAAGGTTTCTCGGATAAGGTACGCTACTTAGTAATTTATTCCTAAAGCTATGTCCATGTTCATGGAAAACTAATTGTCCCGAATTAACTGCCTGATATATACAACATTGAGCCCTGAGCCCCTATTTCTGTTTATTCTGGCAATAATTGTTACGCTTAATGCTTTGGGATATCCGAGTCTATGAACTGATGGAATTCAAATTTAGACCTGAAATCGGTGTGCATGCGAAGTAAACTGAAAGACTTCAGTCCACATATATGTAGCTGAAATAAAATTACTTAACGTTGTTTTCGCTTTTGAATAAGTGTTGAAAATTGTTGTTGTTGTTGTTAATTTTGTTATTTTGCTGTTGTGCTGTTTTGCTTTTTTGCTTTTTTTGCTTTTTTGCTTTTACTTGCCATATCCGTGGCACCTGTTCAAGTTCAACGACAAAGCCGACAAACAGGCGGGGCTTGTTTCACTGCAGACTGGTGCTAGGCAACGGTCATGCCAAGCGTGCATTTCAACTCAACCAGTAAGTAACCACTTTCATTGCTATAAGATGTACCTATTTTTCGAATTTGTTGAAAATTTGGTTGGAGCATGAAAATCTTAAGGTGCAATGTCTGAGGATCAGCTACTTGCGGTTGTTTAGTGTGACCCAGATGAGCTCAGCTTTCGATTGCTTTGATAACATACTTGATTCCATGTCAAATATGGTAACTCATTGTTCGGCTATCTTGTCTGAGTGACTGACGAAAAGGTGAAGGCTATTTGCCAATTTCAGCTGAAGACATGCGGTACGATGCTCAAAATCTCATTGCTGAACGCTGACTGCACTCGGTTATATGGGATTTCTTAATGTTGAATGCTAAGTTTGTCGCTTGAGTCATTCGTTTTTCGGAGTTAAGTACACTTCGAAATGTCCATTTATGGATAGATGGCTTATGTTCAATTCAGATTGTGGTATATTTTTAGAAAGAGGTTTTTTGAAAATAATTTGCTTAATTAATTTTACAATTATTTATATTGCTCAATTTAAGTTAAATACAATACCCAATTGTTGGGTTTGGCTTTAATGGGGATTGCTTTTGAGGTATATCCGCTTTCTAGTCTTTGATTTTACCTTTACCTGCTAGGGTGATCTATATTGAGCATAATTTACAGTTTAATGTTCTTGTCATAATGTTCTGTGGACATTTTATGTTTTCCTCATCATTTGTACTTAGCCCTTTCGGTTTTCGCTTTTAGCCGCAATTCAAGTACAAATCTGAACTAGGTCTGCTGCCAATCGACTTGAAAATAATAATTGGTTTGCATTTTATCTGATTGTTGGCGTCAGACTCATGCGCAATAGCAGCAACTGTCGCGCCTGTGCGCCTTTAATAGGCGGCAGCTGTCTTGTTGAGGCGTTTAATGGCCCTGAATGGGTTTAAAGCTCCAGCTTTGAGAACGCAAACCGAATAAAATGTACATAATTAAAATGCCATTTAATTTACTGGGCCTGGTACTAGCAAGTGATATTCCGGCTTTACAGTTGTTTTTTTTTTATTCACGCTCCATTTTGACTTGTAAATTAAGCAGTGAATCGGTCGATACTCTTTGGTCTAATTATAAATTTATAACACTTGTTGATTTTCTCCGTTTAATATTCTCGAAATATTAAGTTTTAAGACCGCATGTCATTATAATGAGAAATGGTAACAATACCTAAGGTATTTGATCCACTTCGAGTTGCACATAGTATATATTTGAATTGAAATTGTTTCCCAACGTCACACCCAAAATGTTGGCGCTGCCAAATCCGCTAACGCTAAGCCGGACAAAGTCGTGCAAACGACAAGTACGCCGTTCACTTTTCAGTTCTTATGCCAAGTGAGCAAGTCAGCCAGTTTCTGGCTGAAGTACATAAACGAACACACGAACATGTGGCTGACTGACTGTGCACTACTCTGTTCCGATATATAATGGGCATTGGCTGAATCATATAAATATAAGATTCCATTTGGGGTAGTTAGGGGCAGCAATCTACCAATTTGGACTTACTTATCTTGATCATAGTCCAAATATCATGATGTAGGGCATGCGAACAGGGTATCTGAAAGTATAGACAAACAATAGTTTTACTAAGCATTTGTGTTTGCATCTTGCCAAAATCCGTTGGGCGTGGGCTGGGCGGGTTATACGTTCTCTCAATTTGGGGGTGCTATATGGCTGGGTGCCGCCTTTGTTTGACTTTTGGTATTTAGAGTAAGGAGTGGATTAACCTGTTGCCAGTGGGTTTGTAACTAAAGTAACTAAAGTGCGCTATGAGTTATACAGAGGGCAATATATTTAATTGCATTTTATGCAGTTCCGCATCGAAAACGGAAACTACGAATAAATAACTATAAGCCGTGTGGCGTGTGGCGTTCGTGTGGTGCACTTGTGAAGAGGACAACGGAAAGTGAAGGCAAATTATTTGAATTTTTTGCATACACAACATGAGAAATGCATACTGACAATGCGACTCTTTGTGCACACTGCGTGAAATACGAAAATATTTGCAATTCAAATGCCTGAACCAAGCTATATTTAAATGCACTGGGGAATGTTAATTAAAATCGAAGTTGTGCTATTGTGCGATGGGAGTAAAAACAATTTCTTATGCTAAAGCCAATGTTTACATAACTATAAATGTTTGCGCCAAAATATGCCATATTTGCTGCACCCGGCAATCGTCTAATCTCAGCTCTCGGGAACAGTTGCAGTCGAAGCCTAGCCACGCATTATCGAGTGCCTAATGTGTTACATCAGTCACGATCCAGTTTTGAGCACACACATTTATCTTGCAGTCATTCCCAATTGTTGTTGGTCTTTCATCTCGCTGGCAGATGCGCAGGCCAAATGTTTATTATTTATGCCACTAATTCGAGCAGCGACAATCGATCGCCATTTCTTTTCAAAGCAGAGGATTTTATGCTTTCAATTCAACGCGCATGTTATTTTTTTATTGTTTTCAAGTACGCTCGTACTTTGTTTGCTCCAATTCGAATACGAATACCAATACGAATACCAATACGAATACGAATACGAATACGTAATTGTGCGTGGTATGGACGAGTACAAATGACTTAGGTCCGATGATAAGTTCAAAATCGGTGTCAATCAGGCCTTGCCTTCGCACACAAAGCATTCAATTGTGCATAGGTACATAGTGAAAGTGTAAACAAATGCACATATAAGTTAACATTACCGTGTTCACTAGTACAAAACCATTATAGTGAAAAACAATTAAGATTATATAGGTATGATTCAACAATAAATTGTATAATTACCCTTTCTTCCAGCCATTGTCTTTAGCAAAAATGTAAACGTTAAACAGATGTTATGCTACCATTTAAAAGATATGTATCTTTTAGCGTTAAGTGCTGCCTCCACTTTTTCGGCAGCCAACTTAAGTTTATTTCACACAAATCTTCATAAAAATCAAGTTCAAGCAGATCAACAACAACGAATATTGACACGCTGCTTGTAAACAAAATTAACGGCGACAGTTGCCGCAGCTAATCTTCAAACGGCCGCAAACCATAAAATCCCCACTCTTGTGCTTAGTGCTTAGTGGGGAACGAGCAGAGGGCACAGAGTAATCGGGTTTAAATGCTTCGCTTCAGCTTTGCTAACATAAAAAAAAAAATATATATATATATATATATATTTTAACAACTTCAGCATTAATAACATCTCGCATTAACAGGTTAAGGGCATAAATAATCACAAGAAATTAAGTTAGGATTGCGACAGTTAAGATGAGCAAAACTGTTAACGCACACCAGAGTGTGCTCACTCTCTCTTATTTCTTCTTTTCTCCCTCTTTCTCTCTCTCTCTCGGTCTCTTTCCTTCTCTCCCTTTCTCTAACAATAACTCTATTCGCTGAGAATGCATTTCATGGCAATATTTCGCAGACATATATGCTATAAATACAAATGCCATTGTTTGACTATGTGGTACCACTTTTGCATTTACTTTCAACTCAGACTCTGACTCCGACTTCCGCGCACCTGCGAAAGCAAATGCTTTGAAAAAGCAAACGCATAGATGTACCCGGTTTTCATATATGTATTTGAAGCAATGCTGTCCAGTTTGACACCCACTCGCTACGAATTGCAGTGACAGTTAGTGAAGACAATCATCCAGCTCTCTTTGCTCAGTAGATTTGTCTTATTGTTTCATTCATATTTACAAACCGACAATTGGCTAATCGCGAACTTCACAGAAATCTTTTAATATTTTCTTTGCAATATTAAATGAATGCTTTTCTTCAATCCACCCACGTATGTATACGTATAAATCTACAATTGAAATTCAGCAGCATCCGGCGTTTCAGCAAAATGCCAATAATAAATGCTTCACCAAAATAAGTACAGCAGCATTGGCAACATCAACCATGTCAGCGGCAGCGAAGAAGCCACAGCCGCAGCTAGAGCCACAGCTACAGCCAGAGCGCCAGCAACAGCCACAGACAGATATGAGCACCTTGACCTCTCTGCCGCTGGAGTCAATGGGGCGTTTTTCTTTCAAATTTAATTGAACTGAAAAATGAGCGTCACGGCCGTGGAGCATGGGACGTGGAACGGCCGTTGTGGTATCTGCAGTCCGTTGATGATGCTAAACTTGGGTGTTTGGAAAATGCAGAAGCTGTTTTCTGTATGTAAATTTTGGTTGTCATAGTCTGCGGGCTTGTAACTGTATTATTCATCTTTCGGTTCCGTCTGTTCGGTTAACTTATGGTCAGCTGGCGATGCATTGACCTCTGTAATCTTATTAGAATTGGCATATTAACCTTAGATCTTAATAAAACATCACATGTCATACTAAAAGCTCCACACATATTGAAGAAATTTATATGTGACTGATCGAGCATAACACTCGTAATCGAAGTCTGTCCAGATTTCATAGTAGACTCTCGAAATAGCGACATTAGCAACGCCGTAATGCGATGGCCCAAGTGGAGACTAAAAACCAATTTGATGCGGGCATCCACCGATCAGACATTGCAAATGCGACACTCGAACTGAAAAACCATCCAGCACACTGCACCATATAAAGTTGCAGGCCACATCGAAAACTATTGTTGCTGCTGTTGCTGCTGTTGCTGCTGCTGCTGAGGCATGCCAGCCAGCTGGCTGCCTGGCTTCGATTTACAAGTATGCGAAAGTGATCGATTTTGAAGCAGGCGTGGCTTGCCGCATTTTAAATGCGCTCTGCAAGACTTGCGCCACACTGAGCCACTGTTGTTGTTGCTGCTGGTGCTGTTGTTGTTGCTGCTGCTGCTGTTACTGTTGCTGTTGCTGCTGCCGTTGTCGCTCTGGCTGTCGACGTCGCGTGGTCTAGTTGCTGCAACTAGCAGCAAGATTTCAAATAGCTTGTCTCTGTATCTGTATGTATGTATGTATGCTGGTGAGTGTTGTGTCTACATCTTATGCAATATTCTCAGTTTGACCCACTTTTCGTGCTAGTTGTGTTTTACTTTTTGTTGTGGTCGAAGTTGGCGTTGCTCGGCAACATTCACTGTGACCAAAAATAATTTAATCGAAGCATGCTACAGTGAATATATCTATCAATATATATAAATACAACTAGAAGAAAAAATACTTAGAAATCTTATCACTTATGATTCTCAGTTTCTATGATTTTACCTACATATATCAAATTCAGGGATAGTACCTCAAGCATATTTATACACATTTTAGAACTGTGAGTCTCCATGCAAAAGGCTTTTTTTAATATTTCACTAAACGCGGTAACAGATTAAGACACACTGCCTAAATAAAGCTTCATTAGAGCAGAATTATCATTAAATCAAAAGATTATACATTGTTTAAGTCAATTTATTGCCAACTCGTATATAACGTACGTTAATGAGGTAATTACTATTGCCATTCTTAAAGAATTTAATTTGTTAGTTTAAATGCAAATGAGTTCTTAACAGTTCATATAAAGCAAGTTTTAGGCAAACTGAAAGTTTATATATGTGTCAATTCAATGCTGCCCAGGAGCCGTCTTACATAATTGCCAAAAACGTATACGGCTCTAGTGTAGCCAATGTTTTGAGTGGGGCCCACAGCTGACCGTAGCAAAAATAGCAACTGTAGCAAAAAGTCGAAAAGTCGAAAAGCTGGCGAATGTTGCATAGCTGTATATTTCCTGTTTGTGGTGCATAAAATAGTGGGTTCCAATATAGCTCTCACTTTTGAGCTCGGCACATACCACTGCATATCAGAGTAATTTTGTGTATCGAAACGAAAGGCAACTGTACAGCACCGTGCAGCACAGTGGCTAGAAGGCATGGTCGGTACACTCGAGCACTTCAGCACTCAGTCACTTAATTTGGTTGAATGCGACAATTGTTTGAGTAGAAGTAATGGCAAAGATAGGATACTTGGCGCAGTGCACTTGTCGGCTTATGGTAATTTATCGACACTCAGAAGGCAAAGGAGCTCGCAACGCATTGTGCAAGCCATCTATGCATGATGTCTGCGATTCTCGAGCGCATAAATCTTTAATTATAGCAAAATGCGCCGCGAGATGCAAATCAATAACGTAATTTATTGGCTATCACAAGATGGCTGAGAAATTTATTGCGAACCCATTTAATCTGAATCTTTATGGCACTCATATTTGGAGTCCGAATTCTTGTTTCCTTACATACATAGAAGCGTGAGCAAATTTTAGGGTATTATTCATAACAATAATTTATTTCGCATAACTCGATGTGCAATATAATCGTCAAAAGTCCAACAATCGGTAGCTTCTGAGCGCAATAATATTTGAGCCATTTGTCGTGGCTGTGCACCCAGGAAGTGACTGTTGGCTGTAACGGCCGTTTTAGAAAGGAAAATCTCAACTAACGATCCCAAACTTCCTGCGCACATGCAAAGCGATCGCAAGGTAATCGCCGCTCCGCTATCCAATGTTGGTAACAAAAGAAATAGCAATGCGGTAAAATGTAGTAAAGCTTGGCTGTTCGCCGAAATTTTGCCTTGAGGTCTCCGATACGCCTTCTCGTTGAATTGTGCAATCGATTAAAAACTGAAAGCTGAACAGTGCTTGTTTTCCATCTACGAAGCGTGCGTTTAATTGTGAACCGCACCTACCGAGCTTGTAGACACAAGAAAACAAACACAAACTCGATGGCAGGAGAGATCATTATTAATTTGTAATGCGAGGTGCGCAAACGCAACTTACGAACAAAATTAATGAAAAAGATAAAGCCATTGGCAAAATACCCGAAATTCAGCAAATTCAAACAAATTATATCAATTGCAGAACTGAAAACATGTTTATTTTAACAATCATAAAATCGACGATTTTAATAAGTGTATTTATAAAGTTAGCACTCGGAAATGCAGACCGAGTAGAAATAATTCAATAAGCTAAATGACCTCAATAGCAGATTTAATGCCCGGAAGTAGTAAAGCCACATAAATTCCCGTCAGTCGATAGAAATGCGTATCAATAGATATTATGTAGCGGCCATTCAAATTGTCTAAGTATTTGCCAGGTTGCCTTTTTATGTGCGGCATAGTACTTCACTTTCAATAAAAGTCGCGTAATGTGTTGCTCTTATTTTTGAACAAGTAGAGCAGCAAAAGCGAAGCAATCGACAAGCGTTGAACAAACCCACAAAAACAAAACAAAACAAAAAATAAAAATAAAGCCAATCAGGCTTATGGCCGAATTACAGTGCATTGCATAACACAACCCAGCCATGCTCTTAGCAACTAGCTAAGCAAATCCACGTACACATTTTGTTTAGTGGAGCAGAAAGTACAAACGGCAACAATGAATCGGCAAATGTGTTGCCAAGTGTGTTGTTGCTGGAACTGGCTAGCTGGCTGGCGGCTGGCGGCTGGCGGCTGGCTGGCCAAGACAAATGTCATCCTAGGCTACGACGACACTAGAGTTTTGCATTGGCACGTGATTAGCTTACTTTTGCAGCTGGCACTGGCGGCCACCGCGCATATATCACTCCGTAAAAGAGTCGGTCAGACGGGACTGAAAGCTGCGACGCTTTTGTGTGATAATTATACAAGCTGTGGTGCGTGCTGCATGCTAAGCAGATCTTATCCAGCAGCCTTGACATGATTGCTCATGTGACGTCCATTAGAAAAACATGTATGCACAAGCAAAATAGAATGCGCACAATGTAAACAAACCCTGCAGACTTCGCACATCCTCATCTGTTATTCAAAACAATACCTCGCATCAGCTGACCGGAATGGGATCAACAGTGCTTTGCATTTATAGCGTCGGCCCATTTAATTGGTCGAATCCACTTGCATGGCTTCTATATGTCAATTTTAATTCGTTTCAATTCAATTGACCATCAGGAAGACTAGGTATATTAAACTAAGGGCATATAGACGGGCCCATATTATTAGTGGCCAACAGTAATTAACAATTCATCTACGCTCAATTGCTATAATGACGAAAAGGCAAAAGCGACAGACAAGGCCTTATCTGGTTTAGAAACTATTATTGGGAACAATGGAAAAGTAAAAAGTGAATGTGAATTTGTTTTGGGAAAAGGTGTCTCTATCAAGCGAAATATATTATGTTACTCAAAAAAATATGTATAAGGTGCCTTGCGCGCCGTCTCGTGGCTGGTCAAAAGTGCAGCCCGACTTCACGTTATTATAACTTGTTTTCGTTTGAAAATGCTCACGTTACAATTAAAGTATAGCATAATAATGTTCAGTTGCAGTCCGACGCCTGTCTGTGTGCATGTGTGTGTGAGGCAATTGAGGTGGGTCAAAAAACGAATGGGTAGAGTTGTCCCAAGAAAAAAACATTAAATTGGAAGAAAAAAAATCACCTAAAAAGCTATGTTGATTATGCTACTCTGGCTTACATTCTAAGCTTAAGGTTTTTAAGCCAAAATCCATTTGAAAATCGAAGGTTAACTTATATCGTGCCACGGCGAGCTCCTTGCATAATTTTAATGCTGCAATTCATTTAATTTATTAGCTGTGGTTTCAGCTGTCAGTACAGAAATATTGCAACCCAGATATGTGCCTCAAATGCTAAGCAATAGAGTACATACAACTTCCGCCCTAATTATTGCATTGCGCCCATGCCTTGGGCGAGCCGCTCAAGCCGGTCGTGCCATTTGCTGGCTTTAGGCTGTCTCGGCCAAGTTACTTTTATTTCAAAATTGGTATAGCTCTGATTGCTGCGAATCGGGCCCAATTCAAATTCAGCTTCAATTGTCTGAATAGCTAATCAGTTTCAATACTTTGTTAATATTTTTCTAACGATAAATGGCATTGTGTGGGCTGGTGATTAGATCTCTGCATAAAAGGTTGTAGATCAACTTGTGGATCATGTTTTGTACTCTGTTTGCAAATGGAGAAGTGTGTTCAAGTTAGGTGATTCAAGCAATATTTGCTGTGCTGAATGTGTGCAATTAGTTAAGTAGATTGTGTAGAATGATTTCTGATATGTAAAATACCAATTCGTTGCATAAATATTAACTTGGGCTTCCTTTTTGCAGGATCGACAGATGCGCAAAGCAAGCGAGCTCCACGCGTCACCAGCTCTCGCAGTTTTGGCACCAATGTCAAGTCAGCCAGCTCCAATGGCATCAACTTTGACTGTCCCGAAGAGTTCGGATACTATCCTCATCCCTCGGACTGCACACAGTATTATGTGTGCGTGTTTGGTGGAGCGCTACTTGAGAGCTGCACTGGGGGACTGATGTATTCGCACGAACTGCAGACTTGTGATTGGCCCAGAAACGTGGGCTGCGAAGTGGTGGACAGTGGCACGTCGGCCACCTCTACCGAAGTAGGTGGTGCCTCACGTAACAAGCCACAGCAAAATGTTCCCAGTCGCATTCGCTTTGGGTCAGCCTTCACCAGTCCAACGGCTACACAAAAAACAGTCACAGTTCCACCGCAGTACCATCGTTCGCCTCCCCAGACTATCCAGGCTCAGGTTCAGCATCTGCCACCACCTCCAGAGCTAACCGTTGCTCCCAACCCCGTGGTCACGTCCCGAGGACAGCCCAAGTCGCTTCTGGAGTCGCAGGAGGAAATAGCCAAGGTGAGCCAAAGCCCATCGATAGTCGTGGTTGTATTTTAAATTCATATTTAGTACACGAAGCTCTATGCCGAGGCCCATGAAACTCTGCCCGAAGAGGAGGACAGCGAGCGTCAACAACGTGTTTATCGTGGCCAGCCGAGTACTGTTAGCCAAGTGCAGCGGGACCGCGATGGCATTCTACACCAGGCCAGCATAAATGCAATTCCCAACCACGGAAAAATAGGATCTTACACGTTCGGGACCGCTTACAGGTAAGTTCTGCACCTGATTTGCCTCCCCATCCATTGTAGTGCTTCATCTGCCGTCGCTTTCAAAATTCAATTTATTTTCTATTGATGGTAATTTTTTCTTTGCCTTAGTCTCAACAAAATCATAACTGATCTGAACTTTATTCTCCACCCATTTTACTACTCTCTTTTCTCATACAATGCATACTGCACTATCTCTATATTTTACTTCAAATGACTCACCAATCGACATAATCGACAAATGCTTTTCGGCTAAACTCTGTACGC
This sequence comes from Drosophila mulleri, assembly GCA_035047565.1. Lineage (NCBI taxonomy): Eukaryota > Metazoa > Arthropoda > Insecta > Diptera > Drosophilidae > Drosophila > Drosophila mulleri. The sequence continues at coordinate 5,865,710 of JAWNPK010000018.1, read as the reverse complement.
AAACAGCGAAAGCTTAAACGATGACGTGACAATTGAACACGAACTGTCACATAACCGACTCGATGTAGACAGAGGACGCAAACGACGCGATGTTAGTGGGCTAATGTCGACTACGCCAGCGGAAGGGGCTGGCCCTACTGAAATGCCCAACGATTCGAACACCTCTAGCGAAGTCATGGACCCAGACAGTGCCAGCAGTGGGCAACTGGGCAGTGGCGAAAAGAGAAACAGCTCCAATAGCTCCCATAGTTCCAATAGCTCGAATAACTCTCAAGAACAGATCGACGATGCAGCGCCTGCTGTCGTCCAGCTGCAAAAGTACTCATCAAAAATTAGTCAAACCGATTTGGACTTTCTGCTGGCGGACTCAGACAACAGCGAACCAATCGAAGATAGCGATGATACGGCAACAGCCGAGTCCAAGCGACGTGCACGTCAGCTGCGTCCTTTTCCCCATGCGCCTGCCAAATGGCCAACGCATAACTATCGTTCTATTGACAGCCCAGTTCACCAGCCTTACAATGGGGCAGGGAAGAATGGATACAGTTTCGGCAGTTACAATCCTTATCTGACCCCTCCCAGCCAGCACACTCCTCCCAGTCAGAACTACAATCAACTTAACTCTGGATATAAGGCTTACCTCCAGCACTCTCAGCACTCTCAGCATCCTCAGCAACCTCAGCAACATCTGCAGCCTCACCATCCGCAACAGCAGACAGAGCCTGTATCGACATATGGGAAAAAACCCACAGTGGTTTACACCGGTTATAATTTGTCTCTACCGCCGCCTCCATTGGAAGATGACTTTCGACCTATTGCCGGTAGTTACTATGGTGCGGCCGGATCAACAAGTTCAAGGCCACCAGGAGGCTATCCGGAGCAAACGAGCCAAGGCGACCTACTTCCCTATCTTATAGAGCAACTGAAACAGCTTAAGGAGCGCAGGAAACAGATCCAAGCTGAAAACTTTGCCTACTTTCATTTGGACAATCAACCGATCAGCCCCACCGTACATTCCACAACCCAACGGCCATCATTCGAGTACTATTCAACAACAAGGCCGAATCAACAAGTTACGCCCAGCAACCATTACGCTCAGTATAGCACCATGGGTGGCTTTTATAATAATAAACCGGAGTATACGCCAAGCATATCAAACTATTCTGGCAAACTCGTATCTCAGTTCAGCATTGCTCAAAGTCCAGACACCCAAAGCACGACAGAGAGCAATTACTTCCAATATAATATTGTTGCAAATCAGAAAATGAAGGGCGTTTACAATAATGCCAAGCCTAATCAAATAGAGCAGGCCGCCATCAAAGTTCGTCCGCCAGTCACGCCGGTGCACGTGACGCCAAACTTCAACATTGTTTCGGCACCTAATTTGGCTTACAAAAGCCCGAATGGTCTGCAGGAAGTGCCATTCCGAGATTTGTCACATTTGCCAGTGGGCATCAGCTACGCCTCTAATTCTACCCTACCGGAATCTTATCAGACTTTTACCAAATCTATCAGCTCTACAGTGCCCCCCAAACCGGAGCCACCTAAGCCTTCAACAACTGCCAAGCCACAGAAGACCAATTTTCAATTCAATATAAATGAATTTATGGCAAACCTGAAAGCCAGTGATCTAGCAAGTTTTAATCCGGCTGTCAACCCACTAATAAAGTATTTTAAGCAGGTAAGCAATGATGGAAGTGGAAATGTTCGCAATGCCTTGGTTCTTCGTAGACCTGTCATTAGCTCAACGCCATCCAGTCCAGTAACGTCCAGACCTCTTTTGAAATCAAACCCGATACCTACGAGGTTGCCAATTAGCACAACCACCCAAGCTTCGACCACGCCTGTTCTAAGGGGCTACGAATCTTTTGTGAAGAGTATTCAAACCCAGATAGGCAAACAAGCGTCTAATTCAAATCAGTCAACGACCACCAGTCCAACGCGTCCTAGGATTAGCGCTGGCCGAATTTCCACTACCACTGAAAAAACAGTTGAATACTATGACGAGGACTACGATGACGGAGTTGATGAAGACATGCTCCCACCATCTCGCATGCCCCCCTACATGCCCATGTCGGAGACAATGGCACCACCACGTCCACAAGTCACAACGGAGGGTTCACTTTCGACGACAGCCAGTAAAATACGAAACAGTCCGCAAACCGGATTTATGGAAGCCACAACAACGCGCCGACCTTTTCCGAATTTCACGCTACTTAATCAGCCCAATGCAGGCAATGGAGTTCCAGCGTTCATCAGTTTCCCAAGTGACATATTTCAGGAATTGAAGCAGCGGCTGCCACAGTTGCAGGCAACAGCCGCGCCCAGCACTCATACCACTGCCCGAGCTCGCACAACTACAACAACTACTAGCACTACGACGCCTACTCCTCAGGCGAAAATGCGGTACACTGTGCGACCACAACGCACGCGTGGACAACAGAAATGGAAGTCCCAAGTTCAGAGTAATCCGGACGGATTAGAGCGCACGCAAAATGAAACCAGCCGAGGGGCCGCCTACACCAAGCCAACCGGCACTAGCATTAATGGCTTAGGTGGCCAGAACTTGAACTCGGTACATGTCACTTCAAACACGGAAAGACAAAGGTAGTTATATAAGTCGACGACCAATGTGCTGTTCAATTATTTGGTGCCGCTACACAAATACACATAAATACGGCAGTGAAATGTACATAAAAACAACAAAAACATGAATGCCACTGCCCACCGGCGCTACTGTTTATACGTTTACGTTCAGACCTTATACCCATTACTAAGAAATCTAAACGGATGGAACTTACCAAATCTGTACAGTTGACTAAACTTATTGTGTAGGGACTGGGCTACTCTAACCAAAATTTTAACCGCTAACTCATCTGCTATAACTCATTACCTCAACTACTACTACTACTACTACTACTACTACTACTACTAAATGATCTCATAATATAGGTACAGAAGTATTCTAATTATACGTTTTAATTACTTTTTGTTTTCGTTTTACATTTCTCTTCCCCTGTAAAATATGAAAAATGACATTGCCTTAAACACACGCACACACACACACACACATTTGTAATATATAATTACATCAATAATTTAAAATAATTGAATTATACCCGTTAATGTAAATAACTTGCGCCACATTTGTGCATTAAGAGTTGAGTCATCTTCGCCGTCATCTTCGCTGACGGCGCAAACTTCCGATAACATTTTTGTCCAACCAAGCTCACAAGCTTCACCGGCACAGTTTGCATCCAATCGTAACTACTACAATACATCCATATTCAATCATGGGGGTGGCTACCAAACACCACAGCAGGCGCAACAACAACAACCGTCACCATTCCAACAACCGCAACAACAACAACAACAACAACAAGAGCAGGCGCCTGCCTTACCAAACCCCTATGATTCATCATACTATTCTGTTTACGACGACGATATTGATTTATATAGGGATATTGAGTATCAACAGCAGCAGGATCAGCACCAGCAGCAGCAAAAGCCCCAGCAGTATCAGCCTCCAGTGCGCCAGCAGCAGCAATCAACTTACAGGCCCTTGGAGATATTGACTACGCCGACACCGCCACAAAGGCAGAGCTACAACAGTCAGCCAACATTGACCTATAACACGGACTACGAAGAGGACCTTAATGCACAGGTAGACAATGGGGCTCTCACTCACATACGAATATATGAATGCATTCAATCATATTGTCTTAACGAATCGCTTTACAGATCGAGCAGGATAATGTGTATGACCAACCCACGCCTCCTCCACAGCGGTAAGTACTCTCTGGCCGTTTGCACTCGTTTGCATTCGAACTGAAATTTTGTAGCAATTCATGTCTCACAAGCTAACGAGCTCGCGGAAAATTCTAACACACAAGTATATAAGTATGTGTCCCAACTAGCTAGTATATTGAAAGAATGAAGCTTCACAGACTTGAAAATACTGTTGATTAAAGTCAGCTAGCATGTCCACGTAAAGTACAAAAGACAAAAGTACACTCCTTACACACCATACAACACTTTACATCAGCTATACGTTACACAAAATTCATCAAAATTTACAAACAATTTCATCTCGAAAACCACGACATCCCACCTACAACAAATCTCTCTACCAGGGCCGAAGAGGTGACCATACAAACTCTGGAGGCAAGGGCCACTGTCTCGACTACCAAAAATCCGGCCCAAAGAAATGATGTGCGCAACTACTACGACACGTTTACCACGCCCCACATGAGCTATGAAGAGCCTGATTACAGCTATTCCAGCTCATCAGAGTACGTCCAAAATTTACCCGCGGACTACTATCGGAGCGAGCGAGTTTCACCATCGAAGACTAGACCGAGTACGCAAGCTCCCAAATCAATCAAATCAGACGATTATTATCTGATTGCCAACGATGTCGGTCAGTCTACTTCGGCTTTTGAAACAGATCAGATCAAGAAGTACACGACAATGACACCCACACGCCTTCCGATCTTAAAGTCATCCACAGTCACAAGCAGGAATACAAACAAGATAACCACAACTACCACACAACCAGTCACAAAGCCCCCTGCAACTACAACAAGAACAACAACAACAACAACAACAGCAACAACTACAACTACAGCTACATTGCAACCTTCAAGGTACTTTCAATCCCCCGATAAGTCAAGCGCTGTACTCATATTCACATACATACGTAGACCTGCCTGAGCCTCCTAGTTCTCTTTGATAGCCATTAATTGGCCTGCCGTCGGCTAATTGGCTTCAAAATAATCGAATATAAGCAAATCATCAGTTTGTTAAGCTACAAAAACATAATTTAGTACACATTGACTATCACATCGAATTGATTCAACTCAGCTGACACACGCATTCAACGTGTATGCGCGCAATTTAGAAAAGTTTTCCTCCTTTTTCTATTCAGGCTGGTTGTAACCACACTTATTTTTCCAACTAATTTCTTTTGTGTTCTCTGTTACCCTAGACAAAACTATTTATGATACGAGAGCTCAAACTCATTGCATGATATCTACACACATACATAGATATAGATATATATATTCATGTACCTTAACTATGAGAGATGTTATGAAGTTCGCATGGCATGTGCTTAATAATAAGATCTCCAACTGTGATTCACTGAACCTAAGGGGCCTATTACTAGTCGAATAATCAATCAGAGCCAAAGGATTAAGATATGCTGTTTCTTATATTATACAGCCACACCCTTACATATAGATATACACAACAAAACGAACTGGATGTTATACTAACACTAATGTGATTGTTTATTATAAATACACATCTCTTCAACAGCTCAAAAGCGCATGCAAATAAAAACTTTAAGCAAAATGTTATAATCAAATTAAAGACAAACACAACACCACGTACAACACAACCACCCAGTACAACAACAACAGCTCCCTCGACCACCACAGTGAAGCAAACCCCTTCAGCCTTCCCCACATACACTTCCAATCCATTTCTTAAGTCAAAGCTACAGTTTCTAGCCAAGTCCTTGATCAGTGCTGTGGCTGGCACTCAAAGCCAAAGTGTCAATGAGAACAAAATTCCGTCCCAAGTGCAGTCTACAGTCGCACCTTCAATCAGTGATTCGTGGGCGTTGGCAAATGACAGTGCAAATAGTAGTACTCAAAAGTATGTTGAGACAATTTACGACGAGAGCAAAAATGTGCAAGTCCACACAGCAGAGATACCTAGCGGTCATGCTTATGAGACAAGCACTTCGCCCAAGTTTCTGGATTTCATAAATGCAGCAGCGTATGGAGCCAGCAACTTGGTCCGTACGCCCACAGAGAAGGCATCAAAGGCCGCCTACATAAGGGATAACATCTACAACGACTTTAAAAGAGACAAGGCATTATCCACAGAGCAAAATCAGAGCAAACGCATACAGAGCTATGTGTTTTCTGATGTGAAGCCCCGGAGTTTTAGAACAAATAGCCAGAATGCACCAAGAGAAGCGTCATCCGAACTGTCGGAGAGCACAAATACAACGCGACCCAGCAAGGCATACGAATACAGCCTTGAAAGCGGATCACATGGGTTTACTTTGACGGCAAAAGAACCATTGAATGAGGATAATGTGTCCGAGCCACTGTTCGAGCGCCTCGATAGTGGTCAACGTGTCAAAAGCAATACAACAGCAACAACAACAACAACAACAACTACTACTACCACAACTACTACCACCCGTTTGCCGCTGACATCAGCTAATCACATGAGTGTGGAGTATGATGATATTGTTCCGACAACATATGCTCCGTTACGTATCTGGCGCAACGGTCGTCCAACTATTAAGCAAGCACCTAGCAGACTGACCACAATCCCTACAATAGGTGTCACAGATTTGCCGAGCAGCACAAATAAATTAACTTCACCTGCTCCTCCTACAAAGGCCGTCGGTAGTTCAGTTACTAGTACCGAACGAGCGATTGCTGGGCAGAGCTTTACGGCTCGTGCGAATCTGTTCAAAGACAATCTTATTCGCGTAACAAGTAACCCAGCGATGCGATTTGTATCCCCGTACAAAAGCCTTGAGAGCTTGCTCCAGGATGAGCGGCTGCCCTACAACAGTCTCAGAACAACAACTAGAACGCGCTACGCAAACGCAAACGCGGGCTCCGTACCGTTCCTCCAAACAACACCAAAGCCTGCTAGGAGCTATGTTACTGCCAGCCCACTCCAAAAGAACGCAACTCAATTCGTCCTTGATACAATGGCAAATGGAAATATCCGCAACTTTAGCATAAGTGATGCTATTTTAAGTACCTTCAGTCCGCAACGACCTGCTTTCAATAGAGTCCCCACCACAAAAGCGACGACAACGACAACCCCAAATAAAGCACCTACAGAGGCAGCATTGAGTACTACTATTGTAGAGCCAACAATATCCTCTGTAGTGACCTCATCCCCAATTCAAGTGTCTGAAATACCTGTGCGTCCACGTGGCCGGTCTCGATACACTGCGGCTACCGTGAACTATAACGTGGATAGTGTTGACGAGCCAACCACATATGCGCCGAAATTCAAAATACCTCACAGCTATGAGCCAAGAAGCTCCCCATCTATCCCACACTCAAGAAGGAAGACGCTTCGCGGACGAGTCGCCAGCAATCGACAAACGATATTTGAGCCAACAGCCAAGTCAAGGGAAAAATACGAAACATACAAGGAAGCTCAGCAGGCCAAGGAAAATGTTAACAGGTATCAGAATACCCAATCATCCCAGATATCGGCAACTAGCGAAGCAACAACTGCACCTAAACGTAATCCAATTGAGAATGAAGCCGCAACGGCAGATAATCCACGTGCCGAAGCTCTGATTGCACGCCAACCACTCGATGTTAAGCAGGACAATAGCATAGAGCAGCCCGTCAGCACGGAGATATCCCCTAGCTCCATTGAAGATGTTGTTGTTATATCTGACCACCCACCAGTCAAGTACTTGTACTCGAACAAATATCGGCAGCAAACGGCAGAGCGCACTCTAGCCGAGAGTCTGCAGAATGCCGGCTATATTAAGAATAGCAGTGGCCGACCTAAGTTCCGAAGCACAAATGTGTTGGAGCAACTACAGCATTTCCTTTCTATTAGCGATAGTGATGAGAGCGGGTCGCCACAATTCGTAGATGAAAATGCCGGAGCAGAGATCAAAGCTTCTGTCAACGAAATAAGACCGGTTCAAATAGCGAGCCGGAATGCTACAGCTACAATGAGATCTACCACTACTACTACTACTGCTACTACTACTACTACTATTTCTGCACCACTGCCAACCACACGAGCCCCATATATTGGGCCTAAGCCGATAGGCCACCAGCCCAGACTGTTCTCCTCACCTCCTACTCTTAGAAAATTAGATGCTGATGCAATAACAGCAGTTACTAGTAGCACTCCCCTTGTTAGTACCACACCTGACATTTCAACCACGACTGCCACCCCTTCTCTGTCATTAAGTTCTCCGCCAACAACACGAGTCTCGAGGGTTAATAACGCTTTAAAGTCGTCTATTGCCGCTGCTGCCGCCCAATCGTCTAGCCCGGTCTCTACCCCGTCCACCTATCAAGTGCCAGGGGTAGGGCTAATAAATTCCATAATGGCCTTGCACCCAACAGTAACAACAACAACAACCAACAACAACAACAACACCAATACAACAACAACAATGCCAATGCCAATGCCGCTGTCGCTGCTGCTTCGGTGAAGTGCTCCGATAGCACACTGAACCTCAAGTGCAACGAAATCCCCTCAAGGTATAAATAGTGATTTCTAATTAACGCTCCTTAGTAGCTGTACCTGTACCTGTACCTGTACCTGTGCATTATCACTCTCCTCTCTTTAAATACAAATTCACCGTAATTTTGTTTTCAACACAGATTTAGTCTCCTCTAAAACCAACCCAACTGAACTTTACTTTTACGTAGTCCTCTTTCCTCATTACCCACATTCACCCACTTTCGTAGTACTCTGGTTGTTTGTTGGCTTTCTAGTACGGCTTTAATTCTTAGTCAATAGAAAAAAACAACCAATAGGCAAACTGTTAAAACTTTTCTCGACCACTATAATGCCCAGATCACTCTTACAACTGCATAGCTCTTCGCCTCTTTACATTATTCGTAGACTTTTAGTGCAAAGATACATAAGTAGATACTAAATATTAGCTGCTCTGTAAAATGTTGCAACAATGTACAGAATACAGAACGGTGAGCATAAGTACGTAATCAAATCAAATCGTAACCGTTGGGTGGTGGCCCGTATAACTTTTCATATATTGTCTCTATAACTTGAACATTTGTTTTCTTTTGTTTTCGTTATTAAAATATTGATTTTATTATGATTGTAGTGGCAAACACTTTTACTTTTAATTTTATGTAGATCAATATAATCAATGCATACCACAACTATGTATGTATGTACAAATCATGATGTCAAAACTGAAAGGTCAAAGTTTGAATTTCGAACTTATCTTGCCTCTCCACTCTATGTAAGTATGTGGCTCGAAATTACATGAATATCTAGCTGGTCTCTTCCGATTGCAAATATTGTGAAAATCAGACATAGAACAGCACTTGCACATTTTACTGAGCTTCCATTTAGTATCACTGTTTACACTCAGCATTGAGAAGAGCTGGGAAATGTGAACAGGTCTTATGTAAATCTGCACTAAATCTCGAAAGTGTTTCGCGTCACTCAAGTCAAGCCGTTCCGAACCACACTCGTTCTGTTCGAATGATGTCCAGTGTGATTGAAGTAATATTTTACAGCGATCTACGAAGCAAATAAATATCAACTGTATTTATTTATTCTATCCATGTATTGTTCTCAGCCTAGGTTTACAGCCCAATCCCGCTACACAGACACATAAGTATACTGTTCAATTTTTGGTTCTTTTCATTATTATACTGTATGATCCAATTGGCTGCTGATATGAATTTTATTTACGTGTACATACATACATACATACACACACATATACATATATACATATACTCAAATATATACATATTAATATTAATTTTAGTTTATACCTGGTTGTGGTAAGGTGATCAATATAATCAATTAACATAAATTAACTAAATATGATTTACCTTGCATTGTTATTTGTGTAGCTATAAGCCATAAAATAATTGGTTGGCATTTCGCACTGTTTAAATTGTTGACTAATTGCAATGAAAATTAAATACATATATGATTGTTATTTATTTCAAAACAATCGCATTTAGAAATAACAATAGAAACCGCGGCAGTGCTATATACACAAATCAGGATCGCGATGTTGCCACTCCGAACAGGGGAACACATCCACCGTAAGTTGCTCCCATGCTATAGAAAGACAATAGTATAATATGAATGCTATGCACTCATCAGGCGGACACGTCCCACCCTTAAGCCAGCTGGCACAATTGTATCGAAGGCTCAAGAATTTGTGGACATTTATAAATATCCGCCAAGCCGACCGGATCCCATATACCCACAGCCGACGCCCGATAAGACGGCAGCCAAGTGCCGCAAGGATGTTTGTCTGCTGCCCGATTGCTACTGCGGTGGCAAGGACATACCCGGTGAGTATTCGCGTGCTAATTGTCGACATTCTTGACCCTTCCGGCAGTGCTGTGCAAATTAGTTTCGGACTCTCGACTAATGCTGATGTAAGACAACTTAAGACTAAACTCAATGCCTCACAACATATAGGAGGTTTAAATGTATCGGTGACCCCACAAATTGTGTTGCTTACCTTCGATGATGCGATTAACACGATTAATATCGATCTGTATAACGAGTTACTGAATAACGAGACGCGAAAGAATCCCAATGGATGTCCTTGGCGCGCCACTTTCTACATTTCGCATGAGTGGACGGACTATGGCATGGTCCAGGACATGTACTCGGATGGACATGAAATGGCTTCGCACACGGTGTCGTAAGTTGCGATCGATTTTCGCCTCTGTCGGGTCATCTTGATTATGGCAACATCAATTACATGCGGCATTCATTGTCTTCTGTCCCTTCTTTGTGCCTCTATGTGTATGCTTTGTTTTTATTCACTTCATGATCCTATTATGTTTTCTCTACATTTCATCACCCACCATTTCATCAATACTGTCCTCGTCCTGACTGCCAGGCGAACTTCCCGCTGAAAGCATTCCTCAAATCGTACTCTTGACCTTTGATGATTCGGTAAATGATTTGAATAAGCAATTGTACATGGATCTCTTTGAGAAGGGACGCGTCAACCCCAATGGCTGCCCAATTACAGCCACTTTCTACGTCTCTCACGAATGGACTGATTACAGTCAAGTGCAGAATCTTTACGCCGATGGACACGAAATGGCATCGCACACAGTTTCGTAAGTAGCCGACTATCCCTCTCCCCCTCTATCTCTCTCCGTCTGTTCGAGAGAAGCACACACGGCCACACAAACAACAACAGCAACAACAGCAACAACAACGACACCAAGATAAGAATATATGTACATGTACTCACCAAAATCCTCTATACCATACTCACGAACACATTCTATACAAGCGGGCGCGGTGCTTTAATAATTCAAAACGAAACACATGTGCGGGCAAACAGAAAGGTGCCAGAGGTTAAAATTCTCATTTGTTTGTCGCTCCACAGTCACAGCTTTGGCGAGCAGTTCTCACAAAAGAAATGGACCCGGGAGATAGCTGGCCAGCGGGAAATACTCGCCGCTTATGGCGGGGTGAAGCTGTCGGATGTGCGCGGCATGCGTGCCCCTTTCCTCTCTGTGGGCGGCAATAAGATGTATAAGATGCTGTACGATTCAAACTTCACCTACGACTCATCGATGCCGGTCTATGAGAATCGACCGCCATCGTGGCCGTACACCCTAGACTACAAGATCTTCCACGATTGTATGATTCCGCCGTGTCCGACGCGCAGCTATCCAGGTGTTTGGCAAGTGCCCATGGTCATGTGGCAGGACTTGAATGGCGGACGTTGCTCTATGGGCGATGCCTGCTCTAATCCAAGTGATGCGGATGGAGTTACCAAAATGATAATGAAGAACTTCGAGCGTCATTACACCACCAACAGGTAGACAAAACTTTGTTGCATGACCTGAATGAAGCTTAAGTCACTTTTTCATCACAGAGCACCGTTTGGACTGTTCTATCATGCCGCTTGGTTCACCCAGCCGCACCACAAGGAAGGCTTCATTAAGTTCCTTGATGCCATAAATGCCATGCCGGATGTTTGGATCGTTACCAATTGGCAAGCGCTGCAATGGGTGCGCGATCCGACGCCAACATCTCGAATCAATTCCTTCCAGCCATTCCAATGCGACTACTCGGTACGTTCCAATCCTTATATAGAGAACTGCAGTTAATTAATCTAAAATCAACTTAATGCGAATCCAGGACCGACCCAAGCGTTGCAACAATCCAAAGGTCTGCAATCTATGGCACAAATCAGGCGTTCGCTACATGAAAACCTGTCAGCCTTGCCCCGACATCTATCCATGGACTGGAAAGTCTGGCATACGCTCATCACGCATCGACAATGAAGTCGAGGAGCCTTCGGCGTAAGGCCGAGGGATCCTCAGGAGTTCAATGTATCGAAATAACATCATAGTAAAAGCCACGCTTATGGTATAAGTAGATGTGATGTCAATGCACAGAGAAATGATTGATATGCACTGCAGCTCATTGTCGGACGACATAGGTAATAGCCCAAAATACGGTATTCACTCGTTTAAATGTTCTTCGTCTTATTATATTTATACTATAGCTAATTTGTTGAAGGGCGTCGATAAATGTATTTAATATTTTTGGACATGTTACTTAAAATTATTTATTCCCTAACGATAGACTTATGTATGTGTACTGTATATTCCTATAGTTTGCTACTTCCGTGGAAATTCGTATAAGTACTTTCAAAATGCAATATTAGAGTAAGTAAAAGTTACTAACGTAATTATAGATTGTCCCCCAAATTGCGGCAGTTGAACGCGCGTGGCTTGACCATTGCTAAGCTGATGAGCAATACTCTCCTTTGTGGCTTTTTCTGGCTTGTGATAAATTTGTTGTCGACTGTCATGATGTGTCCCTCTGTTAATCTGAGCCCTGGCACAAAATTCGTATCAAATATTGTCAACCTTTATATCTTAGCATTATTTTTACTCCAACCTTGTATATAACGACATTATAACTGGATTCCGGTGAAGGGGATTTTAGCCTAATACTCTTGGGTGTATTTATCATTCTATATATATATATATATATATATATATCCTTTCCTTACTATTATTATTCGACACCATTCTTATTCGTAATACAATAAATCTGATGCTGGCATGTGTCTCTCAACGAAAATTGTATGCACAACCCGATATACGTATATTTATGAATATGTATCAGAATTCATTGAATAATTTACATCATTTAAGTACTAGATCAAATAGTTAAGATTAACCATGGAGTTGCATAAATCGAAACGCAGAAAAGAAATCAGACAATGATAGCAAGTACACTAGAGCTCGTTCGTCCAGGCAAAGGATTGAACTAACTAATGTGAAGTGAACTCTATTATTACTCATGTGAAAGTATTAGATGGATTTGTAATGCTACAAACTCATGATGAGAATAATTAAGTTAAATTACTATTGAGTTAAGTCTACTGTATGTATGTGTTTCCATTCCAATGCATATGTATATTCAATTCGCAATTAGCTGAACACAGCTCAAAAATTTGTATTTTACCAACGAGTGAATTATGTATTTTGTGCTAATAATTGTACAACGTGTAAAATAAAACAAACATTTTAAGTCATAAATGCAGTTTTGATTAAATCTAATCCTAGATATGTGGAGTATACTACATACCAACAATATCCAGCAGTAAGTAGATATTTATTAATATATATTTATTTATTAATATTTAAATTTGTATTACTCTAATTTGGCCAAAACTCGATCTGTCATTCAAGTTTTATAAATCCGCTAAAATTTGCAACTCTTTAGCATGGTAAAAGTATTACCAATTACCACTAACCATACATATTTCATATTAAACAAATAAATTTCAGTTTATTATATCACAATTTATTTCGTATAAAATACAAATATTTTGATTTAGATTTGACTACATTTTTACACACAATATGTAACATAAAATAAAACTAGTATATATATATATATATATATATATATATATATATATATATATATATATATATATATATTATATATGTACATATAAGATAAAGCTTTAGTTAGACTTAGAAACGATACATAAGTAAAAATACTGCTAAAAGCCCAACAGCTTGAAATTATAAATTGCTACAAGTATAGACGTGCCACCTTCATGCATACAAAAATGTAAGTAAAATGTAATTTGATATAAATATGAATAGCTCTTAATATACACAAATACTTTGGACACTCAAATGTTTTTACACAGCCAGCTTCTTAGCCGATTCATCTTAGATTTAGGATCGAGTCAAATTACTCTGGCTTGTATTGGACGATAGACCAATCTCATCGTCCGACTCGTCGGAGTCCAAGGGACTAACTCGTATGGCTTGATACCATTTGTTGGTCAAATCGGCCATTTGGGATTTGCACTCGTGCAGCTCTTGGCTGTTAAAACGGCGCGTAAAGAAAGGTATAAAGTATTTGCGATCCAAACGGCCGAAGCGATCGCGAGCTTGTGTGAAGGTGACGTCCTCTTCTTCTGTTAGCTCAGACAGGTGCTCCGAGTCGATGGCTTGTCCCCATTCCCGTGTTTTCGACAGGGATATTGACTTGCTGCGCTTTCGATGTGTGCTCTGTGAGCCACCACTTGAGGAGCGCAGAGATCCAGATCCACGTGCACGGCGCTTCTTACCGGGCTTCAAGTACTTCAGCAATGGCATCGTTGAGCCTCCCAACACGAGAGTGGTGAACAGAACAATGATCAGAGTGGTCGTAATAATAACATGTCGTTTATCCTGGCTATCCAGATGTAAGTGAAGCGAGAGGGCATAGGAGATGGCACCTCGCAGGCCAGAGAACCACATGATGAACTGCATCTTGTTGTTGATCTTGTGCTCACGAAACTTATTTACCAAATAAGCCAGAGGAAATATGTTGCAGGCCCGACCAATCAGACAGAGCACAATTGACCAGATGACGAATGACAGCTCCACTTGATGCTTAAATGAAAAGATGGCCAAGCCCAGGTATGCAAACACGCACGTCTCCGCTATAAAGGCCAATGTTCGCATCGTCTGCTGCATCGTTATTTGCGTGACAGTCGATAAATTGAAATGTGTATAGTGTGACATGACGATTCCACAGAAGAGTATGGCCATAATACCACTCAAGTGTATCCCTTCAGCCAGAACGTAAGGCGCGTAGGTGAACATCAGCATGATTGCGAATTCCAGCGAAGGATGTTTTCGCAGATCGATGTGCTTGAGCAGCAATGCGGATATAAGGGCAAATATAACGCCGATGCCAGCCGAAGCGAAAAACATCTCGCAAAATGTCTTCAAGGCGCTCATCATAGCTTCGCCTGTGCCTGCGTCTGCATTTGCATTGATCGTTATTGAAGCAGTTAATACAATGGAAACGGCATCGTTTAGAATGCTCTCTCCAAAAACCAACATGTTTAAGATCGGGTCCACGTCCAGGGCATGGAAGATGGCAACAGTGGCCACGGGATCAACCGCCGAAATGAGAGAACCAAATGCGAATGATTCGGAAAAATTGAGCCTACAGGGAGATAAATGATTAAAACAGTTTTTTGCATTTAAGTGATCAAAGGTACACACCTATACGCCACTTCAGCCATGCCCAGTAGGTAGATGCCAGCTCCTATCACCAAAGCAGATATTGTCGTGCCGAAAATAGCAAACACCAGTATGGAGCCAATGTTTTGAAAGAAGTTTCCCTTGTGTAGATTGTAGCCAGACTCAAAGATGATGGGGGGCAAGAGGACGAGGAAAAATCCCATGGGCGAGAAGACCTCCTCTCGCTTCCAGCTGCCATTTTCGCCCGACATCACATTCAGCGAGAGCCCAATGAATGCTCCCAGAAACACCACCACGATCGATTCGGGCAGATATTGGAAACCCGTTTGCAGCATTGAGTGTATCAAAAGTATTCCTAGCATTATAACACAAATAACAAAGAATAGGGAGAGCGAGGAATTGTGCTCCTGCTCAACAGCATGGGGGTCAATCAGTGATGGTTCCGTGACAATTGTGGTCGCGTTTTTAGAAGCATTCACATTTTGCGGCACGGTTGCAGCTGAACTCAATTCCACGGACGAGACGTTGCGACTGCTAGCAGTAGTCGATACGTTGTTGGCATTGCTATTTACCAAAGTTGCATTAAGTATAGGGGTTTTTTTCTCCAAAGGGTCTTCGATTTTGAAGGTAGGTTCCTTGGCATCTGTGCCCTCGTTTGGTGCGTCCAACGTTACAGTTTCCTGCGCCAAGAACACTATTATAGTGACGGCCGTCAAGGCCAGTAGTTTCCCTTTCATTTTTAATAAAAATTACACAGGGGACGCAAAGCGCTGCGATTTATTTTTCTAATATTAGCGAACTAAAAACACGTCATGAACAGCTGATTTATCTTTGGCCTGCGACTGCCGTCACTTTACCACACTGGTTTTAAGAAACAAGATAAGGGTATGCTAGCAAAATACACTATATAAGCTGTAATTGCATAAAAATTTATTCATGCGATGATTACATTAGTATATAATTAGTTTTACGAATAAAGTCTTTTGTTTTGTTTATTTTTATTATTAGATATTTGGTATTTTGCTCAACTACGAATCTATTTGGGGGGTCAACATCTTTTTGAAGATAATGTAGCTTGTTATTTCATCTATTTCAATAGATTTTTGTATTTATTATGCAGAAGCAGATTACCGATCGCCTTGATCTTGACCGACCTTGTTTGTGATTAGCATGACACGATCTTTCTATGGTTCTTTGTTATTTTAAAATAATATACATATATTGTTGTCGAGTGCCTATTAGTGACGCATCTGTAAAAGACTTAAATTTATTCGGTATTGTAGATCGAACAGTATTTTTGTAAACATTCCCCTTATTTGAATGCATAAATAATATCAGTCCATATTTTGTTGAAATTTGGTAAAAGTTTTTGTTCTGCTTGTTTTGTTACTAACGAAATTCAAAATATTGAATTACACTGTCAAGGAAACGATGTAAATTAATTACTAGGGTGTTCTCATGTCTCATCACTACACATACTACATATAAATAAAATGATAAGCCCTTAATTTTGCCAAATCATCTTTCCGGATTCAAGCGCAAATATTTATAAATAAATACAATTTCGTTAGAAAACAGTTCCAATTGGACGTGCTTTGAGTAAGTGTCGACACCAAAACTTAGCGAATTCATATTCCCTACTCCAATATTTTGATGTAAGTTGCGGATAGCAAACCTTAGTATATTTGTAGTGTATGTAAACTGAAACAGTGTGGCAACGCTAATCCACCCACCACATTGCAAGCACAGCTGTTTGCGAACAGCCGTAAAAAACGTGGAGATGCTCTTTCAGTTTGCTTAAGAACGGTAGGAAAGTTGAGAGTGGCTGCAGCTCCAAATAGGAGCGCCAAACCAAGCAACAAACATACACACACGCATACATACATATATACGTGTTACCACAAAGAGCAGAAAAGAAAAATTTGCTCTCATACGGCGCCGCCATCGTTCTCCGCTCTCGCTTGACGACTATAAATTCTGTAGCTGGCAAAAATTGTGCGCTCTTTTTCTACTATAGCGTCGCCGAGATTGGACGTGCGTGTTAGTTGCGCTAATTTGACTGCCAGTCGGCTAAAATATAACATATTCAGTGGTATCAGACTAGAGACTAAGCTGTGCCGCTTGCTTTACCAAGAACATTATAACAGTTTCATTGATCAGTGAGTAGCGTCCTTTAACGCGCGTGTTTATCGGTGTGTGTGTTTGTTCATCAATCGTACATGTATGTATGTACATACGTACATAAGTATGTTTGCTGCTGATGTGTGTGTGTGGGTGTCTGTGCGACTTCCCATCAAACACAGCATAAAATAAAACGTATAATGCGTTTGCTGATTATATAAAAATAACAATCATATTTATAACACACTACAAGTAAATGTATTAGAAGTGAAAAGTGGCACACAAGAGGCAGCGACATATTATTTGTTTGCATTCGATTTTAGGAAAATCAATTTCATTGTAAAACAAACTAATAATGAATTTTTGTTTTGTACAGTATCAACTTTAACTACCGAATAAGAAGCAGCAATCGAAATGCCACAGAAGACGAATGGACACTCCACAGTCAGCGCCAACGGGCTGAATGGCAGCAACGGCAATGGCAACTCTTATGACATGGAAGACGGGCAAACATTCCTATTTACTTCCGAATCCGTGGGAGAGGGGCACCCAGGTAAGTGCATACGCATTCAAATACAAATTCATACATACATATACATATGTATATTGTACATAGATATGTATTTATGTATGTACATATATGCTTAAATTAGCTGCATCTCTATCAATTCGCAAGAGAGCCGATGCTGACCGACCTCCTTATTGCATCACAATGTGCGGCGGGCATGCACACACATAAGTATGTATGTATGTATGTATGTACATGCGTAAATACAAATGCATATGCATATGTACATATGTACCCTCTGCAGAACATATTTTAATATTTAGAGTAGAATTTAAGGTACAAATATGCAGATGTGTGAATGTTCATAGTTCCTTTTTGTTTGTATCCAAATTTAATTTTGTTGTTACAAATGTTTCAGTCACGGCTCTGTTTTGTTGTTAAAATACTGAATTAGAGTTGAGTTGTTTTTCAATATAATCAGTTATAGTATGTAGAAAATTCCATCGAAAAACGTGCTATTTACTCAGCAGACCAGCAATAGCAATTGACAAGTGTGACCAGCTCTGTGTTATAGAGTTACACCAAACGAGCAACTTTTACTAATGCTTCAAATCTACAGCGTTAGGATGCTCTGTATATATGTACATACATACATATGTACATATATGTTCAGACATATACATGCATAAATATATTCATTATTATCTGTCTATCTATATATGTATATTGTATATATATGGGAGTATATTCGTATGCTAATGCATCTGTTTTACGCATATCAGCCTTCATCTATTACCCACCAGCTACCAGCTGGTCGCTCGCTCTTTCGTGGTCTGATGTGCTGTTGCTAGAGAGGCTGCCCCGGCAACGTGTTCTTCCTACAAACGTACATACATATCTAAGCATGTGTTTGTATGTATTGTAGAACGTATATTCGTATGTATGTATTTACATACATATGTATGTCGAAATGCGTGTGTATGGTAGACTGCGTCATGCGCACCATGTGCTTTTATAATGATTGCTGCTCTTCCGAGTTACCGGTTCTCTTCTCTTTCGGCGTTTGTGTTCCTCTTCGCAGATTGCCGATCAAAACAATCGCATATATGTATGTAAATATAAAAATGTATGTATGTAGGAATGTTCACATGTGCATACATACATATGTATGTATGTACATATGTATGTAGTTACACTTTCAAGTTCGACAAATAGCAATCTGTTTTCTTCATATTGTCTTTGCAAAGTATAAAATTTGCGAATTTCGGTGACCACGTGGTTTACTTTTATGATACTCAATCAAAGCTACATACATTGTATAACACATACATGTGTATGTACATATGTACATATGTATGTACATACAATATATTTTACCTGTTCACTTATGTACTATGTAGAGGGAAAAAGTTTGTATGTATGTATGTATATGTATATTAATACTGCCCATTTAAATGTAATTATACTACATAAATACTGTATTAATAAAGTGGAGCGATAAGAGCGACTAACCGAAGCTAATTAAGTTTGGTTACATGGTAAAATAAACTGATTTAGGCAGGTATCAAAGAAATAGTCTGTCAAAGATGGACTTTGATGGATGAGTTTTTGTGCCAAAATTGTACTGGCAATATTTTAAGTCGTATATAGTCCGGCATCAAGTAAAATCTAGTAAAATATTGATCATCCAAAGAGGGATCTGTCAACATGTACAGGACGTGATGAGGCACTTTCGTTTGGGCCTTTTTCAATCGTAATTGGATTAAACAGTCTGAGATCTAGAGTGGGGTTATCAGTATTCCCGGCACCTTTAATGCCAAAGGGGATGCCTATTGCTCTGTACTAAAAAAAAAAAAAAAGATTATATATACATAGATGAAGATTAGTAATATCAATTTAAGTTGAACGAATTCTAAGTGATGCGCCATTGGAGTGATTGAACACTTTTTCGTATTTAGGTATTTTTGCAATGAGTTGAGAAATATTCTATGGGGCATAATGTAAACTGAAACCTACATGGCTGGTTTCGCAAGCTCGTGCAGGTTTTATTTCTGGTTAAACCCGATTCTGAGCATAAACGAGACGCCAAAAAGTTCAATTCTTATGTTTAGGATTCTAGATGGTATTCAATTTCGCTGTCAATCGCGAAATAAAAATCAAAATAAACTGCATTGTCTGTCAATTTTATTCGGTGTCGGCGTCGGCGTCGGCGTTGGCGTTGGAGTCCGAAGGTTTGTCTCAAATGTAGCACATTCTATATAACTCATAACACAAACAACATTATGATTCTCACTACATTTTAACTAATTTTTCTTTTATAGACAAAATGTGCGATCAAATAAGCGATGCTATCTTGGATGCCCATCTTCGACAGGATCCCAATGCTAAAGTGGCTTGTGGTAAATATATACATATATTAAATGCGAACTAAGTAATGTTAAGAACTCCTTAGGTCTGATGGGTAGTTATAGAAATTGAACTGAAAACTATAAAATAAAAGCATGCCGCAGCATTCATATATTCGACAGACGATTGATAAAGAAACACATTTGTAAACAAATAAAGACGTCGAAATGGGGCGCAACCGACTGCCGAATGCTTGTTCGGGGTCAAAGTAGAGCTAGCCTAAAGCTGGGCTATCTCTGAAAGTCCAGTTTTTAAAATCAATAGTCAAAAGTGAGAAAATGTTATGATTTCATACAGACATCCAGACGAATGGCAAGATAGATCTATTGCAAAACTAAAATACTCTTCTTTAGTTCATGAGCGAGTATAGGAAACTTTGGCTCTTCGGTCAATTGACGCGTGTGTGATGTTGTTCTTAATCGCCGATAAGGCCAATTTGGAATATAAACAAAAACACTAATAATAATTAAGTAAACTATACAAACAAGAGCTTGAAACATTTAAAAAATTCCGTTTTATTTTTAATAGAAACTGTTGCAAAAACTGGCATGATTCTGCTCTGCGGTGAAATTACATCAAAGGCCGTGGTCGACTACCAAAAGGTTGTGCGCGAAACGGTCCAGCACATTGGCTATGACGATTCCTCGAAGGGTAAGTGTTGACAGTAGAAAAATGAGAACTTTTTCTCGTTCTCGTTCTTGTTATCGTTCTCTTGTGGGCGGGCAGCAGAAACAGCGTATAACAGCGCATTGTTTCCTAATTGACGTGAACATTTTATATATAATATAATTCAACAAACACTCAAACCCCATACAAATCAACCCAAAATAAAAAGGTTTCGATTGGAAGACACTAAACCTGCTCGTTGCCATTGAACAACAGTCTCCCGACATTGCCAACGGTGTGCACATTAATCGTGAAGAAGAGGATGTCGGCGCTGGTGATCAGGTATACCAACATACAACCAGTACCCTAATTAAGAACTAAGCGAAGCCGAGAGTGTGTGCGTTTCATTGTTATGTTCAAATTTCGTTAAATGTTACTCTAAATTGTTTGTTTTTTCTCATATCTGCTCAGCTCTGATCGCCACCCCAAACTCATTATCTCGTTACCTGTGCTTACAGTTTGATATTACACAAAATGTTTTCTACAGTTAAAATTCGAGAAATCAATATACATTCCAAATTTTGAATTTATTGATGGAAAGTGCCAGAAATTGATTAACTCGAGATTTACTTACCTCATTTTTCAAAAGAAAATCTACTGGTAGACCAAGTTTAGATTTAACTGAAACCATAGTATGCATGTACATATATTCAAAGCTGATTCTTGAGGTTTTCAACTCCATAAACTTTCATTTTATTAAGACTTCATTCACGGTATTCCAAAAAATAGGTATCCGATAAACAACTGAGGAAAGAACGCTCTTTAACCCTATTTGCATGATTTGTTTTAATAGAGCAGTCCTTAGTCAACTTAGACTAAGAGGAGAATTTCGACTTCCGTATTTCAGCATATTCATATGAATCACAATAATTATAAAGCGGAACGATATTGCCTTTGTTTACATACTTTCATTAATATGCATATACAATCTACTTTTAAGGGGATAAATCATAACTAACATTACTTACCATTACTTATGTTATTTAAACTGCTCTGCGCTCTCTATTTTTATCTCTTTCGTTTCATATATATATATATAAAAAAAATAAAAACATGAAATATTTACCATATGAAACCTTAAAATCCAATTCACAAAATGTACCAAAAAAGGTTTCGATTTTAAAACATGCAACGTTCTCTTGGCATTGGACCAACAATCTCCCGAAATCGCTGCTGGTGTGCATGTAAATCGCCCCGAGGAAGAAATCGGTGCTGGAGACCAGGTGTGAATTATATCAAGTACCAAATTTGCATGCCTCGGCAGGCCGAGCCAATACGCCCTTTCCAATTATCTGGCCTTAGGTTCGGCTCGCTTCGACTCGTCCCAAGCCGAAATACGTTTGGAAAGCGTGTATTAATCGCATATCAACCTATGTAGCATATGTCACATTATATTCTTATTTAATATGCGTAACTAATATAAAAGAGATTTAAAAGTATCTATAAAGCTGCATTGCTAAAATTTTCCCATAAATTATCTGTAGCACCTAGAGTTCACAACAAATTGAATTCCTCATACTAAGTTTTAATTTGACACTATTAACATTAACATTTGATTAGGTCTGGTAAATCATGCATGTTTCTCATGATGGATCTGAAGTCATAGCCACGTCAATATCAACTCTTTCATTCTCAATATCCTATTTTATGCATGTTGCCTATTAACTTTGAGTCGAAAAATGCTTTCAATGTACTAATTTGAATGTTTTTTTCCTTTTGCTTGCGAAGTAAAGTATTTGCATTCCTTACTTAACTGTCATTTCGACCAATTACAGGGTATTATGTTTGGCTATGCCACCGATGAAACAGAGGAGTGTATGCCACTTACGGTCGTGCTGGCACACAAACTGAACGAAAAAATTGCCGAGTTACGTCGCTCGGAAGTTTTCTGGTGGGCCCGTCCAGATTCTAAGACACAAGTCACCTGCGAGTATCTCTTTAATCAGGGCTCGGCAGTGCCCAAACGTGTGCATACGGTTGTTGTGTCAATGCAGCACTCGGACAAAATATCGCTGGATACTCTTCGCTCGGAAGTCATGGAGAAAGTTGTTAAAGTTGTCATACCCGCCAAATATTTTGATGCAAACACTATTGTGCACATAAATCCCTGTGGATTGTTCGTCATTGGTGGTCCAATGGGCGATGCTGGATTGACCGGCCGTAAGATTATTGTGGATACATATGGTGGTTGGGGTGCACATGGAGGTGGTGCATTTTCTGGAAAAGACTTCACCAAGGTCGACAGATCGGCGGCTTATGCTGCACGCTGGGTAGCCAAATCACTGGTCAAAGCGGGTCTGTGCAAGCGTTGCTTGGTGCAGGTGTCGTATGCCATTGGCTTGGCTGAGCCGCTTTCCATAACCGTCTTTGACTACGGCACTTCACACAAGTCACAAAAGGAGCTTCTAGAAATAATAAAGCGTAACTTCGATCTACGACCAGGCATGATTGTCAAGTAAGTGATATACATATGGAAATATATAAATTTCGATTAACATTTATTTACTCTGTTTTCTTTTTTTCTAATATACAGGGACCTGAATCTGCGCCAGCCAATTTACCAGCGCACCAGCACTTATGGCCACTTTGGCCGTGATGGTTTCTCGTGGGAGCAGGCAAAGCATTTGGAGATCAATTGACTAGATGCCGACACCCCATTACCGCAGTCGCCGTGTGCTAAAAAGCTAAGGACGTTCAAAGAGACAACAACAACAACAGCAGAAACGTAATTTTTAGTTTTTAGTTAAAAACGTAAGAGATGCCGGCAATAGGCTTGGCAGCTTTATAGGCTTTCATTTCTAATCTATAATATACCCCTTTATTGTTCATACGCAATGTGTGTATGCAGCCATTTATACTACAATTTAGTTGTATGGATTATATTTGCATATGTATGTGTAATAACTGTCAGTAAAGCGAGCTCAAAAACCACTTCATGAGCTGCTGTTATAATTTGATCAATTTGTAACCTGCCACATCACGACTGTTCATTTTCCGTTTTTTAAATTGTATAAAAAGTAATTAATATGAATAGTAATTTTCTCATGTTTTGAATATTTAAGTACCCTGTGCCCCCATCAAGTGGGTTATACTGTTCATACATATGGTGCTATTGTAATAAACAGGCAGTAAGGCAGTAAACACTAATATTGAATTCGATCTTGCCAAGCTCGTGTTATAATAGATGGCTCAGACCCGGGTATAGGGTATTTTATAAGTCGAGTACTCGCGACTGTAATATTCTTGATTGTTTATGATTACTATGTTGTCGATTGTCGATGTTGGTATTTAATCAAATTTTTAAACAACCTAATTGTACATTACTAGACTTACCAAGTTTTGTATTTGCCGTATTTTCCTTTACAAAAATATATTTTTAAAATACAACTATAAACATTCAAATTGTTTCAAATGATTCTTATTTTCGTATTTATTGCCGTGTTGTGCAAAAACTACTCGAGCATGACGTATACTTACATATTTTTTTAATTTTTATTCTTTGAATATAAATAGAAAATCTAGCTGAAGCTTAGACTATGGCTGACAAAACTCTGCCTGGCACAAACGTATTGTGAACGTAGGCACGCATCTGTCCACTATTATAGCAAGAAGCCTTTGATAGACTGCATTCGCAGAATTGCAAGTGAGCGCGAATAATGTCAGAAAAGCGCGGAAGAAAAGACATCGGGAAGGTTCGTCGTAAATTAAATAAATTTGTATAATTATATGAGTGCTAATACTTATAAAGGTGTAAATATTGTGATTAAGGTGTATTTGCACTGCATTGTAAGAAATATTGTGAATATTATTTATATTTGTTTTACTTACAAGAATCGCGCTTTAATATGTGTATGAGTGTGTGTGTGAATTACGCTGTCAGTGAAATTTCCTTGCTAGCACTTGCTATATACATACATATATATGTACATATGTATATATTGAGTAACGGTAATATAAAGACCGTTATCTGTATTTTTATTGCAAATTGACAATTGTTTATTTGACGCATTTATATAAATTTCCATGTTTCGAGACAATTTATTAAATATCTCAGTGCTTGTATTACTGTAAATTATTTGTATTGAAAATTGACAATTTTGAAAGTCCGTGTATCCAGACAATTTAATAAATGCTTCAGTGCTTCGATACATATATTTGTATAACTGTAAATCTGCATCGCATACATAAACAATGAAAGAAAATAAAAATCACTCATACATTTAATTAAATTTCTAAGCAGAGCCTCCGTTTTTAAGCATTATTTACCGGATTTCAAGATGGCTGTTAACAGAATTTAATGAGTGAGAGAGACAATCGTCTGACTGACATAAAACTCTTTATAACAATGAGGTAATGCAAGCAGCTGACAACAGTTAAGTGTCACAGCAAAAAGCCATTTGACAAGCCTGAATAAATATCGCTAATCGCTGCGCATAGTGTTGGAAAACCAAAAATATAAAAAGAGCAAAAATATCAAAAGTAACGTACGATTCATCGGTGTATACACAGCCAAATATAGTGCAGCTGGAGCGTCGAATATATACATATATTGGTAAGCATAATAGCAAAACACTACAATTTTATATAAACTGTCCATTCATTTGTATTTTAAATAATGCTCATTATTTTATTTTATATTTTAGTAGAAAATTTACTATAATATCACTTAGTTTGTTTATTTGAATATTTGCGTGTTCCAACTTAGTTATAAAAATTGTTAAATCAAGCTATATATATAAGAAGGGCCAATGTGATGCTTATGTACCGATAGCGTCACTGCCAAGTCTTGAACATTTCAGAATTTGGGACGCGGTAAGTTTATCACAAGATCTTTTATATACGAATTAGATTATTTATGCGACTCTTTAATTGATATTCACTAAAAAAAAAAGGATGAACAAGGTTCAAGGTTATAGGTTCCCGATGTCAAGTATTTAATATTTATAAGAGGTGAAATTGAAATATTTCGTCAGAATTTGCGTGACATAAGTTATAATTGGATTTGCAACCGACTGTTTTAAGCGATGACGTAGCAACAGATATGCAGCAACTGTGAAAGCGATGTAGAATCCAAATAAGCAGCTCAAAGACCACAAATAGCTTATATTATCAAATCCAAGGAACACCAGTAAAAATTGTGATTTTTTAAACATGCAGAAAATTTCGGTATCGCAAATTGTATCGCCTCTGCCGTAGTCGTATAAGGCGGCTACTAGGCCTTCCAGGCCGTGACGGAGGAAGCTGAGGGACATCAGAAACCGCATTATTGGTGAGATGTACGTATCCTTCCCGTACCCCATGCCGTATATTGAAAGTAAAATTAGGGGAACGGCAATAACTGGCCCCATAAACATGCCGTTCTGCAAAATATAGTCGATGCTATGATAAGTAGAAGATATAAAGCATTAGTGCTTACCACCAAGTTGAGCCTACTAGATATCATGAGGCCAAAGCTGTCTGAGGTTAGGGCCGTTAGGAATGCTATACTGAACAGCATGGCGAATCGGAACCATTCCAGAGGCTGGCTAGACATTAAGTACACAATTGCTAAATAGATGGCGGCGAGCACAAACATTACGGGTAACTTCGCAGAGATCATTGCGGCGTAGTAAGAGCTCAATCGATACCACTGATTGAAATACTCGCGTTTCAAAAGTTTGATCTCTGTGGGAACTGCCATTGGAAAAGTTCAAAAAATTATTCAAGGAATTTTAGCGTTGAAAAATGTGTCGATTTACATTGCAACAGCACCGGCATCATTGGCAGATATAAATAGGCTATGACAATGGTGAACATAAATCCAAAATTAAACAGAGCTTTCGATGCTTGTCGTCCCACTCCTTCATAGAGGCCGCCAACGAGCAACGCAAGAATTATATTCATGTAAAATTTCAGCTTGATGTAGGACTGAAGTTTAAAATATTTGTTTACATCATACATTATGTATCTCATATCGTTCGCACTCACTTTGTCCCTCCACATTTGAAGCATCATTCGTGAGAGGAGCAGTTTATACTGCATCCACCAGGTGGATTTGGATATTAGCAATTTCGGGCTGATTTCCTCCTCGAACTGTTCCATATCATAGTATGAGGATGCGCCAGATGTTGTATCCGACTTTGTTGGCGATTCCTTGCCGTTGACGATTGGTGGAATCCATCGTCCCACTCTTCCATTGTTCACTGCCGCCACCATGCGTTCGTGGTAGTTGTTGCCGTACTCATTGCACGCTACTTCAATTATAAAGTCGGCTGGATTGTACGTGAGCGGACAGGATAGTCCGATGTGATTCATATAAGGCACAATGTTCGCTCCGCTCCCCTGGTAAATGCACTGACCCTCAGCGAGCACGTACACTTTGTCAATCATTTCGAAAATCTTGGCGGACGGTGTGTGTATGGAGCAGATGACGGTGCGGCCGCCGTTTGCCAACATTTTCAGAAGTGAAATGCATTGTGAGCTCGAAAGGTCGTCCAGGCCACTGTAAGAACGAGAATACAATAATAGTAATAATTTCTCCAAAAAATCTTATTTGAAGCCTACGTTGTTGGCTCGTCCAAAAAAATAACAGGTGGATTGTTAACCAGCTCCAACGCTATCGAAAGTCGTTTTCGCTCTCCGCCTGAAATCTTTTCTGCCTTCGTGTTTTGTGCACTTGTTAAGCGCAACATGCCCAAGATTTCTTCGATCTATATGCAAATGACATACGTGTAGTTGGGTTGAGTGAGTTGAAATATTGTTATTCCGCTTACCAATTCCAGCTTTTGCGCTAATTTCAATTCATTACCTAGCTTTAAGTTAGCCGCTAAGAGCATCAGCTCTCGCACGGTGAACTGCAGGTCGAGTATATCTGTCTGTGTAATATTCAATAATATTGTCACACTCCGTTGAATGAATAAATTAGATATAAATACCTGCATAATGTATCGTGACATCTTGCGAAAGATTCGCATGTTACGCGGACTGCTGTTGACCAGAATCTCCCCGGATGAGTCAACCGACCTACAGACAAAATTCCACTCGTTTACTTCTACTTCTCTGATTGAGTGCTATAACTTTACTTACCGAAATCCAGCAAGCAAATTCAGTAGCGTTGTTTTTCCTGCTCCGGATGGTCCCATGATCGCGGTTAGCTCGTGAGATCGGAATTCGCCATTCACATCACGTAAAATTTGTTTTGTCTTTTGGACTTGATGCAGATAAATGAATAAGTTTTAAAATATAATAAACGAATGTAAACCATAGGGAAAATCAAGGTCTATGCCCCAATCGCTTTACTGAAAGCACGAGCAGAATCCCTTTTACCCATCAGCAGCTTGGGATGGAATACATGACTATCTAAAGAACTAAGTCCATAACTATCGATGAAGTAAAGCTTACCGTTTCCCTGATCAGGCACTTCGTAGGTCAGTCCAGAAAACTCAATATTTACCGCCGGCCAAAGGGGTAAATACTTCAATCCATTAACTGATTGATTATCTTCAGCATCCGCCAGTTCCACGCTAATAGCGTTTATATCGCTACTGTAGTCTAGCGAACTGCCGCTTTGAGAGCATGTGGCTCCCCGTAGATGATTATTGCAGTGCATTTTAAGTGTTTATAGGAGATCGGAAAAACGCATTTTCAGCTTGATACGTCCAGCTGTATTGATAGAAGTTTGAAATAGTTACAAATTATTAGATCGTGATTTACTTTATTGCGGGCTGTCAATATGATAACCTTAGCGTGACGTCCTTTACTTTAGCAATCACTTATATAAATATGGGAATTAAGAAAAAAACTTGCGGTATACTCGTATTAGTTTATAATTATCCTATTGTCGGAACTAACAGCACATTTGATTTTACTTGGATGTGTGTTCGCTCGTGCTCACAATAGCTTTTCTTTGTTTTACCAGTCATTCGAGCTGTCGAAATTGTATAATTATAGTTAATCAATGCCGTAAAGCATCAGCAAATTATGAATCAATCCTGTTCTTATATACATACATACATACATACATACATACATACGTATTATTTCTATAATTTAAAAATTAAATTTTTGTTTTTGATTAATTATGACTTTTTTAACTGAGCAAGAATACCGATTTCAACTATCTGGATTTTCGAATGTATTTCATTTGTTTATATACTTTTTTCTAGTATATAATTATTTCTTATATGTCATAGCTTTTACACATTGTATACATCATTCAAGACTGATTCAGCTGTTCTCTTCTGATGCTCAGCACGCACTGACGACCCCAGAATTTATGTGAAAACTAAGTTGTTTCTATGTTCAGCTTCAATTAAACATATGAATTCGTATTATTTCTCTCGATCGGGCACAGTACCGCATTCTATATACAAATTTCACACTCAACTGAGTCGTTAAACAAATTTCGCATCTCATCTGAGTAATAAATTGAGATTTCCAATTGATTTCTGAGTAGTATGCGACCAACCTACAAGCGGGCAACAACTATCTCGCACACTTGCGGAAAGCAAGAACTCGGCTCGAAACTTTCGACTGCGTAGCCCAATCGTACTAGCTTTGCAATCAGCACGTTGCGCTGTACGAGCTTTAGATAATGAATAGGAGTCGCATCAGTGTTATCAGACTACATATATCTGAAGCGGAAATAGTGCTCAGCTCCGTGACACTGGCTGGTACTGAACACTGAGACTGCGAATTTGTCGGGTGCACAATGCGAGAAGTCTGTAACCCCGAATATGTAGGTCTTTAGCTATTTACAGCTTTATCGCTTCTTCAAAGCTGTAAATATTGATAACGACTAAATTCATATGTACTTAACCTAAATGATACGATGACTGACTGCTTCTACTAAAATTCTGCATATATGCATATATAAATCGAATCAAATTAACTACGTCTTCATGCCACTGTATACTTGACTCTTATATGAATATTCATATCATTTGGCAGCACATATGTACATATTTATATAAGGTATTGTTGTTATTGATTGTATTTTTTTTAATCACAATGTGACTAATGGTGCATGCAAATGCATTGAACCGGCGAATTTTGAACTTTGTATGATAAACGCCATGCGCGAGTATGTATAACTCAGAAGTACAAATGCACCTACATACATACATACATATAGATTAAACGATATCAGTCTGAGTGGCACATACTCACATTCACATTCTCATTCACACACTCAAACTTATATTCACAGTGGAGGGGTGCACGTTATTTCTTTTGAATTTCTAACATAATGTTTCTTAGATTTTGCAGTTGTCTGCAACCGTTTGTCTGCCCTATGGGTAGGGGCTGGGTTAAATGCATTGTTTATGGAGGCTTTCATGCTTATTAAATATATACATATATATGTACGTATATATGTGTAGACAAGTACGCATACATATGTATGTATGTATTTATAAATAAATATGTACATGCAAATGCAGCATACAAATGATTTACATCGATGTCGACTTGCAAGTTCATTGACTGAATCTAAATTACTATGAACTCGTGGGCACTATTGACGTATTTACATACATAGATATTTCAAAGTTCACCGAGGTAGTATTAGAGCTGCACTACACTCACTCGCTCACTTTCTTTTTGGGAGTGTGTTTGTGATTGTGCCGCGGCTTCCACTCTCTTCACCCCTGTGCAACAGCAGTGAAGCGGGCGTGATATGTACGTGCAACAGCCACAGCCACAGCCACAGCAACAACGACGACAATAACGACTTGTTGCACCGAGAAACGAAAATGTACTGAAAACGAATGAAGGAAGAATGATAGAGTGGCGGCTGCCAGGCGAGCACACACACACACACTCTCGCACACACATATAATCACTAATTCAATATGTGTCAGTGTGTGTATGTACGAGTGTGTGGGTTTGTATGCATACAAAAGCGTGTTGCGCACTCAATCCGAGTGAAAAGCACGAAACGCTACAAAATGCGCAGCGAACAAAGAGAAACGGAAAAGAATTCTTCTAAGAGGAGGCAAGAACCTTCTTAATACTATTCTACTTGTTGAGTCCGGTGTCATGGTCTTTATGCATAGTAAAATAAAACGGCTAACAGTCCTGAAAGCCTAAAACTTGAATAAGTATCGTCATTCCTAATAAGAATCTTCTCTGTTGTTATCTCAACGGAGAATGTCTTCGCTTTCTGCGACCTACCGCAATATGTTTTGCAGTTTATGGCAGTCAACTAATTGTGGTTGATAGTGTTAATTGTTGGGTACCCTTCTTATACCCTGTAATGAAATGTTGCATGAAATAGTGTTTCGCGGCAAAATTGTAGTATAGTTTATACATATATACAAAAATCTTTAAATCTAGCTCCAAAAATATAGTTTGCACGAATTTATAAACGAGTTAAATATTCCTAAAATTATTTATGCATTTCAATCTGCATTGAGTATCTTTAAGTCGGCGTCCTGTGCCCCCCCATTACTGTCGACTCATCTTGATATCTGCTTTGTTTGGCAATATTCATAAAGTGGTTGCGAAGCAACTTAGGAACGTAAGCAAAAAACGAGAATATATTTATATATGTATATAAAACTGTCTTGAAACTCCCAGATTTAAAACCTTTTTAATAGTGGTTCCTTAACAAGCTCGTAAAAAACTTCGGTTTATAGAAATTTAAGCAGAATGTGTAACCAATTTTATACACATTGCAAAAATATTGCAAAACCTATATGCAACAGATGCAGTCGCTGAAAAGTGCCGACTGACCGATAGACCGAGCGACCGACAACAACAACAACATCAGAACCAGTCACAACAATACAGCATGCTGTCGTTTCTATACGTTTCTATATGCGAATAGATACAGCAACTGAAAAGTATCTCGCGGTATACATTGCCGACTTAACCATACAAAAACCGACATACCTTCCTTTAGAGAACTAAACAGTGCAGCATTTCGGGTCTACCTTTACATAAAAAGAAACTGGCTTTTTACGTTACATCGAAGAGTGAATACTCTTGTGGATAAATAGGGGCGTATAGTCAGTCATTCAGTTTTTTATAACTACTTGTGTTTTTGCTGGATCCTATAAATATAGGAATTCTCGTCTTGTAGAATATATCGAATTTGCCGAGCTCATAGTAATCAAATTCCAATTTGTTTTTTAAGTTGTGATTGACTTTTAGCACATCGAGAATAAATCATAATTACCATTCTTTTAAGTACCATTTTAACTTTATTTAAAAAATATATTCAATATAAATTTTGTAAAAGACATTTATTATTTAAATTACAAAAAATTATAAAAATTTCTTTACAATGTTTGTTCCTTCATTATGCATTTGAATGTGGTTAATTTCGTATTTGCATTTGATATTAAAAATAATACATTTTAATGTATTATTTTGTAAGTTTCTAAACACTACCAAAACCCAGTAAAATTTCGCCGTTGGGTTGCTTACTTCTTATACATTTGATCATTTTGATTTTGTAAAGTTTTACAAGTTTTATGTAATATCTGGAGCTGAAATACAGATCACAGTGAAACCTTTAATATTGGTCCTATCACACTTATTCTAAGAAATGTTAGACATATAACTATAAATGAAACTACTATACAGAATTATAAATCATTTCGGATCTAAAACAAAGGTTGAAATATTATCAGATACATAGGGATGCATGTACATACAGAAAGCTTTTTAACCCAAAATAAAAACAGTATATTAAGATATTAAGTTAGCGTGTAGTTTTAAGCTTCCAGCGCAGGAAGAGATATGCTGAAACCCGCAGCACTACAAAAATTGCAACAAGTGCTGCGATATCAAGTGTGAAGTTCGCATTGACCATGTCCAGTTCCTCCAATGTAGTTGTGGGCGATTTGAAATGACAGTATGTTTGGAAGCACTTCAGTTTCTCACGGCCGTAGCCATAAGTGGCCAGTGCCGTGCCCTCGAAACCGTAGCGGATGTACGATAGATACGTGATCCAGCGTAAGTAAACTGGAATCGCGTCGAAGGATACGAAGAATCCAGAGAAGAGCAGGAATGGTACCGACATAACAGGTGCGAGGAAAACACCGTTTTGAACGTTCATAGCAGCGCCGACGACCAGGCCAACCGACTGAGCCACGAAAGAAATCAGAAGGCAAGCCGATAAGAACATAGCGAAACGGAAAAGCTCCCAGGGCTGTGACGTATAGAAGTATACTATAGATACGTAGATGACACAGAAAATGGCCTGAAATAAATATGGATAAGATAAAGTTAATAGCAACATTAAGTATTAAATCAATTTTCAATGCTCGCACCTGGAATGGTAGATCCGCAACTGATATAGCCAAATAGTAAGACTTTAGGGAATACCAGCGATTAAAGTTCTCCTTTAGCAGCACCGGCATTTCAAGAGGGACTGTTGATATGAAACATTGTGATTAGTATTTTGTACTGACCATACATGGAGATGATAGACTTACATGACAAGATGGTTATGGTCATAGACGTGTACATCAAGAACAGCATGTTGAAGAACAGAAAGCCCAAATTGCTGAGTACCTTAGCGCCATCGTTACCTATGTCGTAGTAGAGAGCTCCGATCAGAAAGCCAACAAGAAGATGGGCGAACAAACGCAAGTACATCAAAGTCTACGAGAACAAAACATGTATCATTTAGTATTTGTGAATAGCTTATTTCAATATTGAAGCTTACCCAATCGCGGTAACTGAAGAGAAGAGTTCTCTTAAGAACGACCCAAAACTGATGAAACTGTGAGGTTGGGTAGCGTTCCGGCGACATAATTTCCTCAGAGAGCAGAGCGGTGGTGCAATTGTCTGTCTTTTCTACATCAATCATGGCGTCGCCCTTCTCGTTGGTGGAAACCACGGCCTGTGATCCCAAATTGTTCGTCTCCTTTACAATGTCGTTAACCATGCCATTCAACAAGCCGTTGTTCAAAGTCAGGTTCTCCTCGTATTTGCTACCATTGACGGTAGACACATCGTTTTTGTCCAAAATCGCTTTCAAATTTTGCACTTTCACCAGATCGTTGCGTGCCTTGAGCGTGGCATAGTCGGCCGCAGAGCGAATGTCCCGCTTGCCATTGTCGATAGCATCGACTAGCCTGCGTGTGTGATCGCCATGCTCTCCGCACGAGACCTCGATCACATAGCTAGCTGGGTTGTGATAGCTCGGGCACTCCAAGTTCAGAGTCGATAGAAAAGGCACCAGCTGCTTAGTGCTGCCCTGATACACGCACTGTCCATCGGCAAGGGTGTAAAGCTGATCAAACATCTCGAAGAGTCGGGCGGATGGCTGATGGATTGTACAGATGACAGTACGTCCACCGGCAGCCAACATTTTCAACAGATGTATGCATTGGAAGCATGTCGAGCTGTCCAATCCCGAAGTGGGCTCATCAAAAAACATGATTGGCGGATTGCTCACCAGCTCAAGTGCGATCGATAAACGTTTTTTTTGTCCTCCCGACAAGTTGCGCGTCATCGTATTGCGATGTTCACTCAAGCTAAGAGTCAAAAGAATGTCATCAATCTGTAAATAACGAAAGATTTTTATTTATAGTAATTTTGCATTACAGCATTGTGAATTATAAGCAAGAGTTAACAAAGAATGGCTTGAGGTAATGACGTATATCTTGGTATTATGCTGCACATCTTATTTAAAAGTCATAAGTCAACTTATCGACCACTGCCCTTTTATGCTCAGACAGACAGGTGCTTACATATAACATAATCATTCTCCTATATCAATTATCTGCGATGTAAGATATAACAACTTGATATTCGATCGATACAGCAAAAAACGTATACAAAGTTAAAAATAGACAATATAACGTTTTCTAAGCTCTATTCAATGGACCATGTCCAATTTTTTATTGAACGTAAGGTAACCTATTTACAGATCGACATCCATACGTCACGCTACTTAAGTTAAGTCATTACCATTGAATTCTTTTCCAGTTTTGTGAACTTCTTGCTCAGCTTCAAATTTGTTGCCACTGTCATCGCTTCCTGAACAGTTAAATTGCCGTGAAGTTGATTATCCTGCATTATGTATGCAGACAGCTTACGGAATGTGCTCAGATTGCGCTCTGATCCATTCATGGTAACGCTGCCCTCGATATTTGTTGTTCTAGAAACAGAAAGAATATAGATTGTATCATATTTATATTAAATTGAGGGTATACACATATGTATAGTTGGTATATATTTAAATATATACATTTAGTATATTCATAATATATAGAATTGGTTTTCAAGCTATTATGCACATGCTTATTCTACTAGATTATAATCGCACGTTCCGAGAAAGTGAGTGTGAGGCATACAGTCATGTATGTACATACCCATATACATATGTAATTATATGTGCAAGGTTGCTCCAAAGTTCAGTTAAGTTGTAGAATTTATATAAGCACTTTGATCAATAACTACATTTTGGTATGGGTGTATGTGCCTTTAAAATGATAATATAACAATTTGTCGATTACATGCCGGAAACTTAGTTTATCACAAACGAGCACGCCGGCTTTATCGTGTCATAGCTATTATTTCAGAAATTTATAGTACTCATAAAATAAGCTTCAACTACATATGAACATTACAGAATTTTGTCTATAGCAAAAATATTATTGTATTGTTTTTAATCAATATGAGGCAGAAACTTGACCCTTGTATTTTGTGATTATCCATCACAATGAAATGCAGGGCATTGCTAGTCTAATACTCAACAGTGGTTTTACATAAATGTAATGCATATTATGCCGATAAGAACTTTCTGTAAAGTAGCACACTCACTTGTATCCCGACAAAATGTTGAGTAATGTACTCTTGCCAGCACCCGATGGACCCATGATGGCTGTGAGCTCTCCTGACCGCAAGCGCCCGCTGACACCCTTCAAAATGGTTTTGGCATCTAGAAAGATAGTTGTTTTCAATTATTAAATGCATATAACTGAGTTGGTAATGTTTAGTAATTGTTTGCAGTGGCCGAATAATTCAGTTGTCTCTTACTATATATTGATGAGCATACATACACATATTATATATCAAATATTGCTAAGTACCCTCAGCAGTTAGAGAAGTCGCAAATTATTGAAATAAATAAATTTTTTAAACTTCAATAAACAACAATTGTACGGTCATTGGCCTTTGTCTATTTTGCTGCCCTCCATAAGTGAGACGTACATATGTATAAATGCCGATGACAACGTGCATGTCTGTATGTAGTTTTATATGAAGGTGATTGATATATTGAAAGATAGACATTACATTGAACTTAAGGCGACTAGTCAGTTATACGAATTGAAAGTCAAGCTGCAAGTATAAGGATTGATTTTTGCAATTGATTACTTTTAATGCCCATAATTGGCGAAAGGCTAAAAGGTAGAAGCAGACGTGTGCGACCTTACAAAGCATATTACTCTTAAGAACGACAAGCTAAGTAACTATAAAAACAAAACGGAAAAGCGTCGTTCTCTAAAAATGTTACCAAACTTGTTTTTGGCCATAATATGTGAACATCTTTAGGTACTTGAAAAACCGCACTAACAGCATTAATTTGATTAGAGTTCAATATCTAACACTGAAACTGAAAAGCTTATGGAGTTTATAAATTTTGGTTAACTGTAGTATTTTAATGCAAAGATAAGTATTTTATTTAGGGTTTCTACAATAGTTCCCTAGTAATAGCTCAACAATTTAATTATTTCATTTCACAAGCATTACAAAACTAAAGTAACAAAAAAGTTTTTACAACTGCACTTAATTACCATGACCTGAACCTTTCTGTCATAATGCATATTACTTTTGCAGCTTACTTCATGTTGTTCAATGTTTGGCAATGTGATTCAACACGGCAGTCGCCAGTGAACCTTGACAGTAAGTGTTTAGAAGACCACATAGAGACAACGATTACGCAATGTTTTTGCATTTGACTACCCTAAATTACAGGTGAAAATGCCAGCCGTATCTTCTCCAAAAATAAAAAACAAAAAACCGGTACTACAGATATACAAACATACAACGATACGCTTGACAAATTAATGCCAAGCATTAAGGTTATTTAATTAATAAATAATTCAGACTGAAATGTTTCGGAGAGCAGGCCGGCAACTTGTAGCATTTGCGTACTCGTATATACATACATACATGTACATACAAAAGACCGTTTCATACAATATTGTATACAAATAATAGAATTCAATTGCTCTTAAACAATATTCGGACCATAATTTGTGTATGTTTATCTGAAAAGCATATCATTTGTATGCGGCTCCTCATCTGTGTCTTGTTTGGAATTTTATTGTATTGTTTTGAATTTAGCAAGAATTTGGCCGATATATTTAACATATTTCCAAGTTGAATGCATACATGCAAAGTTTGTATATACATATGTATGTACATATGTATGTATCCACATGCCAGTGTATTTCCGAGGCCTGTTCATGCGTTAAGAATTAAAAAATATCAGTAATCTCTGCTTTATGTCCGAATGCAACCTTCAGATAGTTGATTTTCTGACCTTTATATTAAGAGCTGTTAAGTGCAAAAGTACTAACTGCAAAAACAAGTATTTTTTAAAGCACTTTCTGAGCTGTAATTAAGTGGGACAGTTGAATGCTCGCAAGTAAAATGCTGATTGACTAACTGGGTGTCAACCTGAAACCTGAAAAGGCCACAGGCCATGGGCATGGCTGCGTAGCCGTCATAGCCTCATTCAATCAATTGAATTATCATCCTTAAAGTAGAGCGCGTGTCGCAATGAATCATAGGAGAAATGGCAAATTCCACATGAGTAAAATAATAATGAGTTATTCCAGTGCATATGGCACAGTTGATTTACGATTTCCTGAGAACAAAAGCAGCTGCACCCAATACCCTGTAAAACGCAACGTATGCTTGCTATACACATGTGGACGAGCAAGAGAGTGTTGATAAAAAATATTTCTGGGCTCGTATTCCGTTACGCTGATTGATAATACATACATATTTACGTTGTAAGAGATATCAGTATATGACTAGGGTCTAATTAGTGGGTTTAACGTAAATAAAACTATTCATGTCAGCCCGTCATGCATATGTACATACATATATATATACATGTATATATATAATATACATATATATTTACCGAAACACTAGTCATTAAGAACAGGCGTATACCCCACGCTTCTCTTCCACCCTTCGCTCTAGCTTGGGTACACATGTTGCCCTCTCCATATTTATACAAGTATAAAAGTATATATATATATGTATATATATACATATATGTATGTATATACAAAAGCAGACATATCTCTATCAAAACATACATGTACATATGTATGTATGTATCAGTAAAAGCATGCAGGCAGACATGATTACCATTGGAGGCTACTTGTTGTGCCATTTTCTGGGCTCATATTTTGGGGCTTACAATGGGGCAACGGGTACTTTATCTTAGGTATTTAGCTATAATTACACTCATCTATACAATTAACTAAGTCCAAAGTTCCTCTAAACTTTGACCAGCCAAAGGCGATGTGGCAACGCTGTCGGACAACTGCTGATATAGACGAGAACAAAGAAACCAGAAAGAAGCACAAAGCAAAGCAAAGCAAAAGCAAAACTGGATTGAAGTGCTGAGAGAGAGAGCGCGCACAACGCATAATAAAATCAAAAGCGAGCTGTAGACATCGAATTAACGTGGACTGCAATTCTAGAGAACAACAGAGGCGAATAAGCGGAACAAGTGCAGCATGAGTGCTGCCGCCTTGCTTATTATACTCTTTTGTCTAGTGACTGTGATTCGCACTGCTCACTGTTCACTACTTAAACTTCAATGGGCAATTTCTCCAGGTATTTGGGTTTGGGATACTTACTGCTTCGGCTGCCTTCCTTGACGCGATAAGTCAAATTATGGAATGCCAAATCCACGGCTGGTCGCTTGGGTAAATGCTGCAGAGTCTTTGGCTGAGCGGGCACAATTTGGGCTTTCGGCTGTCCAGCGCCTCCATTTCCGCTGACGCCCAATCTGTTATCATTCAATAGATTTTTATTTTCGTTCGAAACCATTTTGACAATGGGTTGTTAACCAAGAACTGTGTATTATATGTGTAATAGAACTTGTATTCAAACTGCAGTTTGCAGTAATACGCTGCACTTTAATCCGTCAAACCGCAGCTATATTATAGTATATTATATTTTTTTTATGTATTTAGCCTTTGGTAAAGTGTTTTTTGTTTATATTCTTGAACCACTATTGCAAAGGGCGTTATTAGCGGCCCCTTCAGCTCTTTTGCGTTTCAACCACCGTCAACATGGAAAAATTTTCCACCCGTTTGTCGAAAACTGACTATTCCTCTTCCCGAGCTTCTAGTACTTAACGCGCTCGCGCCGCGATCGCAACTGAATGGCTAGCAGTCGCACTCGCAGTCGCAAGGTGACGGATGGAACAAAGCCAAAACACGAGAGACCGAACACTGAGCAACCACCACCGCCACTCGCAGCCGTGGCGCTCGGCGGGCAGCTCCACTGCTTACGCCAATGCTTCAGATGGGGGTGGGAGCGCGACGGCAATAGTCAGCCTGTGTTCTACTCTCAGTTCGATGAGAGCGGAGGCATAGAGCGTGTTGAAAATTCTCAGCGCTGAATTGATCGGTTCTCAGTACATTTTAGTATACATTGCTTTATTATTTTCTCGCCATAAAATAAAACTTTTTCGTATACGCATGCATATTCTGCTACATGCACATATTACATATGTATGTATGTATGTATGTGTTCACAAATACAGGTTGATGGCCAGTTTGGAGTACTTTACCTGAATGGCTAGTACACATCTGTTAACATAACCATAATCTTAAAGAACAGCATATTTGCTAGATATGTACATATATAGGGAAATGTCAGTATGGAGCTCATACGAATGAATAGATGTGCTCACTATAATTATTATGACATGCCATGGTTGTAGTGCATGGACTAAAGTTAAAATGTAATTCTGAGATACTTATGTTTATTCATAAAAAGTTTGACTTTTATATAATAAGTAAAATCGTGAAATTCGCCAGTTTATTAGCTATCACCTCCTATTTTCTGTCTCTCTCGCGCTCCCCTTTCTATTCCTCTCTCTCTCTCGTGAATTCGCTGTGGCGGTTAGTTAATTGTAGATTATTCATGTCGCTTATCAATGAAACCTATCAAAATTTAGTACACGTTTCGAATGTATGTATAAAAAATGTCTATACTTATGCACATAGCATGATGATATATGTATGTATATGTGGTGTGTGGTTTGAACACCGATAACATTGAACTGTGTAGGAACACATTGTTTTTAAACCCTGTATTTTCGCTCGTACATTCACGATTCGCTCATGTTTCCTGTATTTATTGCTTATCTCCAATGAACAAAGTCCGTTAATGAAATTTGTGTTACTTATTACTCATTATTTATTATGCTGACAAAATGTTTGCTCGTACTATGTATGGGGCTTGAAAATGAGAGTGTGTAGTACGAAAAACTATTTTGTTTGAGTAAATGAAGGCAGCTATTAGATTTAAGTATGCATTTTAAAAATGGATATTTTCCAAGATCATAATATACATAACTAATTTACTCATTGGCTAGTTGAAATGCGGCTAGAAATGTATCTAGACTTGAAATAGGATATTAATTTTTGTTTTGTTTTTTTGACTTCGATCTGATCGTTATCTAATCTTGGATACACCAAAGACAGTCGGTCTCGCCTGATCTTATCGCTAACGCCTTTGTGTGGACTTTGCATTTGCTTTATCATTTGTGCCGCGGTTACCAACGGTTACTTCTATGTCCAGCTTTGATAATTGGATACTGTAGATAAGGAAAATACTCGCTATTTATGGGATCATTATATGACGGTTATTTGATAACAACTGTTAGTTGTGTTAACTATAAAATTACTGCCAGCTGCTACCAAGTCAGGTGTTTAGTAAATTATATTTCCGACCAATTTACGTAAATTAATTAAAAAAAAAAGAAAAAAAAAAATATATATATAAGTTATTTTCGTTCTTATCAAGTATGATGGACAGGCCGCACAAATCCTATATACGCCTTTTCGATTCACATGAGCTCATTTGTATCCCAACGCGATTATTGCAACAAGTCAAACCGGTTGTGGGTTTTCGAATTTCCATTTTTACAATTTTCCAAGCTTAAAGTTTTATACGCGACTTACTATTTAGATCTATATACGTTGCTCGCACAGAGTTAATTAAAAAGAATCAAGTGTATATCTGTTTTTTTTTTTTTTTTTTCAGTTATGCAAAGCAACTAGTTTTTCATGACCAAAGCTGCGTAGTTTCCCATTGTCATTGCGGTCATTTCCCAACACTATTTTGTATTATATTTAAGCTACAAAAAGGCTGGTTTGCTTAACCAGTATTTTTGAAATTTTTGCTTGAATTGGTATTTTTCTTGCATTCATTCAAGCGATTTCCGAGATAAGTGTATTATTACTCACAGGTTATTATTTTCCAAAAACTGTTCCCAAGTATAGCTATCCATAGTTATATCGATGGCGATTTTCTTTCTCTTCTATACGATGCTGCGAAACGGTTCAAGGTGCATGACAAAAGGAAATGAAGCGGAGACCCTCTGGCTGTAGCCTTGAAGCAACAAGTGGCAATCTCCTCTAAAATGCCAATCCGAATTCAGAGTATGTGTGAGTGTGTATCTTTTTTAATGCTGCCAAGTACAAAAAGACGCAATTGTTATACAAATATATGCACTGCTAAACAGCCCTAACATAGTTGGCTGCTTGCGAAAGAAAATCTCAAACCGGCAGCCACTGGAAACGATGCCACACAACTGGAAACGCATTGTACGAGCCAACTACAAACTGTGCAGCAATTGCAAACACTCACACTCTCGCACGGTATGGTGGAAAACCTAACTAATACATACACACAGAAAAGCGCCCGGTTGTGTATATGTGTGTGTAATATCAATTTAAAGCTTGGCCAAAATTACGTCAGTTAGACGATGTAACGAATATACACTAAACTAAAATATGCTCTCGCATACATAGATATCTATATATGTATATACGAAAAAAAAAAACCAAAAAAAAAAAACATGTTCATGTGTGTATGAAATAGTCTCGTATATTTTTGCCAGTTTCGGCTTTTTGTTATAGTTCGGTTCACCTCAGCGAACAAATTTCAAGGACTTTTATTGAAAACTGGCGCAAAATGAATAAAACTGATTAAAATTATGGTACCTCGGAATAGGCATTAACTTAAATATCTTGTATTTTAATGCACGAGTTCAAAATTCAAAATAATAAAATGTTGCCCCAAGTGTAGCCTATCTTTAGGCTTTTATAAAATATGTTGAAGAAAATATTTGCAGACCGCACAGAAAATGTTAGTTAACAGTTGAGAATTAA
The DNA here is from genome assembly GCA_035047565.1 of Drosophila mulleri. Classification (NCBI taxonomy): domain Eukaryota; kingdom Metazoa; phylum Arthropoda; class Insecta; order Diptera; family Drosophilidae; genus Drosophila; species Drosophila mulleri. The sequence goes on along the minus strand of JAWNPK010000018.1, from coordinate 5,823,348 downwards.
ATATTTATTTAAATATTTATATGTTTCTCTTTCAATTCCTCGAGTCAGAAATTATTTGTGGCATTCAGTTTAACGAGTGTTGACTGTGGTTTCTACTGTGCATGGCTCAAAGTTGTACATCACAAAAAGCTTGCAAAAACAATAAAAACAGATGCCGGCTTTTGTATGTATGTATGTATACTTGTGTTGATAGGTGTTTATTCGTATACGCGCAGATGTACATATGTATATATGTATGTATGCATTTAAAATGTTTTATGTTAGCATACAACTAATTTTGTGTGTCAGAGGAAAAAAACAGAAAGTGGACTTTGTACTAGTCGCACTCTCTCCAACTGTCAGTCCCTCTCTCTTTCTTTATCTCTCTGTCTCTGTCTCTCTCTCTCTCGCTCTCTCTCTTTGTCCCTATCTGGAACAGCGCATGTGCCAAAGCACATATCGGCAGACAAATACTGCCTTGTTGCCGTTGTATGACCCGCGGCAATGTTTACAGTTTGGTAGAGGTTAAACCACAGATAGCGCGAAATTGCACTGATAAAAATGCGAAATGCGTTTACTGCATGGTTGGCGAAGAGCGAGAGCCTGCGCAATGTGAGTGCTAAGTACATACATACGTATTTATGTGTGTATGTCTGCATATATGTATGCATATTTGCATATTTGCGCTCTCTTGTTGTTTACATTTTTGGTATTCCAGACATGTTTCTACAGTGGGCCCGCATAATAAATAATAAAAAGCAACAATAATAATATTAAGAAAGAACTAGAAATTTAAATTGAAAATGTGCGATATTTATCTAAATTTATCTAAACCTATATTTATATTTATAAGAACTATACAGGCGTCAATATTCTTATGACATTACTCAACAATGGCAACAACAACAAAGTGTACGATATTATCGTATGCGCCTAAGAAACAGTAATCTGGGTAGCCTTCATGCTTTGTTTGTTTGTCACTCATTTTCTCTCAGAGGCAACGACTGCAGCTGTATATGTGGTCGCCCACATGTGTGTGGCTCTCTCTCTCTCTCCTTCTCTCTGTTTCTCTCTGCACTGCCGTATGTTAAATGGATTCAATATGTTTTGGACACGCTCTCGTTGGTATCACTGTAGGACGCGTCGCCACAGCCACAGCCGATGCCTCTGCTACTGCTGCTGCTGCTGCTGCCTTCGTCTCTCCATCGGCTGAAAGTGCGATAAAGAAAAATCGAGACTGGCGAGCCAAACGAGAAAAGTGAATGTTGTGTCGCGAATTGCGTTCACAAACCTTCCCAACTTCGCATAGGTTGGGCGTCCCAAGCAGTCGCTCCGCAACTGATAAAACAGCGCAATAAATTCGCGAGCTTTACCACTAAGAGAACCAAATTGAATACAAAAAATTAAAATAAATAAAAACAAAAAAGACAAAAACACATACGCAAATATAACTGTACAGTGCAATCAGTGGAAAAGTAAGTTTAGCGAAACAAAATGCAGTAAATGCAGCGTAATACGTGTGCATTTAAATACACACACATACATACGCATATGTGCATAAGTATGAGTATATATGTGTATTGCTTGAGCGAAAAAATGTGAATATTAAAACTATTTTCAAGAGTGCAGAAATCAAAATTAAATTGTAACATTGAAATGACATCTCTTGCGCAAGTACTACAAATCCATTATCCTTGAACTTTACTTATACACACTATGTATACATGCACAGAGTGCCGTGTACATGCCCCTTGTAGACTACCTCAACTACCCTAAACGTATCCTTTTCTTCACTTATACTCAAGCATCACTATGGCATTCCGTGTGGCTGGACTCTTTCTGAAAAAGGAGCTGGCAGCTCCTGCGGCACAGCAGCTGCGAATGATGCGCACTTCAAGGGTAGCCAATGCTCAGTTCCTGGTCAACTCGCCCAATACAGTTCTAGATAAGAGCATCCTGCTGCGCTACCGTAACCTCGAGACTCCCGCTAATCGTGTTCAGGCCACATACCTCTGGATCGATGGCACTGGAGAGCACATCCGTCTTAAGGATCGTGTCCTGGACAAAGTGCCCACCTCGGTAGATGACCTGCCCGACTGGCAGTACGACGGCAGCTCCACGTATCAAGCGCATGGCGAGAACTCGGATACAACTCTGAAGCCTAGAGCCGTTTACCGTGATCCTTTCAAGCCGGGAAAGAATGATATTATTGTCATGTGCGACACATACAATGCCGATGGCAAGCCAACTCCCTCCAATAAGCGCGCCGCATTCCAGGATGCCGTTAACAAAATTACAGAGCAGGAGCCATGGTTTGGCATTGAGCAGGAATACACATTGCTCGATGTCGATGGACGTCCCTTTGGCTGGCCCGACAACGGCTTTCCAGCTCCACAGGGACCCTACTACTGTGGTGTGGGTGCCGATCGAGTCTATGCCCGAGATCTCGTCGAAGCGCACGCTATTGCCTGCCTATACGCTGGCATTGACTTTGCCGGCACCAATGCAGAGGTGATGCCCGCACAGTGGGAATACCAGGTAGGACCCAGCAACGGATTGAAGGCCAGTGATGATCTTTGGGTGTCGCGCTACATCCTGCAGCGCATAGCGGAGGAGTACGGCGTAGTCGTTACATTCGATCCCAAGCCCATGGAGGGCCAGTGGAACGGAGCGGGTGCCCACACGAATTTCTCGACAAAAGCGATGCGTGCCGATGGAGGCATGAAGGCCATTGAGGAGGCCATCGAAAAGCTAAGCAAGCATCATGAGCGCCACATCAAGGCCTACGACCCCAAGGAGGGCAAGGACAACGAACGTCGGCTGGTCGGACGCCTGGAGACCTCAAGCATCGACAAATTCTCATGGGGCGTGGCTAATCGTGCCGTCAGTGTTCGAGTTCCAAGAGGCGTGGCAACAGCCGGCAAAGGATACCTTGAGGATCGTCGTCCCAGCTCCAACTGTGACCCGTATGCCGTATGTGGCGCGATAGTGCGTACGTGTCTACTGAATGAATAAAGCAGCAGACGCAATTCGTCTGCTTTGCTATTTGTGGGCGTTCAAGTTTCAATGATGTTTATAAGAACATAGTTGAAGCAGCAGCAGGTGGACGTTCTATCTGTACAGTTTGGCTATATTTCGACTTTGATTAAGATGAGGAATTATTTTTTGCTTGCATGTGTAAAAAGACAGAACAGCTTGGAGAACAGAAATATGAGGTTAGCATTTAAGTAAGCGAAATAAGTGATGATGGAAATGAATTACAACTGAACCTAAAAACTGAAACTGAAATAAAAGTGAAATGTTATTCTGCCATAATTATGTTTAGAAATTATATATAAATAAAAATTGCTTTGTCTAATTATAATTTATGAGAGCTTATATTTTAATTTGACTTTTGCAATTATCTTGATACATAATGTACAAATTGTATTTGATTTGATTTTCCTTTCTCTCAAGTAATATTTACTAAAATGTTTGGAAAGTGTGCTTGTTATCGCATTTAGAAATGAAAAAATATTCGTAACATTTATAATTGTGGCATGCGTAATTGGAATATTTTATAATGTGTGTAGAAAATTCTTACTAATCGCTCTTGAAGCGTCATTGAAACTAGATTTATGTATTTGCACAGGCGTACTAGTAAATACTCTCTCAGATGTTATAATCTACAATTTGTTAAGTAATAAAATTTATTATCATATTAATTGTTGTCAATTGTTGAATTTCTATATGAAACCAAAACATATTCATCAAAAATATCAATTGTAATACCAACATTCTAAATTACCACGATTAAAAACTAGATTGTTTCAAAGAATCTACATTGTTTTACTGTGTGGCTATCTCTTATATTTTGGCGGCGACTATTAGGAAAGATGAAAGCACACGCTGCTCTATAATAATAGAGAACATATTAGACTTTGCCAATGAGCCGCATATACATATATATATTCACGTTTAAATGCTGTTCCATAAGCGAACGGAAATTTTGTTTCAATGGAAATTTCCCAATAACAAAAGTTCTCCGTATATATATTTCTGTACAAAGAGATTTACTTGGCACTTTTCTTTTTCACATACAAATTTATATATAAATACATGCGTAAATTTCATTAAAAATATATGTCATGATTAAATTAAATATGAATACATTAATTACATATATATATATATGTATATACATAGATATACATACATGTACATATGTAACGCTTCAATAAGTATAACATTTTACTTTTTGATTGCATGTGTTTAACGCTTGGCAGTAAAATATTGATTTATTGATTAATGGTCGCACAATAAAAGATGTAGCAGCAGAGCGACCTTAATTGCGAATAAAAGGGTATTCGCTCATGTAGATAACCATTGGCAAACAAGTGTGCAAACAGCCATACGACTGAACGATGCACTTCACCTTGAGCTGACGACATTTGTGACACTTGCATCGGCGTTTTATGCGTTAGCACTCACTATTGCTGTTGTTGTTGTTGTTGTTCTTGTTGTAGTTGTTGTGGTTGTTGTTGCTGTTGCTGTTGTTGCATCATTCCACAAATGGGCTGGCCTGCCGTTCTCACAGCTTTACTGTACAAATATTTATACACATGTTGTTTGCGATTGGACAGTTTTACTCTACCCTGAACCCACTTAAAAAACAGGAAGGCAGGGTATAATGCTTTTACCAACACGAATGCAACAGGCAGTAGAGAAACATTTAAATGAAGACTTGACCTTCGATATTAAAACAAACCAATATTTTATATATAATATAAAGAATACACATTATTTTATATATATTATTATTAAAATATGTAGAAATAGGATTAGGGTATATCCTGGTCGATCATTCTTGCCTACGAAAGGGATAATTGTTTTTTATTGCAAACTTGGCTTTATATAAGTATATGTATTATATAGGCAGCGATCAGTGAGCGTGTGTAAGTGGAATGGGGTCACTAGCCAGCAGTCGATAAAGTAATTTATTATTGTAATAAAGGAATGCCCGACCGATAATATTGCTATACTGGAATTAAGCTGTACTGATTTACGATTGAGTTGTCACTACTTCAATTGTTCTTGCTATATTTATACAAAATAGATATTTGTACATATCTATAAATGATTGTTTTTTCTTCTTTTATTTTTATTTTAGTATTTTTAATTTCCAATGTTTATTGCTTGCTTACCAGTTCATCTGTGGTGTATTAAATAATTACGTTACTAAGGCAACGAAAACCTGTCGGACTTAAAAAGTCCATAAACAACCGTTTGTCAATTCCTAATTATGAACGCAATTCGCTTGAGTTCCGCACCGATTGCTATTTAAATGAATGAAGTGTGTTTTTATACGGAAAACTAGTTTCAACATGTTTGTTGATATCTTACAATGCAGGTCTTTCGAGATTTGAACTGATCCGAAGCAGGTCCCATTAAGTTTACTCTAGAAGATTTGCATACAAATCTAGCAAGCTAAAGTTATGCATGCTCACAACTAATACCATCCATAGCTTATACAATTCAGTTCATACTGCAACGTGTCTTATCGATTTCAACTGATAACAAAAACAAATAACGTAAGTGTTTTCTGTATTTAGTAAAGGCTTTCGATTGAAATACCAACAAAACAAAAATTAATGAGCAGAATTATTGATCAGTAAGTCAAGTTTTTAAAGTTTTTGCATTGGTCAGCTAGCAACAGGGCTATAAATTCCATTCAACATTGCAGTCAAGCAGTGTGGCTTCTCTTTATCTTCAACAGAGTCAAAGAACACGACCAATATGAATTCCTCTACCACACAATTCGTAGACAGTATGCGAATAAAGTTCGAAGTTGATTGATATGCCATCAAATGGAATGCTTTGCTCAGTGTGGATAGTGTGATCTATATGAACATTTGGCTAAGCTTTGGTCAATAGATAACAGACGTTATCAGCTCGCCATAAATCATTTTATAATTTCGAGTGCCTTTTGCAAAAAAAAAAAAAAAGAAAAAAGCGAATACTTTTTAAATATTTATTATCTAGTCCGAATAAAAGAACAAAAAAAATTAAATTAAATTATATATATTTATATATGCTCAATAGATATATGCAATTGTGTTACGACATGGCGCACGGCCAGAATGCGTGATAGATATCTATCACGTACCTATTTGTGCTTGACCAAATGGAAATCAGAAAATATGAGTCACAGTTGAAAAGTAAAGCTCTGCTGGTATTCAAGAGTGTGAAATTAAAATGTTATAGACGAGTTGGAAGCCAAGGCTACTTATGTTTACGTTGTTATCTTTGCGGGTGGCCCATTTTTTAATGTGCCAATTAGTTTTATCGCCAGCTAAATCAGCTGATAATTTGCGACTGCGACACTATACGAAAAATATGATTTTTAATAGTGTTGTCTTGTCAAGTGGCACTCCAAATATAATCTAAAAAGTAGACGAGATATTGAATTATAAATATTATAGCTGTATTGTAATCATTATACCGAACATTAAGCAACAATTTTAAACTTATATAGTAGCTAATAACTGATCTCACTAGGAAATACCCTAGACAAAGCTGTTAAGCTATATATTTTTAATTTTAATGTCTGCTGTTATATTTGCTAGAAAAAATGTTTAAAAATAAGTATATATACTAGCAAAATGTTGGCAATATAATATTAACGTCAATATCGACTAAGAAATACCTTGTACTGCTATGATTGCTTTCCGAGCATTTCATTAATTTTAATTAATTAAATTAGTTTTTATTTATGAATGTGTCACGGCAATAAGTTTCCATTATACTTAAAATGTTTCTTTTATAATCGTGGTGAGTAAATTCCTTCGCAATTATAAAAGAAAGTGCAATGCCGTCTCGCATCTGTATCAGCATCATAGAGTATACTGCCCTCTTCTTTGGATGCTGGCGTCGGCGTATTCCGTAGTCCACGCCGTACACGCGAGCCCGATTCCTTACGTCATAATCGCACGCGCCTCCCAAGTGATCTTTTTGTTCTTTGGCTGATTAGCGCATTGAACCAAAACTCATAGACTGCTGAAATCCAAAAAAGCTGCGAGCTTGCCGCAGTTCACAATCTATCTATGCCAGTATCTACTAAAATTTTAATGTATATTTAATTATAAATATTCATTATTGAATATATAAGTGGAGCATAATTAGAATTGTTCTATAACATAAACAAAGCATAGTACATACATACATATGTATGTATGTAGTCTATATATGTACAAGATGCTCAGTTGTTGACCTCTCTTATAGCAGATTAAATGTCAAAGTTTTGTTTTTGCTTTTGCACTTTCAAGCTGATTATGAGTCCATGATAAGCCATTTATTCGGTTTCGAAGTTAAGAAACGGCTTTAATATACCCTTTGTTTTATGCTGGTATATACTAAATACATGAATATATATATATATATATATATATATATATATATATATATATATATATATATATATATATATATATATATATATATATATAAATATTCTATTTATCTTTTCTTCTTAAAGTTGACTCAGCTCGCAGACTTTTCCGTCTTTATATTTTCGAAAATAAGATAAACCGTATATCTGCGTACATGGTTAAGTACAACATTCGAAATGTTCTTTTCTGCTGACAATATATATACGTATGATAGATATATAAATATCCAAGTTCAATTAATGAAAGTTCATTCACTGCTATGCCAATCATTTTAAGTGCTGTGTCTCAGGGGTAGAAGGTTGCTCCTGGTTATTGACACTGGGAATGGCGATTCATCGATTTCTATATCGTGTATGTATATTTACATTTAATTCCCAGTTAGCTATGTGTGTGTGTATCTCATTATGCAGCCAAACATGAATAGGCAACAGGAAGACTTAGAAGTTCGGCCGCAGCTGTGCAACCCATATAGACAGAAGTTCAAATTTACTGATAATGATAATTATTCCCCTGCTAAATTTGGTACCCTTCCATACAATAGAAGAGTAAATTAGTTTTTTACAATGCCTGACCGAGAGTGACCTTGGTATAAGCCCTTTCAATTTGAAATTGTAAGCTCTATAGGGGTTCGATCATGTATTTATAGAATATTAAAAGTAAAAAATTGATAAGGTTTCAAATAAAAATATTTTTTAAAGATTTTAATAATCTAACATGCAATATATTTTTTTACTATTTTATATACTAATTTTATTTTAAGCTATAGCCCTTAAGTATGCTACATATTTTGTCCGCTTATGTAGGTAAGTTGAAGCTACAGGGCATTTTTGTTTTTTGATGAAAATATATCTGCATTTCAATTAATTAGTTCCAGATTAAATACAAATATCAACAAATGTGTTTATTTCACTATTGCTTTGTTTTTATTCTATTCATGCGAAAAGTAAAAATAAAAATGTAGCAAATTGGTAAAGTTTATTCATATGCTTACTCAAGTCGACCACAAGATTTTCTTAAGATTTTTCCTTCAATGTTATACGTGGACAATGGATGCATTTCGGTATTGGGCAATTCCTCGAGCAAAGCACCCATAACCGTGAATGTGCCTTTGGCCTGGTATAGCAAGCTGAGAAGAGGATTTTTCGGATTGATGCGCATGTTGTTCATTACATAGACTCCTTTATTCAGGGGACAGCTGAATGTATAGTTGCTCTGCTTCAGCATGTTATCCTTGACAGGCTTGAAGAGTGGAACGGCATCAATCATACCCTTTATGGCGCATAATTTGGTCGTCATGTTGTAAACGATGCGCTTCCTTTCGTTTGGACTTTGTTGTACAATTAATAGTCTCGCGACGGGGGACACAACAGGATCATTAATGGTAGTTATAGAAGCGATGCCATTTTGGCTTGAAAACGTCATATTAACAACAAATCGAGGGCGATCATCTGTCCAGTTTGAGGAAAGCAAATTGATGTAGTAACATTTCTGAAGTGCGGAAGCCATAATTAATAACAATCAAAGGTATAATGGGTGTATATATATACCTCTTTGCAATCGACTTCCGAATGCAATGCTATAACTACCCACACTGTTGCAAAGACCAAAATGCCGGATATCACATTCATAGCCTTCTCGTCTGCTAACAGAAAACTCAATGAGTAAAGTCTGCATATATTTAGCCATAAATTCAATAAGTCCATAACACTGGTCAATCATCATTAGCACTAATCAGTGACTATTATTATTTCCATTGTAAACAAAATAATTATTCCACAAATATTTGGAATTTCTGTGCTAGCCGTAAAATTTCAATTAACTTGCTGTGCACTCGATTTGAACTAGTACCCTTCAGCACCTCAGACAGTGCGAGATCATTCGCAGTGGAATTGCCTTGATCCGCCAAAATAAATCGGGTCATGAATATAGCATGAGGCACTTGAATAAATGCGATACGTTTTAACTCAGCAGCAAACCTGAAAAAAATTAATATTTAGTAACGCTTTTTATGCACATTTGTGGTGCGTTCAAAAACTATAACTTGGATTTGACTTTTATAAGTATACGAATAATTACGCTTAATACACACTCATGTTTTAGTTTTTGAACACTTATTGCATAACGAATTTGTCTTACGCCTCGTAGCTATATGCATTGGTATTTACGCCGATTTTAGTCAGAGTATCAATGAATGCATTGAAGTAAAATTTCAGTAAATTGTGGTAATTATCCTCCAGAATACGCGTTGATACGCTTGTAAGCAGAAATGCTATTAGGTCATGCACAACAGAATCGTACTGTGCTGTTTGAAAGTCGATTATCTTCATTTGCGTGGGATGTCCGGAATGGTCTGCAAAATGGCAATAAAAGAATATCTTTAATATAAGTTAAGATAGATATGAATAGTCACTTACCATACTTAAACATTAAGTTCATTGTCCACAGATCTGAGTGAATGACAGTGTTAAATGGGTTATTTTTGATTGGCGGCGTTGCAAGAAATGCAAAAAATTCAGTCGATAATTTCTTTATCGCCTTTATTGTTGTCTCATCATTGTTTGTTGCTTCTTTGATATCCCCCAAAGTTTGCGCTATCATTGTGGCCTTCGCCTCGGGTGCTGCTGCATGCCAGTCGAACTTCTCAAAGAAAGGGCGCACTTTCGTTTCAAAGATCTTCGGTTTCTTCAATCGTAGTGCAATTGTTAGCGCATGGAACTGCGCCATGTACTTTAAGGCAACTTGGGTGTGGAGCAGGTCGAAGGGTCGAAGCCTCTGACTCGGCACGTAGTTGTCGTCCCGCAGATCTTCCAAAACTAAAATTGCGTCTCTGTCAACAGTTCTGGCATTGGGGCTTAGGGATATGCGTGAGCCAAAATACTTGGCGAAACCATCGAACTGAATTTCCTTGGTAATGCCCGCCTCCTCTTGCAAAGCGATCAAAGCCGGGGCCAATATCTCGTAAATTGCGTTCTCAGCCAGACAGGTGCGTTCTGGCTGTATAAACCTCCAATATTTGAGGTCTGTTGGCGGCACTTTAGCCACCAACCGCTTATCAAACAATGTTCCATCAGCTCTCTGTACTAGGGCACGTATAGATAATAAAACGCTGCCGTAATTTTCACCCGGTTGAGTTAGACTATCCACTTCATAGGAATGGAGGCTGGCACCATTAAGTGCAGGCTCAATGACCTCAGCTAATTCTGTAATTATTGGCAGGTTGCTCATATTGGGAAGCAGCCGTACTACAATGCTGCGTGTTGCTAGCTTAGTGTACAATTCAAATCGACTGTATACAGAAAAATTATTGATGATTTGCTGCTTATCAGTGCGATAACGCGTGGGCTAAATGCTGATAACCTTTTTTTTTTTTTTTTTTTATATTTTTCCTCTCCCAAATAATAAAGTAAAAGACGGAAGACTAAGGCAGCTAGTTACCTTTTAATAAATTTACGTTCACAATAGTGGTTGATAAATTATTCAAATATGTTAAATTTTCTTGCCAATCGTATGATGTCTCTCAGTTTAGTCATAATTTTCTCACTTCCTTTTTTAGTTATCAACGTCAAGTCAACGTCTTTGTAGTCGCTTGGCAGTGTATTGTTGTCGGCCAAGACTACCTTTGTCATAAACAGAGCATGTGGAACCTGTAGAGGTGCGACGCGTTGCACTTCATGAAGATAACTGTAAGTAGATCAGTTTTATTTTTATTGTTTATATATGCCTTAGAATATATTTGAAAATCTGTATCATTTTAAAGCTCTGCACATATGATTGAGTTCCGTCATATTAATATACATGAATAAATAAACTGTTTAGTTTGACCACGGAGGCGTGGCAAATGATAAAGCAAACATTGTCTACTACTACTAACGTTGAACGCGTATTACGCAATCGATTCTCTTTGGGCGAAACGTTCTTATCGGACTGATTGATATCTCCTTAAGATTTGAAATGACTCGCAATTTTTTGCTGATAAAACAATTATTAGACGAAATACATACAAAAATGAATACGTTGGGAAGCTTTTGAAAACTAAACATAATTCTGATTGATTGATTAACTCTTATTAAACTTCTTGATATATATTTTTATGATATTTAGTATACTCACGCCTCATAGTTGTATTCGCTTGTATCCACATTTGCCTTTTGCAAGGCTTGGATGAACGCTTCATAATATATGCGTAGAAAATTATAATAGTTTTCCTCTAATACTGATGTATCTATGAGAAAGAATATTTTCACTATTTTCATTGCATATTATTAGAATTTTCAAAACTCACCCACACTTGAGAGGAGTAAGAAGATCAAGTCGTGAATCACTGACTCATATTGAGCGATCTGAAAGTCCACAATTTTTACCTTAACGGGAAGTCCAGTTTCATCTAAGCAATAGCTAAATACAAAATATCTGCTAATAATTAATCATTATTCATTCTTACCATATTTGATCATCAAGTTATTTATCCACAGGTCCATATGAGCTAACAAAATAAGTGTTCATGAAATTCATAAATATACATCCTTGAATATTCGAAGTACAAGTTTTTACCTATAGAAGTCCAAGGACCATCTTTCACATCGTCCGCTGTTTGAAATTCATCAAATAAATCCTGCAATTTCTTTACACCGGTAATAATGGTTTTGTCTCCATCGGCGATATCCTCAATATCCCTTAAGGATTCGTCTTTTAACATATCCTTAGTATCAGCATCCATATTTCTATTCATATCGAATTTCTTGAAATAGGGTCGTATTTTGGATTCAAAAACTGTTGGTTTCTTGAGACGCAGAGCAATGGGCAATGCATGAAAGTGGGCCATGTAATGAAGGATAAGCACAGTATGCTGCAAGTCGTACGGTTTGTGTCTATTCCCAGGTTGATAGCCTCGGATGGTTAGGTTTTCCTGCACTAGAACCGCGTCTCGATCAACTTTAGTGGCTTCCGGGCAGAGTGAAATGCGCGAGCCGAAATAACGTGGAAAGCCATCGAACAAATTGACAGGCAGAACCCCAGATTCAAGTTGAAGTTTCTCTATTTCCGGTGCTAAGTACTTATAGACAGCATTTTCCGTGATGCAAGTACGTTCCGGTTGAAATATTTGCCAATATAAATCGTTGGTGAGTGGCGGTAATTTTGCTATCAAATGCATATCTTTGAGCACATCATTCGATTGCCTAAGTTTTGCACTTATAGCTAACATAAGACTTCCATAATTGTCCCCAGGCTTAGTTAGATATCGGCTCTCATAGGATTCGAGTTTGTCGCCTTGCAAAAAGACTTCAATCACTTTGTGAAAATCTTTTATTTGTGGCACTTCTCCCATTCTAAAAGCACGCTGTATCTGCGTATAGCTATGCCGACTCGCACTGACTGAATGAAATCGCAAAGCAGAACAGTCCCGCTTTTCATAGTACATCTAGTGATAAAGGAAAACGTAGATAATAAAAAATTAAAAAAAAAAAGATTCGTACTGATGCAGATAATAATGAATTGTAAACGAATAGTTTAAATTGCAAATATGCTTTTTTATACCCTGTAACTATAAATAATAACACGTATGTCTGTTTTGTTAAAGCTTACATAATCCGATGTTTACTATCATCAGATAACAGCCGATTCTATTCAAATTTGCTAGCTCATTGCCTAGCTAATAATTTCAAGCATCGACAGAGAGAAAGTCTCTCTCAACCGTTTTAGGGTTATAAAACTTAATCAATTCAATTTTAATAGAGCTTCATCATGAGAATTCCATTTGAGAGAGTTACATACATATATTATGAGGCGACAGTAACTTTCATAAGGACAAACTACAGAGAATGCATGAATAGGGTTACATATAGTCAGACACTGGCGCGTCGTGCGCTCTTCTATGTTCGCTACTACATGCGATTGCTGATTAAGCACTACTTTTGATTCAAGTCGTATAATGATGATATGACATATCAGTTGAATAACCCAATCAATCAGTTACGACAGTTGCGGCAACGACAACAATTAGTACTATCAACAAGCGAATGTCAACAGGCTACTTCCGTACTATTCTAAGCAGCGGCAGACATGTAGGCACATCATATAACAACAAATCACGGAATGACAACTCTTTCATCATAATTGCCTACATACTTGTGAGAATATCAATTTGATTATCAACTGTATTTGTATCTTTTACCGGACATTCAGTTTTTTTTTAAAGTACGGCAACCTTGTTAGTAGAGGAATTCGGTCACACTTGCTATGTGCACAATGCTGCTTTTACTGCTATCGATAGATATATCGAGCGAAATCGAAAAACTAAGGCTTTATTTTTTTTTTTGTAGCAAATATAAGCAATTTGTGTTTTTTGGAATATACTTTCAATGGATCACCAACTAGTAGCTGCCATTCAACAGGCAGCACTGCAACAACAAATTTGCAATGCAATGGGCATGCAGCTACCGTTCTCTCAAGGCCTGCCAATGAATTTCGTTGGCGGTGGCTACGGATATGGGTGTCCAGAAGGAATGCCATCTTATCCGGTATTTGACACCGAGGAGGTAGACGAAGAGGATGAGGATGATGAGGAGCAGGTTCGCACGCTGTTTTGCAGCAACCTAGATGAGCGCGTCACGGAGGAAATACTGTATGAAGTGTTTCTGCAAGCGGGGCCCATAGAAAGCGCGCGAATACCACTGGACAATACAGGGCGACAACGTAATTTCGGGTTTGTTACCTACCAGCACAAAATCGCGGTGCCTTATGCAGTGGAGCTATATCAGGGGCTGGAACTATTTCAAAAGAAGTTGATTATTCGGCAGCAATGCCCAGAGAAACCGAAACCAGCAGAGATGGGGCAAGGTAGAAGTCGCAACCCATTTTCTCAAGATTTTGCATCGCCGGCCCCGCCCATGAATGAGCATTCAGGAGGACAACGGCATGTCCGGCACAGTATCCAGGATGGAATGCAGTACGCTGGCCCACAAAAGAAATATAATAGTGATGCCAGACGCCGCAGCGACAGTGCTGTCGTTGAACGCAAGCGACCCAGACATCAGCACCAGCAGCACAACAATAGTGGGGGCAACCGCAGATCTGATCAGAGATTTAATCATGGTAGAAGGTTACTGTAAGCTCATTAGGTTAAGTTCATTGTAACATTTATTTGTATAAGTCTTTAATAAGCGTAGATCTAATACACTGTACAAAAACAATTTTACCATAGAATAAAGTGACTTGACTCTTATAGGATCATATCACTTGAAAACAAAGACCACGTACATCCGTGAATCAAGAGTATTAACATCGAAAAAAGTTCAAAATAAGATAATCGCTATTTACATAAAAAGCTTTCTAAATTAGGTTATTAGCGTGTAATGCTTCTTAAAGTTTTCTCCACATTTCGATATATTCGCGGTGGTATGACCTCCAATAGCAAGCGTTGGTAGCTGCCGTGCTCGGACAGAGCTCGGAACAGCGACTTGGCATAACTACGGGTCTCGAGACTACCCTCAAGTAAAAGGTTTGCCCCGACAGTGAAGAACTTATCACGATTTTCACGGCCCATTGAGTAGATGCGATCGCAGCCCAAACGTTCGACCAGTCTAAACATCAGCTTCGCCGTCGTAGTTCGTACCACGGCATTCTGATGCTGAGCACCCTTGGTTGCCAGTATGTTGAGAACTTTCGGAGGCTGGACGTGATCCACCATCGACTCTAGGGCGCGGGTGGCATCTGCACGCAGGAATCGGTTTGTGTCTGCCGTGCGGTGCAACAGGGCGCAGACCAGGTCATCACATTCCAGTTCTAATGATTTGAATTTCAACGTATATAGTTCCGTGGCGACCTGGCAAGCTGCTCGAGCCACTTGCGAGCGAAGATTGCGAACAGAACGAGTGAGCTGAATGCATGTCATGTGCATATGACTGTCCAGAAAATCCGCATGGTAGCGGATCAGACGCACCATGCTTTTGAGACCTGTTACATTTACCTCCCAGTTATTCGAGTCCAGTTGATCAAATGTCTTCAGTAAAGCCTCTCGTGGTTTCTCAAACCGTGACATAGTGGGCGGAAACAGCTCCGTCTGCGACATCTTGATTACCTGTTTAACGGGGGAGACGCGTCGCTGGCCACGCAGTAGATATGATGTTTTCGACTTTTGTTTCAGCGGTGTGTGCTGTGTCTTCGGAGGCAATCGATTGGTCTGCTCAAAGTGAGAAACGATTTGTGAGCTATTATCAGTTGTGCTGGTACTGGTGTCCAGAGAATCTTGCTTTGAGTTGGGTCGCCGCCCATAGAGCGAGTCAAGTGAGATGCTGCGCGAGTGTATGGTCCTATCGTCTTCTAGGATTTCAGACTTTTTGCTGGATGAGACTCGTGAGGCCGATGGGAGCTGTGTTTCGTTGTTCGGTGGTAGCTCTGGTGATTCATGAAGGGACACCGCCTCTACTTCTGTTGATTCAAGCTCGTTCTGCAGATCCTCAACAACGACAAAGCTATTGGCGCTCTCAATTTCCTCTTCAATAGCCAGCGATTTCATGGATTGAGCACGCGACATTTGTGGCGTTGCATCCTCTAGTTGTGTCTTAATGCTTTCCGTTTTGCTTTGCAGGCTGCTGACGCTTTCATTCCGTTTCAAAGCGGGCTCCTGGCATGGTGACTCCGTTTCTTCCTCAATGTCGTCGACTACTAGCTCCCCGAATTGTGTTTCTATATTAGTTGCATCCATTTCAATAGAGAGAGACGTGGTTAGTTTGCCCACATCATATGATTTAGCCGAGGCGGTTGACTTCTGAGAGTAGCTTGTTGATTTGATCGAAAGGGGAGAGCCTTCTCCGTTATGATTGCTTGTTTGGGGCCCGATGGCTGTTGTAACTTGATTAGGTGTTTCGGTCTTTACTCTAAAGAAGATAAATAACAAAACAAAATTGGTTTAATCAAAGTTTTTTTAGTTCACATTCACACCCATAAAACAACTCACAGCTCTACTTGGGGGAAACCCTCATTCACGAAAGTTTTGTCAACTACTTGAGGTGGGTCGAGCACTTGCCACGTCACTTTATCAGCCACATTTGTAGCCGTTTTATCAATTTGCATCGATTTTCTTCGCTTGGTGTGACCAAGACAACACTGACAGAGACACCGATCGTAAGATATCATTGCCTTTTCCAATACATATTCCTTAACTGTCTGAAATGTGTCGCGAAGCAGGCCCAAAAGATTTGCGGGTCGACCACCACAGTTAAAAGCATTTGACATTTTGCTAGCTATGCTAAATTCTTTTAGTTGGTTTTGAATAAACAGCCTAGTTATAGAAGTACATTCCGACGAGGAGCCTGATTAAAATGTATTAATTGTCGCACTAGCGTCTGCCCTCGACTGCTTGACCACTTTAAGCAACAACGCCACTTCACAAACTGTTTGCAATGGTTCGTAAGACATCGGGTTGACCACCTCTTCAATTCTCCCACCAAAAGGGCAGAAACGCCCAATCCACAGCGCTTTTTATTTCCATTTCAGGGAAATACAACCGAACTCAACTAAAGTTGCAAATGTAAAACAGGACATTGCGTTTTCCACAATAGCCAAAGCCCAAACACAGTCATAGAAAGGCAGACCCTTCCAATACAGCGAGCACCCCTGCATATAGCTAACTATACATATTCCTATGTATGTTATATGTGTATATACATATGTACATACATATGTATATAGCCTGCGACGACGACTATGAAAAGCTAGCCATTGGCCTGCTACGGTGCCTTCAGTGTTGGTATTTACAGTTGGACTTTCTGTTTTCAATCGAGCGCCTTCTTAGTCATGTTCGGGTTTCTTCGTGCGTCTGGCACGAAGTCCGTAAATGGAAAATAGTTTAGCTTCAGACTGTTCGACACTGGGTACCCTACATGCAGATAAAACATCTAGTATATAATGTAAATAAGCAAAGCTCTATTCTTGGAGTGACATTTTTATTAAATTGAAAATAAAACGAAATTAAAGGAAATTGTTGTTAATTGAATCAAATAAGGCGGGCCAGTTGCCATGAGTTTATACATTTAAATAAATAAAATAAATGGGTTTTCAATTTTTGTTTTATATATAGAACATATAGTACTATAAATATGTAGCTAAAGAATTTTTAGAGATTTTACCAGTATTGAATATTGAATAAAATAAAATAATTTGTATTGCAAGCGCAGAAATAATATTGATTAATTTTGCAAAGGATGGTTCAAAAGCACCTAGGAACGATGACTAAATAGAATAACACGCATTACACAATCAGGCTATAGGTAACAGGTATTTGTAGTGGTCATTTGAAGGTTCGTTAGTGGTTATATTGGACATCCTGTCCCTGATGAATGTTTCAGCGCGCATTTAAATATTTAGGTTAAATAACGAATTTGTTTGCGCTTTGATATGGCACCTTTAAGGTGGCGATGTTGTATGACGTACCTAATTTTTGGGGTCAACTACTACATTATTTTCGCTGTGATTTTCGATAAACGCATAGTGACACTGCTCGAATATTACCACATAGACTATATACGAATTATACCAAAGACTTTATAAAGTTAAGTCAACTTAACTTGGATTAATAAAGCGGATTAAGGATTTGTTTTGTACCAGAGGTTTGAGTTGAATAATTTACGAGTTAATAAGCTTACCTGAATTTAGAACCATTTACAACATCTCTGTTCAGCGCTGTTTCCAGTTGGTGATCCAAATCTTGATTTCTGGCTTCCTTTAATTTTGCTATTGCTTTTGTTTAGAAATAGACAAAAATTATTGCTTTGGATTTATTTTTAATCATTGATATTAACCTTGAGATTGGCTGCTTCTCTCTAGCCAATTCTGTTCCACGTATACTTTTTGTCCGGCTGGCTCCTTCTGGACTTGCTGTTTTTGACTTTTTTGCACGCCATGATTCACAATCGAATGATCTTTTGTGTCCTCGAAACTGTATGTACATGGCTTGCGTTCGACATTGCGCATAAAATTGGTAATAAAATCCGTTTGTCGCTTCATAATTGGAAATCTATACAAAGATAAGTGCAGATAAGTTAGCATGACATTTGGGAATACTTAGCTCCATTACCTTGAATTTTGACGAGCCAAACGCCTATTAATGGCCAAATTACAAGGAGTTAACTGTATGAAACTTCCACTGCCACTGCCACTACTGCAAGACGTTGTAGTACTGTCAGTGCTTCTGCCATCCATTGATGATTCAGAGTATGCCTTGGCTCCTAGGCGACGCTCCATATAGTTAGCTGAAATGCCAAACAATTTATTAGGCATGTTGATATTATACATATTTACCTTAAAGACCTAAACATGCTTACAATTAGTACTATACATTTTTTTTTTGAAAAAGTCCTGGAAGAAAAGAATCGAAATCGTAAGTGCAAACACTTCTGTTACAAGGTCTGGGCTATATGATTATTCGAGTTGAACTCACATTAGAGGCTCGTGACATGTCTAGCGCTTCGGGCGGCGAGTGGAATGAATGTCGGTGCAAGTTCTCGTCTATCGGAGAGCTATAACATTCAGAACTTATTTGAATAATTCACGCTTAACTCAAATAATGTATTGTATATAAACCTTTGATTCGTCATGGGCTCTGCATCTTTGCATTCCTGCAGCAATCGTTTTTTATTGGCCAATTGCTGGCGACGTCTCTTAACGGCATTTGGTGACGCTGAGCCTTCGCCTTGCGTGATCCAGTCTACATCTGCTCCAAAGCGCATTCGCCCAGCTTGGTCTGCTTTATGGAATGTATATAGGACGGATCCATCAGTTGTAATTATGGGCAGCTGGAGGCGGGACAAACGTGTTTTCACAGCAGCCAGCAGCGCAGGTCCTGACTCTATGCTATCCACTGTCTCGGCAACAATTTGCATTACCTCATCCACCGAAGATATATCAGCAAGTACAGCAAATACCTCTAAGGCGGCTTGTCGGACGCGACGCTTGCGATTAAGTGCAGCAAAGGTCACTTGAGCTGCGAGGATGTTTATATCGAAACATGTGCCGGGAAAGGACATCAGCGAGTAGATGGACATTTGCAGCGCGTGATCCCGAAACTGAAAAGTAGATCATTTTGTTCAAAGCTCTAGCATATTCCATGGTAATTAACTAACAAAGAAAACTTACCTTTGAACTCTTAGCATGAAGATACTCGGGCGCAGTTAATTTTGCGACTATAGTGCCCGCTGGCAGGCGCTGCATTAGTGCTTTGCACACACGATTTGCTCCTGCGTTGCCCTGGCGACAGAGCCCGGACAATATCTGAGGCGTCCGCTCCTCCAAGTTGTCCAATGGTAGGCGTGAAATGAGATTAACTAGAACCTCGCGTTTCAGCTCAGCTACCTCGAAGGTGCGCTCCGAGGACAGTAAAGTGCGCAGCAGGCTATCCAGATAGGGCTGCACCTTCACCAAGTTGCTGGATGTGCTGAGAGCTATTTCAAGCTGGGCTATACCCTGTAAACGGTTGCGCCAATCCTGATTGGCAAAAGAAGATTAAAGCAATGGTTTAATGTAGCCGCAAATATATATTATGCCCGAGTACAACGGCTGCTCGGTTCGAATTTCTGAGTCATTTCAATAATTGCAGCAGAGGAGGGACTATTGTTTCTACTAAATACAATTGGAGCAAGCTGAGTTGGCAACGATAACGTCGCTTTAAATAATTTCCTGGCTGCCCTATGCTCCGTAACTGTTTTTTATTCGCGCCCTTTTTGTATTCTGTACGCGCTATAATTTTTGTTAATGTTTTATTATTTTTGTGCCAGTGCTGACCCAGTTTTCGGCACGCTCCATCGGCCCCCACTCAGTCCCACTCCAGCATGGACTGCGTCTCCATCAGCAGTGCTTCTTGCCATTTTATCGTTCTCTATGCATGCTGCTACTGAGTTATTGTTGCTGTTTTTCTCGCTACTAAAAATATCGCGTGCATTTAAATGATTGGCCGGCAGGACTCCGTGGTACTCTGCAGCAGCTACCAATACTGCAAAAACATAGTATGCACCATGACTAAAACGTCTTAGGTCCATGCACAACGTCCTCAAGTTACGACGTATGCATATGTGAGGTAAGCAGATATAAACCAGTGCTCCTAAATGATGTTGGACTATATTGATCTAAATAGTTAGATCTTTTAATCTTAACGTGATTTTTCGCTAAAAAAAAGTAGTCATGGGCGAGTGACTAGATACTAGATACTCTGAAATCTGTCTCGAACAGATGTTCGAAGTAGTTCCGAAAAATTTGTCCTCAACCTAATTGAGGACTTGATGCTAGTCGAAAAAGTTTCATTTCATCTGAAATATGCTTTAAATCTCTGCTTGACATACATAGGTGAGCATTCAGATCTAGATAGGCTCGGCTACAGATTGTGATCTGGAATATTTATTCTTTATTGGGTCGATCTAGCCTTCTGTGCTTCTCATTAATCTTACCAAAATCAACGGGCATAGGGTATACAAACGGCTGTCGGATTCAAATTACCAAAAGTCACTTAAAAAAGTTTGACGGGAAACGCACTCATAAATTCGACGTAAAAATGTAGGGCTTTTTGAATTGTTCACGTCAAAAAATTAATAGGTCATTGGTACGGGGGTGCACACCCCCGTCTATCGATAAACAGAATTGTTCTGCCATTAATATGTGTGTGTAGCCGTTGAGTTTTGGTACCGGCTCGCCGGTATTTTAATAGCAATATAGATGTTGTAGTTGAGGTAATGCGTGTCGTGTGTGTACAAAATTTTGGTGGCTGCCATTATGATGGCGTAAATTGCGAGCGCATATGAAACTGTATATATCCTAGTAACCCAGTTAGCGTACGAAACGAAACGACCGCCGGTCATAAGAATAGCGTGCGTTTAATATAATTATTTTTTTAATTTTTATGGGCCAACACACAATGGACTGCAGTAGATTCGAAAGATATGCCAGTATTTACTCTGAAACATTAATTCAGATCATTCAAGTTGAACGTATTTACTTACTCCTGAACGCAAGTCCATGATAGTTTTATAGTTGACAATGTCCAGATCTTCCCAGCTAGTTGGCGTAGCTGGTGGGTCAGCTTGCACAACGGTCGCAGTTGCAGGGGGAGTAATTAAGTCAGTGGTGACGCTTTCGCTTCGTCGCATGGACCGAGGCGAGGGATCGGTATCCCGCTGAAGATTGTGTAGTACTTCGATCTCCTTGTGGGGTACTTTGGGACTGGTTGTAATGCTACCGGCCGGACTGATGCTACGACTACGGTAAGCAGGAGAGACTTCTCGACTTGGGGAGGCATGTGTCGTCGTTGCATTTGTGCTTTGCGTTGCCTGTTCCTCGTCTTTTATAAAGTTCTTGTTTCGCTGTGGCGATTGTGCACTTCTGGCTCGGGGTAGGGGCTTGGTATTATCACTAGGAATCTCCAATGTCAAGGCTGTCATTTTGAAAGCTTCATTCTGGTCTTTGTCTGGCTGCTGCTGCTCCTCTAAAATAGAAGAAGAAGTCTGTGACGTATTGGTCTGCTGTCCGTCAGCGTCTCGAACAGGGTTCTCTATATTGTGCGTAGAGGAAGCTGCATCACTATCGGGTGTGCGCATTTTAACAACCTCTCCACCAAATGTCACACGTTTCAAGCCCCGAAAGGGAGTACCAATATTAGTTTCGTTCACTTCCTCCAGTTCTGAATCGCTAATTATCTGTAGTATCCCTGCATCCATTTCTCGTGGCGGCTGAGCGGGGAGTGGACGACACACAAGCTCTGCTGATTCTAAAATGGGGCTATCTGCCTCTTCGGTCTCGGTTTCTGCCTCTAGAATTCTCATGGTAAGTGTATCATCGTTGATTTTAATTTCCGTTTCCATGATCACTTTTCCTTTCTCTGGATGTGGCACTTCTTGTGGATCCTGCGAAGTACTCAGTGCTCGCCATGTGTGTTCCCGAGGTAGAGCTCTCCAAGCGCCTGCATTTGCACCTTCAGCACGATGGGACTTATTAAATATTCCATATACGTTGCACAGTTGATTAAAGAGTGACAGCCCATCTCCACTTTGCACTTCGTCTAAGTAATGTTCAAACTCTTGCACACCCAACAGTTCTCTTATTTTGGCCAGCACCTTCAAAATAATCTCCTGTTGTGTCTGTTGACGCTGCAAGCGGTCTACCAGTCGCTCCATAACGTGCTTTACTATAAAATGACGTTGTGGCGTGAGCAAAATCGATTGCAATAATGGCGGCAGGGAGAGCAGTACTCCACAGCCGAGGCGTTCATCGTAGATGGAATGCTGGCTTAACCCAGTGTCCAATATCTGGAGCATGACCATCTCCGGAGCGCCAGTCTCTGCCAGGTAGACCCGCAGACAGTCAAGTGCACCCTTTCGCACAGTCGGTGCCTGATGTCCGAGGTTTTTGATCAAATCAATTAAAAAATGCATATTATGCTTGTCAGCCTTGGATCGCATCACCATCAAGACGTCGACAAGGACGCGTAATGCATGTTGGCGCACCTGCCACTCGGGATCCTGCAACCTTTCATGGAATTCGGTAAACATTGCGGCTGGGCAAATTGTTTCCGGCAATCGACGCGTACGTAAAACATGCTCCCACAACGAGGTTAGCTGCACAGCAGCTCCCACAGTTTGCTCATAGCGTCGTTGCATTTTGTTCGGATCTGCACTGTTATTTGACTGATTGCTGCTGCTGTTGTTGTTGTTGTTGTTATTATTATTATTGTTATTGTTATTGTTGTCTTTGTCCTCGCCAATGACATTGTTCGTTTCACCTAAGTGATAAGTGTCACTCTCATTGGCGCCGCTATTTCCATTAACTGGAAGAGTTTTGCTATCCGAAATGTCTTTTCGCTCCAAAATACGCTCAAAAAACATGACGAGCCACGGTTCCGCCTTTTTTGTATATTTGTTGTTGGCTGCTTCAATTATCTAACAACTTGTTTAAGCTTGCATAGAATACTTTTCTTCACTTAGTTTTTAATTTATAACTGTCACGCACGCCTGCATCCGGTGCAAAGCTTTCTATGACTCGCATTTACATTAAGTCCAATGTCACATTTGCTTTGGAGCGTCCACCATTAGATTTCTGGTCTTTTTCAGTTACTAGCAACGACTGCAGCTCGAAGCCGATGGATATGCCTTTTTGTAGTAAACTAGCTAACTGCACGAAGTGCCGAGAATGGTGAAATAACCCCAGTATTATTTTCGTTAGTCACTGCGCAGGTCACAATCCCTCTCCCAAATGGCGAAAGCAACAATTATTTCGGTTGCACTTCACGCCTTGAATAGGACTCTTTCAATTGTTGTTTTTTTTTTTTGTTTTTATAATGCAACTTTCTTAGTATTTATTGTAGTGTACAAATATATTAACTATATTTCAGCAAGTATTTTCAGTATATTTTAGTAGTGCGAAACAAGTAAATGTGCTAGAAGCAGCGGAAATAAAATTGGTTTACAATGTTCTTAAATGGCAATAAATAGTGTAGCGAGAACTATTTTAATATAGCACACATACATACATATACACAAGTACATAATTGGTTTATTAAACGCTAAAAGTATATCTCAAGAAGTATGGTTTAATTAATAAAACTAAACTGCCCAACAAGATTGAGTTGAGCTTGGCTTTACTGTTGGCAAAGGCAAATCAGTCAGTACAATTTCGATGAAGACCTATATGAAAATGCACTTAGGATCGGTAACCTTGATACAAGGTGTTAAATATTTTGTAAAGTACATTTTTATAAATATGTATCAATGCAGTAGTTATTTGAAACTTAACTATAAATATAACTGTACAGTTTCGTTGTACATTACAGAATGAAATGGCGACGCTTAACTCTAAAAGACGCATAAACTTTTACACTTAATACAGATACTTCTAAGTGAGTATTTCACACGTACTCCTCGGGTGCTTTTTGTACATTGGGTATACGTAAAGTTGAGACTGGCTGGGAGGGTTGTTGTTGCTGTGGATTAGTCGTATCAGGAAGCTCGGCGATATCCTTGAAGACGCCCATCAGATTTTCATAACTTGGTCCCCAGTTGAGCAAATATTCCCATCCCAAGGTGGTTGCCGATGGGGAGGCGGCTCCATTTGCTTTGCGATAGATTCCACTTAAATGGTTTGCTAGATCATCGTCACTGGCTACAAGCGTACTGAGCGAGCCTCTGAAGGATGATTCAAATCCATCGTAGGCATGCGGCGGAATGGGCGGAGTCTTTGTCACATTTTGACTTCTGCTGGGCTCCCCACTGATTGCTCGAGCCACAGGACTCCGACTATCGAGGATGCTCTTGCTGGTCGAGTACTTGCCATCGCCGCTTAGGCTATTATTATCGTACTCAATCTCAGAGCAGGTAAAGCTGTCGTTCCCGCTCTCGTCGGTAGATGTGGAACTGTGCGCGTCCACATCACCGCCCAGCGATAGATGGAGCGCACCCCCAGGAACTCGAGGCGTCGGTGCCTCACTGCTCGAGGACAAATCCAAAGTGGAAACTAAGCTGCAAGTCCGCGGTCGAGCGTTAAGTCTCTCAATTTCTTCGGCAGTGAGGCCCATTGAGTTCTGCGGTGGTGCTTGAGGTGGTGCAACGGACTTCTGGCGACTAGCACTGGAACTCTGGCCGGACAGTTGGGACATAACTGGGCTGTTCAAGCTGCGCTCGCTGTTGCTGTGCAGCGCATCCTTGCCAACGCCTCCAGAGCTAGAAGTGGTAGCTAGAAGGGCGCTCTGCAACGGTTTGCCCGAAATATCGTGCAGTGTTAGAATTCGCGGCTGCTGTGAGCTCAACTCAGAGCTGGGCGACAGGCGTGCTAGTGGAGTTGTTTGGTGGGTGCGAGCCGTCGATGTGGCTGACGGTGGTTGATTGCTTTGATTGGGCACGCGCGGCACAAATGGGGCGTTAACAGCATGTCGTGGCGAATGGCGATGCTGCTGCTGGGCTGCTGTGCTCTGATGCTTGTGGTGTGTATAAGACGCTACAGGTGGCGTGGTGGCCTTATATTTGCGCATGCCGCCCGCTTCGCGGTATCCCTTGTAATGGTATACGATGTCGATGTCGGACGGCGCAATTGAGCTTGCGTTCTCCAAGTCGTAGTGCTCTGGATATTCTGAGCCCAGATCTACGGAGCTTCCGTGGTCCAGTGGGTGCAGTGGATTCGGTGGCGGTATAGACAGGTGATGTTCCTCTCTGATTGGTGGGCTCTTGCCCACTACCTCACGTTCAATTATATCTGGCCGTTGAGGACGCTGCTGTGGCTGTGGATGGTCTGCAGTTGGCGGTAGTTCACTACGTTCTTTGAATTTTTTCGTAATCAGCTCAGGACCAGTCAAATGATGGCCAGGTGACCTCATATGATCGCTGCTGGCCACAAGTGGTGCAGGCGAATCGTTTGCACCAGCATGAATACTACGCGGCAGCACATGATCAGCGGCTTGGCTTTGCGAAGCTGGTGCGGATGGGTGCTTAATTTTGAATCCCGGTACACCACAGCTAAGGCTACCAATTTTCTCCTGTTTGCCTCGAAACCGGTAGATAATATATGATCCGAAAATAGCCACAACCAGTATAACGAAGAACACAATTACCAGTGTGATGCCAATGCTGAGTGGATCAGCCACTTGGGCAGCATCCGTACCAATATCTGATCCACTGCAGCCCATCTCAACATTTCCATGATGAACCACCTTGCGGAAAATACTGCCTGAGCCGTTCAGCGGCTGCAACTCATTATTGATGGTAAAGTTGGCAATGCAGCCACTAAACGGCTCTTCTTTTATAAAGCCACTCGAGGCACCGCCCACACTGAGAGTGGAAAGGTACGGGTCAAGGAAATCATGCACGCCCGAAAGGTCCAACTCATCACCCACTTGATGTCCGTCAATGAGCAAGTAGAGAGTTCGACTTTGGCTGTGCAGACTAACGTTATGCCATTTGCCATCATTTAATGCTGCTGGCTCCGGCACAGTCATATTGATTGAGAGATGCTGCTTGGAGTAGTAAACGAGCCTGCCATGCTGGAGGGACAATGAGGTGTACATCTGATTGGTGGCTGCATATAGGATCAGACCATGACTCTTGTATGTGCGGAAGAGAAAACTGAGTAGCTTTGGAGGCTCATAGAAAGACGTTGTCAGAGCACTGGCATTGTGTGTTGAAAGGCGCTTGGTGCGTGTGCCTAGCGTGGACCACGCGTTGTTTCCATTATAAAGATTATCCAGGAGCTGCATGCGTCGGTATTGCTCAGAAATTTTGAATTCGATAAAACTTCCACTGCTTATTCTGGCAGGCTCCAGAGAGTTTCCGCAGTCGGGGGAGAGCAGTTGATCGCCGCATTGGCAAAGCGACGTTGACCAGCGATCAATGCACTGACCGGCATAGCTACTGCAGCGCTCTGCTGCTATAGCTGGCTGACAGGCATTTCTATTGCAGCCAGGTAGAACACCATTTTGCTGTATGGGCGAGCTCAAATTTAATGCGCGTCCATTTATAGAAACGCTGTGAACACATCCCACCAGATCGTCACTGTGTATCTGACCAGGGCGCTCGAGGACAGGATCTGCTGACTGCAAGCCTCCAATAAACAATGGCTGCTTATTGAAGTTAAGAGTTCTGTAATAATAGCAATGCGATTATTAGCATGAATAGTTTAATTATGGACTTAGTCTATAGTTTGCTTACCCCACGGGCACAACGTCGTCCGCATAACAGCTGGAATCGCCGGGAATGCACTCAGCGCATACTTCGCCGGATTCCGTACATTTGGCGATGCTCAACGACATGACACGTCCATTGCGAGTGGCGGTGACTTTATGCCAGTTTCCATCGGCGAGATTGAATCCGGCTGTAACAGTACTAATAGCAGTACGTGAGCCGCCCGATGAGAAAACTGCCTGACCCTTGACCAACTCAATGGCCAAAAAGTCAGAACGGCCGCCGTTTTGCAAGCCGTAGTTATACACCAAGAGTGCTGTTGGCTTCGTTGTGGCAAATACAATAGAAATGTCGTTGGTGGTTGGGTCCAAAGAGGGAAAACTCATGAAGGAAAGCGGCTCAAATCCGTAGCTGAAACGCTCGCAATGGCGTCCAAAGCGGCCAGATGGACAACTGCATTTGTAGCTGGGCTTTAGACTGACGCACAAGCCACCATGTAAGCAGGGATTGGGCCGGCACGAATCAGCGATGCTCTCACATTGGCTACCCCGATAGCCGGGTCGACAGAGACAGAAGTAAGAGGCGCCATCTGGGCTGCTCTGGCAGCTGCCTCCATTCCGACAAGGCTTACCCCAGCAGACATCACTGCGCTCCTTTTGGCACTGCTTACCATCTCGATTAGCCGGGCACTCGCACTGATAGTCATTGCCCATGCGGCGACACTGGGCCTGCCCCTGGCACGGATTGGGTAGACAGGGATCTTGGCGCCTGGCGCACTGCTCGCCTGCATAGCCTTTGGCGCACTGGCAAGTGTAGTCGTGAATGATTCGTGGTCCACTAAGTACGAGCGCAGGGCTATCGATGCTCCTGAAATGACTTGCGTCTAACAGTCGAATCGAACCACTGCACACGCCTCCGTTAGCGCACACGTTGGGGGTGCTGCACGGCTCGTAGCCGATGATAATTTCTGTGTGCAGCAGGTCGAACAGCGCAGAGCGTTTCTCACGCACTCGCTCGATAATATGTGATGGCTGTTGATATGTAGAATTGAATGAGCGCACGACCATGAGAGCTTCTAGGTCTGTATTGCTTGCATTATTGGCCTCGACCTCAATGACGCTATAAATGAGAATCTCGTCATTAGCCGAGAAACGTGATTTTAGCAACTCAAGGGCTTGCAGGTAGTGATTTGTAAGGAACTGTGTGGCTGACATATTCCGTATCAAAAGGGGTAGGGTGTTGGCCAGCGTGGCATTATTGAAGTTTTGAAAATCCACGGTCACCTTAGAAGTGACATCTTCGTGCTTGCCGTCATTGCCAGTGACATCGTATGAGTATGACATCGGGGTAGTCAACGGAGTGGTGTACAAGTCACAGCCGCTTTTGATAGTCAGCTGCCCACTGCCTTTCAGACGGCAGCGGTAGTCGCCCACGATATCGACATCGTTGGGATGCACATCAGCTAGTTTTGTATTTGGGGGCAGGTCTCCGTTAAATATGCTGACAGCCACATGCACAGAGCGCGCTGTTGATGGATTATCGTTTTTGTCCAATACTTTGATAATCACTTTATGCTGGGCCTGCTGCTTAGGGGCTCCACTGTCCTCCACCTCGACAATGGCTTCCAGCAGGGGGGTTGCCTCACGATCGAAGCTAGCAGTAGACTTTACCAAACCGGTGTACTTATCAACGGTTAACCAAGATTTGTGTTTGCCTCCCACGAACTTATAGGTAAAAGGTGGACCGTTTTCCGGCAAATCCGGATCAGATGCTGCCAATGTCATTATTGATGTCCCCGCCGGTTCATTCTCTGGTATGTAGCCAATAAGACCCTCCGAGGTAAAGGTCGGTCCATTGTCGTTGATGTCATCCAGTTTGATGCGGACTGTAGCTGTGCCCGTCTGCGGTGGCAGCCCCGTGTCTATCGCACCTATAACTAGATTATAGTGCGCAATATCCTCTCGATCTAACAGTGCAGCAGTGGTAATTTCACCGCTTTCAGCGTCAATCTTGAAGCTTTGCTTTAGATTCCCATTAATAATGGAGTACGTAAAGTGATTGTTCTGTGGACGAACATCTTTGTCTATTGCCTTCACGGTAGTCACTACAGAACCAACTGGAGCGGACTCCGATATCGTTGAAGTGTAGAAGCGGTCAACAAACTCTGGCGGATCATTTCCATCTTGGATAGATATTATGACCTGTGCTTCATCCGTATCGTTTCCTCGTATGCTTCCGTAGTTTTTGGCCATTACCATAAGCACAACTCGATTCTGGGTTTCGCGATCCAAGCTACGAGTTACATGCAGCAAACCGGTATTTGTGTTGATACCAAAGCCCCTGTCATTACTCGAGCCAACCAACAGATAATAGATTCGACCATCTTCGCCAATGTCTTTATCGGTTGCCTGCACAGAACCCACAGCAGTACCCACATCTGAGGTTTCCGAGACATCGAAGTGGAAAACCGGCTGCACGAATTGCGGATAAAACTCATTAACTCCCAAAATGTGAACGTGCAGAATGGCGTAACTTTCCATTATCGAGTCTGGATTCTTGGCTTTAATATGCAACGTGTAACTTCGGCGCTCCTCATAGTCAAAGCTAGCGGCAGATAATATTGTACCATTGCTAACGTTGATCGTAAAGAAGTGATGGTCAGTGCCGCTAGACAGGAATGAATAGTGGATGATGGCATTTTTCGCCGAATCCTTATCGGTTGCATGGGCTTGAAATACAATTGTTCCTGCTGGCTTATTCTCCGCTATATATCCATGATATTCCGATTGATTAAACAGCGGGGGATTGTCGTTCACATCAGTGAGTATAATTGTGACCATAGCAACGGCAGAGAGGGGCTTATAGCCCAAATCTGTGACCGATATGTTCAAGTGGTATTCCTGCATTTGGTCGTAGTCTAACGGATGCATTATTGTGATAGCACCTGTATGTTTATTGACATTAAAATTTTCGCTTTCATTGCCATCTACAATGTTGTAGTGCAGCATTCCATTGGGTCCGTTGTCTTTGTCCGTCGCAGAGACTGTTAGTATAGTGGAGCCGATAGGTTCATTCTCTGGCACAATCACTTGATAACTGAGAGGCTTGAATTCGGGAGCGTGTCGATTTTCATCTGTGACGACAACTATAACTCGAGTTTGGTCGGACTGTGGCGGAACTCCTCGATCTGTAGCCTTGACAATAAGTTCAAAGCGAGAATTAGCCGGCATTTCGATAGGTTTTATCAAAGTTAGCCAACCATCATGCTTGTTGAGAGAAAAGTACGCACTTAAGTTGGAGCTAACGAGCGAGTAATCGATTTCTGCGTTCACTCCTACATCGTAGTCGTCATTTGCATGTACTTTGACAACGCGTTGACCTGCTCTCGCATTTTCCGGTAATGGGGAGAGGTACTCTGCCTGTGCGAATTTCGGCGGGTTGTTGTTCGCGTCCACTATATTGATATTGACTAGACATTCAGTATAGAGTGGTGGCTTTCCGTTGTCTGTGGCCAGAATGGTAAGTGAGAACATGTTCTCCGGGGAGCTTACGTACTGTGAGTGCTTGTATTGAATTTGCGTTTTGGTGAAAATTTCGCCCGTGGCTGGATCGACGCTAAATATGGGAGATGGTGACTGCAACGAGTACGAGATAACAGAATTTGGGCCCTGCTTATCACGATCAGTTGCTATGACCTGGCCAACAAAGGCAACGGAGTGCTGCAGCTCTGGGAAATTGAAACTGTAGAAACTGTGCTCGAACTCTGGTGCATTGTCGTTTTGGTCCTGAATGGTAATTGTGACAGGTGTCTCTGCTCTCCATGCTCCATCTGAGGCTATCACCTTTAAAATGTACTCATCCTGTTGCTCACGATCGATTTCACCTGCGACTGTAATATTACCGCTTTGAGAGTCGAGCTTGAATTTGTTACCAGGGTTCGCGCTGAATGTATAAGTAGCGTTCGCGTTTTCACCCAAATCCAAGTCGGAGGATGTCACACATATCACAAAAGTGCCGATTTCAGCATTTTCTGTTACGTTCAACGAATATAAACGGGTAAACTTTGGTGGATTGTCGTTCTTATCCAGTAGATGGAGCAGCACACTTGCAGTTCCTGTTAGTTGTGGCACCCCCTGATCGACGGCTTCCACAACAAGCGCATAGTCGCTCATCTCTTCGCGGTCTAGTTGCATGGTCGTATATATTTCGCCAGAGCTGTTGATTTCGAAAATGCCGTTGTAGTCATTTTTCAGCAAGTAGCTGACCTCGCCATTGTCTCCAGAATCTTTGTCTATTGCTTTGATTGCAACAATGAATTGCGGGGGAGATTCTTCTTCCAAAATTTCTGCGTTGTATATCAGCTTTTCCATGACGGGAGGGTTATCATTAGCATCAGTAACGTTAATGTTCAGCAGCGTCACGGTGCGAAGACTTGGTCTATCAGAGTCAGCGGCTGCAACCCAGATCTCATACTGGTGAGTCAGTTCATAGTCCAATCCATCTGGTCCGACGCTCAAAACGCCGCTATTTGGGTCAACAACAGCCGCATTTCCCATATTACCACCGGCTATTTTGTACTTTATATTGGCAATAGATCCCTTTTTCGGCGATGAGGCCGATAATTTGGCAATCATTTTGCCAGGCTGCACATCTTCTTGTAAGGTAAATTGGGTGATGGGCATGTATGAGAATACGGGAAACAACTCTACCGGTCGAAGTTGGACCGTGAGTTCTGCTGTTGACACTTGAGGCATAAGTCCAAGGTCCGTGGCCTGGATGTTTATATTGAAAATAACATCAGCATTTGGTTTGCTTTTCTGCATCAGCTCCGATTTCGCACGTATTACTCCCGTGGATGGATGAATTTCAAAATAGTGTTGATCTTTTCCACTTATGCTGTAAAGAATCATAGCATTGACTCCCTCATCCAAATCTGAAGCTCGTGCTCCAAATACAAACTCTCCAGCTCGGATGTTGTTTGGCACGACAATATTGAATGTGCTTGCCTCGAACTTGGGCACATTATCGTTTGTATCCCCTACTGTGATCGTTAAATTAACTGAAGTCGCTCGGGGCTCGGTTACAGAACTGTCCTGAGCCATAAGTGTTAGCTTATAGACGCCAATACTCTCTCGGTCCAATACGGTGGCCGTGGAAATTTCACCCGTATCCGTGTCGATGTGGAAATGGTTCATGTGCTCGCCCAGCAAATTAAATCGTATCTTAGCATTTAGACCAACATCCTTATCGGTGGCCACGGGCTTAAGCACCAAAGATCCAATCGGAAGATTTTCTTGAATTGTGGCATGGTAGTACTGAAGTTCAAAAACAGGTCCATTATCGTTGATGTCCTGTACTTCAACTCTCACAATTCCAGTATTAGACAGAGGGGGCGAGCCAGTGTCCATTGCGACAAGCGTTAAAATGTACTCGCTCTGCTGCTCGCGATCGAGAGGTGTTAGTAAGACAATCTCGCCCGTTGAAGCATTGATTCGAAATAGGTCCTTTGTCGCATTGCCCTCCTTGAGGAAGTATCTTACTTGCGAGTTTAAAGGCGGAGTATCAGCATCGTATGCTTTTACAGTAAGCAAGTAGCCATCATTTGGGGGCAGAGTATTTTCCATAACGCGGGTTATGTAAGGGGAGTCTAGAAACGTGGGGCGGTTGTCGTTAATGTCAATAATGCTAATGATCAGCTCGGCGGTATCGCTTGCACTTTCTCCTGGAGCACAGTCTTCGGCTCTTACTGTCAGCGTGTATCGGGCTTTGCGTTCGTAATTTAAATTTTTGGCGACTCGTACCATGCCCGTGTCTTCGCTAATGCTGAAATCCCGATTCTGGTCTCCGGATACAATCGAATATCGCACACGCCCGTTGTCACCTTCATCCATATCTGTGGCAGATACTTGAAGAACCATTGCGCCAATACTAGCATTTTCTGCCACGGATGCTGAGTATTGCTTGGGATCAAATACCGGAATATTATCATTCTCATCGAGTATTTTAATCGTGAGCTGAGATTGCGTGGAAAGTGATGGGTCTCCTCGATCCCGTGCTGTTATATTCAATACATAGTTTACCCGAAGTTCTCGGTCGAGCGTATCGGCGACACGTAAAATTCCATCGGTCGGGTTTAAAGTAAATGGCAGAGGTTCAACGACCTCATTCTCTTGCCCAAAAGTACGCGGGTCGTCTATATAGTAATCTATGTAGCCATTGCGGCCCTCATCATTGTCAATGGCCTTCACCGTGAAGACAACCGTATTGATAGCTACATTCTCCATTACCGACGTTTCGTTTGCGGAAACGAATACGGGCGATTCATCGTTGACGTCTTTGACAACTATCGTTACCTGCGAAATAAAAGAAAAGAAAAGTTCTTAACGACGCTCAAGTATTTGTGTCACTTGTTTTCGGCAGTGAAATGGTCGATGATCTATTTAAAACAGGTTTGGCTAAAACGGGTTTCCGTTTAATTAGGGCTTGTTCAGGTACAAATTGCAATCAGACTTGTTATAGATCAGTGGCCGTTAGTTAAACCCTACAACCTAAGCTGGTTTAATATCTTACCTGCACAGTCGATGATAGCCGCTCTTGCTTTTGATGAGATAAAAATTGATTTTGCTGATGTGTCTTATAATAACGGCGCGGTGAGCGATACTTGAGCTTTAACTGCGACTCCTTCAGGTCACTAAATATCGCCATTTCATCCGCGCAGTCGCGAGCGGTAACTGTTAAAGTGTATCCACTGCGCTGCTCGCGATCAAGCTGTCGACGTGTGGATATCGTTCCGTTGCTATGGATCTCAAAGTCATTGTTATCATCCCCAGCTGTAATGCTGAATTCGATAAGGCCGTTGTTACCTGCAATAAAGCACACGAACATTATTTTTCGAATTCTAATAACTGAACCCAAATTACTTACCCGAATCAATATCTTTCGCGGACACGGTTACCACCTCCATTCCTATGGGCACATTTTCAAATATTTCACTTGAATAGCTCATGGGATCAAAGAGGGGCGTATTATCGTTAAGGTCGAGCACATTGCAATATACAGTTATAGTAGTTGATAGAGAGGGTTGTCCATTGTCCTGAGCTTGCACAATTAGTATATAATGCTGCACCTGATTTGCAGAAAATATTATTAGAGTATTAGATGGGACGGACTACATAACAGGGATATGACTGCCTTACTTCCTCGTAATCCAATTTAGCTGTGAGAGTAAGCGCTCCTGTTTGAGGATTTAGGCTGAATACGTCGTTGGCCCAATCAGAAACAACAGCATATGATACTTGCGCATTCTGAGCCAAGTCTGCATCCTTGGCCACGATTTCGCCAACTTGATAGCCACGTGGTGCATTTTCTGGTATGTCAAATGAGTAAACAGCTTCTTCGAAAATCGGTGGATTATCGTTTGTATCATCCACCTAAAAATACAAATTAATAAATTATGTATAATTAACACACATTAATAATCAACAAGTAAGAAAGCTCTAGTCGAGACTGCTCGACTAGGAGATACCCTGAACCCTCCGTGCTGATGTTCCAATCATTCTGCACACATACATACACATGCATCCACCCCCACGCATAGGCCCGCGCTCTGCTAACTGCGCAGTAAGCAGCGACTGCGCTTGGGCTGCGCTGCAGTGTGGGCAATATTATGAGAATTTATTTGTTGAATAATTTCATTTGTAGACGTACAATCTTAATGAAACTTTCAGAACGTAATTATTATGTGTAAATGTGTGTACATTCCAAAGCACAAGTCTCTAGTACTTGATATACGTTTTTTACAAATTTGGGGCGAAGGGGGCGTGGTATCCAAAATCTGTAAATTACAAAATGTGTGTGCCCATCAAATGTATATACACAGTAAATCTGAAGTCTCTAGGTCTAATAGTGTTCAAATTAGGCTGAAAAAACAATATAAATTTATCGATTATCCTCGATAAAAAAGATATCGAATGAGTTATCGAAAAAATATGATAAACTCGTACTGCGTATGGTATACACGAGTATGCATACAAAATTTCAGCTCTCTAGCTCCTTTAACTTCTGAGATCGACGCACTCATACGGACGGACGGACGGACGGACGGACGGACAGACGGACAGGGCTATATCGACTCAGCTCATCGTCCTGATCAAGAATATATATACTTTATGGGGTCTGCGATGATTCCTTCTGCCTGTTACATACTTTTCACAAAACCATTATACCCTGATTTCCCATTTTCAATGGGTTCAGGGTATAAAAAGGCCGACCTGAACTGCTTACCTGTATGATCACATCAGTTTCTGTATACTGCACTCCATCACTCACTCGAATCCTCATGTTGTAAACGTCCTTTGTTTCACGATCTAAAGCATCCTTCAACTGAAGTTTGCCGGACGTTGGCTCCAGAATAAACTTTGAATCATGTCCGTTAATCAGGGTAAAAATTATAGTGCTCATAATATCAGGGTCGGGATCGGTCGCACGAATCGTAGCTATAGTGTGCCCGATCTCTAGATCTTCGCTGACAGTGTAAATCAATGGCGTATCGAGCACTTTTGGCGGACTATCATTTTTATCCAGCACAGTTACTTGCACCTGCAAACACAAGCATTTAGCAATGAGTTTGATTCAAAGATAAGACAATGAGAGTTCTATCGACAATCAACTACATAGAAGAGAATCATTTGTATTATTATTTATTTCCAAAGGAGTTTCATTACATTTGAGTAACATTTTTTACCTACGCTTATTCTCGTTGAATCTCAGCTTCAGTACTCCAGATGGAGTAAATGTTTTCTTTCTTTTTTTTTTTAAAGGAACGCACATCCCGAAAAAACATGGCAATCGTTTTAAATCAAAGAATCAATAAAATTGATTGAAACACTTTTAGCACGCAAGCCTCCGTCGCTGCAGCAGACTCATATATGCTCTGCTCTCCTCTTCGGATGCTTAAACATACCCAAGTATATATGTATGTGTACTCTTATATATATGCATATGTACGTGAGTCTGCTCAGAAGAAGCTGCGCAGAACTGGAACTACTCGTATTCGAATTCGTATTCGCGTACACATTTGCATGCGTACATTGCTGGCATACCTACGCATGTAGCATAAAGCATACATATCTGCAAAGGCATGCAGAGGCAACGCTGGACAACACCAATGGCTAAGTGCCAAAATGTTCGGCTGAAGGGCCGACGTCGCGGTGCGCCGCTGTGCGCTGCTCAGCAGCAGCGAAGATGTTTACTGTTGTGAATACGTTTATTTTTTGTTGCCGTTCAAGAACAGGTCGCAAACTTTGCGTCTTGCTGAAAACCAGACTGCGGCATGCGCAGCCGACACAGCGAATGAAAAGTAGGGACTAGACTGATTCGAAATACCTTCATTGAATGGTGGATGGCGCGGACTACAATTAAAGGCAACTGCCAATGTCACAAGTTATGCATTATAATTTTAAGCCTGCGGCCTATTTATACACTTTTTCAAAACCTTTCTGCTCTAGAAACAAGTATGACGGGCTCTAAAGTTTCTCGCCGGACCATTGCAAGGTCTTATAAATTAAATTTAAAGTGACTCTGTTGCATCTTCTGTCGTTTTGCATTACCAGCCGCTTACGCTGCCGTACAACTCCCTGCTCTTCGTATTATCTACTTTTCATATCTGCAGTAGACATTAAAAGCGCATTAGTGCGGCCTTAACTCATACTGATAAGCCCTTAAAACAGGCCCAGTAATGCCGGACCCAACAGACGACCAAAGTAGGGTTACTTGTGATATTATAAAGGCAGCGTCCCGCTATCTTTCACATAATCGTGCTCAGCGTCTGACTGCAGCATCATGCGAATGGCATGTCTTACCTTTGTGTATGCAGTCCGTGGCTTTCCGCCCAGGGCGATGGCGTGGACCTCTATCTCGTAAGTGGGGGGGCCAGCTTCCCGGTCCAGCTCCACCGCTGTCGATAATATTCCCAGTTTTGCATCGATGTCAAACAGACGGTCGACTTGCACACTGCTGCTCGCGTGGCCGAATGCATTTGCTTTGGACGCCGTGACATTTGTCACAAAGTATTCAATCTCAGCGCCCTCAAGGTGAGCTCTTACCGTTAGTATGCTCGTTCCAATTGGCTCATTCTCGTAAACCGAACCAAAGAGCGAGTCGGAATTTTCGAAAACAGGCCGATCGCCCTCGTCCTCGCTTGTGCCGAGCGTAATAATTGTAATATAAGTCTCAGTGCTCTTCCGCTCTCCACTTGCCTCGTCCGTTGCCCTCAGGGTCAATTGGTACCGCACGTTGGGCTTAGTTTGTAGTTGGCTAGCCTGGCCAAGTGTGATTATGCCCGTATTGCGTTGCAAATGAAACAGCTCTTGCTGTCCGCCAACAAACTCATATGTGACCAGGCCGTTACTTGATGAATCAGCATCACGAGCCAGTACCTGCATCACATGACCGCCAATTCTTCCTGGCGGAATTAATCCATTTCCGAGAACTGGCAAAATCGCAGCATTCATTGAGACGAAGATGGGTGCATTGTCGTTGATGTCCTCCACGATGACCGTGACCAGCTTCTCTGTGGACAATTGGCGCTCCGACGGCTGTGCCTGATCCGTAGCCACGACAGTCAACCGGAAATTATCAATTGACTCTCGGTCAATCTCACGCAGGGTGTATATAACTCCTGTTTGGGTATTGATACCAAAATGACGACCTCCAGACATTTCCGGCTCCTGTTTAGTGATAACGTACGTTACTTTCCCATTTAAGCCCGAATCAGGGTCATCTGCAGTCACAGTGACAATTGGTGTTTTCAATGCTATGCCCTCTTTAATCTGTCGCACAATCGCAGTACTCGGAAATATTGGAGGATTGTCATTGTCATCCACAACTATAACGTTGTAGAAAACGGTGGTAGAAAGAGGTGGAGTGCCGCAGTCGGAAGCTGTTATGTTGAGGGTGTAACTGGTAATATCCTCATAGTCCAACGATTTGTGTAAGTAGAGGCTGCCGCTAATACTGTCTATGTGGAAGGTATCCCTTCGATTGCCTGCCGTAATACTGAACACAACCTGGCTGTTCACACCCTGATCCGCATCGCTGGCCCGGAATCGCATCAGCTCAGTTCCACTGGGACTTGTCTCTAATACGGAAATTTCACTGCTCGACTGTGTGAACTCGGGCGCATTGTCGTTATCGTCCAAGACTGTGATAGTTATATTTGCTGTGGAACTGAGTGGATTTTTTAATGCTGCATCCTTCGCAACAACGACTAGACGATGAATCTCCTGCGATTCTCGATCCAGTCTATGTGCAAGGGACAAGAGACCTGTGGCGCTATCTAAGCTAAATAGGTTAGCCTCATTTCCTGCCGCTAATGAATAATACACATCTCCATTAAGGCCTTCATCGGCATCCTGTGTGAAAACGTGCATTATATGCGTACCCTCCGGCGCTCCTTCAGAGATGGTCACTTGATAGGGGGCACGTAAAAACTCTGGAGCATTGTCGTTGACATCAGTGACAATTACCTTGACCTTAACCTTGTCGCTTAGTGGCGGATTGCCATTGTCTGTCACAACTGCCTCCAGCAATATATAGTTGTCTCCGCCGCTACTGATATTCCGATCATCGTCGTTTAAGCTATCGCTATTGTCGGTTCCTCGCGTGCTACGCACTAGGGCCTCCCTATCGAACGGCCTCAGGGTCTTTATGAAGCCATTGTGCATATCGATCTTAAAGTCCTGCGACTGTGAGAGCACACTAAAACTCAGCTCTGCATTGCGCCCAATGTCTCTATCCACCGCAGTCAACTTGCCGACAAACGTGTCTGCTGGAGCGTTCTCTGGTATGTTAAAAGTAAATGTACTATTCGTAAATTGCGGTGGATTGTCGTTTTCATCTATGACATGAATGACGATCGGCACCACCGACGAACGCGATGGCACGCCTGCATCGCTACAGGAAACTGTAAGTGCATAATAATCTCGTTCCTCGCGATCGAGGGGAGCACGAACAAATAGGAAGCCATCGGGAAATACTCCAAATTTACGATCAGCATTGCCATCTATAATCTCATATGAAATACGCCCATTAGCTCCCAGATCACTGTCCGAGGCAGCTAGCGCAAAGAAGCGCGTATTCACCTTGGTCGTCTCTAAGAGTGAAGTTTCGTAGGAGGTATGATCAAACACGGGAGTGTGATCGTTTACGTCGGCAATGTGAACGGGCAAACTTAGGCGGCTGCTCAATGGTGGATTGCCACCATCAGTGGCCATTATCTCCACATAAAACACGGTCTCGGGCTCGGCGCGTATGGGCTTCTGCAAGTAGACTACGCCCGTAGCTGAGTTTATTCGGAACTGCTGATCCGTGTTGTATGTAAAGTTGTAGCGCAGACGACTATTAACTCCAGCGTCACGGTCACGGGCACGTGACAAATAGATCTCTTGGCCCACAGCGGTATCCTCTGGCAGCCAAATAGAAACCTCCGTGTCCTGGGCGAAACTGGGCGCATTATCGTTTAGATCAAGAATCGTAATATGGACTTTGCACTGTCCGTAAGCGAACCGAGACATGGAACTGGAGCCATTTATGCTACGTGCCAGCACGGTTAGCTGATATTGTGCTTGCACTTCTCGATCAATCCGACGCGCTGTTGTAATTCGACCAGTGCGCTGATCGATTGCAAAATTTTCTGCTCTATCGCCGTAGATAATGAAATACTCAATGGCTGCGTCCGTAAACACAGGCTGTCTCTTCACCTGCAGTCGTCCCACCTCACGGTTTAATTTAGGCATCTTCTGATCAGGATCCTCAGTGACTTGGAATTCGTAGCCATTAGGGGAAACAAAGTCGAGTGCCTGCGACTTTGATTCTAATATGACCTCCACAATAGCATCCTGTGTGGTTCGCCGCTCACCAGAGTCCCGAGCAGAGATGCGCAGGTTGTAGTAAGCCTTTTTCATTTCGCCACTCGCCTTAAACGTGATGGCGCCAGTGCGAGAGTCAACTTGGAAAACATTCTCGCCGCCAGATTCCAAGTTGTATGTAATTAAGGCATTATCTCCGTCATCGCGATCAGTCGCCGTGACATTGAGCAGAGCTCGCATGCTGTTCTTGTGTGCGACATCAGTGTCCTGGTCCTTTACTGTGAAGATGTAGTGCTTCGGATAGAACTCTGGATTATTATCGTTGATATCTAAAACGTTGAGGTAAACAGTAGCTGTGGCCGACTGAGGTGCCGGTGCGCCTTGATCGCGCGCGATCACAAAAATTTCATAATTCGCCATTGTCTCACGATCGAGGGCTTTGCGCGTCATTAATTGGCCTGTTATGGAGTCAATAGCAAATTGTTGCGGGTACAGCCGCTCAACACTGGGCGCTAGAGAAAATGTAACCGATCCATTCGTGCCTTGATCATTGTCTGTAGCAGATAGCAAAGCAACCAGCGTTGGCGGAGCAACGTCCTCACTGAGACTAACATTGAGCTGCTGTTGTCCGAAGTGCGGTGCCTCATCGTTTTCATCCAGGATGGTTACCTTAAGCTGAGTGTACGCGAATTTGGGATTGGGGCCGCCGTCACGTGCGGATATACTCAGTTCCACGCTCGCTTGCACCTCCCGATCTAATGGACCGGCCGTCACTACAAGGCCGGTTGTCGTGTCGATGTTGAACCACTTAAGTTCATTGCCCGTAAGAATTTCATAGTATACTTGCGCATTGACGCCCGTATCTTCATCTGTGGCAGCGATCGAGGCAACAAAGGTACCCGTTGGCGCAAGCTCGCTCAGCACAGCGGAGTATTCGGACTTCTCGAATACAGGCTCATGATCGTTAACGTCGTTTACATTGATAATAAGGTGGGCTATCGATTTTCGTTCTGGCGTGCCTTTGTCTGTGGCCACAACAGTCAAATTGTATTTGCTTATCTCCTCGCGGTCGAGTATTCCATTTACTCGTACTATATGAAAAAGTGGAGTCTTTTCTAGTCGAAAATGATGTAGCTCATTGCCAGATACTATGCGTGTAGATGTCTCCCCATTTGGACCGTCGTCCGAGTCAATCACCGATACGGCAGCGACAACCGTGCCGTTCACCGCATTTTCATCAACGGTGGCTGCGCTCCCAGTGGGTGGAAAATACTGGAACCGTATAATGGGATCATGATCGTTGGTGTCCAACAGATTGACTGTAACGTAGGTGCGCCCATCCTGTCGCGGAGATCCGTGATCGCGGGCAAAGACGGTGAACACACAGCTCTTTTGTGCGTGACCCTTGCCTGCGGGCTCTCGAGTTTGTTCACTCGTTTGCTGGGGACAGTTGAGGCGCTCGGTGGTAGAAATAACTCCCGTTTCAGGATCAACAGTGAATTGAGTTTCCGTTTCGGACAGGTAATAGGTGAGTTTGCTGTTGTCGCCCAAATCATTGTCGGACGCCATAACTTGGAGAACTGGCGAGCCGGGCAAAACAGTCTCGTTCAGCGTCACACTATAGTCACTGTGGTCGAAAATTGGCGGATTGTCGTTCACATCCAATATCGTGACATTGACCTGAAGGAAACCCAGTCGGGGTGGCGTGCCACCGTCGCTAGCTGATATGTTTAGTTGGTAGCTGCCGCGGGATTCTCGATCCAAGTTGCCCGTCGTTTCCAAATGCAAGTAGGATGTATCTCCGCTGGGATTCGTTGTGGTCACCAAGCGAAATTTATTATCCACGTTGCCAGCTACGATCTCATAATGATCGGTCACGCCGTTGTCGCCGATGTCAGCATCTGTAGCGGCATCGAGCAGCAGCCGGGTTCCGCTCACTGCGCTCTCCGAGAAGGAAACCGCGATACTTGGCTCTGGAAACTCAGGCGAATTATCGTTGATATCCAGCACCTTAATGCGCACTTCTATTGGGTAGGTGGGCTGCGAGGAGAGCACCACAAGGTCGTAATGGCTGCGCATTCCCTCGCGATCTAACACAACATTCGTCTTCACTTCTCCCGTTATCTGGTCCAGCGTAAACTCTCTCGGCGGCTCATTGAATCGATACGTGAACTTCGGTTTGGTTGGAATAAAACCAACCAGTGTCCCTCGCGGCTGACCCTCCAGCACTTCGAAATCCGCGCTGGTGTCGACAGCGCGGGATTGCATTTCACCAGCTGGCGAGGAGCTGCGCCGCCTGGGAAACGCGGCATACTGTTCATATGTTGTGGCATAGCTGCGTCCACGAGGCGACGCAGATTGCTGTGCACTGGACCTAACCTCTAACACTTGGACTAATAGAAACGTGGTTAGGACGATCAGCTGAAGTAGTTTCCCTCTTCGTTTTCCGTGGATTGTGAGAAGCGAATGCATCTTCTCTATAAGCCTTAGAAGGCTCTGTGGTATTCGCAGATTTTCATTCATTAACATGTATATTCACTTTTTACTGTTTTCATTAGCGAGTTTCTTTTGTGTTTTTACTGGTTTGCTATTCACGCAAATCTCAAAGCACGTCATTTTCCAATTAGTTTTGGATTCTAATAATAGCCTGGAAGAGAGAGAGAGAGAGAGAGAGAAGAATACAAGATTACAATCAGAAATCTGTTGTGTAACCTAAAATCTAGCTTAATTATTAGCATAGCCATAATCAGCAGAGCATTTCGATATAGAGCTCGCCAGATTATTACTTCTCTTAATTTATTCGTTATATGAATTTTAAATGATATTGGAAGGTGTTACATCGACTAAATCGTTTTTAATTATTTAACATGCCGTACTACTTGCACTTCGCCCCAAGATTTCGTGCCTTCACAAGTACTGAGCATATCAACACTTTCATACTTCGTCAAGCGTGTAAAGCTTCTTTGGTCTAACAAATTGACGGAGAGAGGGGAAAACTCATAGCATGACAGGGTACTATATGAGAAGATAGCATATTGCAAAGCATTTTTTGTGTATTATTATGCCGTATGTATGACGGATTAACAAGCAGTGGAAATGTAGAATGTATAATTTAATCTAAATCTTAACACTTCGTCAAACCTAATTAGTGCTAGTTAGCGTTTAAACAGAGAGAACCAGAAACATCCAACTCGAAATGGTCATATTTGTTTCAGATTGTGTTCATACAAACATATATATGTACATATGTATATGCCCTGGAATTCGTACATTCCTTTCCCCTGATTTGTGGCAGTTGTCCGAAGCTTTCAAGTCGAACCCGATCATTAATCTTTAAAATCTACCCATT
The DNA here is from genome assembly GCA_035047565.1 of Drosophila mulleri. Lineage (NCBI taxonomy): Eukaryota > Metazoa > Arthropoda > Insecta > Diptera > Drosophilidae > Drosophila > Drosophila mulleri. The sequence continues at coordinate 5,780,084 of JAWNPK010000018.1, read as the reverse complement.
ATAATAGTATTGTGTGTCTGTTTTTGTCGCTCTTACTGTCTTTTTATACCCTGAACCCATTGAAAATGGGAAATCAGGGTATAATGGTTTTGTGAAAAGTATGTAACAGGCAGAAGGAATCATCGCAGACCCCATAAAGTATATATATTCTTGATCAGGACGATGAGCTGAGTCGATATAGCCCTGTCCGTCTGTCCGTCCGTCCGTCCGTCCGTCCGTCCGTATGAGTGCGTCGATCTCAGAAGTTAAAGGAGCTAGAGAGCTGAAATTTTGTATGCATACTCGTGTATACCATACGCAGTACGAGTTTATCATATTTTTTCGATAACTCATTCGATATCTTTTTTATCGAGGATAATCGATAAATTTATATTGTTTTTTCAGCCTAATTTGAACACTATTACACCTAGAGACTTCAGATTTACTGTGTATATACATTTGATGGGCACACACATTTTGTAATTTACAGATTTTGGATACCACGCCCCCTTCGCCCCAAATTTTTAAAAAACGTATATCAAGTACTAGAGACTTGTGCTTTGGTTTGGAAAGTTTCATTAAGATTGTACGTCTACAAATGAAATTATTCAACAAATAAATTCTCATAATATTGCCCACACTGCAGCGCAGCCCAAGCGCAGTCGCTGCTTACTGCGCAGTTAGCAGAGCGCGGGCCTATGCGTGGGGGTGGATGCATGTGTATGTATGTGTGCAGAATGATTGGAACATCAGCACGGAGGGTTCAGGGTATCTCCTAGTCGAGCAGTCTCGACTAGAGCTTTCTTACTTGTTTTTTATTTTTTCCTTCTTCTCTATTCTTGGGGATTTGAATAATATACGAGCAGCCATATAAAATAAATATGTAAATATGTATATATATATATATATATACAAATACAAATGTACGCCTTTGTCTATGAATACAGTTGACATTAGTTACGTGACTTTTGAATGTATGTTATTTAAATATTATCAAGTTTTATGTCAATTTTGTCACTCAAGAGGCAGAGAATTAAATATAATTGCCATATATTGAAAAGTAGAACAAAATTGAGTATATATTTTAATATTGTGAACATATATTTGTGTTCATTCATTCGTTTGTTAACAAACTAGTTCAATGCACTTTCTAGATTATGTAAGAATGGGGAAAAGCATCCAAATATATATTTCTCGTCCTTTTGATAGCTAACTATATCTTAACATATATAGTTATGCGGGCTATTTTTAAGAGCTCATAAATACCATATCTGTACAAGTTTCAGGCAAACATTTGCAATGCAAATTATAACAAAAGAGCCAAGCATAGATCCAGAACGTGGCTAACAGCCAGCCTCTGCCTGCCCGCGAGCCATATGGCCAAGCTTTGAAATTCGTAAAGAATAATAATCGATAGCCAACTGGAATCAATGAGCGTTGCTCTAAGGCGCCTACAAGATACAAGATACCCACACAGACACACAGTTACACAGATAGGCTCGCACACACACACACACACACACACACACACACACACACACACACACACACATTGAAGTATGATCTTTATTTTTATGACTTTTCTTTATTTGTGCTTTTCACTTTATTGCCATGCTTAGCCTGGCCTAGCCTCTTCTGAAAGAAAACTTGTTTTTCATATTTCCATATTCATTTACACTTTGGTCTTGGAGCAGTGCTCGAGAGCCGCCGATACCTGCCATAAATAATTTCGTTTTTGAGCAAAAAAGAAATGAAAAATCAAATACAACAAAGGAAAAAAAAAAGATTACTTATTTTTGTTATAGGAAAGGCATTTTTGTGTTTTCTGTTTTCTTCAACATTTTTCAGACTATTACGTGACAGCTACGAGCGCTGGCGTTTCGAGCTCCACACAAGTCACTGTTCCAGCCTCCGACAACAAAAGACGTCAACCTTAACAATAACAGCAACAATAACAACTGCCTACGTTACCGTTGATTTATAAAAATTCAACAATTAATCTTGTTTGAGTTTCGTTGCGTCGATTTCAAGTTCGCTTTGCCGTCTATTCACGATAGCTTTTTTCCCGGAGTTTGCTTTCTACCTCGCCGTATCCACTGCATTTACCTGCGGTATACATTTTTTAGACGGCTGGCTATTCCCTCCTCGTATACGATTATTGCCATTCAAAATGGAAATTCAGTGCATAATGTTTATTTATATATCTGTTTATATACCCCTCATACAATATATAAGCTTATGTGTGTACATGTTGAGTCTCGTTAGATTCGAAATACCTACCATTTTTTGTTCACATTTTTAGTTAGAGTTTTGTGATAGCCTTGCTGTTGGTGTTGCTTGATCTGGTATACATATAGTGTAAATACGACACGCGCACACAAAAAAACACAAATGCAACATCGTCAGGGGCCACAGACGCAGGCGCAGAAGCATTTTTTCTTTCAGCAAAACGTGTTTTGCCTCATTTCTGCTCTTGTATTTCTTGCTGCAGTGCGGGCTGCAACGTTGTTGGAATTTTTCACTTATAAGGAATACAACGATAACAGCCACACACACACGCGCACGCACACACACACACACTCACACACGGAGCAGCGCAAAGAGCGAGCTGCCCATACGCAGTGGTGTCCACACTTAATTCACCAACTGCTGTGGATCAGATTTATTTTATTATTGAGCGCATATGGATCTATGGATCGAGAATAACTAATTGTAACGCATCGGCTGAAATATGTTGTTGCACACACAGACACAGAGACACACACGCGCGCACGTACGCACACAAATCCACTTGGCTTGAGTATGGGTAACTGTATTAATGTATGGGCCAACGAAACCTGAGCATCCGTCGCACCTTCACTTTTGTCAAGCGTTTCAATCGTTTCACGCGCACACGTTACCGTTCCCAAACCGAACAGCCACTCGCTCTGTGGTCGCAACGTAACTAACTGACTGTAGACTGTCGAGAGCTGCTCGAGAAGAACTTGCAGCGCGCAGGCAACACAAAAATTATGAACATAGCGGCAGCCAGGCTTCGAAAAGCCGCTTGGCAGGTTTAGCTCTAGAGATGGAGACTTAGCAGGAGAAACCCAAAGGCAGAGACGGCGAGAGACAAAAAATAGAGAGAGAGCGCGAACACGGCTCTCCCGCTGCCGTCATAAACGTACCAAATGTGGTAGCTTGTTTGATTGTTGCTGTTGTACCGCCTGCACGTCAGCTTAGCTGAATCTTTTACCTGTTGCTCCGCATGCGCATGCGCAGCCGCAGCAATAGCAGCAGCAACAACAAAGACAGAGCAATGCTAGCAGCGGCAGCAGCCGCCGTCGCCCGCAACATATTTTTCACTTGTTGCAGTTTCGTTTTTCATTTTCTTGTACTGGAACGTTGCCAGCTACAGCTCACCTCGGCGCGCTGCTCGGCTTTTCTTCGCCGTACTGCTGAAATGCTCATATATGGGTGAGCGTGCGCCTTTGCCTTTTCTCCACGAAGCAGAATTTTCTGACTTGCCCGCACTGCCAATCTGTGAGACTCTGGCCCGCATTGGTGTGCATAAAGCCAGCTAGCCAGCTAGCCAGCCCAACAAGATTCAATAGCCACCGGCGACTCATACACAATAAGATTAAAAATTACTCGGCTGCCCACTCCACTTGCCGCTGAATGTTGCTGAGGCCGTGAAGTGACTCAGTGTCTCCCGACTCTCGCACCTTAAGAAACAAGAAATTGTTTTGCTTCGACAAAGCTCTAGTTCTCTCTCTGCGAGAAGTCTCTCTCTCTCCCTCTCTTTTATTGGTAATTTTTGTTTAGTTTACCACTTCTTCTGCTTGCTTGGTTCTGTGCAGTCTCAAGCCTCTGTTCGGCTGCGCTGCAGAATTTTTGTTTGGCATAGAAACTGGTTTCAAATTAAAATTATCGCTGGTCATTTTTCTTATGGTTAGTTGTCGTTTACTTTACCGCTGTTGCCTCTTTTTCTCATTTCTTTTTGTTGTTGTTGTTTTTTTGGAATTTTGACCTGCGTATACTTCCCTTTTGTATTGGCGTGAACTAATGTATGCGTATACCTGCATGCATTCATGTGATGGACACGGGATACCAGGCACCAAATGTGTATGAGTGGGACGCTGCATGAGCATGGAGACGTTTGAAGCCGAAGCGCTCTTATACACTACATAGATAAAATCAGATTGCTTTAGGCGGGTATAAAGCCATCGAGATCTTTGCCTTTTTATTTCTTAGTAGGAATTTCGAATTGATTGTGTTATTATAGTATACACAAAACTTAAAGTTTGTCGCCAAAGTCTTTTGTCGTTGCTTAAGTTTCTTTTCTAGATCTTTTGTTTTATGCACAGAAACCGATGACAACTAGGCATACATTGTAAAACTGTCACTTGGCAAGGAGCGCATTACAAGAGTTTCGGCCGAGTTTATTTGTTTATAAACTGAGCTGCTCAAATGCAGCGGCCGAGCAGGCGGCCAGCATGCAGTCCGGTCTGGTCGCATTCTTAACTTTGAGAAATATTACAATAACACGCAAAGTCCAGGCTAGCCAGTGAAGTAATGTGATGCTTTTTTCTGTTTCTGTTTCTGTCGCTGCTGCTGCGATTGGGGCCCAAAAAGCGTGGCCAGCACAGAAGAAAATAAAACGAAAAAAGAAACCAATAAAAATAGCTGTTGCCTGCTGGCCTCAGCCGGCCAGCCTGCGCTAGTTGTAGTTGTTGGGCTATTTCAGTGCGGAATTCGCGCTTTCTGTTAATGCTTTAATCGCGACTGCTAAGTATGTGGGCGCTGCGGCTAGAGCAATGCCAATACTTGCTCCAGTCTAGGTGTGATCTTACAGTTTCCATTTCGAATGCAAGTAGCGGGCGAGTGTCTTTGTTGCTCTTAGGTCCTAACTTTGTTAGTTTATTTAGAGTTTTAAAATAATTTTGAATACAAAAGAGACTGATGGAATATTTCAGGGGAAATAATAAATACATTAGGGCTAGATCGAGCGCTGGAACAAGTGCGCTAGTAGCTCGGCTTCGCTTAGGTCCATCTTATACTTTTGGACTATGTCCTGCACCTTTAGACGACGTCGCACATGAGGCGGTTGATAGCTGCAGAGAAATTACACATACATATAAATAGCTCTTGGAGGAGAGAGCAGTCTAAAACACTTACTTATCATTATCCAACCGCCTACGCCGAGAGATATTTAGTGCCGTTTGACGTACCAAATTACCCACGACCCGCCGACTGAGCACCATTCCATCGACTAAAGGCGTGGCGAAGCTCATGCGGCCAGGTGGTCCCAGTAGTTTGACTCGCAGCAAACCAGATTGAAGAGAGTGCACGAAGATTACGTGACAGTCGGCTGCTCTCGGCAATTGCATCGAGTGCAGCTCTTCACCAGTGCGCGCATAGGCCAATAGATCCTCGACAGGGAAGTTTAAGTAATCCTCGAAGCTCTCTAGCCAAACGAGGAATATCTTTGCTGGCGCCTGGACAAGAAGTGCAGGCTTCGACACATTCCCCTTTCGACGCGTGGGCGGTACAGGCTCCTTGCCTCTGTTGCCAGTGTCCAACTCCAGGCTGAGATTTCGTGGCTTCGACTTCATAGAGCCAGCGTCGTCGCCACGTGTCCAGACATTGCTCATTGTGCTCTGATCACTGCAATTACTGGACAGACTGCAGCCATCCATTTCGTTATTGTAGCGCAGATTCCAAGCATTGGGCACAACGAATGCTATCTCAGAGGAAACGTCCGCCCAGTAGAGTACGCGTTGCGCACCGTTGTAATTGGAATCGCTGGACACGTTGAGGCGCTCCGATGCGCCCTTTAGTGACCAAGAGTTGTGTGCAAAGCCCGTCCAGCCCGAGTGCTCAGCCACCTGAACTGGCCAGCCCAGAGTTTGCAGCATGTTGGCAAAGTGCGGATCATACACTTGGTCATCGGCCATATTGCCAATTATTTGGTGTGCACTCGTTTGACCCGCCTGCACGTGAACGACAAAAAAGGAACAACAAAGCAAAACGGTCATGACAATGCTATGGACGGTACGCTCCTGGTGCAATCGAGCTCACCTTTACGTAGAAACAATAAACAGTGTCGTGTGTGCGAGCGCTAAGCTTATCTAACTTGTCCAAATCCGCTGCGAACGCAGATGATTTTGTGTCCAGCACAATGAGAGGCCTTTGGGGAGGAGCCAGAGACTCCACGGGGTTGTTCGGGTTGCGGATCTCAAAGCTCAGAAATCCGAAGTGGGAGAGAAACAGACGAGCTGCATGGAACTCGTGGCAGACCGGGGGCGGCACACACTCCTGGGCGTGTGACAGACTGTCCACATTATTGTCCGACTCCGCCCAAGCTAGCTTTTCATGTATGCTCTGATTCTCAAGCATAACCTCCAGCTCATTAATGATGCTGGCGCCGTACTGTTCTCGTATCTGATCGATCGTTGGTATTGAGTAATCAGCTACACAAGGCTGAACTTTGTCCACGCCCTCGGGAAAGTTCTTTTGCTCGCATTCAGGACGCTGGGTGATATCATTCATTGCAATGGGCCTACCCGGATTGACGGCGTGGTACTTAACACCGGATTTGCTCCGCGGCAGATGGCGCAGCTGCATAGTCCACGCATGACGACCGAATGGGCCGCGTATTAGAACTGTGGGAAGGCGACGGATATGAGAATTTGCAGAATAAACATTTGCAGACGTTCTTTACTTACGGGTGACAGTTGGCTGCGGATCCTGATCATTGCCTAGAGGCTCCTCCAGCAGAGCCAATATTGTCGAATTTTCTGTAACAAAATACTTAAACTTTGAGATTGCTTGCTCCGCAGTGCAAACGCCCACCGAACCATCTCCGGTCGGAAGCGAATTGCAGTGCTTCATGAGAGCCAGTTCGTCCAAGAGCGACGATATAGACTCGGGGCCACACTCGCTGGGGAAGTAGCCGACTTGCTCCAGGATGATCGTCAGTAAATTTTCAGCTGCATCGCGAACGCGCATCGAGGCTGGCTTCAATTCCTTTTCATCCTTAAACTTGGGCAGATCTCCGCTTTTGCTCTGGCTCTTGGTGCCCGATATGCCAAGCTCGACCACCTCGAGCACAGTCTGCAGACAGTCCTTGTCCTGCAACAGGTAGGGATGCTGCATAAGCCAGGCTGCCGTGCACTGGAACGCCGCAACTATTGTGCTGTGCAGATCCTTGCTGTGCGCTGGCGGAGGTCGCGAGCACTGATAGAAAATATAGTCGCATATCCACTTCACTGCGCGCTTGCATTCTAGGGCGTCTGTGGAGATTATCGTTAGATTTTGACTAGGATCGACTATTTTCACTAAGGAATCTATGATGTGTAAGTTCGGGTGGGTTTGATTTAGTTATTTACATTGTGGCCCGGAAGAAATTAAAGCACAAACAAAAAAGGAGCAGCAATTACCACCGCATGTTAGCAAGTGAGGTGAGGGTTAAAGAGGTGCAAAAGGTGTCAAAGAAACACATAAAAAGAAAAGAAAAAAGATGAGTATGTGGTTAGTAGCATTTGATAAGATTACCATTCGTTAATTTCCTGGCTGCGATTTTGGTTTTCACACAAAAATATAAACATACAAAATTCAGAAAGGATGCGAATGTGAGGTCAGATTTGTACAGGAGAGAAACCACAGTGGGAAAATAGAGAAATTTACACAGAGAGAAGGACATTAAGAATAGCGAGGCACATGCGAGTCCTTAATACAGTACCTGTTTCGCGTATGTGAAGTCGAGCCAGGCCGGACAGTAGCTCCAGCGCCGCCAGTGAAACGTTCAAGTCGGTCTTCCACGAGGATATCAGGCGATGACACACCAAGTACGTGGCTCGCACAAAGAGCGCATGTGCGTTGTCTGTAAGATGAAAAGTTATAATGAAAATCGATTAATTTATGATCAGTGATGAGCTCAACTCGATGAAACGCTTTATGTGCTCTGTGGAAAAGCGAGGCAACGAAAAGTAAGTAAATAAAAAGAGATAAAACGTAAACTTTACCATATGATGCAACGCCCTCTAATTCGCTTGCAAACTCCACCGATATATCATCGGAAATGGTCAGACTGGGATAATCGTGGGCCGAAGCCGTGTCACGCGAGCTCGTTGCCGCGGTTGGAGCGCCAAAGCTGACCGTGCCGCTGGCTAACGAAGCGGAACGGTCTGAGCACGCTGACGGCACACCCACAGCGATATCAGAAATAAAATCAAAATGCAAATAAAATAATATAAATTAAAATAATTAAGTAAAATAATCAACCAAATGCATTTGAAAGCCAAGCGAAGCCCTGGAGGGTGCCCTTACCAGAGCTTAGAATATTTTCTTCATGGTGCTGCACACCGGCTCCGCCCAGATGCTCTGTGGTTCCCAGCTCACTCTCCTCAAAGGTGACTGCGTCTTGGACACAGAGCAGCAGTCCGCCCAATAGCATATGTGTGTTTTGGGCATCAGTCTCCACCTGCAGCGCGTTCATCAGTATGTTCATTAGCCGGGACTTGAGTTGCAAGAATGTCATCACCCTGGGAAGCATTCATATAGTAAATATTGATTCCAACAACAATAGAGCTAGCTGGAATGCCAGCTGTGCTTACTTGTCGCCTGAGTCAGCTGTCAAGCTGCGAATGGGCAACGCGTGGTAATGGAGGGGAAGCACCATAATAGAAAGCAAAATATTTATGGCCGAGCGCCGCAGCTCGGTGCGACTGAAAGCAACTGCCTGAGTCTTGAGCTTCAGGTCTTTGTCCGGCAGCACTATTTCGAGAGCTGCTATGAATCCGGGCAGTAGGACATTTATGCCATCCAGGTCCAAACGGAACAAGTCCGACGAGTGAAGCAGAATGCTAGCCAGTGTCTCGTCACACTCCTTCGACTCAGTTATCTTGAGGCACTGTTGCAGTGCCATATAAAAGCGAGCCAAATAGACGGGCAGGATTTCCTCTCCCGTTTTCTTTGCGCAGAAGATCTTGCATAGTGTGCCGATTGCCTCGGCACGGCCGGATTCATATTTGTCAATGGTTAGTGTGGGCGGTAGGGTTGAAGGGTCGTTCAGCGAATTAGGCTGGGACAACGATATCGATCCTTTGCGGTTCTCCATTATCATAGACGACGGTCGCTTGCTAGCCTCACATGCTTGCTCTGAAAAACTCAATGAATATAGTCTCCAATAGCAACGGATCATCCATCGGGTACTCACTCTTACGGTTCTGCAGCCAGGTGTCGCCGCCTATGTGCGCTGCCTCGAACAACCACTCGCCGAATAAGTGGAGAATGCTGTTGCACTTCGGGCGAGCCACCGACAGAGGCGGACGCAGCTCGGCTCCGATGGATGGCAGCGCTATAGTTGAAAGAGAGGGAGAGAACGTGGGTAAAACAGATGTTGAGAGCGGAGCAGATAAGTGCTTTGCTTAGCTGCATTACAACACTCACAATTGATGCTGCTCGACGAGGGCGGGCCAGACGTCGGAGTAGTGGGAGCGGCGTTCGCTGAGCTGCGTGTTAGGCTGATAAGCGCTGTTTTGCTTAAGCCTGCAAAGCGTGTGGGAAGGGAAAGCGTGTGAAATATTACTAAACAGAGTTAGACGGCGCGAGTGCATGCCATACACGCATGCAACACTGTGCTCAGTTATAATTGTGGGCGTACAATAGATATATAGAGCTACGTTCTATTAAATGGGAACGAATAATTACAGCTACAAACACATGTGTGCATCCATAAGTGGAAGCGTGATGAAAAACAAAATCAGGCAGTCAAATGGACTTGGAAAAACTGAATGGTTGATCTAACAAAGGCCACAGCGCGTGAAATAATGAACGTAAAATGTAAATCAGTGCGGGCATACGAAATAAAGCGTCGACGATCTCCGTCAGTTCAATCAATCAATCAATCAGAAGCTTAGTTAGTCTCTAGCATGCTGTAACAGTAACACAAGCGAAACGGCACAACGTGGGCTCTATGAACAAAGATCGCACCCTTTTGCTGCGTAATGGATGGGGCCACGCTGAAACTCTTGGCCAGGCGACGCTGCAAGGGAGGCGTAGGTGTGACACTGCTACCGCTGCTGCCATTGGAGCTGGTCAACGGCACCGCCTCAGACGTACTGAACGAGATGCAGCCCACAACGCCCGCCGAGTGACTGCCGCCAGCGCTGACACTGCCAACGGGCCCCCCGGGAGCGATGTGGCAAAGAGTGGTCGGCGAAGCACTACAATTTGCTACGTATTGCCCTGGAAGCTGCTGGGGCTGTGGCTGTGGCTGCTGCGGCTGATGCTGCTGATGATGATGGCCCATAATGGCATTTAGAGCAGAACTGGCCGAGCTGCTTACAAAGTTATCGCGAAGGAAGCTCCCCGCGCCATGTAAATGTAAATGCGGATAGTGGTGATGATGATGATGCGGCGGGTGGGACAACTGAGCTGACCCCGATTGCTGCATGCTAATGTTCGAGGCGCTGCTCGAGTGGATGAACTGTTGGAGCGTGGATGAAGTTGCCTCGTTTAAAGAGTGGCGGATCTCAAGCAGATTCGTAACGACGTTCTCCTGTTGGCTAGCCGGTGGCTGATAAATGCCTGCGTTTCGGTTCGAGGATGGTTATAAAAGCGATATAATAACTATTCTAGCTAGAGCAGTATCCCACATTTACAAGAGACCCGAACAATGTCTTTCGGAGAATATCTTACCAAGGAAGGCATCGACCTGACTCGAAATCCCGCGGATCGCATTTAGAAAGATTTGCGGCAGAACCTGAAGGCACGGATGCTGATGAGTCTCGGCCCCCTTCTCATGGGTGAGAGCCCATTGAACGAAGTGCGACGACTTGCTAATGATGTGCGGCGAGCAGAGAGCTGTGGGGTTGCCAATCATGCGCAAGAATCGATACCAAGTCTGCGCCACGCAGTCGTTGGACATGCCTGCAGGAATGAGCTGACTATCCTCATCAGCTGCACCAAGTGGGAAAGGAAAAGGAGACATTTTAAAAATATTCTACAAAATTACCGGTGCTGTCGCTTACCACTCTTAAGCTGGGTGAAATCTGGACCATAGCTGAACTCTAATAACCGCGCGGTTAGTGCCAGATTAACTCGATTCCACTGATCCACAAGGGCGATGCGATGGCGCCACATGGCGCACGACTCCTGCAGGGTCTTCCAGAGAGACGGAGATGGAAAGCAGCGGACACAGGCCAAGAGCCAAACTTCGAAGAGCACGGAGAGCACACGCTCACACAGCTGGTCGCCGACATCGTCCTTGACGGTGGGCGGGGCCAGCAGAATCTCATTGATTGCCAGCAGAAAGAGCAGCAGCGTCTCCCAGGTCTCTCGGTCCATCTGCTGCGAAATCTGCGCCGTCTGCTGGAGAGTGCGCAGAACTCGGTGGCAGAGCACGGCCTGGCGCTTGATCGTGTCGGAGCCTATAAAAAACGATCGAGGGAATTAGCGCGGCAGTCAGATTTTAAGAGAGTAAACAAAGAGAGAGCACCTACCAAGCTTCGTTTGGTATAAAAATGGCAAGACTTGAAATTTAGAATGCAATAATTACAAATCGTCGTCGCTTGTGAAAGGGGCACAAAAAGCAGCTAAGAGGGGTGACATCAGCTATGGGGCTTGCTAATAGTACTTACTTTCTCCCTGTCGCGGAACGAACAGATTGTGGAAGTGATTTATGATCTGCCTTGCGTAAAGATTTGCGTCCTCGCAAATGGGCTTGGGGACGCTTATGCGCGGCTGTGGGTGCAGGGCGGTCAGCCACTCGCAATAGACGTTGACGCAATCCTTGATGGTCTCGTGCTCCTGCAAGGGCAACGAGAGCCCAAAGCAAATGACGTCCATGCACCATCTGACCTATATGTGAGTAGACATAATGGTTAATGTTGGTTTCATGAATAGTAAGGCAATCACCAGCCACAAACAAACCTCCTCATCTTTGACCAGGTGGCTGGGCTCCGCATTCTGCGTGATGCCCAAATTGGTGCCCAGTTGCTTCACCACTGACATCACGACCTCCCGACCGGCGGACGCTGGAAACTTGTTCAGAACACTGAAGCATTGCGCCCCACAACTGTTGGCATTGATCTGCGCCGACAGCGAAGCCCACTCAGAGTACATTTTTTCAGAGTTTGCTTTGCTCACGCACAAAGAATTTTCACCTTTGCTGCAGCTGCGGCTAGTCGAGCAGAGTGGGTGCCTGGCTCATTCCAGTCGGAGGAATCTCTTGCTCAGCGCTGTTTGATTGTGCTATAATTTGATTGCAGTCGATCTATTGGTGGGGATTCAGTTCAACTGCACAAGATTTAATTTATTTTTGTTGTACGCTTCTCTGTTTAGGTTTATTTTCTTCTCTGCAGCAGAAAACAGTGCTCGATAGCGACAGGTTGCAGTGCTGTGAAATGCGAAAGCGATATCCGATATTTAACAGCACTAATATGCGGCAAAATTTGAATTTGAATTCTTGGTGCGAAATTTATGTTGATAACTGAGACCCCAAATGCAATTATAATTTTATAAATTAAACTAAATTAATTTACCGATTAATTTCCTGCTTTTTTGCCTCCATTAACCCCGACCCTGAAGCAACTGTTTCTGTTCTTAGCCATAAAAGACCTTCTTAACTGTTACGTGTGTGGCTCAATCACGTGTTGCATCTCCAGATGGAGAGAGATAAGCAGCCCAGATAAGAAGCGATAAGACGGATTAGTTCTCTCACACTGAATTTATTTCAGTAGCCGATGCTAAGGACCACGGCTGCTGGCCCAGGAAACAAATAAAAGACACATACATATATTAAATTACCGCTAGAATATGTTCGTAACTACGACGGTCGACCGACCGCTTGACTATATGTATACTGAAACTGAATTTTTGCTTATAATGGTGCGTGCATAGCGCACGCACACAGACAAGTAATATGTGTGTATATAACTGCCGTTAAAATTGTTCTAATGCATATCTCTCGGGTTGGACGCACTGCCAGTGGCTCTCTAGTCCTGTTTCTTTTGTGCGGCTGTCTTTTTGGTGGGCGTCGCATTCGCCGCTGCTTTGGTGGCTTCCGCGCCTGGGGATGCCTCTATGGCACCAGCTGGCCGATTGGCGTTTGCCTCTCCTTCCAGCCGCTTGTTGGCAGCCTGTTCCTCCATCTCTCCAGAGAATCCGAACTCGTTCACGCGCTTCAAGTCCACGCGATACTGCCAGCGCTGGTAGAGGAAAACGAAGAAGATAATGTCGTCCCGGAAGCAGCCGATGCGGTACATGGTGGGCATCTTGATGACGAAGGCGAAAATGTCATCGATGAAGGTGTTGAGGAATTTGTACGTCATCATGCGCCACGGCAAGTGGGCGACCGACTTTAGCTTATAGTTGATGAACAGCTGGGGCGTCATCAGGATGAATCCAAAGGTCAGCAGATAACTGTACAGCATGTTGAGCACGAACGAATACCAGCCCTTGTGCTCGTTGTACAGCAGGGAGTAGATGAAGTAGCCCACCAGCAGGGGGAAGCAGGCCCAGCCCAGGTACTTGAAGGCCAGTTTGTCGTACTCCTTGGTCGAGCTCTCCGAGTACGAGCCCTTGTCTTTGAAGCTGATGCGTGGGAAGATGCCCAGCACCTTCTGCTGGTTGTTGTAGTTGACGTCGACGACCTTGTGTATCTTCCACACCTCAATGCCGAGACCAACGAAGCAGGAGATCCGTATCATGAAGTTGGTCTCGTTGTCCAGCACATACAGCAGAATGATCAGGGACTGGAATACGCCGAAGAACACCGACCGCACAGAGAGACCCTCCAGCGACTGCCGATTGTTCCAGAACTGAATGTCGTTCTTGAAGGCGAGCAGCTCGAACACCGAGTGCAGGATGGAAACTGCTACGGTGATGCCGAGCAGGTAGATATTGGTGTCCAGCAGAGTTTCCTTCAGCGAGTCCTGGTCCTCGTCCGTCTCCTCCGGAGCACTGGCAGCCATTATCTCGCCCAGCACGTTGCCGGCCCACTTGCTCTTCATCTGCTTAGCGGCATACAGCTGCCACTTGAACATTCCCAGCGGCTGGAAGGTCAAGTGCAGATCCAGCTCTGGCGTGGACTCGTTAATGGGAAAGTACTCGCGCTGCAGATTCCAGTAGTCGTTGACAAAGACAATCGGCAAATACGTCTTTCCGCCGTCCACAAATTTCACATACTCATCGAGCGGCGCGGGTACGCTGCCCTGTGCCCAGTTCGTCTGATCCACGACCAAGTTAATGGTCAGGTTGGAGTGCCAGTGCGAGACGATCTGGTCTTTGAGATTGGCATGCTTCAACTCGTGCTCCAACTTCTCCTTTTCGCTGGCAAGCAAATTGTAGTTGCGATTCACCCGCAGCTTCTTGAACTTGTTCAGCTGATGCTGTTGATGGCCCATGTGGCCGTGCTTTGAGTATTTGGGGGACTGAGGATCTGGACTCTCACCTGCACGTGTGACGAATGCGTGCAAGTAGACGCTGCCGTTGTTCAGCAGATGTGGACTGGCCTTGATTTTGACATTGTGTGTGTAGATGCCGTTGCCTGTGGGACCCGAGACCCAGTCCCCGTAGGTGAGGTCCTCTTGCAGCCACAGAAGGTTGTTCTTCTGCTGGAAGTTTACCACATCCGGCTGCTCCGACAGCCAAATGTGCAAATCGAAATCTGTGCCATTCTCAAAATAGTTCCAAGCTGTTATTTTCGGACCCGCATTGGCAACGGCTTGGTCTTGCGTCGCGTTCGGCTGGGGCCGCCGGAAAAAGGAACTGACGAAGTAAATAATTAACGCCCGCAGAATCAACGACTTTGTCATTGCGAAAAAAGACTCCATGCGCGTCGGCTGGTTCTGTTGCTGCTGTTGCTGCTGACCCTCATCACCAACGGCCTGCATTTTGGAATAGACTCAGATCGAATAATGAAAGAACATTAAACACATTTGATTGACTTACTGGTGCTGCTGCAGCTGCCGGCAAAAGGCCATCGTTGTCTGACATGTTGTGTACGTGTACTTAATAAAAATAAATACACGTTTTTTACACAACTTTCCTGTGGTTGCCTAGATTTTGTTGAACTGAAAATGTTATTTAACAGAATAGCAGCGAGGGCCAAATAAATGGCCAGCTGCTAATAACAGTGAGAAAATAATTAATGTCTGAGCTATAAATGTTATTTCACATCACGATGACATTAACATTTTGTATGTTATGTTAGATTGCTAAGGGATTCAGAACCGATAAACAACAGCTGATCGAGTACCACGTCATGTCAACGCTTAATAATAACATATAATAATAAGAGTTTTCATATAAATACACAATCATATAAAAAATATATACATATTTATTAGCAGAGAACGCTTTAAAAGAGTAGCATTTTGTAGAATTTTCGGAAATATAAAAACGAAATATCGATAGTCTTATCGGCACCACTCAAAAGCTGATTGATACAACAGTCTTGTCAGTGTTGTGCTATGTGCTAATTTGAGTAACAAACACGCTTGTTGTGTACACACTCTTTTCGTTTGTGAATAAGCATTTGGTTGCACGTTTCTCTTGGTAAGCTGCTGAAATTAAGTAAAAATAAATACTAAAACGTAAAAGCGTTGCATTGCCTGTGTGCGCATTGTCTATAACAAATAAATGTGCAACGGTATTCCACTTGCACATAGTCGGATGGCCGAAATGAATGCTAAACCATCGCCACTTGTTACCACGGTGAACCTAACCTAAAGTCTCAATGCGTGAGACAACGTTGCACTACAAATCGGCAAAATAGAACTGTGACGCTTTCGGTTTACCGTGAAAGTATTTGAAGCAATTCTAATGTAAACTTATCTTGCATTTGCAGAAACAGTTACAAAATGCAAATCTTCGTGAAAACTCTCACCGGCAAGACCATCACCTTGGAGGTCGAGCCCTCTGACACTATCGAGAATGTCAAGGCTAAGATCCAGGACAAAGAGGGAATCCCACCAGATCAGCAGCGTCTGATCTTCGCCGGCAAGCAGCTGGAGGATGGACGCACTCTGTCCGACTACAACATTCAGAAGGAGTCCACTTTGCATTTGGTGCTCCGTCTGCGTGGTGGTATCATTGAGCCCTCGCTTCGCATTCTCGCCCAGAAATACAACTGCGACAAAATGATCTGCCGCAAGTGCTACGCTCGTCTGCACCCACGTGCCACCAACTGCCGCAAGAAGAAGTGCGGACACACCAACAACTTGCGCCCCAAGAAGAAGTTGAAGTAGACGCTTCTCTTCCTCTGTTCGCATTTCGTTGGCTGGAGCTGCTGTGCGCTTTCACAAACAAAACAAAATTAACAACTATGTAGTAAATATAAATTTGTAATACAATATCAATATGATAAAGTGCGAAATGTATTTACTTGCTGTAAGGCGCACCGTACCTATCCCTGTGTGTGTTTTTCGTTGTGGTCGTTAGCAACCGAATGTTGAGCAGCTCATCCTGGGAATTGTTGAGGAATTGCCGAATCGACAGTGCGCAACTGTGCTTTATCGCCTTGCGTGGGAAATAGTCGAGAGTTTGGATTGGCTTTTGAAAAGAATTTTGTGCTACATGATAGTGTGTTCCTTTTTCGGATCCAACAATATTCGTAGGAATAGCAGACTATTGTATCCTATCTGGAATAAGGGCTGATAATGATTTGGTAAGCTTCATCAGATTCCTATATATAATATAATACTAAAATAGAAATGAACATATTTGACTGGAACGTTCATTTTATAAGAGTACAGAAGAATGGTACTGTGCATATTCATTTGATGTCCGATTTCACGAGTGTGCTGTCTGCCTAGATTGGGTGGTGGATTGGATACGAGGGACTACCCTGTCCAATTACGACTTAAGGAACTTATGATTGAAAAGTAATAGTCAGTTATTACCTTTCGGTCCTTCAGTAAAGGTCGTCACTTTTGAGACTGTCCTCGTTTCGGAACCTTCGCGAAATCAATGTAGTCACGCCCGCGTGTGGGCAGAAGTTTGATTCCGGTCGTCTCTGTGAATGGATCTGTTTCAGGCAAGCATAGATCAAAGGGCATAAAGTATCTCACGAACTGAGAACAAAGGTTTGTTTGTTGACTGTGGTTAAACTTGTTCGAGTACTAAAATATTTAATCAAGTTTTGTTGAAGAACTTGTATGCTTGGCCCACTGTGGCTGCCCCGTGGACTCGTATTTTGGTGCGCTCGCATCTCATGTAAAATACATTAATAGGTGTTTTCCTTCGAGCTCGACACAAAAAAATTGCACTGAAATATTTTAAAAATTTACATGGTACATATTTGTTTTTGCTCTGAGTACGAATTTTGCTGCTGCTGCGGAGAACCCTTTAAAATAAAAGGAGAGCAGAAACGTCAGGAGCTGGAAAGGGCATTTGGAAGCATCCGAATTTCGGGTGTCCATTTAACGCGATTTCGGAACTTTTTAATTCCTGCAGCGCACGAGTAGGCGAACTCAGTTTGTCTTTGGGGTTTGTCTTTGCGCGTTTTTTATGCTTTGAACGTAGTTTACATAACAGATGTGACCAGAATAATTAACAATGCTCGGCTGCCAAGTGACCCAAATATTATGACTCCCAGGACGCAGAACGCAGGACGCAGGACGCGACTACCACAAAGTTCCAGTTTTTGCTGACTGGACGAGCGGCTGGCACTCTGGATGCTTTTCTTGGCGTTAACTTTGTGGGCGGACGGCTCAAACTCGAGCGCATTAATATTGCAGAGCGTGACAGCCTCCCTGACCCACAATGTCCGTTCGAAGGACTTGGCCATATGTACATACACATACGTATATGTATCTATGTATGTACATATGTATATGTACGCATGTGTGTGTGTGTACGTAGAGCTACCTTCGCTGCTTATTCCATATTCATATCCAACTGTCGAAAAAGGAGAAAATAAAAAGTGCGTTAGTTATGTCAGTCATTTCTTCGTAATATCTTGATTGCTGAAGGAACGGCCATTGCTCATTTTTGGGGATAGAGTAGAGATAAGCCGAGAGTCCTGAGTGGCTACTGAAGATTACGCAGGATTATAGATTAAAGATGACAAAATAGATATTATGGAATACACAGTGTAGAGTAGAATCTGTCGAGAAAAGACTAAACAGAATACATATGTATGCTGAAAGCACCCTTCAAAAGGCAGAGTATAGTGTAAGGGTATACTAAGTTTTTGCTTTGAAAACCAATTGTTACGCTGCTTGGGCTCTGAAGGAGGCGGTTCGATAAAGCTGGGGGCCTGCCTTGAGTGCCAAAAGTCAATCCAGCCCCACGTGAGGCACCAGCTGCTAACGTCGAAGTTTATCGGATATACGGAAACACACACACGTACATACACATGCACACATACACACACGCCGACTAAATGGACACACAAATGGGGGCGTTAGCTCAGTTGCCATAATAAAAAAAGAGCGAAAAGAAGAACCTGCCAAAGATAAGACGAAGAACCAAACGTTTATAAATTGGTCGCTAGTGTGGGATCATATGGATAATAACGGGCTGGTTGGGGGGTTGGGCGGTTGGGCGGTTGGCGGCTTACTTTCGGGCGGCAATCAGCGTAGCCGCCAATTTAGATGTCGGGAATTTAGGCGGCGCGTATAAGAAATGTGTATAAATATTTTCAAAGGAGCAGCACGCAGCAAGCAGCACGCCTCACGCGGCAGGCATCACGCAGGAGGCAGCAAGCAGCAGGCAGCAGGAGGCAGCGCAATGCTTCCCAAATGGATACAACTGCGTATTGTTGTGAGGCAGCTCGTGTAATTTAATATGCATAAATCGATACCGAGGCTCCCTTTACATGAATGTACACTCATGCCCCACCCCACCACCTATTCACATTCACATCTACACTCACACTCACACGCACACGCACACGCACACACCCACAGCCGCAGCCACTCCCACACCACAGCCCGCTCTATAAAAGCCGCGCATTGGCGTGCTTCAGTCGTATTGTGCTGTTTGTATTCTATTTTCAGCGCAAAATTTGTTGTTTGTTTTTTATATATTTCGTACTGGAGTACGCATGTATGCGTGCCACACACACACAATCAAATACATGAATACATATGCGACTTGACTGCTGTGCCTTCGCATACAAACATTCCTACATACATATATCCTAAAAATACGAGGGCACTTAGACAAATCTGTGTGCCAAAGAAAAATCGAAACCTTTGAAAGTTATCTAAAGAATAATCGGAATAATATAAAAATAATAATACTTAAAACTATGTTGAGTAATTTGTTTCTAAAGTAGAATACCCTTATATGAATGCAATAGAGAAGATGAGTGAAGAAAACGAAATTCTGAAGATATCGAGAACGCTTCTGACTGCCCTCGTAGATGTGCCTACAAATGACATACAATTGTACATGTGTGCGTTTGTGTTTGTGTCTGTGTGTCTCCTTTAGGTTTTTGCATATCTACAAGTTATGTTTTGTCATACAGTTAACATTTTCCGCAGATAAGCTCCTCTGCCACATGGCGCTTTGTTGTATCGCAAATAATTTGAAAAGCCATTTTATTCAATTTCAATCGTACTTTGCCGTATTGACTGGCTGTGGATGCGGCTATAGAGGATGTGTGTGTGTGTGTGTGTGTGTGTGTGTGTGTGTGTGCGTGCGTGTCTTCGTATGCGTTTGTTTGTTTGTGGATGGCTTAAACTAGCGAGTAAATAAGAACATTTTACAATAAGTTCAGGCTGAACGGAACCATTAAAACTAGAGCGTCAGGCAAACAGTTGGCAGACATATTGATATCCCTGATAAATACTTCATAAACATCCACTTGAGCGCCGGGCTTACATTACAATTATGGGCCAAGTTGTATCCCATCTGAGATTCGCAAATTCAGAATGAAGTGAACTGCAGTGAAGTGTGAGCCGTGTGACCCTTCGCGTTCGAGGGATCTTTGCTTGACAACTGGGAACAATCTTTCCCTGTCTAGAGTTGATTAATTTTTATAACGAAGCCAATCAGGAAGCATTGTTCTTCGCCGCTCTCCTCGAGCAGCAGCTTCTGGCTTGGATAGAATAGATTAGCGCTGAACGAGAGCGTCCGCAGCAAATTGGTTGTCAAAATAGGTTAGCAAGCCACACCCGAGAGCCACTTTGCTTGACCAGATGCACATTTTGTAGTCGATTTCAGGGCACTTACCGCAAATTTGAATCATTAACAATGCAAACGACTTATTGGGCGGACGCTGGTGCCGTAGCTGCAGCGGAAGCTACTGCTGGCAACTGCTCCTGGGCATTCGGAAGAGTTTTTGTGCTGTCGAGGCAAATCCAGTCCAGGCTGTCTGCACGGGGCACACACACATAAACTTACACACACTTGCACACGCGCACACAGAAAACTTAGGCAAACTCGGGTGTTTTTGAAAAATATTGACACGCAAAGTTTGTGCAATCACCAAACAAATTACTTCATCAATTTTACAAAACAACAAAAACGTAAGATCTTTTAAAAAGTTTTCTACCAACCGGGCACCAGGCACCGGGCACGAAAATACGGAGCGGAGTGGAGTACCGGTCGAAGGGAGGAGGCGAGAGAAAGCATTGAAGAAGCATTGAGTGGGGAAAGCCGTGCCGCAAGCGCTGGCAAGACGTGGGGCGACGAGTGAAAGTTAAACGAAGCGAGCTCTTTGCCCACGCCCCGGACACAGGCCCAGATGTTGGCCCAAAAGGCGGCTAGGCCATTGTTGCTTGACACACGCACCAGGATCCAAAGTTCTGCGGGCAGGCTCGTCGCATTCCCTCCGCCTGCTTTCCGCTTCCCGTTTCCAGCTTCTCGGTCATCGCTCACACACTTTGCACTGGGCTAAAACACAACAAAGCCAGCTGTAGGAAAGTTTGCAACAAATTGCTTATGTTCTGACATAGACCCATGCCCATAGAGAAGAGGACACCCCAACCGAATGCGCACATACAAAATGCGAAACAAGATTCGTAGGCACTCACCGAGTCCACCGAGTCCGAGTCCTAGTCCTCAGTCCTCAGTCCTCAGTCCAGAGTCGGCAGAGTCCAGAGTCCAGACATGCGCTGGAACTTGTTAATTTTGACCAGCTGTCCCAGTTGTCCCAGCAGTAAACCAGCTATGCGTCGCCGACGACGACGACGTCGACAATGACTGTGGACGACGAGGGCAAGTGTAACGACGAAGTTGTCGGTCGAACGGTTGGCTGCTCGTTTGCCTGTCTAACAAATGTCCCCCCACCCTCGGTCTGCTGCTGGAACTTTAAATTGGCGCTTGGCAGGCAAAAATGCTACTTTTGCATAAATAAAATGCCCACAGTTAGATAGATTGGCTGCCGGGCGCACTGCCCATGGCACTTGACTAAGGCGTTTCGCTTGCAGGACAACAAATTACGAATGACCCGCCTAGCACTTGATTTTTCGATTACAACTGCCCTGCAGCTGATCTTCTGCCTGACTGGTCACGCTACGCTCTGTGGTCCAGATGCATCTGCCGACTGACTGGTGACCCCATATCCCATGCCCCACGCCCCACACCCCAGCGAGGTGTCCTTAAGGATATTGCAGCATGTGCGGGAGATTGCCTATTGTTTCAGCTTTAAGTCCCCAGCGAGGTCTCCATTCTGTTGAAGACCTATCAAAAGTGCATACCAAATTTCCATTTTAGCTCGTTTACTCAGTTCTCGACGCTGGCAGTCTAAACAAATTTGGGCCTCTAAATAAAATAACACGAAAGTGAAACGGAAGCAGGCCCCATTTCAGCTTGGCCTTTCAGCGAATGAAAAGTTCATTTAATGTTTTGTTTTGGGTTACCCGGCTGACTCGACTCGGCTCGGCCGGGCACTTTTGACAGTACATTTCGTAACCCGTAACACGCCTTGCATGTTCAATTGCGTTGCCAGCCAGACTGAAGGGTATAAGCATGCGATACACAGATCTGCACGTCTCTTTCTGTCTCTCTCTCTCTCTCTCTCTCTATCTCTTGCTGTGTGTGTATGCAAAATTCGATTTTCACTAGTTGACAGCATTTATTTGCAAATTACTTGTGTTCGACCCGTACAACAGGACGTATGCGTGACATTTTGCTCGCCTCCACATATAAAGGAGTCTACTCTTAATGGTGTGCACGTCTTATCGTTTATTTCGTGATTTTGTACTTACCTCTTGCCAAAAAATAAATATCTGTATTCCCCATCCCACTAGGGGGATGATCTCCTCTCCCATCTGCTCTCGATTTTCTACATGTGTTGACATCATAGCCAACAAATAAAAGATATGAAACAGCCATTTTCAACTCTAGATTTCGACCCAATCGAAAATACCCTGCTGAAGCTAATGTATTATTCATACAATTATAACCGAAGGTTGCAGCCCGAGATGGGAGGGCAATGTGTGAACTGCTCTGGCCGGGGGCTGCTGCCACCTTGCGACGCTGCAAGATGCAGGCAGCAAGTCAGCGGCAAGGCAGCTCCTCTTGCAGCTTGTGGCGCATCAATAAGCCAGATGCCAAGCATTGGAAACTACAAGTCATTCCCTGGGGTCTGGCTTATGCTTCAATGTCCAAGACACACACAAAAAACGCTCGATTAGAAGTTTTAGTCGAACAATGTGAGTCGGCGGCAAAGTTGAGCAGATTCCATGCATTCCCGATTAATGTCCACAGCAGAAATGCAAACATTTGCGCAAAGTTTCTCTTTTCTCTCAGCGCAAAAATGTCAACTTTTGGCAGTCTCCCATGGCCATTGCATGCTTCGGCAGATCGTCGAGTGTGTGGGCAGATTCCTTATGCTTAGTCTCATTGCCCAGTTCTCTGACTGACTGACTGGTAATGTGAGCCTCGCCAGAATATTCGACTGAAGAGGCTTCGTTTTGGGCGGAAGTGCAGTAATTGCATTAAGCAAACCTAGCATTGGATTTCTGATTGGAAAATGAAGCTAAACGAGCATGCATCGCTTATAGTCGAAGGTTGAACTTTTGCTAATCGCATTTGTGTCTAATTTTATGTTTAATTTAACAAACATTTACGCCGGCTCAACGGCTAGATAAAGCAAAGCATCGTCTTTCAGTCTCTCTGTCTCTCAATCTCTCAGTCTCGCATCCTCTAATAGTTTCAATTAGCAAATTTAATGAGTGCGGCTATGTTGAGCGTAAAGGACAAAGTTTCTAGCTGCGCTTTTTTTTGCTTTTGATTAAAGCGCCTGAGCGCATGAGGCGGGCGCTGGGACTAGGCGTGAATTTTTACACAATAAATATTGGTTGAAAGTTCTGGGGGGCGTGCGGTATGCAGTGGGGTATGAGCCAAATTTGCCTCAGTTTAACAGCCGGCTGGAGTGCCGAGAATGAAAACGTGGGAACTTACTGACGAAACGACTATTAGAACTTGCTATGCAGGTCAAAGCGAGAGTTGCTGAAAACAGGGCCTAAACAAATAGCTTGGCTCCTGCGAGCGGCGGCAATGGCGAACAAAACTTATTTCAGAATAAATATATGAAATATATGAAATAGTCATCTGCGTGAATTTGAAAAGTTTGCAGCGAAAACAAGAAATTCAGCTAGAACTTGGCCATTCGGATGATCTGTAGGTATATGCTAGAGGATATCTTCCATCCGTTCATTATCGCATCGTTTTGGCTCATATGTGTGTGTGTGTGTGTGCGTGGCTTTTCGGGATGCCCATTATGCCTGATTGACGCACTGGGACTGGTGAGTATTTGAGTGTACATCAAAACAGGCCAGGACGAGTCTGGCTCTGCCTTTGAGCCAATTTTTCAAATTAAAATGTCGCTGCCAAGGGCTGTGTGTGGATTGAACGTGCCCGCTTTACGTGCGCCGCGCCGCCTAAGTCGAGGTCCAAAGCGAGAGGTTCAGCTCGATGATGAAATATGTGCTGGCCTGCGAGGCATTTCAGCTCTCTTGCGGTCTCGTATGAGTTTAAATTGTTGCAAAAAATAAAAAGTAAGAATGAAATAAAATAAAAACTCTGTCAAATTTCCGCCAACTTTTCGCTTTAGTTATTGTGGCAAGCATTAGACAGAGAGAAATTATAAAACTAATTTAGAGCAATGTCACTTTGTTGCTAGCACCAGCAGACACAACTTTGGCGAACGCCATGCTACAGCAAATTTCCGGATAAGGTCTGATCCAAGGCTCCATGTGAATTTGTGACAGCCTTTGCCGGTCCCGTTTTGGCTTTGCGTCGCATCTACCTAAAAGGTGGACAGCAGCTTCAACGAGCGCGCTCGTAAAAACACATTTAATGTGTTTTTGATGACATGTCAAGATGGCCAGCTAGTGAGTCCACAACCCGTATCTACCATTACCTACTCCATCTCCATCTCCTTCTGCATCTCTATGGCTCGCATCCGCCGCAGTAACGAGGGGATGCTCCGTGCTGCTAGTGGTTGCCTGATGGGACAACAGCCGGACATTAGACAGCTTAAAAGCAGCAATAGCACCAAAATTTAAGCAACGGCTGCCTTGTTTTTACAGTTGAAACTTTTTGTACTCACACTCGCTCATACAGTGAGAGAAGTATATTGGCTTTGACTATTCTCGGTCGCTGATGGATTTGACGGCGCATGTGGCTGGCGCGTATTATGCAGTTGGTTGCGGTCGACTGCATCCTGCGTACTAGCTTTTCGCCCATTGTGTGCTGAGCAACTGGCAATGGCTTCCTTAGTGCTAACAATGCTTGTTTGTTTGCGCCCAACAATGGGCCCAAGGCCCGACACATCAACGCGGAAGTGCGTGCATAACATGTCATAGCACTTACGAGTCTAGTTTATGGTCCTCTGCTGCTGCTCGCAGGGAGAGGATTCAGTGCGGTTCCAGTGTGGTCCCGGTGCGGCATTGGTTAGGGTTTTCTGAATCGGAAAATATAATCGTAGGCCGACTGACTGGCTGCAAAAATGTGAAAAATTCAAATCTCGAAAGGTCTTTTAAGTGCAGATTGGCTACGTGGCCTGAAATTTTAATGAGCGCCTCGCTCGCTCGCTCATCCGCTACGTTGCAAAGAGGCGTTACGCTGCCATTGCCCAAGCACTTAGGCCCATGCACGTATCCATATGTGTGCACGCTGTGGGCCGCCGTCAGCCACTGTGGGTCGCTGCGGGTCGCTGTGGGCCTCGGTGGGCCTCGGTGGGTGTCGGTGATAAAGTTCGCTAGAATGCTAAATAGGCATGTCTCCTTTTTTGACACTTTACGCAGACACGCACTTAAGTTAGGCGGCACATGTGGCGAGGCTTTAAAGATGTAAACTATAACCACAGATTCGCATCTGAGCAGCAGGCTGGCTACACAAGTGTGCGGGACATGGGCGCTGCCTGGGCTCGATTAGGGGAAAGTTGAGCTTTGTCTTTGAGCTCACTGCTAATGCCCACCTGATGTTGGGCGACTGTGGGGGCGGATTGTCAAAAAACTAAGGCAAAGTTTCGTCATCCGGAAATTAATTGTCCTGACCGCAATTTCCAATGTCATTAAAGACAAGTCAGCAAACTTCAAAGCCGCAAAAACACGAGCAAACGCAGAACCAGAGCCAGAGCCAGAGCTCCGAGCAGAAGAAGACGCAAAAACCTTAACAAAAGAAATAACTAAAACAGAGCAGAGCACACAAAAAACGCCTTAAAGAAGCATCCAAGGAACAAGGACAATAACGAGAGTTATAAGTTTTGGCTGCCTTTAAAGCAGCAGCAGCAACAACAACTACAGCTAGCAATAGTCAAGCGACCAAAATTTTGACAAGTAGATAAGCGCCTAAAGAACTTTCGCTGTGGATGTCGTCGTCAACGGCGACAACAAAATGTGCTGCTAAGTATATTAACTCAGAAATGCACAAGAGCTAAACATAAAGTAGCTGGCCAGCTGAGCAGACTTCTTCAGCAAGAAGCTGAAGAAGAAGAAGAAGCCGATGCCCCGCCAGAAGCAACAAGATAAAATAGAAGAGACTGAAACATGTAAATGACTGCACACAGCCAATGGACCCCACGCCAACCATCGCCCCACGCAAAGGCAGCCGAGGGATGGACAGCCGGACGGACGGCCGGCTCTAGAACAAAAGGTATTTGGAAGGACATTGTGGCAGAGGCGGACGGCTGCGACAACGACGATGGAAGCGAGACGGTCGAGCCAGAGCGCTGGCAACGCTGCAAACATGCCGTGCTGGCATTTACACAGCCGGGTAATAAAACCCAAAAGCTATGCAAACATTATTATGCTCGGCTCGGTCCCAGAGCTATCCAGAGTTGTCCAGCTGGGAGCCGGCTTGGGGCCGGTGCGGGTGCGCTGGTTATGAAGAGTTTATAAGACGGCCACGTGGCCACCTGGAGTCGTTGACCGCATCTGGACTTGGCGCCTGGAGCATGATGCATGGAATGACATCTAATGCCAATGGCTTTACTGTGTCCATTTTAATGTGAGCTGTTTATGCTCCGGTTCCAAGGACACTGCGTGTTACAGCAGGCGTCACTTGAGCTTATGAATATCGATGGCTTTGCTTCATTTTAAAGCTCAACTGTAGAGCGAACTACAATAATTCGATCTGGCATGCGAGGAGATTTAACCTCCTCTAACCTAATAGCTGCCAAAAATGAGCGCTTGCAGATGAGGTCGCTCGGCTGTTTCTTGTTTTTCCGACTCGTTTGGCTGCAATCATGCAATTTTAGTGCCAAATCAGTTGAAACAATATTTTTTATTTCCGCTTTCCGCTTTCCGTTTCCGTTTGCGGCTTGCGATATTTTTACAGCTTGTTGGTTTCAATTGTGTAAGCAAACGCAAAGCATATCTATTTTTGCTATCTACTTGCGGTGCCGACAGGTAAAAGACGTTCGACGACACAGCACTGGGCTTAGATCGCGTATCTTGCCGTTCTCTCTGTCTCTCTATCCCACACCCGCACACCCGCACACACACACTCAAACTTTACTTATTACCCAGCTTGGCAAAGGCACTTTAATGGATTACGATGTCCTTTGCCATTTCACCATTCGATGGCGGAAGCCACACATACACAGACAAATGCACACATAAGTCAAACCTAAATGCACAAAATAAACAAAAAGAAGTCGGAGCACAGGACAGTGGAGCACAGGACAGCATCGAAAGCAAAATTTTATTAAATGTGAAAGGAAAAGGAACTAAAGCAGGCTTGATACATATTCTACGGCTCGAGGCTGGGCTCCCCTCTCTCTCTCTCTCTCTCTCTCTCTCTCTCTCTCATACACGACTTTTTCAATGTGTAAATTTGAGTAGAGTAAAGAGTAGAGTAGAGTAGAGTACATAGTACAGATTACCCTGAACATTTTGACCTAGTTTTACAAATTTTGGCTTTCAATTGTCGCAATTCAGTGAAAACAAAGACCAGAAGGAGACCGCCGCCTGGCCGACTGGCATATATTTCCCAGCATGAGCACCCAGCTTGTGCACTTCCGAGATCAATCTTTGAATGAAGCCCTGCACTCTAACGTGTCCTCGCTCTTAAAGCGTGCCTTTAATAAATGTGCCAATAATCGGGAACCTCCGCAACAAAGTGCGAACTGGAGAACATAAACTAAGCTGCGCACCTCGATACAAATGGACGCAAACAGGTGCAACGGACCGTGACTGCGCCGATAAAATAATGAGGGGAAAAGCGTTGGCGTCCCGGGCTCATTGCATATAATAAACGAGTGAAGGATGCGTCTCTCCACTGCTCTCACCTGTATATGCATGCAAAAATAGATTTGTGAAGGGTAACTGGCATTTCTCGATGGCCATAATAATATTGTTATCCTAATCATTTTTCAAACTTTACAAGCTTTCGCAGAGGAGTAAACTTGGTCAGCTATTGTGTTGATTAGACTCGCTTCGCACAAGCGCTCCATATATACATATATCTATACCTACGTCTACTTATATCGATATCCACATAACGCGTATGTCCGACCGCGTCTGTCAGTTATGGCGTGCGTGCGTTAGCTTAGAAAGCAGCATTGGTGTGCTCGTCTTCGTCGTCGTCGTCGTCGTCGTCGTCGCCGCCTCCTGTCATAATGGAGAGATGAAAAAATTTCATTATTTATATAAGTCATAATCCCCTGACCTCAGTCGTCATCAGGTATCCATCAATAAGCATATCACGTTTTTGTTATAAATTTATTTTATATATATTTTCGCCGAGCGAAAGCCAACAACTTGAACTGCTCGCAGCTCACGGCTGCTTTGGCCATGTGTGCAGCAAAGGTGAGCTAAGGTGTGCTTAGGTGTGCTTAGATACATATATGAGTGCGTATCTGAGGTGTCATTCATTTCGCCAAGTCTGATGCGGAATGTAGAACGAAAGAAGTTTCGCATAGCCCTGCGCTCGCTCGTCTTTTTCTTTCTTTCTAACATAATTCTCATGTAGCGCATCGCGCTGCTGCCCCTCAAACTGTCACGATGTTGGGTCACGCGGGGGGCGTGGGGGAAAATGAATATTGTAAAGTTGAGCAAGTCTGAAAGTCAAGTGAAAAGTTTAAAATGAATTAGCTTGATTGCTTTCATTCATCGAGCAACTAGTGGCTTGGGTGAACGTGTGCGCATCTCGGCCTCGTCCCTGGCTGAGGAACGCCAAGACGCCACGACGCCAAGACGCCAGACACTCGGAGAATTTTTGAGAAAATTGACGCAAAAGAAGACGCTGAGCACACGATGTGATGTTTGTATTAGCTATCGTGTAAGCTGAATATATACATATGTATGTGTACGTGCGTCACTCAAACTGCAATTACGGATCTTGAAGTAGACTCGCTTGAAACTTGAGGTTGCAGTTGCCTCCGCAATGGGTTAAGCGTAAACCAAGGGCGCATCAAATGACGCTCACCCCCCCAAGCAAGCCGCCTATCCACTCCGTCACACGCGTTCCACACTCAACAGTGAAGTGGGACTAGCAGACTCGTTGCGGGCTGTGATCGACGAGCAAGTATCTCTAGGAAGAGTCCGAGTGGAACATGATGAATAATTTCTGTCTCAGTCAAATCACTCCTACTCGTAGACCACATTTACTCGAATGAGTTGTGCGATTATTCTGCATATACAGGGTATCTTAGGGCGAGTGCTGTGAAATGTTGTGTGCTCGGTTTTATGGAGTTGCATTTAGGCGCTGTACAAGTTGAGTCGCAGCTTTGCATTCGCACAAGCTGGGGGAAAAGCGACTGTGCAAAAGGTGTAGCATACATTTGAGCGTTCGCACACACACACACTGACACACTGACACACGGACACACACACACAACTACTACTTGTGCACTCTCTATTCATATTTTTACCATAGACGATGAGCTTTGTGTGGGTAATGACATTTTTGCTGCACGCTTTTTAAAGGGGGCACTAAAGTCGTGTAATGAGTGCTGCTGGGATATCAGCACTAAACTTTTTGTGAATGTCTGTGAGTGGGAATAGAAACAAAACATTTCCTGTTTACATTCTCAATATTACACTGTTGCAATTTATGGTGCGCCTTGCTTCTATTTATATACAATATTTACACATTTGACCAGCGCCAAGCAAACAGAAGCGCATAGCAATAGTAGGAGTAAACCTGCCAGCAATGATATACGCGCGCTCTCTCTCTCTCTCTCTCTCACTCTTTATATATATATTTATATGGATATAGTTATATCTATAAATATATATACATATATTGACAAGTGTATTTGCATATATATTTATCTATGCATTCTCTAGCTGCATTTGTGAATTTTTTGAAGAGTTTGCTGTGCTGAGAGCTGCCTGCAGGACATCACTCGCCATTGAGAGCGAGTGGCGAGCGGGAGAGGGGAGCCCCCATTGCGTTTGGGCAGGCTGTGGGATGGCAGCCAGCTAGCACATTGAGCGGAAGAATGCAATAACATTGAGCAACAATACGAAATACATTTTAAGAGAAGTGTCTATAGGTAGGTAAACAATGTACATAGAGAGTTGTATGTATTTACATGCATACATTATGTATACGCAATGTTACACAATATACACAATGTGCGGAATATTCAACGCGCAGCAGGATTGTTTGCGCCCTCTAATGGACCGCTTAATTTCCTCCATTCACACTCAGTTCCCAGTCCGCCGTTGCTTTGTTTGAATTTTTCTACACCATTCAAATATTTTTCATGCCCTTTTGTTCTGTTTGAATTCCACAATTTGCACGCTGTACAAATATGTAATGAATTTTTCCGCTCTCGCTGCACATAAAAGAAATGGACAGAGCGCACACTGCAGCACAATAAGAAAGAAGCTCGAAGCAGCGAACTGCGGGCAAGCAGCGCTCGCCAATGGGAGAAGCACAACAAGCACAAAGCTCAGCTGCATTCTGCTCTTTTTGTTCAGCGCTCACAAAGAGCGGCTAATTAATGTCATTGTTGTTGGACAGCGCAACGTTTGATGCATTATTAAAAATGCATTTGGGCGGGGCGGACAAAGGAGAGTGGGCGCACCGCCGGACCGGCGTCCACTTGTGAAATTGAACGCATACCCTGAATTCAACGTGGCGGGCTACCTTGACTTGGAAGAGAGGACGTGAACCCCTTCGGGGGTTTGACGGCGGCGTTTGTGTTTCTTTGCTTTTACTTTCTTAAGCAAATAGGCCCAGACCCGCACACAAAGGCTGTTTGCATACAAATTCCTATTGATTGTTTTTGTTTGTGTTGAATACGTGGAAACACCCTCGCTCGCATGGCTCGCCCCTGTGTAGTGCCTGCGTCTAACAATGCAGCAAAGTATGCTAGGAATTCCCATTAAATTTGCTTTCTCTGCCAAACAAAAGACAAAGTTTCAATAAGACTCGTCAAACGGCATGCGAACTGTTAATGCATAACACTCTTGTCGCCCCTGTCGCTCCCCACAGTGGGCGGATACGTCCGTATGTAAATAGACAAATGTTATGAAGTCCCCAGTTTGCCGAATGCATTTCTGAATTGCTTTAATTTTTGGGTGGCCTTGGAGTACTTAGAGACTCGCACATAATTGAATTAGTTAAGTGGCGAAAGGCTCTGCCGGCTTTTAATAACCTACATAGCCGGCCAGGCCAATTATTAGCGCCCTCCTCTACCCCGTTCGCTGTCATTTTTCTTTCCTCTCGGAGCACGCAACAAATTCATTTAGCGCTGGCGCCTTGTGTCTTCTGGCATTGTCTTCAACTCGTCGCTTGACTGCTGGTAATTATAATAAATAACAACTGTGTCCTGTTTACTTCATCATAATTAACATAATGGGACTTGAAGTACAAAGATGTTGACAGTAAACAAGAAAAATATGACAAGATTTTCATGTTGCCAACACCGTTTTACGACGCTCCAGGAGGCCAACAACGAGGACGTCCACGACGATGCCGACGCCGACGCCAAGGCCGACGCTGACGACGAGGACAACTTCGCTCTCAAGCTCTTTGGCTGGGGCAACTGCAGCTTTAGCCCCAGTTCCAGCTTTTACCCTTTCTTATTGCGCCATTTAGCCATTTTCCCCGCTACTAACTGTTTGTGTTGCCATTGTCTTTTGGCTGCGGCGACCATGTGTGTACATCTGAATCTGAATCCGTCCGCCTGAATTCCAAGTGGGGTATATTGGTGATGTACAAGAATAGGTAACAGTGGGGCGCAAGTGAATCGTAAAAGAGCAACGATAACTGAAATCGATCAAATCTGAATGCAAAAGAAGATGCCAGAGAGAGATACATATATATGTAAAGAGAGAGAGAGAGACAGAACGAAGCTCTGCCCGAAATCAATTCAGTTCAGTACAGTTAAAGTATGTCTTATGAAAGTTGTGTATATGAGATTCACAT
Organism: Drosophila mulleri; assembly: GCA_035047565.1. Taxonomy (NCBI): domain Eukaryota; kingdom Metazoa; phylum Arthropoda; class Insecta; order Diptera; family Drosophilidae; genus Drosophila; species Drosophila mulleri. Next base: position 5,748,332 of record JAWNPK010000018.1, on the reverse strand, counting down.
GATATTTATATACACACACATACACATGCACATACATATTTAAATCTCCTCTCAGAGTAATGGCAATTCGGACATTGTGGAGTAAGCCACTTTACTTGTTAGCCGCCGCTGCTGTCGCTGTCGCCGTCGCTGTTGTCCTTAACACTCGTATTACAGCTGTGTGGCTGGTCTGCTATTGTAGTCTGTGTAATGCACTCAAATTAATGCGACTTCATTAACACTGTTTACCCGTAAAATGTGCCGTCGCGAAAGAAAAACAGCGCGACGGCTTGCAAACATGCAAATGGGACTCGAAACAGCAACAGCAGCAGCAACAGCGGCAGCAAAAATTATTCTACTTTAATATGTAAATACATGAAATTTGTGTATGCCTTGTATTTGAAATCTTCTCAAGTGTCAAGGCAAAAGAGCAGTAACGAACGCATCCAAAAAACCGCAAAGCACTTTAAAATAATTTTACTTCCACTCCGACTCCTCTCTGCGCTCTTCTATTTGGTTCAGCTCGGCTCAGTGCTGCTCAGCTCTATCCCTTCAGAATTCGGGACGACGTTGACGTTGACGCCTCGACAAGGCGAGGCGACTTTAATATGCGACATTTCGCCTTCTACTCCGCATCGCTGCGCCTGAACTGGAGAGCCACCTCTATGCTCATCATACAGCAACCATCTGCTCTCCGTTCTGTGGCAATTTTGCCGGGAGAACTGCGAGCTCCCTCGGGAGTCATTTTGCCTTTTGTACTTTGTGGTTTTTCCTTGTGCGATGTGCAAATGTCGCGCAGCCTCTTCGTGTTGCGGCTTTAAGGCGTTCTTTTCTTTTTGTTGTCGTTGTTGGTGTTTTGGGTGGATGCTGTTCTTCTTCTTATATTGAAATGCGTGTTGCTCTCTCTTAATATTTTACAAGCTCGCTGATGTCCAAATGACTATGTACGCGTACATACACACATATGTAAATGAGTACGTAATTGTTGTATGTGCCCTGGGATCTGATGTTCCGCGAATCGTATTATATTTATATTCGCCAAATCTTGCTGTCATCGGCTGCTCCCGCTGAGCTAATCAAACTTAAACAATTTCTAGGCGAACTTGATGCATGTTTATGTCCTGGGCCTGCGCCTGAGAAGAAGAGCTCGCACAAATTGTTTCTATGTAATCAAACACATGCGAGCACTTCGAATGCTTTATTGTGCATGCATGACACACAGAGCCGTCAATACACACACACATACACATGTGTGTATATATGTACATATATATGTATGGTCTACTTGCTTGTTCCAAGATGAGTTAGAAATATTCGTGCTTGGTTTGTTTTATGGCGCCATAAATGCCTGTTTCATTGCAAAGTCGCACATTTATTTCCTTTTCGGCGGTTGCGGTTACAGTTTGTAGCAGGCGCGACCGCAGTCGTGCGCGGCCAAAATTAAAGTTTAAGCATATTGCTTTAAAGCTCATATGCACGAAATCGAATAACTTGGCTTTATGTTCAATACGAATCGTACAAGCTTTATGGCTGCGAGTTTTCATCGCAGATGCGAGGACAGACAGCAGGAAGAGTAGTCAGCGCCTTGTGATAATAAACGCAAATGACTGCTACGGGAATATTTTGGGTAAGCAAGTAAACGTTTGCCCCCACCGGGGCCCCGCCCCTGCTATGACTGCAGGCGGTGCGTCGCTGCCAGCGCTGAGGGAGTAGCTGGAATTGGGACCGCAGCGTCCGACCCCAGGCCAAATATGTACGTTTATATGAAATCCCGCCCGTTCCCTGTATATATATATATGTGTGTGTGTGTGTACACACATAGTGCTATTTGTGGAAACGTATTTACAGCGCACAGCGAAATTATTTTAAAATTACACAACAAGAAAAAGTTAAAGCTCATTACGCATGCCAGCGTTTTGGGAATATGGAAATATGGACGGAATATGGCGGCTTCGTCATTTGCAATCGCAAAACGGAGAAGCTGACAAACTGAGAAACTGGGGAGTCGCGCAACCGAGAAGCCGAGAGCTGGCGGAAGCAGTCAGTAGGAAGCAGGAAAACAAGCAAAAAGGACAAGTAAAGCAAAATGGGCATTGCTCTAAGGCGTTGTCAGCTCCGTAGACAACGATGCGGTAGCCGGTTGTCAAAGGCGTTGCCTTATAATGAGCTAGAAACATGTGGCCTAGGTGGGGCCGAGACACCAGCGGGAATCAGGAATCAGGACTAAGGACCAGTACCATGCCACTTCATGTAAGATGCTCGTTGATGTCTGTGCATGGTTTATGCATTAGCCTCTCGGCAAAGTAAACCTCAATCAAGCACGAAGTCAGAAGTGTGGCACAACCAGAAGAAGCCAAAGCCCAAGCCCAAGCCAAAGCCAAAGCCAAAGCTAAAGCCAAAGGAGACACAGCAGTCTGTGCCAACGGCTGTTTCATCCCTTTGGCCTGACGAGCGCCATTAACGTCTTCAACTTTCTGTTAGTGAATATTTCAATTATTAATGCCGCCCACGCAGTAGTAGCGTACCCCTTCCATTCCCCACTCCCCAATTCCATTTCTACACTGTCCCTGCCCCTCGTTTCATCACTCCGTTCGCCTTATCGTCGCGCCCTCCAATTGCTTGTACAGCAACACATAAAAATGTAAAGCAGAATTGTCTTCTTGCCCTGGGTAAGTCTACCTACCCACCATTACCTAGAATCTTTAAGCTGATGACACCTGCCCAGGGACAAGGGCGGGGATTGGGGCAGGGGCAAAAGCACGGGCAGGAAACTAGACGAACGCTTTGTTCCTCCGTGTGTTGAGAGCACATTGTGCATTTTTCATAGTATGCCTGCAATTGTAAGTAGAGTATGGTGTATCCGTGTGTCTAAGTCACTCGGCACATTTATAGAAAAGTCTCTCTTAGCAGAAAGTTCAGACTGAGGAGATACGAAAATCTCTCTAAGCACAGAGCTTAGCCTTTCAGTCTTTTAGACTTTTCGCTATAAGGCATCATACATACGGTGACAGCTACTTTAAATTGTCGCGCTCCTCTTCGATGTTTCGTACGTGCTGCGCATTGATACTTCACGTAGTCGAACAATAAGTAGTCTACTGATCCATCCTCAGATGGAGATGGCCAGCCTAACAAGCGGCCATGCAGTCGAAATACTTGATTAGGACGCTCAGCGAATTCATTTACATTGCTCCTCAGGTTAATTTTGATAAATGGCTTCGATCTCTCTAATGTATTACGGTAATTTAGCTGAATTAATGCCCTAATTAATCAGGGAGCGTCCGCTCTGGCCCCGTTCAGACGAGCTCTGCCTGAGACTGCGCCTCCGACTGGGCCTGCCTTAAAAGCAGTCCTTGCGGAGTCGCTTCCTCAGCCTCCTCGAGAGCAAATGTGTCTTGTCGGCGGTCCTTATAAAAATCAGTTGAGCTGGCCGTCTATGTCTCAAATAGGCTGCTTTCCATTAAATTGGAGAAATGGCACTCGCGCCTATGGTGGATGGTGAAGTGCCATTGCTCTTACTTTTTCTCTCACACGCGCAAGAATGATGCGGATTGAATTGCAGTGCATTTAAATAGTAATATAATTTGTATTTTTGCATTGCAAATAAATGCGAGTTGATTCACAATTAGAATCAAATGGAAGGGAAAATGCGAAAGCATGCACATGGCTCAGGCTCAGTTGCCAATCATAGAATCGAAATTCATTCGGTCGATGGGCCGACGATACGAGCATAACCAGTTTATTGTGTAATTATGTCGTTAATAACAGAATCATAAGTGCCTCGCAGGGTCTAATGCCGGTCTTAAAAACTCAATTGGCAACACAAAAATATTTAGCAATTTCCGGGTGCTACGCAGCAACGTTTAGGCCATGCTGATAAATTCACTTGAAAATAATTTAATTTCGTTGTTACTCCATGCTAACGAACAACAACAATACGAGCGGAGGCAAGGACATTTTCCGACTCTCCTACTGCTGCTGCTGCTGCTGCTGCTGCTGTTGGTGCTGCTGTTGCTGCTGCCGCTGGTGTTGGTGCTGCCTTCCGAGCCACATTATTTTCCACTTTGCCTATCAAGTTTTCACGAGGCACTCTGCGCCGAAATGAAAATGGGCATAAATGTTCTTTAGCATTGACAAAATGCCTTGGCATGAACATGAAGCTGTATCGATATCCTTGATCTAAATTGTGCACAACCGCAAGCGATCAATAAAAACAAATATATACTTGAACAAGTTTATTTCGCTGACACTCAGGCGCTGGCCTAGACGAGACTCGACGCTCGACAGTCAGTCAGTCGGGCCTGAGTCGAGAAAGTTTCGTGCAAATATGTGTTTATTAACGAATTGAAACTCTATTGCGAAATTAACAAGTTTTAAAAGTAATTTTAATAAACAATTGTGTAAATAATTAACGTACGAACTACTCTCACTCTTTCTCTCTCTCTCTCTCTCTCTCTCTCTCTGTCTATCTCTTTTCATTTTCGACTACAGTGCAAGTTTTTTAGCTGGAAATGCACATTTGGTGGGATTTTCTCTGTGGCAAGCCATGTCAGAGCATTTTGTGCAGAGTTTGCATATTCTTTTAATTTCGCTATTAAATATTTAATGAGCTGCGCCAGTGCGAAGGGACAAAGTCGACAGAATTTGGGCGCTTCTTTTTCTTCTTGTTGGCGGCTTCACTGCGACACACTCATTACGCAAAAGTTCGTGAATAATTATGGTGAGTGTGAGTGGGAAAGTTGCAGTTGCAGCAGTTGCAGCAAGCCGGGTGGACAGTGGGACGACGGAATGGGTGGGAGAGAGTGAGAGAGACTGCACGTCTAATTGGGTGCTTGCTTGAAGCAAGCTACCATGACCTGTTCCATGCCATGCCTTCTTGCTTCTTCCTAGTGACTGCTTAGGCCAGGCGCACTCGGCTGCTCGGTGCATCTGACAAGGAATCCTGATTGCCTTGTTGCCTGTGCAAAGACCTGGCCTTAGCAACGTTGCCCACAATGATGAAAGCGTAGAAGACACTACTGTTCCATTGAAATTTTATACTTGTGTCTTCCTTGTGTCCTTGTCATCATCATATCCACACAATGGCTTGCTCTCCGCTGGCCAAGTCTCCACACGAAATTGCGTGCTGGATGATGCCAATGTTGTCCCCGTTGCCCTTTATTCGCATGCACCTGCACATGCGAACAAGAATAGGCCAAGTGCAGGGCAGCAGCAACAATGGCACAACTTGAACTTTCGAAACACGTTAAGTCATATGCACGATTCAGCTTCATACTTGCCACACCTGTCGCACTAACTGTCTTCTAAAAACGCTCAGTCAACTGTATACTGATTACAGTTTTACCTGTGCGTCGAGCAATACAGCAATATAGCAATATCGTAATACAGCAATATAGCAATTTACGGTGCTAGGTCCGCCTAAATTTACCTTTTTTCTTCGAAAGACCCGGAATCTATGATATATAGTCTGCTTATAGTTGCTAATCGTTGTTCGTACTGGATACCTTTAAGAGTTGAATGGCATTCTTCCTCTTCGCTGACTGAAATCCGCACCTTTATTTTCGGCACTCCATTGCAGTGCGGCTGGCGCTTGGCGCTTGGCGGTTGGCGGTTGGCGCTTGGCAATGTGCAATGGTCTCGAAAATTGAATGTCAATTTTCGACTCATTTCACGGAACACTTGAATTAGTTTGCTGAAAATCGCGCGGCCAGAAGGCTGAACCTGCGATTGGCGGCTTGTTTGTACACTTTTCCGCGTTGCTTATTCGTAAAACTTGTGCTTAATGGCGCCGACGACAATCCACAGGACAAAGCTGGCTCGCCGCGTCGACGACAACCCTCACAAAACTGACCCCACTTAATATCCTGGCAGATAGCGATGCCCCAGGATAGTGAAGATAGATCGAATGTACGGCAGACGAAACAGTTGTAGGTATAAGTAGACACAGACTGTCCATGTATATATGTATATATATCTGATTGACTACATTTTAGAGTTGGTAACAATAAACACTTTCGTTACCTTTCTTACTTTAGGCTATTCTCGTTTACGCCTACTGATAAATGACGCGAATTTATAAATCTTTGTGTAAGAAATGGACAGCAATTTGTCCAGGCAATGCAAATGCTTGATCAGCAATCAGAGAGTCGATTTAGCAACGCTCAGCCACTCGATGAGCCTCCGAATAGTGTGAATTGTGTTATCCTCCTCGGGGCGTGTGGCAGGACACTACAAGCATGTCAATTGCTGCACACTGTTAGGGTCTTCGTTTCAGTCCTTCGAGTGGTCCTCGAATGTTGCAATTCCTGAATCGTTCAAGTTGTTACTGTTTCTGTGGTCGATTTTCCATTAAATCGAGTCACTCCGGGCTCTTGAATTGGCTCTGCGGTCATGTCATGGACGGCCATGCAGCAGGCACTTCACATGCAGCAGAGAGCTTGTAATGGCCTTGCTCTTGTGGTGTTCGACCAAATAAACTTTTGGATTGTAAGTTGCATTGCACTCGAGTGTGTATTTTAATTATAGCCGAGAACATGCCGGCGATAAAAATGCAATGTTGTTTTTGAACCCATAAAGGGGTTCAAAGTACTTCCATAAAAATGCCTGCAGGCACAAACGTTCTGAGGAATACTCGGATAACTCACCAAGAGCATTGAGGCGACACCAATTACTACTATTCAAATGTTGTTGTCTGTTCGACAAGGGCAACTGCCTAAAAGTGGGCTAAAGAAGCAAAGCACATCCAAAGTTCCCATGTGTGATCTGGATAGATTCCTCTTTATTATTGACATACAGTTCGGTTATTTTTCTGGCTTCGTCGGTTGAATTTGTCAATTTCCATTCCCATTTCTCCATAATATCCCAACAATTTGTTAGCCTTCGCTCACTCCCTGCCAGAAGGACACCTGAGCAGAGCACATTTCTGCCTGTAAACATTGTTGTATAGGTATAAAATGAGATTTTAATGTCTCGTTATACTTTCATTATAGCTACTGTCTGTTGACATTGTTGTTGTTGTTGTTGTTGCTGTTGGTGTTGCTATTGCCATCCCTCGACATAAGCACCGCCAACGGCAACAGCAACAGCAACAACTTGGGCGCCATACGATCTGAGAGCAATCGGAGACCGCTTTCGACTAACATGTAAAATCCATTATAAAAAGAAAAAAATCTATTTTTGATTCATTCCATTCTTTCTCTTGCAGCCACTTCCTTCACTTTTTTGTTACGTTGTTATATTTAGAAGGCAGTTTGATAAGGACATATGGATGTACATCACACATAATATACATATACCTCCATTTGTACTGAATGCAACTTATAAAATTATTTTATAATATTTGCTTCATGTCATAATCCTTATGCACATCTCTTATAAATTTTACACATTCCATATTCTCCTATCTCATCCTTGTATTGATTTGAAACCTAAGCAATGCCAGAGCCAACTTGATATATATCTGAGAAGACTTGTAACTGTGTTTGCAACATTTGCTTATGCCATTCATGTTGTGGACTGCTACAACAGTATTTACTCTCTCCGAGTAGTGATGATCCATGCTCCGACTTTGCTTGTGGCGGGTGTATCGCAGTTACATCGTGCTGTTTCTGCTTGGCTTGTATTTTGATAATTAATTATATTGCTTTTGTTCTATTTGTGCAGCTTCCATTGCAGCGCACATCTCGTGCAGATGTGCGTGAGTGGACACAGCCATATCTATGTATCCCTCTCTCTCTCTGTCTAGCTCTCGGTTTGCTCTCGTATTTCATCTTGCATCGCCCAGCCACGATTACTTACATTTGTACATATTTACATCAACTAGAAGTAATTGCAATTGCTATTGTTCGTTTGCAATGCAATAATGCGGTCCCACAGGCATATGCGAATATAACACAGCAACAACAGCAACAACAATAACGATAACAATAATGAAAGTTGGATGTGTCTGCGTGGAGGCTGTTCGCTTGTGTTGGTGTCATTTGCAATAACATGCACAGCAAGCGTTTATTGTATTTGACATTGTTTCAAAAGTTAAGTTGCCTGTGGCCAGCCGCAGCAGCCTGCAACTTGTTGTGTCTGCCCACTTACATGTGTGTGTGTGTGTGTGTGTGTGTGTGTGTATTTATTTTTATCTGACTACAAGTTAAATAATTACAACCGACAATCGACCATCTTTCTATCCGAAACTGCTCGTCATCGATTCATTCTGGATGGAACAATGCGTTTTGTATGTGCGAGGAGGCGTTGGCTTTGCTTTTGGAGTTGATCTAGTGAGCCTCGCATTCAATTCTGATTCATTCTGAAATTCCGATTAAAGCAAAAAACAAAAAAATTCAACAAAAAAAAAAAAAAAACAAAAAGTTATATAAATATTTTGGAATAAGCAAAATTCGAAGTATTTAGATTGTTTTATTTTAAGTATGTCTCTTACAAAAGCCATTGGCAGCCAAAGGAAACCAAGGCCAATGTCTGGAAGCATCAATTCAGCGCCCAAGCCCAACAATGCCAAAGTGCAGCGCCAGCAGCAGCGCATCTTGAAGCAGAACTACAGGAACTCGAGCAATGGCCAATTTCGACGCATTGAGCATCGCGTCTGGCGTAAGACAATCGTCGTGACCAAGCCCAAACCAAAGGATAAAGTGCCTCGGCTGTTCCGCGCCGATCGATTAACTGGCCTGCCCCTTGATTACGAGCGCACTGTGTCGCGGATCATGTCATACGTTAATCCGCAGCACTCGCGGACGCCCAGTCCGGAGAAGGCTTTGCAGAATCTGTTTTCCCAGCAGCTGGCTGGGATTTTTGAACTGTGTAGCAGGAACCACCAATGTCCTCGAGCCATGAAGAACCACATCCGTCTGATGCTGAAATCCCATGGAACGAAGACCACGGAAAGCAGTGGAGAAGCGGACAATAGGAATCTTTGCGAGTTTCACAGCGCCTGGTTAGTGACTTCAGCCCGAGACATTAGCTAGATCAGTTAAATAACGATTCTCTTACAGCACTCGTGGCCCAATACCAAGGCCTGAATTTCAAGCACCGCCCACATACAAAAGCAAATTCAATTACAACACCCTAAGGATTCACACCACGTAGCAACTGGGTGAAGGACGGACACTGACTATGTTTACGAACACAACTATACTATATACTTTCCAGACATTATTGATTAGATTATCTTGTTATAAATGTCCGAACATGTGCAATGTATATGACCATATATTCATATGTATATATATGCCTATATACATATATATGCATTCATATATTCAAGTGCAAGTGCATGTGGCAATGGACAACAAATGCGATAAATGCATAGGTGTTAAATGCCTAGCTTGACGTTATGCATAAATCTTCAATCATCAAAAGTACCCATCGGCGTTAAAAAAAAAAGAAAAAAACAAAAAACAAATTATAAACTAAGACTACAAAGGTACCCGGCGAGGGGTCCATGAGAAAAAAAAACGGTGTTTCTGATTTTACGGAGAAACGACGGAGCACGCAAATAGGGGAGCTGTCCATTATGTCCATAATAATGTATAATCTGGAGCAGTCGACATACCGAGGTTTGAGACTGGCTCTTAGAATGGAACACAATCGATGGACGAAAAGAGAAATGGATATGGATAGATCTAGGTGTGGGTGATTACCCCGAAATATAGAATTCATGGGCTACCGTTGTGACTATCATATGCATTTTGAAATAAATCAAACTACCCTATTTAGTGAGAAGTGAGAATGGTTTGCTATTATATTTGTTGCCCAGTCCACGTTGGTCAGCTTTAATGGGCTTCATTTTATGCCAAAACATTTGGGGTACGTCGCCCTTTCCTCTCGCTGGGGCTGTGACCCCAACCGTGCGCCAGCTAAAAAGCCAGCTGCGACGAATTGATGTCAATGATTGTGACAAGTGCACTTGCTCTGCTTTGGTATAGTCAGAGAGGAAGAGAGCGAGGAGAGGGCGAGAGGCCTTGGCGGATGACAGAGGTGGGACAGGGGTCGGAATGGGCGGGACAGGGCCACTTGAGCTGAGTTGACAGGCAGAGCCAAAGAGCGCGCATTTAACATTGTCTGAACAAGTGCCATTGTAGAGCGCACTTGAGCGATTCCGCAATGCCAATATATCTGCCACTAACTACAGTGCACAGATCGGCTCTCGATCTGGATTGGGTGTGTTGGCTGTGTTAGCTGTGCGTGAGCCAACTCGGTTAAGCATCAGACAAATATGCCAAGTGCCGCCAGGCAACATTTTCCGTTCGCTAATTTGAATATCAGCCCAGCAGGGCTTTCGGGATGAGGCTCATCCCTTTTCGTGTGATTTCCTAGATACACATTTGCTGCGAATTTCACGCTGTCCCAGGCACTGCAGCCGCACCGCCCGCAAATTAATTGCTCGCATCAGGAGTGCCTGCAATTACCATCAGCAAGAATGGCTAGGTAAATATTAAAGTGGCTAATCATAAGAGTGCTTAGCGCTAGCTCTAGCCAGTCGGAAGCTGTTGGATGCCCGACTGCCCCTTGGCAGAACGCGGCTTAATATTTATAGCTTATTTCTGCGAGCCCACTTACCTTTCCATTCTGTTTTTCGCTTTCCACTTATAAATATTTACAAGAACGTTGATGTACTTGAGTATACTAGAAAATGGCAAGTCTCTGAGGGATGTAGTCAGGAGTGCACCACCTCGTATTAGTCATAGTCCTAGTGATAGTTAAAACTAAGATTAGTAGCATAGTCATCATTATACGATTGTCATTCAATTGGCACAAATCATTTTCAAAGGTTTTCTGATATAGGCATTAGCTATTGTTGCTACTCTTGCTAGCAAGTGATATTTTCAACTTCACGAAAATAGAATAACTTTCACTCGTCCTTCGAACATTTCATTTGTTTATTCAAACAACTTAAAATAAACTTAATGCGAACAATAACGAGCAAATTAAAGACTAAATCTAAGTCTAAGCCAAATTTATTTTTATGTGTTGTGCTGCCGCTTTTCGACTCTTTTCTGCCATCGAATCGATCGACGTATCGAAGCTTTGAACCAGGGCTGCGACCTATCGATAACTACTAGGGCAACAGAACAAATATTCAAATTATGTATTCAATTCACAACATTCCGCCCACCGTAAAACTACGAGGGAGTTTTACCAACAACATCTAGAATAGCTAATTTAGATACGGGACGCTTCAAAATACCCGTTGATGTTTTCACCTCCGCTAAACGTATGATTCCATCCTTCGCTGGAATGGTACTGATTACAACGCCTTTTTTAAAACTGCCTCTCGGCTGATTGTCCTCACATATGATGACCACATCTCCTATTTGTATAGGCCTTCTTTTGACGTTCCACTTTGTGCGTCTTGTTAGTGTTGGCAAATATTCTCGTATCCAACGTTTCCAAAATTTGTTTTTCAATTGTTGAGAAATCCGATATTGTTTCTGATGCGGATAGTCGCTAGTATCTCCAGGTGTTTGAGTAGAGTTTGATGTTCCCAGTAGAAAATGATTCGGCGTCAGTGGCTGTGGATCGTCGACGTCGACTGCAACATGTGTTAGTGGTCTACTGTTAATGATATTCTCTGCTTCAATGAGTAAACTTCTCAAAGTTTCAACATGTGGTGCCTGTTGCTTTAAAGTCACCGCCAATACGCGTTTCGTAGATTGAACTAAACGTTCCCAGCAGCCACCAGAGCTTGGGTTTGCTGCACAATTGAACTGCCATTGAATCCCTTTGTTGGCCAATTCTGACTGAATATTCTCGAAATCAAATATTTCTTTAACCTTTCTTATCTCATTGTCTGCTCCCACGAAGTTCGTTCCCATATCCGACCTTATCCGTACGGGAATGCCTCGCCTATTTACGAAGTTTCGTATGCATAATATACATGCGTCAGTAGACAAGTTTTCTGCTAACTCCAGGTGAACTGCTCGTACAGTCAAACATGTGAATAACGCGACCCATCTTTTCTCTCGACGTCGTCCTACAGTCACCATTACTGGACCAAAGTAGTCGAGACCCGTGTATGAAAACGGTCTCACGTATGGCGTCACCCGATCTATGGGCAGTTGCCCCATAAACGGCGCCTCCGGCTTTGCATTTGCATTCTTGCAATATTGACAATTTCTCTTTGTTTGTCTGACTAAATTACGTAAACATGTGATCCAGAATTTCTGCCTAATTTCTGCAATAATCAATTCATTATTTTGATGATGAAAACGCTCGTGATATCGCTGTACAATTAATTTAGTAATCAGATGATCTTTTGGCAAAACTATTGGTTCTCGTACACCTTCCGAGACCGCTGTGGCGTTGCCAAGTCTGCTATATAGAATTATCACTCCATCTTTGTTAAGTGTAGGAGCCAATGAGTAAATATCGCTATTCTTTGATACACATCCATGTTTCTGCAGGTCATCTATTTCCTGTGCAAAAACCTGTTGTTGTGCCATTTTGCACAATATAACTTCTGCCTTTTGTAATTCCAGTGATGTCAGCTCTTTTACCTCGTTCGTTACATTCTGTTTACGTAGTTGATTCATAAATCTTACTATCCAACCTACTGTACGTTTCAATCTCATATAATTTGAGAATCGCTGTATATCAATCACAGGAACTGTTGATACCGTCAATATATGCTTACGGCGTTCCGTTGAGTCCTCGCTTACATAATTTATTTTCTGTGCTGGCCAAAGTTTTTCATCTTGTTGCAAAAATGCTGGACCTGTTGTCCACAATCCATTTGGCACATAGTTCAAACTCTTCTGTGCCCTCGTAGCTACATCAGCAACATTCATGCTCGTTGGAATCCATCGCCAGCTGTCCATATCAGTTGATTCCAAAATTTCACCTATACGATGAGCCACAAACGGTTTATATTGTCGTTGATCAGATCCAATCCATGATAGAACCGTTTCAGAGTCAGTCCACATTACTGACCGTCGCACGCTGATGTCGTGGCATTCCAAAATTGAGCTTCTGAGTCTCACTCCAAGTACTGCAGCCTGCAATTCGAGTCGGGGTATCGACAAGTGTTTTAAAGGAGCACATCTCGATTTCCCTGTAACGAATACGACATTAATATGATTGTTTACTGTAATCCTCCAATAAGCAACTGCAGCAAATGCCTGTTCACTTGCATCTACAAATATATGCAACTCCACATCGGCTTCATTCGATAGAAAATAGGGTGAGTAGCATCTCCCTATCTTGAAATTCTTAGCCCTTTCGATTTGAAGCATCCATTGCTTAAATCGAGCAAATAAATCTTCAGGCAATAAATCATTCCAGTCTATTCCAAGTCGCCACACTGCTTGCATCAAGTTTTTTCCATATATTGTTAAGTCTGTTAACATTCCAAATGGATCGAAGATTGACATCACTAAACTGAGTAATTGTCGTTTAGATGGACACTTAATCCCTTTTACGATGTCTTTATCCACCTTGTTTAACTTCAAATCAAATACGAAGTTATCATCTGTGCTCTCCCAATGCATGCCCAAAATCTTATCAATGACCTCGGCGTCCATTTTAACGGTGCGTCCTTTCATGTAGTCAATATCCTTGTTTAATTTAGCTTGTACTTTCGTTGAATTTGATACAAAGCCTCTAAGTTCAAAATGCGCCATTTTGTGTACTCGACATACTTCTTTACTTATTTCGTACGCTTGCTCTTCCGATTGAAAGCTAGCAACATAATCGTTCACATAGTGCTTTGCGTGTATCGCGTCGATCACTTCATCTCTATAATTTACAGCTTGATACGCATTTATATTCTTAACGTATTGAGCACAGCATGGTGAGCACGAAGCACCGAATATCATAACCTTCATTTTGTATGTATCAACCTTTCCGTTTGAGCAGTTACTCCTCCATAAAAATCTCAAGGAGTCCTGATCTTCCTCTCGTACTGATACTTGAAGAAACATCTCCTTTATGTCCGCACATATTCCAATCTTACCTTGCCGAAATTCATATAGTATCTTTGTCAAAGGCGGGTTCTCATCTGGTCCTTTTAGCAATTTGGAGTTCAATGACACTCCGTTCACCATTGCAGCCGCGTCAAATACCAGCCGTATCTTGTTTGGTTTATTAACATTGTATACGCAGAAGTGTGGTAGGTACCACGTCCTCGGACCAACCTTTTCTGCATCTTCGTTTGACATTTTTATTGCATATCCTTTTCTAACAAATTCCATGAGAGCATCATTATACTCTGTAAACTTTCCACTACGCTCCAATTTGTATTCTACAGCCTTTAATCTTTTTAAAGCTGCATTGTAACTGTCCGGTAAAACTACATCATCTTCAGACCATAAAAGACCAGTTTCATAAGCCCCTTCAAGCCGCTTTGTAGTTTCCATCAATATTTTCCGAGCCCGCTGTACAGATACAGATTCCAATGGCTTTGCAACAGCTTTTACTCCAAAATTTTCTGTTGAAAAATAATCAGATATAATTTTATGCAAATCTGACTCATCAGTATTTTCTTTAATATGTGTATGAAATACTATAGACAATAATGGTGACTGGACTTGTTTCTGCGATCCCATTGATCCATAAACAACCCATCCTAACTTCGTTTTCGCTGCCAACAAGTTGCTATCCAGATTGATGCTTCTCGATGTAGATCCAAGATGACAATTATTTATCCCAATTAGCATTGTGGGATCTGCATTCATATATCCGCCCAATGGGATATCTCTTAGTTGCTTGTATTTATTTTTCAATTCTTGCAGATCAACCGTCTGCAACGGTAGTTTCAAGTCCGGGACTGTATTTGCGTCAAAACTCATCCATTTTCCATTCCCTCCTGGGGCTCGAATCCTCAAGTGACAGCTCATCGACTTTACATTAGTCGCATGACTACCAATCCAGTTAAGCGTAAGATCAGACCTTTTCTGATTCACGCCCATCTGACAAGCAAGTTTCTCATTTACGAGTGATGCCGATGATCCCTCGTCTAGAAATGCATATGTTTTCATTATTAAGTTATTTGGACCCATAACCTCAACTGGCAAAACCTTAAATAACAATTTTGACACTCCATGGTCAAGCTTATTTATGGCTGCCTCTGCAGCGCTATCAGTTGACACGTCATTCTTGATTATATAATGCAGTGACTTATGATGTAACTTTTTACAGCCCTCCTGACCGCAACTACGTTTCTTCTTGCATGCCGTCAAACTGTGTCCTCGGTTCAGACATCCGAAGCAAACTCCCAATCGTTTCACCATTGACCACCTTTCTTTTGTGCTTGCTTTATTAAATTCGTCGCATTTCTGTATTGTATGGTCTCCCTCGCACTGATAACATTTTATCGGCGAATTAACATGTCTCGCTGGCTGCTCAGTAGTTTGATATACCCTCTGCGTGTAGGCTTGACCGCTCCTTGGTTGTGGCCTTTGACTACTTATAGTTGTTGCTGCTCGTGCCACGTTTCTCGCCACGACACTGAGCCAATTAGTGAAGTGTCTTAAGTCTGCATATGGGCGAATGGATGCTGCATAATCCACCCACTGAATCCGTTTCGTCATTGGCAACTTCTCAACAAGTTGCTGCAAAAGTACAGGATTGTGCAAATGTTGCACTGCATTTGCCGACTGTAAAAATACTACCAAATTCTCTACTTTAGACGAAAAAGGTACCAAACGCTCCAAATTATTCTCATTAACCGGACGAATCTCACCAATCAACTCTAATTGGCTTTTTATGAGTAACTCCGGGCGTCCATACATAAACTGTAGACGTTCTATGATGCGTTCCACATTGATTGGATTTATCAGAAGTGCTTTTACTTCTTCCTTGGCGGGTCCCTTCAAGCTCTTTTGCAATCTGAGCAAGTTTTCCAGGTTTGAGTATCCATACGCTGCTGATGATTCTTTAAACATAGTTACGAATACAGGCCAATCTTCAGCATTTCCTGTAAACTCTGGCAAATCAATTAGCTTGTACAACGGTGAAGTACGTGTCATACTCATTTGTGTTCTATTCTGTTCATCTATATTATTTGTTCTGTGACCCCGTGCAGCCAAATCTACTAGATCGCAACCCCGAAGTCCCACATGCCCCGATACGTTACCATACATGCTGGCTTCAACAAACGATTCATCTGGATAAGGAACTCCACTTCTTTGACCATTGCTATAAGCTCCCTGAGCAGCTGCTCCAGCTCCATACGAGGCGCCATACACGCCTGCAGCAACTCCATGTGAGGCGCCATACACGCCTGCACCAGCTCCATACGAGACGCCATACACGCCTCTCTGATTCGGTACACTAGATTTTACGCCGCCACCAGTTGACGTCTCTCGCTGCACAGTTCCATACGAGACGCCATACACGCCTCTCTGCTCATCTTGATTGTCTCGTAAGTCACCCAGTGTGACTCTTTGACAATCCACGTTGGTCGCATATGCAGATCCATCTCTTCCAGTTGCTGTTTTAACCATGCCGCCTCCAGTACGCACAGCACTATTGCCAATGCATTTGGCACGATCATCATTATTTGTGTCGAGTTGATGAGAATTGCCAGAACCACTTGCTGATACCGCCTCGTGTGTATCCAGAATCGATGTAGGCGTGACGTTTACTTCTGATGTTGTGCTTCCATGTAAGCCCCCAGCATCCATACTAGCAATCATTGGGCCGCCCTTTGCTGCACCAACAAGTCCATCGCCGTCGCAAACTGCATTCTGTGAAGCTTGTAGCTCTTCCAGTATGCCCTTCTGTTCCGCTTGAGTATTCTGCATCGTTGACACTTGCATAGTTAATTGCTTCATTTGTTCTAATAAGCTCTTGACCAAATCATCATTCATATTATCTTTTTCTTTACTGATAGCAGTATCATTATCATTTGCATCCATTTCAAATGATCCATTTAACTTATCGTTTGTCTTCTTATTATCTTTTTTCTGCTTTTTTGCGCTTCTTAAAACCGACATCTTGCTTCATCTATGTATGTACATACAAACTGCACTCAAAGCGTCGAAAAAACACCAATACAGACATACATGCACGTATGTATGTGTCACTGTATTGCGCCGAATTTCACAATTCCATGTAATTGTGACTCATATCCAAAAAACGGCAACATATAAAAATAAAACTGTTGCTACTCTTGCTAGCAAGTGATATTTTCAACTTCACGAAAATAGAATAACTTTCACTCGTCCTTCGAACATTTCATTTGTTTATTCAAACAACTTAAAATAAACTTAATGCGAACAATAACGAGCAAATTAAAGACTAAATCTAAGTCTAAGCCAAATTTATTTTTATGTGTTGTGCTGCCGCTTTTCGACTCTTTTCTGCCATCGAATCGATCGACGTATCGAAGCTTTGAACCAGGGCTGCGACCTATCGATAACTACTAGGGCAACAGAACAAATATTCAAATTATGTATTCAATTCACAACAGCTATATTAGCTAATGCAATTTGTCTAGTTAGACCTTTCGGTAATCGGAGCTCGCAACCATTGAGTTGTTGCCTCTGCGCAACTTCCTTGCCTGTTGATTATTATCTATAAGGGAAATACTTATGTTTGACACTTCAGATGATTTCAGATTTTTGTAGCTGTCATTTGACTTGTTTGCTGTGGAGTTTTGTTTACACGCACGGGGTGGCAATCGTTTGACTACCACTTGAAACGGTGTCAGTTTTTTGGCCTACATCACGGGCATTGCTCGTCCGTTGTTTTCGGTACCAGTTAAATAAACAAAATAAACAATACTGAGACATCGCAGCGGCAGAGGCGGTAATCGCATCAGTTCTATCATCAGCATTCAGTTTCAGCTTGGCTCATCATGGTCAGCATTGTCCTGCTGCCAGTAGAAGCTGATCCGTGCCCGTGCCCGTATCCGTGGTTTGGGGCAGTGCGCCGTGGTTTGTCGGCTGCCATCGATGCTGTTTTTGACGTGCGACAATATTGAGATATCGTCTCAAGTGTAAATTGTTATCGACACTTTGCGAAGCGTGCGTTTTAGACATTCCCCTGCAGCAGTATCATCAACGTCAATGGCACGCAAGTCTCCGGGCCCCAGCAAGCGTGGCCATCGCCTACTCCCGTTCTACTTCTCTGTTTGGGATGTTGATTGTTTGCTTGAACATTTGTTTAGTTTGTGCATTTGATCGGAAGCTGCCTCGGCACTCCTCAGCCGTCATTTTTCGCTCCACGTTGTTTGCCTTTTAAAACAACTTGTAGTGAACGATTAAAGTTTCAGGTCGACGCTTAGGTTTATATTTGTTGACTGCTGCAATTCTAAATAAGTATATTGAATCGAAAAATGCGGAGCCGCACAATAAGTTAGCTGGAGCTACGGAAAACTTTGATTGTGCCATTGTTACCATAATCGAAGTTATTCACATTGTTGGCCATGCCCAAAGACCTACACACACACACATACATACATATATTCAATTGTTTATAAACTGTGAAGGTCGTTAGTTAGTCAAAGCGTGGTCAAAGCCGCGTAAACCTTACCGAGCCACTGAACTGTGCAGTTTAACTTTGGTTTTTGGGGCCCTCATGGACGACACGGGACGAAACGGGGCGGAACAGAACGGAACGGGACAGGACAGGATAAGTCGGCAAGGCATCAAGACTGTGGCGTTCATTTGGTTCGTTGTGCCTTATTCATTAGCTGGTTTCCGTTTCCGCTTCATTCAATTCTCTTGATGCCTTCACTGCGACTGACTTAATGCCATTGACGTGGCCCTTGCGTTGCCGAATGCTCTGCTACGTTGTCTCTAGTGCCTCCCTCCACACCTTGCTTGCGTATTTCGACCGAACACCGTTTTTGCTGGAACTCCCTTGAACTGGCCCACTACTCCACTACTCCTCTGCTCCTATGGTCCTCTACTCCTCTTCTTCCGGCAAACCCGACTCACTCTATTTGGCAATTCATTTTCAATTTATCTTGCCTAATATCGACATGCTTTTAGGTTTCGTCCTTTCCTTTGCCTACTTGCTCCTGACTGACTTAACTGGCTGACGGAACGCACGGACTGTAACTGGATTTCCAAGGAGTGTTCTATGTTCGGGCTTTATTTCAGATTGGCTACGACTATGGTCGGGTTTATCTCGGGCATTGACTTACGCATACATACTTTTGTTTTGTTTGCCGTGTAGCCGAAAGCTGATACTTTGCCAGCTGGCTTATCGACTTCTCGCGTATTAGCTAACCATTAATAAATAAAATTTTTAATTGAAGAAAACACATATTGCTGAGGTGCACCACCAAATGCGAAGGTCCTTTATTGCCTGTAAAATCTATGCGCGTGTGCGAGTCTGCTTTGCCTCTTCGTTTTAATAACAGTCGCAGCTCAGCTCCGCAGCAGAGCTGCAGACAAGCTCTGCTCGTTTTCATTTATTTTAATAAAGTTAAAAGCCACCCGAAACATCAACGGCCCCTGTAGCCTTTACCCGTACTCGTACCCTTACCCTCACCCTTACCCTTACCCTTACCCGTACCTGTACTTGTACCTATACCAAATGCTTGACACTGTGCCAAGCGCCCTCCGTCGTCGTTGCTGTAGGTAGTAAAATTTAAAATTTAAACGAGTTGCTTGTAATATTTATTGTGGAAGCTCACTCTTTTCTCGTTCTCTGCTGCCGGTGCTGGCAAATATACAGACATATGTATATGGAAACAAAAGCGGGGCTAATGGGAGAACAGGTCAGGACGCATTCATTAACAACGAAAGCGCTTTCCCGTCGACTCGTCTGTCCGTCTACCCATCTACCCGGCTACTCGTCTGTCCGTCCGACTGTCGGTCAGAAAGTCAGACAGCTCGTTTTCCAGTTGCCCCCGAATCACACAATTGACGAACCAGCAGCACACTCTGGCAAGCACCAAAGTGCTTATATTTTTCTGGCAACGGAAATTCGTATGGCTTCCGGCATTTCGGTTGCAGCTCCCTTTTACTTCAGCTGTGGTTGCTGCTCGCGATTGCAAATTTTCGCATGCTGCAGCCATGCCAAAAATGCCCTGCCAATACTTTCACTGCCACAGAAATGCCTGCATGCAGCGCATACTTATGGTCTGAAGTCTGCCTGGTGTCAGGAGCACGTAGGACTTGTGACTGTTATTGCCAGTCAAGGCGAGCCACGGCAGCGTTGCCAAAAACAAGGGATTATAATCCCACTGATGACCTACGTTCAGTTACTGCCACACGATGCCAAAAGTTTGCACACGAAGGAAAAGTTAATGTCTGTGATTTCTGTCAATAATTATGCCTTGAACTCACTGAAAATGGGCAAACGAGGTATATTGAATGTATGTATGCATGTATGTGGGAGCAGTAAATTAATATGTGTCCGTCTCCCGACTTTGTGCTTTAAGTGAGTGAGGTGAGCTGGCCGTAGCTCTTTTCAAAACTAATTTAACTTTTATTTAAGCTCTCAAGCTAAAGTTATTTGAGCTTATAGAGCCTTTGCCGAAATAGTTGCAAAGCGAATAAAATATAGAAACAAATATCCTCCCAGTGCTGCACTGTTTTGTAGTATATGTAAGCATTAGCAGAGTGTTTCAAAGTGCTCGAAAAGTAAATCAAAGTATTTGCTCAGCAGCTGCAGCTCACGCCCCGGGCTAAGTACTTCCAAATTGAGCTAATAGGCAGGTGCAGTATCTGTGAGCGGAATATTTCTGCATTTTGGTCTGCTCATTTTTTCCTACTTAAATAAGTTCTTGGCTATGATACTTTGGACCGGTATCTACACTTCCCCTTTAATATTAAGGTTTACTGATTTGCTGTTGTTGTTGTTGTTGTTAGTGGGACTTTGTTAAGCTCAGCTCAGGCCAGCTGACCGCATGCAACTTTGTTGATATCATTGTTGGCTAGTGTCCCTTTGCTTTTATTATACTTTTTGGCTGTACACTGTATACTATTCCAATTCTATTAAGTTTTCGCCCCTTTTCGCCTTTGTGTGTGGGCGCTGTTGCCTGCTTCCGTCTGGTATCTAAGCGTGGACACTTGACTGGTCCCTTGCTGCTTGGCCCATAATGGAATTATTTGTATTAAATTGTGGCAACCAATAAATGAAATTGGAGCAGATCATCATTATCACGACATAAGTCTGCACCAGCCCAAGGAGCAGCAGCAGCAGCAGCAGTAACTCTAACACAATTGAAAACTTGCGAAATGATGAGGCTTTTATTCGGCTAGAAAACGCTTCAAATGAAATTAAAAGTTAAGGTTGCTTCCTTTTCAGTTCTCTTTGATTTGCGCCTTTAATGTAGCTATTTTCGAGTTCCTTGAAATTCGCCCTCTCCGCAGCCCTCCCGCAGCTCGCATCTCTTGAATGTCTTTGATGTTGCTGCTATTGCTGCTGTTGTTGTTCGGTTAAGCGCGCTTATCTGGACCGCAAACATTTTTATTCAATTCTAAGGCATTTTGCTGGGAATTGAAAACAAGGTGGAGTCTGGCGGCTATTTCTAATTTAATGCTATTGCCTGGTGATGAATATGTATTTAAGTGCAGGTGCTCTGCAATTTGTCAGCAGCTCTCTATACGCGCCGGCAATCTCGAAGCAAGCTCTGTTGACACTTGACGCCTGACGCACGGCACGAAATCATTTTTAAACAGCCACCGCAGCAGCTGAAAGCAAAAATATCATTGGGGACTTTGTCGTCGCTTTGCACACACTGCACACTGCACTGCACTGCAAACCCCTCGACAGAGATTGATGGACGGGCATCGTGCAATCGGAAAGTGCATTATAAACAAGCTATATTCCTCGAGCTGTGCCTTTCAGTCGAAACAGTGCACAGAACCCAGAGTACGTACACAGAATTAACTTGCTACACTTTATGAAGTCTTCACTTAGCTCTTTGTTTGTCCTTTTACTATTTAAAGTGTGCTCGCTTTATTCATTTTATTTTATTTATGAGTGCAGAGTCTGGCAAATCTGACAAGCAAGCGTATTCTTTTATTTTTAAATGATTTTATTCATATCCATTTTTTTCACATAATCAATTTAGTGTAGGCCAGAAAAACCTTTAGCAGCAAGCATTTTAGTCTTCAAAATATAAGCCTTATGTACGACTGCAAAACAAGCTTAGCATACTTTTGTGGGCTGTTCACTCGGCTGACTCTTTTCTTGCTTGTTTTGCATCCAGAGATATTTAAATATACATTTATAATATATATCTTTCTTTTTTAATTGTCACCCAATTTATTTGGAACTTCTTCCAGGTAAAACATCTTTGCATTCGCCAATGCCAACTCATTATGCTCGGCAGTCATTTTATTTCAAATATACATCAAAGTGCTGTGATTCATATATGCAGATGTTACAGACTTGCAGATATTTCATGTCTTTCCGACCCGCTTCTCGCTGGAAGTGTTGCCAGTTGTGTGGTTAATTCACTTTGTAATTGGACATCAGAATCGTCGAGCTTGAAGCCTCTTTAAAACCCTCTTGATTCATCTTGAATCAAATTGAGAGGCTGTCGGATTGGACATGTTTATTAAACGGATAGCAAGCGCAAAGCCTAACCTAATTTTAAGAACCAATCATGCCTGTATGAACGCCCCGATGCATAATAAAATACATAATATTTGGGGAAAAATAAAAAGTAAGACAGTCAACCTTGCCCAGAAATCAACGTTTAAAAAAAAGAACGGTTGTTTGATGTATAAACGACCGCAATAAGGCATGTTAGTAGATTAAATCCAATCACCCATTAAATTTCGAGTACACCAGAGCGAGAGGTGGACTGGGTGACCACAGAAACCGCAAAAGTAAACTCTTTGAGTAGGGTCAGAAAGTGTGGAGGGCTGGGCCGTACTGCTGTATTGATATGCCCTAATCAAATAAATTGTCATACACACTTGTCAGGCCGTCGACAGTAGATGAGTGGATTTGAATAAATAGAAAAATCATATTAATATGCCTCAATTGCACTCTGATCGCCTCCCAGCCGAAGCCAGAGACAACAAACGTCATTACTTATTAAATGGGCCCAAACGCTCTGGTTATGCATACAGTTAACAAGCTAACGCAAAAAAAGAGGTAAACAAAGACCTACATTCGGTCGCTGCCATGCTGAGTATTGGGTTGAGAGGGCTTTAAACTTGCTTCGCAATGGCTGGCCATTTGGAATATTGATTTTTTGCATAGTTCTTTATTCTCCATTCAGCTCTTGCTCCCTGCTCCCTGCTCCCTCCAGCACAATATCAGATTGTGAGTTTGCTTTGGTCTGTTTGACAGCGTCGTTTAAAATACTTTGGCTCTTATTGGGGCATACCCTATCCAATGAACACTAAAGTCTGCTGCCTCGATTTCCCTTGTATTCAATGTGCAATGGCTTCGTGTGGATGGCATAGGTTGGCTCTTGCTTCATCCTCAAATGTCTATATACTCTCTGGCTAGCTTGAGTATCTCAAGCTGATGTAATACAGGCCTCTTCCCAATAAGCCGTCTGGGAGGATGCAGCCACGAGTCGTAATCGTTTTGATAAGCGCAAAATTAATTAGTTTTCAACACTTCAGTTGATTGAGAATTGAAATTAAATGTGAAGGTGTGCTACACACACGCGCCGAATGCTAAACCTAAAGCAGCAAAACGCATAAGTATGCAGATTGTAAAACACAAAATGACTTCAACCGGTCACAGATACGGAAATTGAACAGCACAAAGGCACAGCAAAGGAAGCAATTTTCCCTATGACTGCATTTTCACAAAATGGCTAGGGATATAAACAAGTCAGCGAAGGTGGGGAAATAGACAGAGACGGAGAGACAGAGATAGAGAGAGAGAGAGCGAGAAAGCGAACACTAGTGCGACTTTCTACAGGCAGCGTGACGGCACGCCATTTGCAACAAGAAAGAGTGCTCAAGTCACGACTGTCAGACTGGAATATACTCCGTAGTCTAAAACGGCCAAGCAAAATTGGCCTTGATCGAAAATCGAAAAAGTAGGCGATGATTGAAAAAACTAAATTTTGTGTGAGCACTAGAGCTCTCCAGATATCAGACTGACAGCCGACAGACATGGATCGCGTTTTCTGTTGGCTTAGGCCAAGAATAGAATGCTTTCGATCATCCTGGCGCCTCCTTCTGCATGCTACATACCATTAACCAAAATCCAAAGCTGATGGGCAGCTGATGCCAATCAGCGGTTAGGGGGCTGAGGTATGTGCGATGGGCTTTACCAAGTTTCCTAGAGTTGCAGCTAATGCATGAGCAGAATTGACGATGCTGGGGCATAGGGAAAAAAAGTGGAAAATGTCTGTCGCGAAATATTTAAAATGCAATTCTAAAGCGATTTGTTTTATGGCCATTGCTCCTCGACTAAAAGGAAAATGACTGCTGGCTGCAGCCGAAGAAGAAGAAGATGAATAGGAGAAAAGAGAAATGAGCATCCATCGTCCCACTCGCAATTGTTTCGTTGGCACCAGCATTTTGTGGATCTCTTTATATCCGCTTCCGGCATACGGTCGAGTGCACCCGACAGAAACTGCGGTGCGGAAAACTTAACTCGCATTTGATGTTTGCCAAGCAGCTGTTAATGCTGCATGATTTATATCGACTCTGCCAACTGCAGAGCCCAGCGGTCAGCTGCCAGGCTAGGCGGCTCATTATATGGCACTTCATTTACGTAACCGACTGTATATCTATGCGGATTTATGTAGACGGCTGTGTGAGCGTACTCCTAACCTTATGGGTGTGGCTCCATCAACCGTTTATGACGCTTCGGATGGTCATTTATATATATATATATAGAGTGTGTTGGCATTATCAAAGACCAAAAGTCATGGCTGTCGTTCCTCTAAGGATTAGTGGCCATCTCGTTCTACTCCTTTAAGTGGTGCATTTATTTCCGATTCTGTTATTTTTGAATTTATTTCTGGGCGCATTTGCATCGCGGTATATTTCATATGCGACTTGATAGATGCGTTCGATGTCCTTATGGCCCTATTCCTGCTTCGTTTAGGATATCATCTTGTGGCTTTCGCTGCGAAATGATTTGTGTGGCCGCATTCAGTTATTTTTTGCGCAAAGTCTGACACACTGGAGCACATAAATCAATACTCAGATACTTGTTTAACTCATAAAATAGCCGCACACATGCACAACCTCACACACACTTGCACATTCAAATGCTCAAAGCAAAGTTTTCAGACGCAACTGTTGACCAAACCCATACAAATTTATTGGTAGCCAACAATATCGAAAAAAACCCATTGAAGTCGTTTTTACCAACAATTAAAGTTATTATATTTATGGAGTCATTAGTCTGCATAATCATCTGGGTTACATATATGATATACGTGCCAATACATTGCATTGAGTCGCTCTATGGGACAATTGATATGTCCAAGCCAAGCTGTTCAAGGTCGTGGAATAAAATAAGACACGCCTAGCAAATGCAGTTTGATTATATAGAAAGTATTTACGATATTAAGCCTTAATGAACTTAAATATCGCGCGATGTAAATCACCTGAAATCGGATAATCTCAGCAAAGCGCGGCAAGTGAGACCCGAAAAGGAAGAGCTGATAGAGCGAAACACTTTACGAAATTGTTTTTCGAGTGAAATAATTGGAACATAAATTCGCTTGACCTCATTCTAGTTTCATGCAGGCAGAGACGCCCCATGGAGCAGCCCTTCATTACCTGAAAAGATTTGCGGCAGTTGCACTAAATCTGTTAAGGCAGAATAAAAACTGTGTCAACAGCAAGCAGAGCACCCCGAGTGAAACATCTCTCAATTTGTAAGTGGAGTAGCAGGGATCAAGAACACTGAAGAGGAAGACATTGCCCCATTGCACGAAACAGTAAAATAAAATACTAAAACACTTGGGGCATTTATGGCCATAGCTATGGCTGTAGCCATTCCACTTTTATGCCAGTTGACTGGCAGCTTTTATGTCATGTTTTCGTTGTTCCATTTCAATGCAAGCATTAAACTATGTTTAACACTCTGGGCCAGTCTGCAGCGATGTTCCGTGCGACCACGATGCATATGAGAGAGCGACGACAACAGCCACAGTTAAATTTGAACTAACCATTCATTCGTCTTGCCCGCCTCCACATGGCCACGCCCACAGCCACATATAGCAAACAATTAGAAAATATCACACACAAAGGCGACAGGACCCGCAGCCACAGCTGTTATTGCTGTCGTCTGCCAGGACGCGCTCCTCGCC
This sequence comes from Drosophila mulleri, assembly GCA_035047565.1. Taxonomy (NCBI): domain Eukaryota; kingdom Metazoa; phylum Arthropoda; class Insecta; order Diptera; family Drosophilidae; genus Drosophila; species Drosophila mulleri. Next base: position 5,722,204 of record JAWNPK010000018.1, on the reverse strand, counting down.
GCGGGACTTAAAAATGCTCAAAAGTATTTATCCCACACTGCGCTGTGGCATGCTCACTTTTTGTGCTCGCTCTCGTAGAGAGGAGACTGTTTTGGTTTTGTGCAGTGTCTCTGCTTGCTCTGAGAAAAGAAAAGCTAATTAGGATATTTGATTGCCATATTAGAATGGGAAATCTAAATATGTACCTGTGGATGTACCCACAAGTTGGTGAGTTATATGAACCATGAGCAAGTATTGCGCAGTCTGTAATGCCCTACTGGTATTGCAAGGATATAGACCACATTGCTTTTTGATGGGAAAGAGTTATGGGCAGTCGCTTATTGCTTTAGTTTATGCATTTGGCTGGTCAGCATAAATAAATAAATGTAACTGAAGTATGAAATGTATTTAAATCAAATCGGAAAGAATTGCACAAATATAAATTTTAAGCAAGCGAGAAAATCCAGGCCGAACATTGAGTGATACTATACCGTGGGAGCTCTCGCAGAATAAACATTATAATGTAGACTACATACATATACATTTATCTATGTAGTATATATACCAGCTTAATTTGTAATTTAATGTAAGTAAAAAAAAAAAACTGCTAAATGAAGTAAATATACAATAAACAGGCGAACCTGACTAATCATAAAAAAAATATATATATATATATATATATATATATATATATATATATATATATATATATATTTCACTGTCTGCTGTCTCTGTCCGTCTGCCTAAGAAGAGCAAGGGATGCAGAAGAACTCCAGGAGATCATTTAGAAAATGCCTGCAGCAGCAGAGAATGTTCCCATTGCTCTATCTGGCGCCCAGCTCAAAATTTGAGTGCCCCTCAGGCTTTGAGTGGAAGTGGCCCTATATAAAGGGCAGCAGCTGTGGAATTTATTCAGTCGTCCAGACCCGGTGGGGTCAGTCGTACGTGCAGAGCACTTTTTTTTAATTATTTTTTTTTTGTTTTATATATTTTTTTGTTTTATTTATTTATTTTTTTGTTGTTTTTTTGTGTTTTATTCTTTTTTTTTTTTTGTTATTTTATTCTTTTAAAATTTATTTTTAGTTAATTAGAATTTTTTTATTTAATATTTTTTGTATATAATTTTTTTTTTAATTTTTTTTATTTTTTATTAAAATTTAAAAATTTTTTTTTTTAATTTATTTAAATTTTTTTTTTAATTTTTTTTTTTATTATTTTTTAAATTTTTTTTTTAAATTTTTTTTTTTTTTTTTTTTTTTTTTTTTTTTTTTTAACAAACAACTGCTTTGCCCTACACGTACGACTGACACCTCCGAGTCTGGACGACTGAATAAATTCCACAGCTGCTACCCTTTATATAGGGCGACTTCCACTCAAAGCCTGAGGGGCACTCAAATTTTGAGCTAGGCGCCAGAAAGAGATCGTTGCAGTCGATTCAATGGGAACATTCTCTGCTGCTGCAGGCATTTTCTAAATGATCTCCTGGAGTTCTTCTGCATCCAGTTAGGTGCATCAAAATTGCAAGAGGCACGAGATGAGCGAAACCAGCAAAGAACGAAGAGAAGCGCGCAGATTCGTTGTCAACAGACGTAGTGGAATTAATGGATAGGGCAAAGCAACGTTTGTCGGGCCAGCTAGTTATAAATAAAATGAGATTCTCGATAATTTCCTGTGAAACAAAATACCCTGCAAAGTAGAAGAATTATAAATCGTAATGGGAGTAGAAAAATGTGTTAAAGTTCCTTAGCAGAATGAACACTAAAGAAATAAATATCCCAGACTTAAGCAAATATACATATACCTACATATATAACAATCTTGAGTTGTTTAGTTTTGATTGAGCTGATTCTTCACTAGACAAAACACTTCAGTTAAGCAATTTTCGATTGGCGACCTGGTTTTTGGCTCAGTGCATGCGAAATTGTTGCTGCAGGCGGGAATACAAATTATGTGTACTGGCAAAATATCACGTACATATAACTGTGTGCGCTCAGACGCACACGGGCACACACAGCCACACACCAGCACCCCCTCGCTACAGTGCATGCAACAATTTTCATGTCGCCCATGGCACTCAGAGTTTCGAAACATACTTTAAAAGAGATTCGTTTACTATGATCAGGTGTAGAAAAAAGTTTTCCAAACATTCAATTGAAAGAGCTTTAAGATACAATTTTTAAATGTTTAATTCATATATCTATCTATATAAATATCGAATCAAATGAGTCTGTACTCTAAGCAACCTTAATATTCAATAAATATGAATGGGGTATAGCTCAAAAGTACATTCTTACGATTTTTACCGGGGAGAGGAAAGAGGAGCAGAGGCAGGAGCGCGATGCCTACGACGCAACGTTTAGTTATTATGTTTAGCTGTGAGCCGAACTGAATGAAATATCACATCCTGGAAAGAAATAAAAATCAGCGTCAGTAAAAATACACATAAGAAATAAGCAGGAAGCAGCCAGAGATGAAACAGGAAGTAAAACACGCACACACCCACACTCACACACAGAGAAACCGAGACGAAATGCTCGCAGCGTCAAAAGACAATGACGATGCAGGTTCCCAAAGCTGGCGCAAGGTGTAGGTGGGGGGATATGCTGCCAGCATCTGTACGCAGGAGCTGAGCAAATAAAAAACCAACCAAAAAAAAAAAGAATATGTATATATATATTTATGTATATATATACATACGTACGTATTATATACATATATAACGATGCTGGCTGGCCGGCATCAAACGTGACGAAAAATGTAAAAATAAAATATAATGGCTATGCAGTAGTCCCTGCGCCACGCCGTGTCCTGGACTTGAGCGATAATTTTTTATTTGTATGCCTATCCGTAAGCCAAAAGTTAGCGGGGCCAAAGTGCCCAAAAACAAAGCGAGCCAGTGCTGACAGTTTATCCTTTTTCACGATAGATTTAGCGTTTTTTGCCAGCATTCTTCTCATATTTACACTTTTATTATTTTATTATTATTATTATTTTAGTCTTCGTTTTTCACATTGATTCTTATTTCTTCAATTACTTTATTTTTTTTCCAGAAAATCAGGAGTGATTTTATATGTTTCTTCATGTTGTCTCCTTGTCGGTCTCGGTGGGTGAGAGGCAGCACTAGTAGGTCAACTCCAAATGGTAATGGCTAAGGGATAAGGCGTGAGGGATACGGAGTGCGGGGTTAGAAGTGAGAACAACATATACACTTGGACAAAAAAAAAAAAAACACGACCAAAGAAGGAAAAAAAAAAACACTTTGTAGCCACGGTCGCCGCCGTCAAGCTGCGCGTTATCCTTTGTGTAATTTTTGGTTTAATGAGGCAGCATTGGCAGCAAGAACTTGCCTCTTTCTGCTGCTCCGGCACCTCCTGTTCCTTTGGCCTGCTCCGCCTCCTCCGCCTCCTTCTGCGCCTGCTATACACCTCCTTTGTAATAGCCAGCTTGCTTTTAACGATGCCGCACAGTAGGCAGCCATATTTTTTCACTCATACACTTTTATGGCCGAAGCATTAAGTTAAAATTTGTGTTAAATATTTTATTGTCTTTATGGTTACATGAACACCTTAATTTTTATGCCTGTGCGCAGCGACATAGGTCCTGTAAATTATGAATATTATTTAATGCTGCGACTGTCTAGCCTTAGACTTGGCTAACAAAACTGTTGGACAATTCTTCACTTTCACACTGTGTATGTGTATGTGTGTGTGGGCGTGGGCGTGGGCTCATGATTGGTAACGAACCTTTTTAGGATCGAGCACCAGGGGCTAATGGGAAACACAATCGCTTCGCCACCTGTCCGCTTGCCAATGCACTGTTCGATGACAGCTTTAACTTGTATCTGTCTGCCAGAAGCGGAGATGACTCGGAGGGAATGGAATAGAGTGGGTGTTTGGTTTCCTATTAATTACTCATTGCCATTGCCAGTTGTAAGCTTCGTTGCCGTGTCCAATTAAAAGGACAACTAGAAGCTTTCTGGACGGTCCCACCCGACTGCGCAATACTCGTGAACGGTCTAGAGGGTAAACGAACAGACGAAATCAATTATTCTATCTATATCTGTCTGTATACGATGCCAACAGAGCCTACAAGAAGAGCTTACGCAAATCTAATATACTCTGCCGCAGGTGGGGGTGAGCGAGTATGACAAGGTAATTACTAACTATGCCAACAGCTCTCGAGTATCGGAGCATGCAAGACGAAATCACTTTAATTTTCATTTAAGTGATTCCACAGACAAATCAGCTTCATGCAAGTGGAATTTATGAGTGTTACTTGGCATTGATGCACGCTGCCGTATCTCGAGTCGATTTGATTAGTCCCTGAATAGCTCATAAATAGCTAACGAAGAGCCAATGAAGTACGGGGCAATTAATCTGCGGATATTGACCAGGCACAGGTACACAAGGCAGGCGTGTACTTGGGGCAAAAGTAAATTGTTTTTAGCATGCATGGGTTTATGGCACGTAACGTCGCCGAAATTTGCAGATTTATTGTAGCTAAAATCAACGCTAATATAATGCATAAATCAGGCTGCTCAGGCCAACCTACGATATATTCGCCAGAATCTAGCATAAATAAGTTCGTCTCGGCTCTACCTCTGGTGAGCGGGCCAAGTCTCCGGCTGCATGTGAGCCAAATGAAATTCAGCGAAAACGAATCATTTTGGCCAACGGCTGATGGCGGATGCCTGATGGCAGATGGCTGGGGTTGGGGCTGGGCTGGGCTGGGGCTGGGGCTGGGGCTGGGCTGGGGTTCGAGTTGGATTGCTGGCTAGGTTACCCTAAATTGTTCGACGGCTATATTAGGTGCACGCTTTTTTAGTAGAGCGTAGCAAGCACACAGCCAGAGAGAAAGAGAGAGAGACAGTGAGAGAGACCGTTAGAGAGCGCAGACGCCAAGTCTCTCGCCTTCCAGCGGTCCTGCGAAGTTCTCTCACTGAACAGCAAGGGAAATAACTGACAGCGAAATAAAACTGGGTTTTTTGCAGCTCTAGCAGCTGGCCAGCGAGTTAGCGCCTCGCAGGCCAGGCTAATTGAAATATTACATCGTAGGTCAGTTTGAGGCAGCCACCGTGAGAACTCGATGACAAGTTACAATTTCGCTGAGGCCAATGCTTGGCAATGGCAGTGCCAACCTTCGGAGCACTTCTAATGCCGTGTGAAGACGCAGGATGCCCTACGGACAGCAGGTAGCAGACGAGTCAGCCGGCCAAGTGTCTTCTCAGAGGCAAGCGAAGCTGGGCTCAGCAAACCTGTCCGGCACTAATTAAAAAACGATTTACCAAACGCGAGCGTTGCCAATGGACGAGATGAGCTGAACGGTGCAATAGTGCGACAATGTAGAGGCGGCTGGCAAACAAGTTGAGTGTTTACAGTACTTCGTCTTGGTTGTTGCGGTTGTTGTTGTTGTTGTTGTTGTTCTTGGTGTTGTTGGTTTGATCGAGTTTGGTGTTTTCACACATTTCCAGATCAGTGGCCAACTGTCGACTTTTGTGCGGGCCTACGCAGCGGCTCGAAGTTGAAAACAAAACTTCAATTGGTGGCGGTGAGTGGGAAACGAGTTGGCTGGTGCAGAACGAAACACAAAACTGGTTTTTGGGTCAAAGCAAAGGGCTAGCAGTCCGCTACTGAGGCCAAACAACGGCGAACTGGCAAACTTGAGATAATTATTCAATGGAGCCGAGATCTCGAGACCTGAGTCGCACTCGCAGTCGACAGCTGTCGCAGCAGAAGGGCTATGCTAAAGGGTTATCGAGTGGCTGACACACATACGCACGCATACATGCACACGTGCACACACACCCAACGACTCGACCCGACTGGACAGGTTAGCCAACGAGCGTGGCAAAGGTGAGCTCGCTCGCTCGCTCGCCTACCGCACCAAACGTCGGCATCGCAGTGCGGGTATAAGAGTCAGCCAGTGCCAGTGCGAGTCGTCTACTAGGCATTTTCGCGCAGGTTCCCGCTCTCTCTCTCTCCAGTCTCTCAGTCTCTCTCGCTCACTGGCTCGCTCTCTCGGCTCGCGCTCTCAGCAGAGGTTGCTCTCCGGAAGTTGTGGTGGCTGCAATCATCGGGCAGCGCTACTGCTTTATTCCTGACGCTGAGCTCGGCGCAGATTTAGTACTCAATTGTTGTGCTGCTACGGCGTACGTGAACGCGGACTGTGAAACAGAACGTTCAGTTCTCAGTGAAGTTGTAAGTGCTGTTTGTGTCTGGTTTCTGTGCCTGTGCCTGTGACAGTGTTAGTGCCAGTGTCAGTGTGTGTGTTTGTGTGTGTGTGGGGTGTATGCTTGTGTAAGTGCCTGTGCCTGCCTGCCTCGCTTGTGTGCGCATATCTGTGTATATGTGTGTATGTAAAGATGAAAATTAGATGAAAAATTAACAACAACAAAAGAATAAAATAAAACAAAGTAAATTGTAAATGCGAGCAGATAGGCCAAACACCCCAACTCATTCTAAGGGGTGGTGCGACAATTATGTGCGGACTGTGCTGGAGAAATAATATTGTGTATGGAGCCACATCAATATTGAAAACACGAAATACTCGCAAGCGTGGAGGAAAAGCAGGGAGTGATTCTCAGTTTTGTAACAGCCACGAAGTTCATGATTTTCACGCTCACTGCCAGAGGACCACACCCGCGCGGATGCACAGGTTACAAAAAGAAAAACCAGCGGCTGTCGTGCTAGAGAAAATCACCAGAGTCAGAAGCAGAGGCAGAAAAGAGCTCAGAGCTCAGACTTAGAGTCGGAGCAAGAGCAAGAGCAAGAGCCAGAGCCAGAGCGGAAGGTGCAAGAAAAATTCCAGTTTTCGACTGCAACCCAAAGGATCACGCGGAGAGCAGAAGAGCGAGAGAAAGAGTAGGTCGGCGTCGTCAATAGCTCACTCGAACGGTGGCTGGAACGCAGCTGTGTGCTAAGTTCTGGCTGCGATGGGCGCGACGAGGCGGGGGAAATGGCAAATGCAGGGTAGTTGTCGTGCAGGATGTTTGCTAAAGTTGCGCAAGTGAATATTTCCCGCTATTTTAAGCGGACGCTATGCGCTAACAAGACCATTTCAAGTCAATGTCAGCTGTTTAGAAATTTGTGTTATGCTTTGCCATAAACGGTTGTTTATTCTTACTCTTACTTGGCAGGCCGAGTGCATAATAGCTCATTCGGAAGAAGCTGAGCGCTAATCCGAGCTTAGGCTTCTACAACTAATACTGAACGCAACTACCAAAAATATTGCCCAAACACTTGGTTGGTTTTATGGTCTGTTACGAGCAGAGTTCTTGTGCCTGGAAAGCTGCTGTTCAGCCAAGCTGTGCAGTCGCCAGAGCGAATTTCCAATAGAGTGAAAGAGAGAAAGAGAGAGAGAGAGAGAGAGAGGCGCGTCGCAGCGCCAAGCTGAAACCGAAACAGAAACATGGAGCTGGCTGTTCGACGTGCCAGGCATTGCCTTTAAATTGGCAACGGAGTGCTCGCATCTTACAGCTGTGCCTCGCTTCTGGCTACTGGCTACTGGCTACTGGCTAGTGGCTGTGCAACCTTTTGGGGAAAAAAGGTTAGGTGAAAAACTAAAGTAAAACAAAGCAGCAGGCGAACGGCGAACGGCGAACGTCAGGCAGGTGGACAAATTGTAAAAGTTGCGGAAGCGGTTCGTGTGGGCTCCAACAATACATTACACTGTGTGATAATTATATAATGCGTTTCAGGACAAATTCTCGGACAGCGTGTCCTGATGCCAAATGAGTCACGTGCTTGGCAAACCAAATTCAGTACTGTATGTGTATGCGTGTGTATGTGTGTGCGAGTCTGTGTGTGTGTGTGTGTGTGAATCTAGTGCTAGCAAAAAGGGCGTGAAAAAAGTCGAAAAGTGGCCATCCAATCGGGATTTTACAGCAAACAACTTCCTCTGACCATATGCGATTACAACATCAAAATCGAACATAATTTTTTTATTTTTACGCCGTATTGATTTAAGTTGTTGTGCATAAAAGTCGACGTCCCGCTAGTGTATTGGTGGGATGTGAATGTTTATGCTCGGCCCTCGCGTTTATTTTACGTCTTATGTATTCTTTTTTGTTCTCAACCCTTGAAATGTTGCCCGTAGCCCAGCTCCACGTAAAAGTCAACGGAAACGTTTCCGTCGGCAGCAGCAGCCGCCACAGCAGCGCAGCCATTGCTGAGGTCCTTCATCAAAATGCGCACACATACAAAAGTAAATGTATATGAAAAGAAAGTGTCATAAATCAAGCGATTATCCTGTAAACAAAGTGTAAAACGCGCTCCCCAGTAAACAACAAAAACAACAAAAGCAACAGCAATAACAACAACAACAATAACAACAACCTTTAATAAAAACAGAACCAGAAAACCCAACAAGGAGTTTTTCTTAATAAAACCCGATTTGTATTACGTTAAAAGCCAACGTGGATATCAACAACAACAACAACAACAACAACAACAACGACGACGACAACCACAGCTACAACAACAACAACAACAACAACAACAACAAAGAAGTGCTTTTTATTACTTGAGCATTTAATTTTGCTGAGTTGCTGTTGGACATTTCATCTGAAGCCCAACAAGGTTTTGGGTACAGCCACTTTGCTTGGCCTTTTTGGAGAGTCCCAGCGAAAAACAAGGCACTACATCGGATTGGGCTTATACACATTATAGAATGCTTGCGACAGTGAGGTGAGTAAATAGCCGTCTTCCCTTATAATAGTCCATAGTAAACATAAATAGAAGTGGCTTCCATCGGAAATGTCCGACTATGTTCTGAATTCGTCTGTTATTTGGTGGATATGCTTAAATAAGGCAAGTTAGGAGCTTACTCGAATGTTGATTCTGTTCAAGCACACCTACCTCTACTTTATAGGATCGACCATCTCTCAAAGAAGTTTGCTTCTACAGTGCCTAAAGTGTTTGTGCACACACGAATCTAATTGAATCACACCTTCTCTCTATGGAAATTGAAAGCTGTTATCGGCGCACAGAATAGGCGAAAATGTAATTACAATTTATGCATTTTTCAATTACAATTGCAAAGTGTATGTAAATGTCACAATTCAATTACAAAGCTGGCCATGGCAGAAAAAGACAGACAATGCACAACAGGGCATAAAAACAGAGCCACAAAACAATCGGAAAATGTGTGTAAAACTATCTCTGGCCTGGGTTGAGTAGTTCAAGTTTGATTGCTTCTATGGTTTTGGTCTGGGCCGGTCTGGGCTTTTGCTTGCGACTTTCCACTCTTTTGCTCTCTCTCTCTCTCTCTCTCTCTCTCTCTCTAGATATATATGCATATACATATATATATCTGTCTCTGTCCCTGTGTCTGTCTGTCGATGGCAAAAAAGCCGACGGGTAATGTAATTGAAGATTGTAAAGCCCACAAGCATGTATATCTATCTGAGCTGCATCAGCTCTGAGCTTGTAGCTGCTGGCAGCTGCAATTGATAGGCAAGGAGGAAATTGCAATTTCCATAAACAGAATTGCGTTTTGCTTGACTTAACCCCAATGCCAAACATTTGTTTAGACTTTCGCTCTGTCTTAATTTAACATTGATTACACACACAAACGCAAACAGAAACAGAAACACAAACACAAACACAAACACAAATAAAGACAGGCATTTGTTATTATTGGCCATTCTTTGAAGCTGTCTTCTCCGAGTGTCTCCGAGTGCCTCGTCGTCTCGCAGACCGAGGCTAATGGCAATGGTTACAAATTGTGAATAATGATAAATGGCTGCGTTTATCTTTATTTCAACACCGTCTGCGCGTTGACCAAGGCACAGCGGATTACTTCTGCCCCGATATGGCCGGAATTGTTTCAAACATTTTTACGAATTGCCTAATTGATTAATCGCCTTAATCTTCGCATCTCTCTATACAAATGAAAAGTAATTGTAAGAGCCGATACAAGAGACTCGCACACGTATGACGTTGCTGAACAATAATTTCTCAGGCGGGCAGCCAAACCCGCGCAGACGGAAAAATGTGTAAACAAAGTAGATTCCAAACAAAAAGTGGCTATCGAGCGACAGCGAAATGAAAATATCATCACAAAACAAGAAAACGAGAGCCTCTGAAAATAACTCGCGGCTGAGAGACATACGAGGAGAACCAGTGAGTGACCAGCTAGCCAGAGGCAGAGGCAGAGGCAGTGGCTGTAGCAGGGGCAGGGACAGAGGTAGAGGTAGAGGCAGCGAATGGTCAGCCGTTCCTCCGTTCCGTAGTTCATTGGAATTTCTGTTTGAATGTGATACCAAATGGGAGCGAAATGGAGGAAGTTGGCAGGGGGGCATGTGGATGGAGCAGAACAGAGCAGCACAGAGCGAGAACTGAGCAACTGGAGAGCACTTGGAGTGTAGTGCGCCATAGAGTTAGGCGTGCTGCTATGCGATTATGTGAATAGAAGACCAAATCCGAAGTGCTGTACACAATACGAAAAACGTACAACGAAAAATGAAAAATCGAAAAGCTGAGAAACTGAGAAACCGAAAAAGTCGTTGCTTCAGGTAATAATGAGGCACATTTATGTATTGCCTAAATTTTCTCTCGATGTTCGATGAAGCTCACTCAGTTTGAATGCTGGAGATGTTTGTTTACACACACATTCACACACATTGACACACACTAGTGCAGCTTAAAAGCAGTTATATGGCTCTGGATGGCGCCCAAAAACTGGCGCGCATAATGATGCGAATGCTGAGCACAAAACATAAGCCCCGAGAAGCTCTACAGCATAGCATAGCGATACTCACCACGGCATCGATCGGGTAGGCTCGACTTGAAGAAGTCATACTGGAGGGGGATCGGCCGCACGCGTATAAGAGCGCCTGGTATAAGAGATAACTTGTTTTCCCAGCTCCAGCTCGAGTGCGACAGATACACAGAATTTCCTGTACTACTAACATGGCAACTGCCTCATTTCTATGACGTCAGGGAAATGCAGATTGTGATTTTTGCATCAAGCTCCAAGCTCCAAGTTCCGAGCTGCAGCTATTCGCATCAGTCTGCGGCAGCCATAGATCTGCGCACTTTCCACACAGAGCTGAGGTGAGAACATACAAAGTAGGTGTTATTGAATTTCCCGGGCTCACATTCACATTCACACACACCCACACACACCTACCTGTAACTGTTGGGCATTGTTTTTTTTTCTTTCAGTCCATTGGCAGTGAAGCATAAAAATTGACCTAGTTCGACTGTTTTTACAGCATGACAAAAAAGTCCGCTGTGGCAGTAAAAGGGTCCCAGCAGGACTAGGGTACAAATAAATGTCCTTATGCTATTTTTGGACAAAAATACAATGCAATGCGGGAACTTGGAAATATATCTACAAAATGTAGAATTACATTTAACTATTTGGTTCCACCTTTTAAAGTGGAATGCTGAAGTAAAGATAAAACAAGTAAGGGGGTTCCTCTGGGAAATGTGGGGCTGAAGATTCTATGGATATATATACTTATATACTTCAAGGGTCGCCACTTACATTTTAATAAAACTTTGTACCTTGGTTTTCCATATCTCCGGGCAGATAAAAATTAGAAATTGTTTGCTTATGTTGGCCTTCTCAAGAGTGTCTGCACTGCTCACCTTCGTGGCACTGCAAAGAAAGAACTGTATATATATATATATGTATATACATATAAAGAGAGAAATACTTGCAGGTCGGCACTTCAATTTCATAACTTTGTATACTTTTTTGCAGCTATGTAGCTATGTGGGCTCCTTTTGTTTTGCTACTGCAAAAGTTTGGAGCCGAAATGGGATAAAAAGCTTTTGCAGTCCTTTTTGTGTGTGTGTGTGGAAGCCACAAACTGAAAGTAGAATGCAGCAGAATACTTTGTGCCGCAACAATTAAAAATAAAACAATTAGACGAGGCAGAAGGAGAGCAAGGGCGAGCAAGGAAATTAAAGAAAACAAATGTTCATTATCATATTCAAGTGTGGCTTGCACATTAAAGAAGGCAGCACTTCGTGGCCATTAAATATATACCCTTTTAGCCACAATGGCATTCCAATTTCGCAAAACTCACCATAATTTGCACTCGATATTCCCTGCATTAGACCCTTCGAGCTGCCCCCATTGGGCGTCTCGTGGCGAGTGCCGAAAGCTATTTTAGGTCCAGCCCTTCGGTCCGGACCGCGGAGGCTTGCGCTCGGCCAGCTCTGCTTGGGAACTGCTGCTGTAAAGTGTGCTCGGGGTTCATTATTTCGTAGTACCTATTAAAGTAATTTGCCACATTTGTCGCCGGCCATTAGGCGCTATTAAAGCGCAATCAGAACGATTTCTCCGGCCTGTGGGCCAATACTTGAGAATCAATTTGGGCAACGAAAAAGTTGTCACAACTTCTTCCAGCACAAACCCTTTTATTAGTTCTGGCTATCGGCAGGGCGAGACAGCATCAGGCTCCGCTTTAAAAGGGCATTCAGACCGCAGTAACGGCACACTGCCGTGACGCATAGCGAAGTAACACTGTACATACAGTTCAATGTACTCAACGACAGCTCGCATATATACATATATATATTTACGTGTCCGTGGATAGGGCTGTACAACACTGTGATGAAAATCAATATTTGCCCAGTGTATTTTTAGACTCTGGCAATGTTTCCAGGGAAATTATAGATTTCTGCTTTCGTGCAGTAAAGCTTACCTATTTATTGCTATTTCAAATTTCATGTTCTGCAAACTAATTCGATGCGAAACCAAATTGTTTTTGTATAGAATTTAATCTGCATTCCAGCCCCGGGCTTCCACTTTAAGGCATGGAAATTCATTTTTGCATAATGGGAAAAGTTTTACACTTCAGTCATGATTTGCTTTTCTTCTGCTCGCAGCATTTCATTTAATGCAGCGGCCAAAAGACGTGCCTGTCAAAAGAGACGCCGGCGGGGCCAATGGGCAGGGCGAGGACATCGCTTCGAGTCGACTCGAGTCGAGTCGAGTGCCAAAACTTTTTGCCTGTGTCTCGTTCCGGAATTCTCTGCACTTCAGTGGAGAGCTTAACTATCAGCGTTCTCTTAACTACCAAAACAGCGCAGCTGATTGTCGTACACGTCTGCTGAGGAAGGTGTGCGGATGGTCGTTAGGCCCCTGTGTGTGCGTATTTATATTATTACAGCTCGAAGCGTAAAACTCCGTATACCCTAATTACCCATTTTCCACGGGTAATTAGGGTATACGGAGTTTTACGCTGTAGAGGCTGCGTAATACTAGGTGATTTTTCTGTCCTTCTGGTGACAGAATTTTTCTATTGTGACTGGAATTTATTTGATTTTATAGTGACCAACATTGAGATGATTATGATAAAGACGCCTAAGCTACTGCATAATTATATATTATGTATATCGCAAGAAATGTATGTATATATTATTGAGTTGCTCGAAAGAGGGCGGGTAGTGTGGGTCAGCCCTTTTAGTATTCTCGGCATTCAAATCATAAAGTTTTCAGAAATTGACTTTATGCTTGTAAGGAGAATTCGCAATGGCAAAGGTTGACTGCGCCGACGTCGGCATCGACGTCCTTTTGCCGTTGCTTTTATCATAATTCTTGCTTGTCCGCTTGCTTGTCGCTCATCTTTGCAGCACAAATAATAACAAAAGTTTCATTATTAATTTTTCTTAATCGAAATGCCGCAATTAAGAGTGAAACATAAAACTTTTCTCTTCGCCTTCGAGGGCGATTGTTCGTCCTTTTGCTTTGCGTCTTCTGTTTCGCATCCTTTATCCTGCCTGCTGCTTGTCCCATTATGAAATAATTTTGCACTTTATTATAATCTGAGTAAAATGGCTAAGTATAAAATAATTATTTACGAAACTTTGTCCAGCTTGCGAACTCCTATAAAAACGAATTGCTGCAAAGAAAACAGAAAAAAAACTGTAAATCTATAAGTGAAAATCATGTGAAATAAGAAATTGAGAAATGCTTTGTGCACTGTCATTGATGATGCGTTCGGTCATCGGGGGGTGGCAAGCAGAGTTACATAATGACAGTAAAGAAGCGGTATACTAACGAAATTAAACAATTCATTATGGTATCTCTGGTCGCACATCGCAGCGATGCCGACAGACGGACAAAGAGGCAATTCTCCTCAATGAAAACCTGCTTCGTAATAGCCTTTGGATGGCTGCGATAAAAGTGAAAACTAAATGAGAAGCACAAATTTATTGTAAATAATATAAATGAGCAGCAACTAAGCTATTGGACTTGATGAGGATACACATATTCCCATTGTGCGAGTGTCTAAAACTTTTGCCTTCAGACAGACGGACAGACGGACGGACAGACAGACTAACAGACTGAGCTCCTTCACAAAGCCCATACAATTTCCTGCACCGCCCAACTACGGCTATTTATGCACACGCCAATAGGCAGGCGAGGCTGGCCAGGGCAATGAGTTCCACTGGTTCTGGCTCTGGCTCTGACTCTGACTCTGTCTCCATTTCGACCAAATTAAATTTCAAAGCCAGTCATTAGACCATTACGGCCTGCTTCTGCTCCTGCTCCACTATGCCTCCGCTCGCTCCGCACAGGAACCCGCAAAACATCCTGTTGATGTCAGCAAATTTTATTTATTTGTGGTTCGTGTTGTATTACAACATTTTAGAGCAATTAAAATTGTACAATGGCCTATGCTCGTCCCATTCTCGTGCTCGCTGCTGTTATCGTTTGCTCTCCCGATTCCTGCGAGCGCAGCAACATGGCTGCTGTGTTTGCCCGACCTAGCCGGGTCGTCAGCTTATTTGGCCGCATTTCTTTTTAGATCATTTAGTGTAAATGCCTTTATAATGATGTATTGACTTTGCTTGTCCGTAGAGCTTGTGCACTCGCTCACAATGTGATGTGAGTATATAGGCACTGTCTGTCTGAGCCTCTTATATCATTTGAATATGCAAGCTCCATCTCTGTATCTCATCCATTGCTGTCCTCCTCCTCCTTCTCATATAGATCTATTAATTGTGTGTTCCGTGTGAACGAGTATTGGGTAGTCGGCTGCGCCCGATTGCAACGTTCTTGCTTGCTATATGCTACGGCTCGCCTAATGGCCGTGAGTAGACCTAATTGCCGCCGTGGTAACGATACGTTTTCTAAAATTAAACGACGGTATATATTTTAATGGCCGTTACCTTCGCCCACGGCAACTTTTGACTCAGCTTGGGTAACATAATCTGCCCTTATCCGGCAAGTAACTGCAGCCGCAGTGAATCAGATCTAATTAATTTAATGGCAGACTGTATTCGTCTCGAAGTTCCAGTCGCGTATTTATTGAAATAAAGCTGCGCCAGATTCTAGATTTGAAAATGGACGCACTGCGGCAACAGTGGCAGTTGACAAGATAATTTAATGTTTGCCGTGGCAAGATGACAATGTGCCGCAGTGTGGAGGCCTCCCTAGTCTTTTTTCACACGCGACCCAAATAGTGTACATGGTGACTGTTCTTATTGTTATCCCTCTTGTTTGCTGCTGCCGTCGTCCTTATGCGCTAACAAGCTAACACGCTTGAGCCTTCGCGCCCCTTGCCCCACCTAGAGGCAGCAGCCGGCAGTAGTGCACGGCCTATTTCATTAAAGTTTCAGCTCCGGCCAATGCGGCGTATACTAAAATACTAAAATACTAAAAGCGAAAACAACCAAGAGACTCGGCTGAATCGGGGTCGCTGCAATAGTGAATACCCTACAAGAAGTGTACATCTATTTAAATATATGTACTTTTGCTGAGCTCCGACATTATAGTTAGTTATAAATGCAGTTAGGATAATAATGAAAGACTTTATATTCCAGTCTAGGCAGGCATATCTTCCGTTCATCATGACCAGGAATAGTTAATGGAGGCCTCGTCGTACGCTCTTTGGGCATTTCCAACTTTCACAGGGTATACATGCAGCACTTGGGACTGGGACTTGTGCTAGTGGTGTTGGTGGTGCCGGAGCCGATGCCATTGCGGTTTCCTCGAGCATTTTTGTTGTATTTTTGGGGCATGTTTAAGTACGTACATATATGGCCTCGCATCACTTAGTTTGGAGTCGCCTGCAGCAGCTGCAACACAATAAGCTGAAATTTGTTCAAATTTTGTTTTGTACTTAAGTGCACACTATCGCGCTCTTAGACACACATAGAAACACACCCACGAAATGCCCCAAGGAGTCGCAGCAGAGCTGGGAGTAGTGCGAGCAGTGCGAGCTGAACAGCCATTCGCAGCTATTAGACTGAGAGGGCGAGGCTGTAAGTCATTGTGGGTTGGACCCCGTGTTGTGTTGATTTGAAGATGTTGTCCGTGCTGCAAGGGTGTGTGTTTAAGTAAATTGCGCAGAGCACGTTTAATTAGATTTCAAAGGAGAGAAGAAGCGGAGTGAGGCGCTCCTATATAAATACAGAAAAGGTTCACTTCAAGTGGCCCGACCCTCCGAGGATTTTTAATTAAATTTTTTTAGATAGGACGAGATGTGTGGCGAGCAGCTATCAGTCAAAGATCATGTGTGCAGCCGCGTAATTCGCTGGCCGCCCAATTGACCGCTGCCCACTTTCGCTTCAGTGTGCAGTCAACCAAAAGCTTTTACTCATCGCCGCATCCGCATCCGCATCCGCATTCTGCTCTTTGGAAGCAGTCAACGGGAGCAGCAGCGGAAACGGATCCCATAAAGTGCTCGCCACGCAGACAAAAATAAAATGGCGGTGCGTTAGCGCCAGCTCATTGAAATGCTTTCCATTCCGAGCGCCAATTCATTGGAATGCCTTCCATAGGTCCCAGAGAGATGATTGCTGATGGGCTGATGGGCTGACGGGCTGACGGGCTGGCCACAGTCTGTCATCTGGACGTTTCAATGACAACGATGTGGCCGAACATTTAGTTATGAAATCTCATGCTGCAGCCACACTCGCATTAGCACAGTCGCCAGCGCAAGCCATGCGAGCCAATCAACTGATTTCTGGCATACACATCCACATCCACATCCACATGCTTGGGCCACTCTCCGGCAGGCATCGGACTTCATTTAATGATTGCCCCCACACATGCGGACTAGTTTGCATTCGGCTAGGTGTGCGTGTGGGCACAAATGCAATTCGTTTGCTGATTTGTCATTGTTAGCCGCCTCCACAACAAAGATGGCCGCCATAGTGGCCATCAAATGTCGAGCTGCCTCCTCTCTGCCTCTTCACCAACTCCCCGACCTTCGTCCTTCGTCCTTGGTCCATCGTTCGGCATCCGGCGTCCATTATGCGACGTTCGGGCTCAACTTGAGCTGATTTACAAATGAAATCATACGCCATGGCGGGTTTTTCGGTAATGAAAATTCAGTCATAAGGGAAATCATTTTTCCGGCTTTTGTTCTATTTTAGTTGTGCTTGTGTCTGGGTGTGTGTGCCTGTGAGTGTGTGTGTGTGTCAGGCCGAAGCTGTTTAGATCTAGCCTAATGTGATTTTTGTTGCTAGCTGAGTGGTTTGTGGGTCGTTGGCCCAGGCGGATGGGGTAGATGATGATGGCTCTGGGCTTTAACCAGGTAATGGCCACTCGTTCTCGTGCTCGAGCTCGTGCTCGTGCTCGCAGCGCACACACGTTTCATAAATAAATTCCGTTTTAATAAACTTGTCATAATGCCAAAGCACAAAAAGTTTTCATAATGCTTGACGTTATTAAAATTTTACATGTCATGCCAAAAGGATTTAAGTCGACGCATGAGCCCTGCCCTGCCGAAGCATTCCGGCAGAGTCTCTCGCACACTTTTCACTCCACCCCACGCTCCACGTTCCCCGCTCCACGCCCCACTTTCTATGCTCCTCCAGCAGGCATAATAGCTTTCTGACGAAATGTGCTTCGCAGTACAGGCAAAGCCGTAAGCAACTTGCATGAAAATTTCAGCAAGAGTATTTAATCTTCGGCATTCCAATACTGCGGCTGCTGTTTATTGTTTACTGTCTGTTTTTCACTCTCGTCAGGGGTATTAAGTTATGCATTAAAAGATCACTAATGACGTTTATACACGTTTATACAGCGCCGCCAGAGACGCGCATAAATGTAACCGCAAAGCCGCTGCCCCAGCCCTTCACAAATTGAAAATTAAGCGAACGAGTTGTCATCTCCCCAGTAACACGCCCCCATCCATACAAACAGGCAGGCGTCAGCACTCGACGCGCATCGAGTATATCAGCTCTGTGCAATGCTCGTTTGCCTAGATACATATACATATACTCGTCCAAACGCTCGCCTGACAAGCTGAGATTATGTAGTCGGCTCGTTGGAGATCTGATTTGATTTCATTAAGTGCGGGCGAGTATTATGCAGTCAGTGGCGCCCGTCTGCATACCTATGCGAGAGATGTTGAGGAGTGCAAACTCGAGTTACTTAATTGCAGTGGCAACATTTAATAAAGCTAAAGCAAAGATTTGCCTGGCCATCCCTCCATCCGCAGTGCAGCGTTGACAAAGCAAACGAAGGGAAATCGTTAGAAAAGCGCTTTTCTTGCGTTTTCAAATGTGACAAGTGTATGTGTGTGCGAGTGCTCAATATGAGGATATTACCCCATCTGTGCGCATCTGCATCTGTGTGCGTATGTAGAATTTTTATGCTGATGCTTATGCTGATGGTTACGTCTTTACTCAGGTTGCCTAGGTATTCGCATTCGTACGAATTCCTCGCTTAAATACTGCTGACTGTTGTGCCAGGGGGAGCTGCCGTTGCGAAGAGGAAAAGTTTAGCACATACATATAAAAGGGAATTTCGCTTAAAGCATTTTAAATAATTTAATTAAAAATACCTTTTTGGCCGAACGAGTATTGCGCATCCGCGTCATTCCGTTGCATACCTGTGGGGGAACACGAATGTTGCTAATTGTGGATTCAATCCCTTTTAATTAACTACTCAGCAAACAGTGGGCCCATATATAACACTTAGTCCCAGATCCTCAGATAGTTGCCAACTCGACAACAATGGCCTCTCACGACAATCAACACAAGTTTTACATTTAAAGCGCAAACTTTTAATGCCGAGCAGCGCAAGGAAAAGTTTCAGCTATTTGTATAGGCGCAACGCAATTTAATGGGGGCACCCTTTGTCTCTATCCTCTGCTCTCTGCTCTCCGTTTTCCGTTCGCAGTTCTCAGCTCTTCGTCTTCTGTCTCAATTCACCTGCCTAGCAAACTTATCTGTGTGTCTGCCTTGTAGCTACAACCTATTAGCTGCTTAACTTTATGTGCGAGTCCGTGTGCGAACGCGCCCGAGTTCGGGTGTTTGTGTACATACAATATAAACACCGCCCACACCCAACACGGACGGTGTTTATATGAGAGCCTTTGTTTATTAATTTGTCATCTGTGCTTTGCACTTGTATAAGATTTCAATCTGGTGCTAAGTTTGTGAGCTCCGCTGCATTGCGACTGAAGATGGACGCAAGGTAGCTACATGCAGATTCAGATACGGCCTTTAGGGCTGATTGACAGCTTGTCGAGTTGACATTGATGACTGTACTAGACAGCGCTCTCAAGTGCCGCCAGGTGTTACTCTTGAGTCAACCTAAACTCATTCTCTCTTCTCTTTCTTTCTCTTTCTATCTGTTACAGATGACGCCAGTGCAAGTGAGAACGATACGTTAGGCGGCGTTGACTATGGGACCAGAGGCATGGGCGTGTGTGCGGACCCTGGGTCTTATCGATGGTGTCAGGCATTGAGCCGGTCGCGTTCGTCGTGCGCCACAAACACAAACCAATCAACGAGAAAGCAGACTCAACAACAATCAGACACAATCAGCGAAAGTACCAGAGCCGAGTCAACAATTGTAGCATCGATATTTCGAGGAGCTACGACGACGACTACAATTCCAACCGCTTCGACTCCAAACCAAACGCCGTTGAAAACGGCTGCGTTCACAGTGAAAACAACGAGAAGAAGAAGACACCAGGACGAGGACGACGACGTCGAAGAGGACGTCGACGGCTGTGCTCGCACTCCGACCAAGACTTGCCGATCAATACAGACTCTCAAATTAGCACTCATCTGTCTGTTTGCCCTATTGGCACAAAATGCACAAGCTCACAATATACCAGGTAAGTTGATTCTCCGGGACTGATTCCTTTGAAATTTATAGATTACGAGATATGTATATCTTTAGCTTGTATATTCGAGAAGGTCAAGAGTATATACAATACATACATATACATATACACATACATATATAGAGTACTTGACGGCATCAGTCCCGCTTCGTTGTTCGGTTAATTTATTATTTGCGGGCCTGACGGCTGAGAGAAATATTCATTGATTTCCGTGTAGTAAATTTCTCCCGCCGAATGGTTACTGACAGCCATCAGCCATATGTGGGAATATTGGGCGGGGCAAGCTCTTCTCGTCGCTTCGCCCAGATTCATTTTTATTTGGTATTCACGAAAATGTAATGGTGCACAATAAGCGGCTTACGTGAGGGCAAAGCTGATTATATTTGGCAATTAGTTGACAGTTAGTTGAGGTTGTTTTGCCTTAATGGCAGCCAAAGCTGGCAGCAACGAACCGAACTTATAAGCAAGTAAATATGTAGATATGTATATAATGTATATGTATTTAATATATGCATATTAATATGAGATAGATAGATAGAGAGGGAGAGAGGGAGTGTGGGAGGGAGGGAGCAAGAGGAAGAGGGTGAGATGAGGAGAGGCTCGATAAACGTGACATGCACTTGGGAATTTCATTTCCAATGTAGCACTAAGAAAGTTTCGACCGGCTTGCTTTAATGTACCGTAACGATTCTTGAAATGAATTAAATTAATTTAGCCGAAAATTGAAAATCCGCTTGGGATTTCTATGGCAGCCAATGGGATGGCCACTTCGTGCGCGGTCGAAAGGTCAATTGCCAAGTACGCCTAAAGGCGCGGCTGTTGGCGGCGGACGGACGGGCGGACGCGCGGACGGGGGGCGTGCTGCGGCGTGGGGTAGTCCAAAATGAGTTCCGGCAAACTGTAATGGCATGCGCTGTTAGTTGCAGGCGGCAGTCATCGGGCAGGAGCAGAGCAGAGCAGCGTCTCAACTTTAAACCATGAAAAGAAAGTGCGCTGCTGAATAACTTAAGGCAAGTCGGAGGAGGACATCAAGTGCCTGGCTGCTTGGGCGTCGGCTTCGGCCACGGCTTGGAGGACATTTTAAATTGTATAATGAGACCACTTTTGCATGTTAACGCAATCAAAAGGCGCGACTACAAAAAACACCAACACCACCACCACCACCAACACCAACACCAACACCAACGGAAAGGGGGTCTAGAGGCCTACTTCCTGCCACTCCCGAGTGGCTCTGGCGAGCTGTCTGCAGCATTATCAAAGGGCAATAGACGCTCAAGAGCGTTCACTGCATAGTATACACACTCATTCAGTGTTGTTTCTGTTCATTTTCATGTTGCTTTTTATGCAACGTCTGAAGGGGGGTAGTCCCTACTCTCCCACTCCGCCCGCACTCTAGGCTTCCTGCTCGAAACTCCCTGCACCCTACACTCTACTGCTGTTATTTTACTTTGAATGCTCAAAGTGTGGCCTAAGCTGGCCAAGTTAACAGAAATTTATGCAAATGCCAAAGTCAACAAGCGTTCACTGCATAATATGAAGGATACAAAGAAACATCGAGCCAGTGAGTGACTGATAAAGTGTACGAACGACGAGCTAAGCGACTGGCTGGCTGACAAGCAAGCAGGCGGTCTGCGGCCACTCTCAGGCATTGCCTTTCTTTATTTTCAATGCGCATGTCACTTCCAGTGTCCGCGCACACAGTTGCATACACACACAGTCGTACAATCCGACGTGCATATGTATTAGTGCAGTGCAGTGCAAGTCGAGCTCGGACTTGTTTCTTTTGCCATTTGGCAAACTACCTTAATAATAATATACTTAAGTGCTTTACTTCTCGTTTCATTCAAAGATTAATTTTGCAAATTCAAATATCCAACGTGGCAAAGGCATCCGAAAACTTGCTGCCCCACATCTGGCAACAACAATAGCCTTGTCAAAAGCTGCTTGTTAACAAGTTTGTCTGTGGCACGGACAACGCTGGCTGCTCTGTCTTTAATTGTTCTCGTTCCCGCTCCACCGCGCCTCTCTCTCCCTGTGTGTGTGTGTGTGTGTGTGTGTGTGTAAGAGGATGCGCCATGGCATTGCAACGTTTCGTTGTTCTGCTGCTTCCGACTATTCATTAGCATTTCCGTTGTAGACCAAGAGCCAGGAAAGTCCTTGCCTGGCAAGCAAGCAGGCGAGCAGGCAAGCAAGCAATTTCGGCAATTAAAGCATCGCACGTGCGCGTGCTTTAAGCATACGGCTGTGATACGGGGAGGGGTCGTGGCTATTGTATGTGCTGCTTCGTTGTTGGCTTGACAGCTCCGCTTTAAATACGACACATTAGCAGATCACCAGGAGCCCTATGCGAGAGTCCTGTCACTCCAGAGACAACACTCTCAGCCCAGCTCAGCTTGAAGTGTTGACGACTGCAGTCGACAGTTGATAGACGACAGACGACAGACAACAGTCGACAGTCGACAGTCGACAGTCGACAGTTAGTCCAGCTTCGAGCGAGACTGACAAACGCTAATCAAATGTCACGTATCGCACAATGGATGGATGGAATTGGAATACAAACAAGTTGGAACTAACTTTTCACACACAAATGACAGCAACGATGAGAGCTTCCCTTCGCGCGAGAGGTGAACGTAACTCCATTCTCTCTACAATGAGTTTTGGGTTCGCTGAAATAGAAATAAATTACAAAACCAATTATTTCATATGATGTGGATGATGCCTCACATATTCGTTAATCAAACTTCCGCCTCAGTTTCCAATCAGAGTTATGCTGCACAGGTAATTGATATGCTACCTGCACTGGTTAGAAGTTTGCGCTGAAAAATCTGCAAACCTGGAAATTCGAACAAAGCCAGTTCGAACAGCTCTGGCTTCAGGCCCTACAACGGCGGAAATATCAGTCAATGGCCTCCACACTTGACATGTGACCGATGTGGCTATCAACGATTCCATTTAGAAGCAATCCGCTTCGCTTCTGCCGCGCTGTCTGTGAAAAAATACGTCAATAGCATGCCATTGCATACTCGACAGCCCTCTACAGTAGTGGCTACTCCACATAGCAGCGGACACGGCGGATCCTGCATACTGGACCGGGCAAATGTCAAGCCAACTTAGTAAATCGTGCAGAATGTCACGTAAACATGGTGGCACGTGGACGGCGGGGGCACGGGATTGGCCGTATTATGGGCGGACTCTTCAATAAGGAAGAGATTGACTACACGCAGATTGCACAGCAGGTCAGCGAAGCTTTCGACCCATCAATCAATTGATGTCAAACGCTTTCTGCGCATCTCCTGTCCGGTCGTTGAGCAAACGTTGCTGAAATCGTGGCTAATTTAGCTGCTTAAGAAATGTATATAAGAATATTTATTCTGTTTTTATTAGAGAATATGTTAATATTTCATCTGCATTTGCTATCTCAACATTTTCCATCTTTTGTTTATCCATTTGCAGAAGATGCTGTGCACATCACGGCCATACTGGGCGAAGGGGTTGTCTTCAATTGCCACGTCGAGTTCCCCAATGATCATCCAGTGCCATATGTCCTGCAGTGGGACAAGAAGGTGAGCGAAACGGTACGATATCACACATCAAATTTCTTCTCTAAACTCTCTTTTTTACATTGTTGTTTGATAACGCAAAAAGCTAAAGAAAGTAAGAAACAGATAGACAAAAGTCGAAGAAAGCGCGACCAATGCTAACGACACAGTAAACCGAAATACTTACATATATCAAGCTATATTCAACGTTTTCGAACTCTTTACCCAACTAACTATCCACTTACATACATAATTACCAACTAACTAATTTATGAGCATCCCAAACTAACTAATCAATATTCGGTTAGTTTTTGCATTTATGTTCCATTCTGTTCTGTTCCACTTGATTTCCAACATTATTGCTATACTAACTAATTAAGTGCCAAGTAGGCGAAAAGCCAGCTTTAGCTCCACAGTGCGTATGCGTAATAATCGAAATTTGTTATAAACTAGGCGTTACTTGTGTTTAACGGCCATTCGAATAATGAGTACCTGTATTCGGCTTATGCTAATGCAATATAACACTATTGTTCATGCTGATGTTGTATTATTGCCCGTGCAATATAAATGTGTAAATGAATTAGCTTGAGATGGAATTGGAGTTGGAATTGGAATTGGATATGTCCACAATATTTGATATGTATGTGTTTTATGTGTTGCTCGATTGGCAATTGCAGTATAAGTAAATATATGCGTATAATTTATCTATGATTTTCTTTAATTCTTCTTCTTTCATTTTTATTTGGCCATTTCGACATGTCGCCAAGGTGCCAAAAAGTAAACTTCACCCAAGCATCGCCAAGTCGGTAACAATTTCTTAGCGGCTCGCTTAGATATTGACACCACAAACTCACACACACACATACATACGCAAACACATACACAAATTCCAAACGCTGATAAGAGTAAAAACAAGTGCTTTTTCAAGAAATCTAAAGTAAAAAGAAATCAGACCAAAGAGAGCGAAAGAGAAGAAAAATTCACATATGTTCATTTGTTAAGAAAATCTCGTTCGCAATATCGCAAATCGAAATACCTGTAAACAAATCTGTAGCTATTCTTCTCACTGCCAACATATCAAAACCAAACTTAGCCGCAATTCATAGTAAAAAAAAAACATTTTGTAGCCACATACCAAAGATTTGAGTGCAACTAATTCGAATCCCTGCACTAATGAAGACTCATTTGGCCACATCTTTGAGCTGCGCACAGAGTTAGCGGAAATATGCTAATGTTTCCGATAGGTGCCCTACGATACGTTTGAAATTAACCTTTTAGCTAAATTACAAAGTTGTCGCATAAATAATGCGGATTCATTACGTATTTTCCTCAACTCTGTTCGGCCAAAAGTTCCTCTTCAGTAAATATTCAGTATTCCACTAGAAATGCCAACTCACAAATCACCCTCGCCACAAACCCAACCACCCAACCACCCAGCCACCAAGCCAACCACTCCACCACTTCTGCAACGAGCACTGCAAATTCCTTGATAGCTAGCAGTAAGCAACAATTTATTTCCATTACAAAAATAGAACAAAGCGAAAAGCTGCATTTTGCTTATGCAGATATCTATTTTTAAAAAGCACTAAACTAATTCTTGTCTCTTTTTTTTTTTTGTATTTTTTCTTAACTTTTTTACATTCCACTTTCATTTCATTTTAGTTTGCATAATGTGCCAAGGCACAAATATAATTTATATATGTATGTGTATATGTATATGGTTTGGTATGCAGCCAGCATGCATTGCATAACTGTTCTCTTTAACTAACCCCTCAGGTGGCCACACTGGCCGCGTCTAGCCCAGTCGAGCTATAGTTAGCGCGGCTCATTAGGCGAGTGCAAGCAGCGAAGCTGCAGAGCCGAAGGCAGCGACCTCAGACAGCTTACTTTCATAATTTAAAGCACGCCTAAGCCGCTGCAAGCCGATAAACTAACTTTATTGTTGCTGCCGCTTGATAGCAAAGTTAAACCGAGCAAGAACTAAGAAAAACCGCAAGGATAATAAAGTAGAAATGTAGACGCTGCGGCTGCCCCTGCTGAGCTTGATGCAGACTTTGACGTCAACGCTGTCGTCCTTTGAGCGCTCGGCGAAATAATGCAACTAAACTTGCTTACGTATAATTTCATACACGTCTGTGTGTGTGTGTGTGGGGGCGTATGTATGTGTGCGTGTGTTGGATAGATAACGTCGCTGCTTTTTGTGCCAAGCTAAAAGTTTTACAAGCATTTTTAATGCCACAAACAAAGTTATAAGTACTACAAAAAGAAACTTTATGTTTTGCAGCGATAAAAAATACAAAAAGTAAACCGGCATTCGCTTAAAAAAAGTCAGGCACGAATTCAGAATATGGCCACAAAATGTGGCACGGCAACCGAGCGGCAGTAATGGCAGCATATTAAAGGGATTAACATGGCTTTAGCTTTTAATTTATACGAGACTCTGATCCGGTGCGGAGCTTATACGTCTGTCTGCAATTAAATACACAATGGCGCACACGAAAGCAGGCCATCGGGCGAACCCGACTGCCCAATGCCCGCGCACAGTCCGCAAACAGTTTGTTCAAATATTGAAAGGCATCGGCGTAGCTCACACGACTCTCACTCTTAAAGCGCGCAGCCAAATTGTGTTGCCTACTTTTGTGCGTCTCTTTAAGAGTCCAGAGCAGCCAGTCAGGCAGTCAGGCAGCCAGCCAGGCAGGCAGCCACAGACTGCAGACTGCTAGAAACATGAAGAGAGGCATCATCGTTGCCTTAGTTGCAATCTAAATTAATTGCTACTGAATAAATTAAGCGGAAAAATGTTTACCGAGTCAACTTATAACGCTTCTGCGAGTGCGAATATTAATTTTGGCGCTCGCTTCACTGCCTACGCCGAGACTGGGCTCGCTCTAATAAATATGTGAAAGCTACCGAACGCCCACCACAGACAGGCCTCATCTGGTTCTATCTAGGTCCCAGGACGTAGGCTCCCGTGCACGACGTCCTGTCCCGGGCGATTGCCGCTGCCAAAGCAAATTATTTCATATGTCAGCTGGGAAAATTATTAAAACGTATATAATTAAGTTGTTAGAAGCGGGGCGGGCCCTCGACTCGCTTGTCGGCTTCTAAATCTGCATAGTATAATTACAAAAATAAATCGATTAACTTTGATGCCGCCACAATCGGACATGCGAGCAGCATGCCTGCCAATTACTTGAGCGAAAGCAATTATGGGCACCTCGCTCCCCTCTTTCTCTTTCTCTTTCTCTCAATGTCTCTTTGGAGCATTTTGACACTTTAAGCGGATGACATGGAGCATTCTGTGTTAAAGGGTTCAAGTGCTTTCGCCCTTCCATGCCAAGCAAAAGTCATGTGAGAGAATTGCATGACCTGTCTAAATCCACATCCACATCCACATCCGCATTCGTATTCGCATCCGTGTCCGCGTCCACATCCGCATTTGCGCTGCGCGTGATTCAATAGATTCAACTGCCAACACAGTTGGAGCTGTGCCCCAGAGCAGAGAGAAATAACAACAGCTAAAGACTGCTCCATTCAGGATTTACTGACTGCGAGATACCCTGTACGGCTCTTCTCAGTTTTTCTGAGTGTCACACACATTTCGACAATCACGTTAAACCCGCCCGACGCTCGCATTTGCAATGGGTACAGGGTATAATAAACAACAAACAGAAATATATGGCAGAGAGCAGAGGATGGATGGGCGGCGAGGGGCGGGCTAGGTTGACTGCACGTTGACCCCAATTGTTGTAGCTTGCATGAAAAATATTTTACATGCACATTTTTTATCAGCCCAAGCCTGAATTCAACTGTATCTCTGTTTGTGGGCCTGGTTGTTTTGTTTTCGCTGTTTGCACATGATTTATTGCAGCTGGGATATGCCAGGAGCTCCCTGGCTCTCTGGCTCTCTGGTGTTGATGGCCCCGCAAGTTGGGAAGTTGTGAAGTGGGGTGCCAATGGGCCAATGGGCCAATAGGGGCTGCGTCTGCAGCTCGACCAATCTTTGATGATATTTTTTGCACTTTTATTTGCTTAGTTTTGTACCGTGTTGATTCTGCTCTTAAAAACTGAACTACACCGGGGGCGTGTCGCATTCAATTTATTTTTGAACGTTTCTGCATTTGCCAATTCAACGGTTGGCCATTCAGCAAATAATCCAACATAAACTGCTCGCATTTTATTTTCCATTTTTTCACTTTTCCATTTTTAGATTTGATAACATAAAGTAATAAAATCATATTTACTCTACATATTCTTGCATGCACTAAGTAATCACTGAGCCTCTATAGCTGCATGCTAGCTGCATTTACGTATTGTGCCTGTGATAGAGCTTAGACATTGTAAATAATCGTTTTGTTTGGCAATGGACTCATTTCATGTGTTAGCTGAACATGTCATGTCATATACAATGCATATGTACATAGTCTTAGATTGACATCGATGTCAAGCGTATGTAAAATGTTCAAATGTATAAACAATAAGACGAACATTCAACTATGCTCAGATCAATATCAGTACCAAGTTCCACAGTCAACGCCATCCCAATTTATTCGATGATCTTAACCTTTACATTTTATGCATTTGAACCACATCGACACAGGGCTCCGATCTGCCCATTTACATCTGGTATGAGAGTTACCCGGAACACATCGAGGAGGGCTACAAGGGGCGCGTGTCCCGCGTGTCGCAGGACTCGCCGTTCGGCTCCGCATCGCTCAACCTAACCAACATTCGAGAGTCGGATCAGGGCTGGTACGAGTGCAAGGTCGTATTCCTGAACCGAGACCCCAAGCAGCATAAGAACGGTACATGGTTCCACTTAGATGTACATGCACCGCCACGCTTTAGTGTTACACCAGAGGATATTATATATGTTAATTTAGGTGAGTCCCAGCCCGAGTCCAACAACCAACAACAAATGTCAACTCATAAATAACGCACTCGTTGCCACGAAACTTCTCTCGAAGTTCTGCCCAACTGCCTCTACCAACCAGCGGGCAAATGACGTTTCCTAGATTAAGTAACACTGGGTTTCCCAAGGCTCTTTTCTGCCTCCTCTGCTTCCTGGGCAGCTAGTTTCGACTGTATCAAATGGTCGGCAATTTGTTGCAGCGCCCGAATGAATCTGTCACCTTGAAATGAACTATGGGTATATTTATGAGCAAAGATCCTGTGCCCTCAAGACACCGTCTGTCCTCCGTCCTCCGTCTTCCGTCTTCCGTCTGTCGTCTGTCGTCTGCCATGCGCAATAATGGTGTGAAAGCGTAAAAACTGAGGTACAGCAGGCAAAACTTTGCTTTGCTGGGAAAGTGCGTGTTTGAGTTAGTTATGTGGCCTCATTTGTCATCTTTCAAATATCCCAACTACTTAACAGAATCGATAAGCCTTTGTGTGTGTGTGTGTGTGTGTGCGCAATCACCAGTCAAATCGAATTTCCGTCGCTTAATCAAAGTTAAAATGTTTACGCTCAGGCGACATCCAAGTGGCACCCAAGACACATCGCGCAGCACACAAAACAATTCAAAAGCCAAACAAAAGACAGAGACTGCGACGGAAATGCGTCAAGAGAAAATGGCGCATAAATCAGACAGCCCTGACGCGGTTTGTCAGCCTGAGCACAGTAACAATAGCCAACAAGTAAGAGTGCTATAGTCGGGTAGAGCCGACAATGAGTTACCCTAAGCCCAGCAACGTGCATGCCATCGAATGGGTGAGGGTTCCAAAGACGGATGGAGGGGGCTGTAACTCCTAATCAATCCATTGCCACGTGCATGAAGAGGTGAGCATCCCTAAGCCTGTTACACACTCTTGCACAGAAACAATATACCCTATCCATCCGCTTAGAACGGGTGTTCAGGGTACAGGAAAAGGGACCGACTCGGCTCCATTGTCTACCGAGCTGTATATAAAGGCATATATAGATGCAGCAGAGGGGCTAACCGGAAGTCGGGCATTGCAAATGGCATGCTGGCATGCAATTTTCTGTGCACGCTTGCAGGCCCAGCTCGACGAGTATATAAGCTGAACAATTGCCAGGCATAGGCACAGGCAGGGGCAGAGGCAGAGGCAGAGGCACTTACACTATTAATTTGTCGTCTCTCTTTCGTCTCTTCCATGCGCATTTGTTTCTTGCAGGTGATTCAATTATACTAAATTGCCAGGCCGATGGCACTCCGACCCCAGAGATCCTTTGGTACAAGGATGCGAATCCCGTTGATCCATCGCCAACGGTCGGCATCTTCAACGATGGCACCGAGCTACGGATCTCCACCATACGCCACGAGGACATCGGAGAATACACTTGCATTGCACGCAATGGTGAGGGACAAGTCTCCCATACGGCCCGCGTTATAATTGCGGGCGGCGCTGTAATAATGGTAAAAACCTATAAACAAACTGAACTATTTACGAAAATAATCAATCAGACATTTTAGTTGATAAACTAAAGCAAATTGAACGATTCACCTGAAACCAAATTGAAATATAGAAGTAGAAATAATGGGCCAGTAGTACATCCAGATCGGGCAAATAACATTGATTATAGTCAAATTGTTTATTCAAACCACCCTAATGACTCTTTACTATTTCTATGAAATTACAAATGTTCCCAAACCCCCAACCGACCCACACTCTTCCACTATTCCACACAAAGGATAAAGCGGCACATGCTAAAAATTTGCATACAAACTCCAAATTGAATGACGTCAATGAGCAATTTACCATAAGAGTAAGTTCCGAACATGCCTCACACTCTCTTCATGCATTCTCGTGCATAATCTTCTTTTAGAATCAGTTAAGCACTTAAACATTTGCCAGCCAACTGCTTAGTGAACGGCTAGAGCCCAGAGGCCAGGGCCCAGGGCACGAGCCTAGAACCCAAAGCGAAACACAACCTAAGCATTTTCATTCTTTTCGACTTGAGTGTAAGAACAACAACACATCAACTGAGCGGCATCAGCATTACCCATCAGAGCAGATCAAACCAATCCCACCCCAGGCACGCAATATTCGCACGTTAAAGCCAACCACGTCCAGACCAGCAGCCAGAAAGCGCCACCAGCTCGGTTAGCGGAAAAACTTCCTTCACCCACTTCCAGTAGCGGGGCCTCACATTCGCCAAACAATCAAGCCGGGAGGGGTCCCTCACACAAACCAGCAGCAAAAACAGAAAAACGGCAGAAAATATGAGCGCTTCAGGCGTCAGTAGCCGACTGCAGCATTCTCTTTCCGGATGCAAAGGCTGCTTAAATGAAGGGAGCTAAGCATTGATGCTCACGATTAACCATTTCAAGTACTAAATGTCTGGCTTCATCAGTGCCAACATGATGACCGTTCATTCAGACTGAATGGCACAAACCCGATATGCTCTTTTCGCCTACTGCAAAGGGTAGACAGAGAAAGCTGAAAGCGTGCAACTGAGCTGCTTTAGTGCTGTCCGTGCGATACCCGCATATACGCCTCGACTCGTTTCACAAGCAAAGAAAGCCAAAATAAGCACATACCAAAAGAGCTCGCCCCTAGCACACACTTGACATGGTCATTCGTCCAGTTCAGTCTACCCTCTCTCCTGTCTCTTCCTCTCTCTCTCTCTCTCTCTCTCTCTCTCTCTCTCTCTCTCTCTCTTGTATTTACCATGTGCATACAAATAGCTCACATGTTCTCACACATACAGACACACATATACGTATATGTATACTTATGTATTCCCCATGTCCGTCGTTTTAAAAGTGCTGCATACTTTTGTGGGCGCCCCGCAAATGCATTTGGATTTTGGTATTTACAGTTAGCCACAGAAAAGACAAGCAACATGCCATATGGGCCGAAATATTGACGTCTTTAATAGTTTGAACTTTGGCCTTCCGATAGCCACGGGTCCTATGTCGGTCGATCGATATTAGGAGCAATGCAGGCATGCTCATGGCATTTTTCATAAGCTCGTTTGGGGCTGGCAACTATTTAAAGCGCGACACGCACTTGAGGGATCAATAAAACTAGCATAACAAATTGTGCTCAAATTAGCGAGCTATCCGATTCGAGCGTAACCTTTTTGGGTCTGTTGTGGACCGCCTCAGCCACAAGCACAAGCAATTCAATTGAAAACATTCTCAATCAAATCAACCCACATCAAAGTAACAGTATATATCCTTTGAATACACCAAGGAGTTGGGCCGAACTGCAGTAATGCAATTACCCGATACTAAAATAGCACGGGCTCAAATGTTGTCGGTGACATTTGACTGACAAGTTGTCAATGCCAGCAGTCAGGAGCGTTTCGAGGCTGTCCGTGCCATGACAGAAACAGAAATTTAATTCCTTTGAGGGAGAGAGAAGAAGAACGAAGCACTGACGTGGAGCTTTTTAAATGTTGCTTTTAAGCAACGAGTGCAAACCGAGCATAGGCTAGGAAAGCGATCCAGGAGAAGTTGGGAGTTGGTCAATGCCTCATAAGGGCAGGGCTCATTGGTTTAGGAATGTCCTCACTCACCGTTGACAGACATTCTGACAGTTCCTTGTCTATTGTGGATCCAAAAATATGTTATTTATCTTGCATTTGCATTTCGTCTTGTTTCCGTTAGGTGCCGCCCACCAATCAAACGAAACTCGAGGGCGAAAAAGTGATATTCTCCTGCGAGGCTAAGGCAATGCCGGGCAACGTGACGGTGCGTTGGTTCCGGGAGGGGTCTCCCGTTCGGGAGGTGGCCTCGCTGGAGACGCGCGTCACGATTCGGAAGGACGGCTCGCTGATCATCAATCCCGTCAGCGCGGACGATTCGGGGCAATACCTGTGCGAGGTGACCAACGGCATTGGAGATCCACAGAGTGCTTCGGCCTACCTCAGTGTCGAATGTGAGTTTCCCCAACTGATGTGGAGAGCAAGCAACTAATGTTTCGTCAACCTTCTTCTCTTGATGCGCAGATCCTGCCAAAGTGACCTTCACGCCAACCGTGCAGTATCTGCCTTATCGTCTAGCCGGCGTCGTGCAGTGCTACATCAAATCGAATCCGCAGTTGCTGTACGTCACATGGACGAAGGACAAGCGCCTGCTGGAGCCGTATCAAATGAAGGACATTGTGGTAATGGCCAACGGCTCGCTGCTCTTCACGCGCGTTAACGAGGAGCATCAGGGACGCTACTCTTGCACACCCTACAACGTCCAAGGCACACAGGGTGACTCCGGCACGATGGAAGTGCTGGTGCGCAAGCCTCCAACGTTTACCGTAGAGCCTGAGACGCTCTACCAGCGCAAGGTGGGCGACAGCGTCGAGATGCACTGCGATGCAGTCGAAGCGGAGGGCACCGAACGGCCTACCATCAAATGGCAGAGGCAGGAGGGCGAGCAGTTGTCTGACTCGCAGCGCAACCGGGTGAAAATTTCCGGCGGCAACATAACCATTGAAAATCTGCGTCGCGAGGATTTCGGGTACTACCAGTGCGTGGTCTCCAACGAGGTGGCCACGCTGATGGCCGTAACGCAGCTGGTCATCGAGGGCACACAGCCCCATGCGCCCTACAACATTACGGGTAAGGCCACCGAGTCCTCTATAACGCTGCAGTGGATGCCCGGGTACAGCGGCGGGTCCGAGTACAAGCAGGACTACACCATTTGGTACCGCGAGGCTGGCGTCAATGACTGGCAGACGATATCCGTGACCCCATCTGGCAGTACACAGGTGACCATTAATGGCTTAGCCTCCGGCACCAGCTATGAATTTCAGGTGGTCGGACGCAATGTCCTTGGCGATGGGATGATGAGCAAGGTCATGACGGTGCGAACCTTGGGTGAGTACCGTGCCAACTCCTTAGCTACCTGATAAGCCCTGTTTGGTTGCTTTGGTTACTCCCCAGTTATTTTTTGGTTGACTTTTGGTTTCAAATGTTGCTCTGCATTCTGCACATTAATCTCACTTAAAAACTTCAGCACTTTATTGAGACGTGCCGTCTCTCCGTTAATCTGGATTGGCTCTAACATAACGCTCTTGTTTTTCTCTCGTTTTCTTCTCTTTTCTCACGATCTCCATCGAACCAAAACCAAAACGCTACTCGTATTAACTTTCTCATACTAATCATGCGCAAAAATCAAATCAAATGCCAAATCGCGCATTGAATTTTGAATTTTTCTCGCTGCTCTCCACAAGGCAAAAATTCAAATTCAATAGAAGACGCTCCGGCAGCGCCACGTAATGTCAAGGCTGCAACACAACCGCCCGATCACTTATTTCAGCCAATGCCAGACGAAGCTGGTAAGATAACAAACAAAATTAGTGAAGTACCTTAGATATATAAAAACAAAGCAAAACACGTGTAACTCCAACATAAGGTATTCGCGATTGAGAATGGAAATGCAAACAATGCGTAATGAAAACGTATACAAGTCCGCGTTAACAGTTACTCGCGTATAGGAGAGAGAGGGCCAAGGAAGCAGACGGCGACAAAAACTGGCTCTATCATTGAAGCCTCGGCTCATGCTATAGGGTAGCTCGCTCTGCGGGCTGGGCCAACAGCCACAAAAACATTGTGAACAAGTAAGAAAGCTCTAGTCGAGACTGCTCGACTACGAGATACCCTGAACCCTCCGAGCAACAGCCATTTCAATAATTTTTAGTGTCATTCAGCTTAAACAAACACACACACACACGCAAACATATACATAGACACCCATAGGCACGCACGCATTAACAGGCATGGGCTGCAGTGTGGGCTTACTATGGGAACTTAATTGTTTAATAACTTTTTTTCTGGACGTACGTTCTTCATGAAACTTTCAGAATGTGGTTTTATCATTACTATGCGTATATTTGCCAAAGCTCAAGTCTCTAGTATTTGAAATACGCCTTTTACAGAGATGAGGGTAAGGGGGTGGATATAGGGGTGGGGGGTGAATTATAACAAAAACCGAAATTCTATCACGTGTAGTCGAGTCTACATTTAAAATTTGGAGACTTTAGCTCTAAAGGTGTAGGAGATATAATTTTATAACTGGTTTTCGATAAGGTTTTTGATCGATAAAAAAATAACGGGATGAGTTATCGATTTTTAGTGATAAACTCGATATGCGCGCGCTATATACGAGCATTTTAAAAAAAGTTGAAGTCTCTAGCTTCTATATCTTCAGAAATCGACGCGTTCATACATACGGACAGACGGACAGACGGACAGACGGACAGACGGACAGACGGACAGACGGACATGGCTAAATCGATTCAGTTTGTCGCCCTGATCAAGAATATATATACTTTGTGGGGTCTGCCACGCCTCTTTCTCCCTGTTACATACTTTTAACAAAACCATTATACCCTGATTTCCCATTTTCAATGGGTTCAGGGTATAAAAATTTACTCAATCTGTGGGACTTACAGCGAGGAAGATGGCAGCGATAAAAATGGTTTTTTGTATTGCAGCCATTTATTATTTTCTGAGGCTAACATGCCCCTCCGCTGTATGTGCCACAAATAGAAACACCCTCAAAAAAGGCGCTTTCAATCTGTGCGGCTAACGGCGAGTACTTAGCCCGTTGCAAACGAAAAAACAACAATTAAATATTCAGAGCAATTATACACAGCGAGCAGAAAAGTTAGGCAAATGGACGTACCTTCTACGAGCCGTAAACTCCGACGTCAGACCTCCGCACCCCTGCACCGCCCCAACAGCACTTTTCGGCTTGCCCCCATTGTCGGCGGCGGCTGAGGCACGCCCCAAAATTCACGTCGAGTCGCCCCTGGGGCATGAGTCGGCACATGTGCGTCCCTTCCATCCTTTACAGAGGCCTTGCTGGAATGTGAATATTATATTTTCATGTTGCACTCTCAGTCAGGTGTAGCTGTAACTGTATAGTATGTGCAGGCGTGGCCGTGGATGTCTGTGGGTCTGTAAGGTAGCTGCTGCTCTGGCAACGTAATTAAAACAGTTGGTCGCTCATTTAATTATTTAAATTAATTGAACTGTTTTTACAATTGTGCGACGCGTAGACAATGAGAAACACACACACATACTCACGCACGCCTACACAGCTACACAGCTACACACACAAACACACACACACAGAGACAGGCAAATGCTGCGTGTTGTCATTTTGTTGTTTCGTGTGTCACAGGTCATGCGGTCGATATGACAACGCCCACTCCAACAACAACAACAACAATAACAAGAGCAACACGAACAACACAAACTACAACAACACAACTACCTGCTGGGTGGCGTAATTTAAACAAGCATATTACCAAATGTCGAGCCACATTTAACACACGGGCAGACTTGCAGACGGCCAGACAAGAATTATATGCCCCTCCTCCTTTCCGACCCCCTCTCTGTCCCGCTCTCTGTCCCCCTCTCTCACACTCACTCCACGCCGCTAAATGCGGCTGTGTAGGTGCGGCAATTTGAATACCATCGTCGCTGCGTGTTTTTCCAACCGCTTTGCGATAATAGTTAATTTTTTACTTCACTCTGTCCCGCGCGCTCTGCGCCACACTTGTCTCTCCCCACCTTCATCTCCCTCTCTCTCTCTCCTTCGCTCTCGCTGTCGCTCGTCTGTGTCTTGCTAACTACGTTTTTATTCTCCTTTTCTGTCTCGCTCCTGTATTTTACGTAAAACACTAGTTAGCTCCTAACCACCCCCCAAACACACACACATACACACTCATACGCACTCACACCACACTCACACTTACACATACACCGAGAAGCACGAACACACACACGCATACATACACATACACATAGACAAGAGAGCTGCATACATACATATGTAAGTGTTTTTCCCCATTTAGCGAATTTATTATACTCGTATTAGAGTCCCTTTTCTGTTGCTGTGTTTGTGTCCCTGCGTGTATGTATGTAGTTATATATATGTATATATGTATATCTAAATATATATATATGTGTATATATGTATATGTATATGTATATGAATGTACATACTCGGTGCGTTAGCGCACGCGTATGTTAAACAATAATACCACCAACAACAACAACAACAACAATAACAATAACAAAGCCAACAACAACAATAACAATAACAATGGCAATGGCAACAGTAACAACAACAGCAACAACAGCGACAACAACAGCAACAACAACGATAACTAACAGCAAACGTGTTGTGTGTTGTGTTATGCAACCCTGGATTTCGTGTACGTGTGTACCTTTGGCGCTTGTAGCGAAACACCTACAAAACCATCCATCCACACACACCATATATGTATACAAACACACACACACGCACACAACTCATACATCCTCACACACATGCATACAGATATACCTTCACACACACCCACACACACTCTCTACCGCCTCATTTAAAAAACAGCAACCCGGGCTAAACACCGAGCTGCAGGGCCGCCATCAACTACAACAACAACAACAACAACAGCAGCAACGATACCAACGAAAATGTGAACGAAAACGAAAATAACTGCAACAACTGTCATTAACATCGCCGCAGAAATAACAAACAGCTATAATATTTCTTTCTTTCTTTTTTCCTGTATTTTTTGTGCTGTTACTTCTGCTCTCTTGGCGCTTTCTTTAAATTTGTATTCGTTTCTCTCTCTTTTTTTCGCTCCTTTTTTTAATCGTGCATATAACGTCAGCGGTGTTAACCGACGTCTGTCACTATACACATGTGTATATGCAACTGTGTGTGTGTGTGTGTGCGTGTGTGTGCGTGCATGTGTGAAGCGTGTCGCGGGCTGCCTTGTTGAATTCCTCGCTTAAAAATTAATAACAACGCATACGCGTGGCAGCGCCAGCGACAACGGCAGCGGCAGCGGCACTTGAACGAACAGTTGAACATTTTCTTTCTGGCATTCGACAAAAACAAAGTTAAAAACAAAGCAAGAAGAAGAAGATGTAGAAGACGATGGGCATGCACCGACCACACGATACTCGCTCACGAACAGCATCAATCAAATTGTGTTCTCCGATTTGCCATGCGCCAAGCGACTGATCATCCACTATCGATAGGTACCACTGTAGACAAGATCGAAGCTTGGTGACTCAACTCGGACTCACACGGACAGACTGCCGGACGGAGGGATAAGAGGAGCACCAATATACTCCCTACTCTATTCGTGGACAAGTATGGAAACAAAGCAGCAGCAGGAAATGCATGTCAAGGCTGATAACGTTTTATACATACACTTACACACACAGACACACACTAACCCTACACACACACACACACACACATGCACATACGTATTCCCTTGCGAATTTATGAATATTCAATGCATTTCACTGTCATAATTGCAGAGCACCAGCTTTTTGATGTTGTTTGGCCCTGTGTTCAGTTACCAACATTATTCGCACATTTTTTATGCCCGCAAAAGTAATTTTCCGTTTTACACACAGCA
Source organism: Drosophila mulleri (assembly GCA_035047565.1). Classification (NCBI taxonomy): domain Eukaryota; kingdom Metazoa; phylum Arthropoda; class Insecta; order Diptera; family Drosophilidae; genus Drosophila; species Drosophila mulleri. The sequence continues at coordinate 5,684,281 of JAWNPK010000018.1, read as the reverse complement.
TACACGCGCATACCTTAACCTTGTGCTGGGGTGGTATTTAATAAGTATTTCAGTATTTCCACCTGGCCTGCCACCCAGCCAAACTAATCGATTATTTTATATGAGTTGGTATTTCAGTGGTTTTTCAAGGAGCTGGGCTCTCTCTCCCCCTCTGTACTGACGATTTCCGGGTACGGGTACGGCCAGCCAATCCTACTTGTAGTTACTCGATTACACACACACATATACGTCTGTAGTATTATACTCTGATTACAATGTCTATTTTTGGTTTTTGGTTTTTGTACTGTACCTCCTAAATGTGCACACACTATATTTTATATTTTGCACTCCTATATTTTTGTTTATCTTGATCTATGTAGGTGTTTCACTTTAGTTGTTAAGTGTTTTGATTTTGATTTTGATTTCCATTTTGATTTTGATTTTGATTTGTTTTGTTGCTTTATTCGTGTTTGTTTCTGTTTTACTTACAGACCCTTTAGCATATTTTGATATATACTTTCATACCGATTCGCGAGGCAAGATAGTTTATTCACCGCCCAAGTTGAGATCGAAAGGTACTCGTATTATTATCACTTTATATATATTTCTCGTATGTTTTTTCAGTTACTCGTACAGATGATCGTACCATCGTACTACTAAATAGACATATACATATACATACATATATGCGGATCTCGCCCCAGAGAGCTTTACTCTCCGTGGAGGCTACGGCTATTGCCATTTGGCGTAGTGCTCTATTGCAGTGCCTTTCTGAGACAACTCTATTGATAACAAATATTATTTAGTATGAATTTTAGTTGGAATTTCGATTCCATTTGTCCAATTCCTACTATACGCAGCATTGGTTCGGCTCTCAGCTGCCTTTTAGCTGCCTTTCAGCTGCCTGCTTCCTGTTCAGCGGCCTGCTCCGTACTCCTTGTGGTGGATTGTAACTTTCAGCTCTCAACGTCCGTTGCAAGCTCTTAGGCAGCTGTGGGGTCAAAGTGCGCACTCATTGTGCTCTGGCATTGTTTACAATGACATTTTACGGCTGTTGCAAGTCGTGCCTCAATGCGTGCCTGTGTGTGTGTGTGTGTGTGTGTGTGTGTGTGTGCGTACCTTTTAATGCGCTTAAGTAATGCCTTTTACGAGTATTTCCTTGCAGACTGCAGATTTACAGCCGCTAACTCAACCCACTTTGTGGGCCGATTGTGCCGGATAAGCCTCTGATGCTGGCTGCTGGCTGCTGGCTGCTGACTGTGCCAAAGCCAACTTGCTGCAGCCATAAATAACATTTACTCGCCCCTCTGCATCTCTGACTATCTCTCTCTCTATCGCTGTGTATATATGTGTGTGTGTGTGTGTGTGTGTACCCGTGTATCCGTGTACCCTGTCTACCCTTGACATTTTTACGGCCGACCCACACTCGGCCGGTCTCATTTAGGCCTATGGCGCGGCAGCCATCCCCATTACATATTTCTCTTTTTTTTTTTTATTATGTTTGTCACCTGTCTCGTTTATATTTTGTCAAATCTGGGGGTATATTTATCATCATGACAGGGAAAGCGGAGAGGACATGGGATGCCGAGGCATGGGTGGCAAAACTCTTTTGCTCATTTGTGCAGCCGGCGCAGCCCGTTCTATGCGCATAATCAACTTTTGATATATGCGCTTTTAAATCTCTCGTGTGCGCTCTTTAAAAGCATTTCTAATTAACATATATGCATAAATAATAACCGCAGCAGCAGCAGCATCATCACGTTTCTTTTCTAGTCTAGCTAACGTAAATGGCTGGCACTTATTGCCTGACTGTAGTGTTTTGCTGGAGTCCACCAATTCAAATGGCTGTTACACTTTAAATACAATCGACACATAAATGTACATGCATTAAAACACAAATTTTAAAATAGTAATGCGTCTAGTACAGGTCAAACCAGTTTAGTGACAACACACAATATTTTGAATATATAAAACGCTCTAGTAGGTCAACATCGCTCTTTCGTACTAGATGAATGCAAGCCTATCTGCATATGAATAAGAAACCTTTTGTAAGTGAGTGTGACTAAACAAATGCAAGCGAACTAAAAGAAAAATTATTGAAAAAAAGTCAAACGATTAAACAACGTATAGTCCAATAAAAGTGTTAGTCAATAAAACAAATCGAAATTTATTCAATCATATATTTCCTTTACACTAATATGATATCCTTTCATTTGACAGGCCCGAAACCTGGACCGCCTCGCAACGTGTCCGTGACGGAGATTTCGAACGGTTTCCTCATCACGTGGCAGTCGCCGTTGGAGCGCGCGCACATTGTCAAGTTCTATACCATTAAATATCGCACGGACGCGGAGTGGAAGACGTTGAATCGGGGCCAAATACGGCCGGAGGAGACGCAGTATCTGGTGAAGAACCTGGTTGGCGGTCGCACCTACTATTTCCGTGTGCTGGCCAACTCGGAAAAGTCGTACGAGTCGAGCGATGAGGTGAAATTCCCAGTGCCGGCGCGTGTCAAACATAAAGCTATAACAGCCGGCGTCGTTGGGGGCATCCTGTTTTTTATTGTTGCGATCATTTTATCGGTTTGTGCCGTAAAAATTTGCAATAAACGTAAACGACGAAAACAGGAAAAAGGTAACACAGGCCAAATGCTGTATACACACAAGCACACTTGAAATGGTTTTTAATGATAATTGATTATCATTGCGAGTGATGACAGATGACAAGTGACAATAATAATGATCATGCTGATGATGATGATGCTCTTGTTGTTGTTGTTGTTGTTGTTGTTGTTGTTAATGATAGCAATTATGTTCGCTCAGCCAACTAACTAACTAATGCTACTTACTATATAAACACATTAACTACTAACTGCTTACAACTACTTGCAACTAACTAACGAGTAACGAGTAACTAGTACCGAGTATCGAGTATCAAGTATCAATTATCGATACCTTTTTCACACTGGATAGACATTGGCAATTGGCCCCACGATTACTCGCTCCTAATTGACTTTTAATAACTTGCCTAACTGTTCGCTTGATTGGGCATTAAATGCAAATTGAATAAGTATTTCGTTTAATTAAGATCAATTCGTGCTTGAAGCAATTGCAAGTTTGATTCAGTTTCCTAATTTCTCGGCTTACCACATTGGCAAAATTTCGACAACAACAATGCATTGCGAATTGAATTGAATTAGTTTGTTTACCTCACCGAAAGAGAAGCAAGTGTAAAGTAAATATGAAAGGCATTTGATACTTAATTAACAACAATTATGCCTGTGCGAATAGCTTTTTCGTTTTGATTTTCTTTTCCGTTGTAGTTGTGCAAGTAAAATTGACTTACAATTTATGAGCGAAGTCTCTCTGTAAATACCAGTAAAATGCTTAAGTATCCCTTCAGTTACTCTGATTTCATTTGCTTAGCCTTAGTTTATTTTATTGAATATTCCTTTTTGGTACCTTTGAACCCGTCCGTCCTGTTGTATTGAACCCATCCGACTTTAATCGAGATTCCGTTTCCGTATGGACATTTTTACTTTCTCAACTTTTTCTTTACTGAAAGCAAATGAATTTATCTGTGCTGACCCCATCCAACCCCGCCACCAAGCATATTGATATAAGCCTCCAGATTGAGTTCGTATACATATTCTTTCTTAACGCATGCTCGTATAACTAGCTGTTGGAAATCTTAGCTTAACGTTAAGCAAACCCCAAAACAAGCCTGCAACATAGAGGGGAAAGCCGCAATAGATGACAAACCGACTTTTCGAGCGAAGGGGGGACTCAGCTTTAAGTCTGCTTTCAATCAACCTGAGAGTTTTCATTTACTGATTGAATAACAACTATCCTTAATTTCGGTTTCGATTTATCGTTTAGCTAAGTTTGTATGTTTGGTAAAACCTTCACAAACACTTACACAACACAAACAACAAAAGTCTAAAGCTAAAGAGATTAACAAAATTGCGCATTTGAAACAGATTAATGCAGCATACCATTAAAAGTAATAATTATTTAGTTGCCTTATTGTTTTACGAAAGACCTCTAGAACGAATTACGAATTGCAAATGACAAATGAAAAGAGGAAACGTTAAATATTTTGAAAACCTAGGTCAGGACAAACACCTTTATCAAAATGTTATTTCTGTGCATGTTCTTGGCCAAATCGTCGTTGTTTCTGCCCAGGGCTGAGTTCATGTCGGATAAAGGTGTTTGCAGTGTTTAGAGAGTATTGATCGATATCTATATATATGGAACTACTATATATATAGCGCAATACTGGGCAGACGTTTTTTGTAAACAATTCACGCACAAAGATGGTAAAATCAGGCCCACAATCGATGGCGACGAACCAAAATGAGTGCTAGGACTAGCTCTGAGCAGCAAGTGATCGCGCCATCAATAGGCGCCTTCTGAAGCACTCTTTGAATGCATCGACCGCATTTGAATGCACAAACCCGGAGATTTTGAGCCAGAGTGGCCAATTGGCCACTCTGTGTGTTCAGTGGAGTTGGTCATTATCTCGTTTGTCCATTCAATTTGCCCGGCACATGCAGCGACCCCTCTCACTCTCTACTGAGAATCAATTCGCTACCCAACTAAGCCCCCTGCAACGTCAAAGCAAATCAAAGCAAAGCAAAGCAACTGGGTAAGTTTTTCAAAATCATAATAAATCGATGTCGTGTGTGCAACAACAGATTCCGAGCTGTAATACAAAATCAAACTAAAGGTTATTTTCAGAGAACTATCAAGTGTTACCTCCCACCTCTTACCTCTTAAGAAACACTAGTTTATCACACTGACATCCATTTCATACAAAATTGTGTACCTACTCTGCCAGGGCCTATCGTACCTCACGTTCTCAGTGAATATTAAGCTCATCCATAATCAAGCGTTTACGTATTCTATTCTATTTAACAACCAACCAAACAAACAATCACACCTTCTTAAGTATCTGAAAAGCACCCACAACAGGCGGCACCGCAAAACTCATTTCACGGTCTTCATAATTATGTACTTAATGTCAATAGTAAAGAACAAAAAACTCACTCAACACATTACACTCGTTTATCTGAACTACTTTGAATCATGTTGTTTTCGGCTGTCCCAGTTGCCGGTCAAACTTTTGGCCGACAATGTGGGCAGTCTTCCCATTAGACTTTTCCTTTCACGTTTTCCTCTCATTGTTTTTCCTTCTGTCATCCGTTTTTGTTGAATTGTACCATAATGTCAACTCGTTTTTCGTTCGTTTATGATTTGCAAACAGGCTTGCATACATTTGGTTTTCAGTAACTTCTTTTCGTTGGCACAACTATCAAACTGACCCATTCAAAAGCCATTTCATGTGTCATTGTTTTTTTTTTCCAACATTTCGAAGCCCGATCCTAAATAAAATACTGCGAAAAGCACATGCTATGCATAGTTATGCATACGTATGAATACTCGTATAGGCGCATATATGTACTGTCCGGGAAGTGGGATATACAATGCATACATATATAGTATCGTATGTCGTATGGGCTATATGCGCACTCGAACCGTAGTCATAGGCAACGACGACGAATCCGACTTGCCCCACCTCGCAGGCTTCCACCTAATCCCAGCCAAATTAGTTTGTCCAGCTACCTAATTGGATGTCTCTTTGACCGTGCATATGTAATTGCTAGCCACAAATTAGCTACTAAACTGAACCTATAATAAAACTAACAATTGCATAGCATAGTTTGTGCGTAGCTTGCTTAGTCTAGCCTCTATCGGTGTGTGGGTGTATTGCCTGTACTCTAAGTAATCATCTATTAATCTGCTAAATTTTTAAATTACATTCATACGGCAATAGCGACAGCGACAGCGACAGTGCCAGTGGAATATCTGACAACAACACCACACTCTTTGTTGTTGTTGTTGTTGCTGTTGTTGCTGTTGCTGTTGCTGTTGTTGTCACTGATGCTGTTGGCTGGCATGCAAATTGGCATAACGACCGTGTACCCATGTGTGTATGTGTGCGTATGTAAGCTGAGTACCGACCCATTCCAGTCTATGTGCAACTCTTGGTACATTTGGGTACACGTTTAGGTACATCAGTACACACCTGGCTGAGCCGAGTACCAACCTAGTCAATGTACGTTTAGGTACATTTTGGTACACTTCGAGAATAGTACCGACGGAGCGCCAGTCGAGGCACGTTATGCCAGTTTGTGCTAGTTTTCAGCTGGCCCAAAGTGCTAGGGTACTCGTATCTGATATATGTACCTACATACATACCTACATACATATGTACATCGTGTGTACGTATATGCATTCATATGTGGACAGCGTATTGTGTAAATGGTAGTGGATGCGTCTGTATATGTGCCTGGCTCGCACTGGCGCACATATACACACGCGCTCGTAAATATAGTGTGTGCTTGGTAGCTGCTGTACGTATTTTATTTACCGGATAGGATGGCTCACGCTGCACGCCAAATTAATTGTAGAAATTATACGTTTACAGAGTTCAACATGGTAGCTTGCAGGATAACAGATGCTCGTAACATTGCAGCCAATAATCATCATTTGCACAATCGCAGTACGGGCTCCATATCCTCTGGTCAAGTGCCTTTAAAAAAGTGAGTACTCCGCCCCCAGGCTAGACCGTAACCGAATATACATATGAATGAAACTCAGCTATGAGTCCACCACGTATCAGATAACTAAATACATCTAAATTTCTAACTTCCAACTGTCTCATGCGCCCACTAAACCAACTAATAACCAAACACTGATTGGCCTCTGCCATACACCTACTACATCTACTTGAACTACTTCTACTTCTTCCACTGCCACTGCTGCGACCAATAGCAATACTGAACACTATCGTGATTATGAAAGCGTTTTTATAGTTCCAGGTCCATCCTGTCATAATCAAAATCGTAAGCAATGTCTTCTATACTATACCAATATTTTCTCTAGTTCAGTTCCACTTTCTGTTCCGTTCTGTTCAGTAGGCTAGACTTTGATTTCTATTTGCATTTATTGTTTCTTTGCGTATTTATTGAATGTGAATGTGCGAATATTGTGCGGATATTAACTGCGTTGGTTCTTCAATTGGGCAGGTACAAACAAACCCGAATATCAAGTCTAACTGCAATACTCATTGCCATATTGCACTGGATCTGGCCACCCGACCGCTGCACCAACTGCCACTCCATCTACAGCTCACCCAACATTCACGAAGATGTTGTGCAGGACGAAGGGAAGAGGCGGTCCGCACAGCTCGGCTACGACAACAGCATCGAGAACTGCGTCGACGTGGTCGACGGCGCGCTCTTCGAGCGTCGCAACAGCAACGGATCCCAGAAGTCCTCCAGCGATGACGGCGGCTTCCTCTCGCGCCGCAACTTCATCACGGCCCGCGCCTCCTGGCGGCGTCCACTGGTCGCCTCATCCAGCCAGGTCAGCTTGCAGTCGGCAGCCGACTCCGCACGGGGTTTCCTTAACGGCTTGGGCGGCCTGCTGAAGATTGGCGGGGCTGTCAAGCAGCCGTCCGGGGATGAGGCTGTCACTGGCGCGAGATACCAGAACGTGCACAACATCTACAGGAACATGCAGCAGAACTCGGCGAGCAATGGCCCTCTGCACATCAACACGATCAGCGGCAGCCTGGGCCAGCAGCTGATGTCGCCCCAGCTCTACACACCGTCTCGTGCATCGCGCATCTTCTCCAGCTCGCCGGCCAGTACTCCCGGCCACAACCAGCTGCACCAGCACCAGCACCAGCACCAGCATCCGCACCAGCATCAGCTCTTATCCTATAGCGCCGGCTATCCGTCGCAGCACACGCACTTTAGCGATCTCAGCACCGTCTATCCCAACTCCGCGGAGCGTTCACTGCCGACATCCCACATCAGCGGCGCCGGCAACCTGAGTCGCTATCGCTACCATTCCCAGGAACTGCCGTCGCTGCGCACCATCCAGGAGGAGACGCGTCGCCAGCAGCCGTACCACCAGACGCAGCAGCCACTGGAGGATCATTTCGTGCCCCTGCAGCTGCCCTCGCCGCCCTCGTGGCGCAACTACTACCAGACACAGCTGCCATATCAGAGCTACCGGCCGCGCACCCGCTGGTATCCCCGGCACTACTCTCGGCTCTTCAGCCGGCAGCAGCACGAGCTGCTGTCGCCTCTGCCGGACTTGAACCTCTCGCTGCGTGGCTCGGCCAACGCGGCTGGCGTGGGCCTGGAAGCGTCGCCCGAGTCTCGCTCCAGCTCCAGTGGGTTCGGCTCCAAGAACACCTCCAACCACCCGGGCAGCACGAGCGAGTGGCGCCTTTTGCCACCCTATCGTCCGCCGCCGTCGCCGCCAAAGCACTCGGCATACTTTGGTCTGAACATCGCTGCTACGGGTAGCCAGCAGGCGCAAGCCCAAACCCTGGTGCCGGGGCAGCTGCAGCAGCAGCCGTACCACTACTCCTATCTACAGCCGAGTCCGCCATCGGCCGGGCTACCGACGCCGCCGTACACCATGTCGCACTGGCTGGAAATGATCTCACGACTGAATGCAGCCACGGATAGCAATCTGCCCAGGTCCTGCCCCGTGGACGTGGGCAGTGTCGATGGCCACTACGAATTCGACCCCGCCACGCCGACGCCCAGCGCCTCTACGCCAACGGGCGGCGTTGGCCTGCTTCGCGATGATCTCAATCTACACATAGACACACATCACTATCCGCACCACAGTCATCATCATCACCACCACGCGACGTCCTTCCACCAGCATCCCCATCACACTCTCGGCCCGTTGAGTGGCAGCTTGTTGCATGCCTCCACTGCGGCTGCCGCCTCCACCGGTGGCTCGGCTACCTACGGAGCCTCCACGGCTCGCAAGCTGCGCAGCCTGCCCCGCTACGACAATGTGGAAGCGCGACTCCAGGCCATGCGAGAGGAGTTCTACGCCTACCGCAAGCGCCAGTCCATGCAGCGCACTAGTGGCCCAGAAATCGAGAGCGTGTGCTGACGACAGACAACAGACAACGGACAGCAGACAGCGCGAATGTGACCGCAGAGTAAACAACAACTACACACACAGAGACAGAGTCTTGCACATGTACACCCATAGAATATATCTGCACCAGCTTAGGCACAGAATGAATAAACCGGCAGCAGCAGCAGCAGCAACAGCAGCGCAGCAGCAGCAGCAGCGCAGCAGCAGCAGCAGCCATAACAACATGCAATCGAAGTCGACCGCAGATTAGATGATATCTATCCAGCAATAACAAATCTCACATCGTATGTTACCCATGTTAGAACCTAATCGTCATACTATGAACTACAAGTATTTAATGCCACATACAGACGGCCCCCAAAAAGAAAACCAGCAATTAGTAGTTTTTTATGATATATAGAGCAATCGAAGAACGGAAAACAAAATCGAAAAATACCAGTATAGGACACCCAGAGAGGAGATAAATTTTGTACATATTAAATACATTCAATAATGATATACACATTATAAGAAGGCACGCGAGCAAAATATGATAGCAACGTTTAAGTATAATATTTATGGTAAAAACCTATAGCAATTATGAAACACATATTATAACTTAAAACTCAATTTACATATATGAATTGATTGAATTGAACACAATATGCAAATGAAAATATTATTTATAAACAAACCGAAAACAAATGAAATGATGTATTAGATATTTATATACCGTATGGTAAAGAATAGGCGATACAGATTGATCTGTTACAACATCAATTACCAATTAAACAAATCCACAAACGTAAGCGTACATTATGTTACATTAACACTAACGTAAATTAAAGCGGAATATATGATAGCGATTAAGTCTTTAGTTATTAGACTAAACGATCAAACGAAATGTTAAAATAAAAGCTATAAATACTCTGAAAAATTACATATAGACAAATTGTTTTATAATTAAATTATTGAATGCAAAAAACAAAAAAAGATGAAAACTTAACAGTTTATAAATTATTACAAACGAAAAAAAAAGTGAATTATAACTGCTGTATATATATGTATATATACATATGTATATGTATATGTATATGTTTACTGTTGAGCTACACACAAATAATTAACTCGAAAGATATATTTATTGAAAACCCAAATACGTTTGCCAGTACAAGTATAGGAAAGTACTTAAATCCACTGCAACATGTTTCACACAACAGCAACATTAACAGCAACATCCACAGTTGAGGCAGCTGGCTTAACAGTATGTTACTTAACATTTATTAAACTTCTGATACTAATTGAAACTAAAAAGGAAAACAGAGAGCGGCTTTGAGTTGTTCGTGATTGGATATTGGATTCGTATTGCATTGTGTTCAACAGATCGATAGATATACAGGAGTTATATGCCGATTCCGATTCAGATTCAGATTCAGATTCAAATTTAGATTCAGATTGAGATTGTGCATAACTAACTATGACAGCTACAATTTACCAACTTATTATCAGCCTCCTCCTGTCCTCCTGTCTCTTATCTGCCTGTCCATTGTGTTCAGTACGTGAGAGCTATGTTTCGTTTAAGCTAATGAGGTGTTTGATGAATGAGTTTCAGTTAATATTACGTAAATACTTGTTAATGATAAACTTGTCTGAACAAAACAAACAAATTGTACGGAATGGTTTGACACAACTTGACGCCAAAACACTGCCAGAGCGAAAATGAAGAGAGAAGAAATGAATGAAATGAGAGATGACGATGATACCGTGTCTATAATGTATGTAAATTACAAAAAAAAAAAAAAAAAAAAAAAACCAAAAAAAAAATTAATAATATATATATACTATATAATATAAACACAATTTAATCAAATCGTTGAGCAGCAGAAGAAAACAATTAAAACGAAACTAAAAATATTTAAAGTAAATTGACTCAAATGATCTCAGAATAATTATTTGTTAACGCCTTTCCCCTTTTGCAAACTTCAATTCGAATAATTCCCCAATAGGTCCCGTCGTGTCAGCGTTGATTTCCACTAAAGTTATTGCGAGAGGCTCTTGTCGAAATGGTTTCTTATTTTATCAAGCAGAAATCGAAAATCGTAACTGAATTGAATATATACTTATATATATATACTTGCTAATGTTATTGCACAACGAGGTTCGATTATTGTAAATGCTAACCGAGAATATTAAGATAAGTTGACTTTTGTATCGAGTAGGACGGAAAGCAAACAGCATAGACTCTCGCTCATACACACACGAAGGAATGAATGAAGCAGGAAAATTAATTAATAACACAATATAAAATACGTATTGTTAACTAGAACGCAATTAATGACTTAATTGAGCATTAACAAAAGACAAAAGACAAAAGAATCCAGTAAAGCAAAAACAAAAGGTAAATTAACAATAAAAGTATGCCGTATTAATATGTATTAAATTTTAATTGAAAACTGAGCAGGGCATCGAGAGATGCGCAGATGCGAAAGGTAGTGAAAACACATATACACGTTAAGTGACGGACTTAAACAACAAATTATATATACATACATATATATAAACAATTATTTATATGATATAAATTACTACAACTACTGAATTAAACGGCATGTACATTAAGTAAAATGAAAACAAAATTAACAAATAATTAACTCGTAAGTAAATCAAACGCTTTAGTCTGCCACTTTGATTTTTGGACAAGGTGCGTCAGTCAACTTCAACTTTCTCGACTCGAAACAAAACCAAAACCAAAAAAAACAAACAGAAATCAATATGAAAAACTTTAAGCAAACATAACTATCGGAGGACAAAACAGTAACTGTTTCTTCTCCTCTTTCCTTCTCAGCATTCCTTCCTGCCATTCTTTCCTACCTTCCATTTGCACCTCTCTTCGGGCTACCTTCAGCTAGCGTTCACACACTCGTATCATCAATATTCGCTTTATTCCAAACCTATTTCATTCCAACAACAACAACAAATTTCCCCAGCATTTTCAGCATATAAACACGTACAACAAAAATCAGTTTAGAACGAAATATATTGTAATTAACACAAGACACAATTATAAAAACAAATTAGCAAAATGAACAAAATTTTTAAACAAATAAACTTAAAAAAAAAAACAAAAAAACGATTTGAAATTGATCAAATAAAACAATAGAGAAGTGTCTTTTTATTACTCCGCTACTTATGCATTGGGTGCAATCACCTTTTGACCCCGACAACTCGACAACCCGGAAGCTAGAACCTGTGCCGCCCCTTGATACGCTCCATCAATTAGTCAGCGCTGCAGTTTTCACACACAGCAGCAGCAGCGGCATCGACAGAGCTGCTCCTCAAATTCATAACCCACTCGCTGGCTCAGCGAAGGCGTTGATTAACGTCCAACTAATTGAATTGGAATTCACGAAAATGCAATAGAAAACAGCGTCCCAATTACCAAGCTGGTTAAACGTCGATGAAAGTGAATTGTGAGCGAATTTTAATTAGAGCAGCCACTGAGCTCAGCAGCTGCGTGGGCGTATGTCAAATGTCAAATTTGGAAGAGCGCGGCCAGCCTCGCCTGACATGTGAAAGTGGAGTGTGTGTGTGCGTGTGTGTGTGTGTGTGTGTAGCTCAGTTGTAAATGCGAGCACATATGTATGTACATAGATGTGTATCTCACTACAACTGCTCTATAGCATGTACCTTTATCTGTATATATGTGTGTGTGTGTGTGTGCATGTAGGCATGTTGACAAAATCATCGTCGCGCGTAACAGACCAGAATGCTCTGGCTTCTGATCGCACTTTGTTTTGTTTTTCTATTTGCTCAGTTTCAGTCGAGCTTCTCCAGTCGTCGCGTTCAGTTGGCGAGAGCGCAGACCCCTTGTTCAAATTGCGACTTATTGCGCAGATAAAACGCCGCGCGGATCACATTACGAGCAGACGAGCTGCCATAATACATAATACGTTGTGCTTGAGTGAAGAGTGACGAGTGAGGAGTGAAGCGTGCAGATTGAAGAGTGAAGGAGCGGCGTGCGTAGACTCAATTGACCTGTTTTCTGTTCAACTGCCTTTCAATTAGACATCGCCAGGGAAATGCTGTGGCTCGACAGCCGAAAGCCATGCCGCCACTAGTGGTTAGCCAGTGCAGAGTGCAAAGCTAAGCTACCCCTAATACAAATATACAAACGTGTGTTCTGCAAAATGCCAAAGGAGAGCAACGAAATGCGATCGAGCCTCGAGGCGGAGGCGGAGGCGAACTGCCATGGGATGTCAACTGCCAATGTCGTAGGAGGAGGCAAGCAGCTGCTGCTGCTGCTGCTGCTAGTGCTGCTGGCGCTCTTAATGAACACATCCTGTGTGGCATGCGCGCGCGATCATCGCAAACAAACAAATCTGGAGGCCAAAGTCGGCTCGCATGTTGTTTTCAATTGTTATATAGATTTCCCATACGACTCGCCCATACCTTACATTGTCCACTGGAGCAAAGACGTAAGTTGAGCACTCTCCTGATCCATGCTAAGCTATGCGTGCCCAACAGGTCGTATGCGCGATTTTCCTTGCACTGTAAATATCGCCCATACGAACAGTTGGTCAGCATTCACACCCACCATTGTATATACATATGTATGTATGTTTTGAATCGTTTACGATCTCTCGCATCTGCTGCCACACGCCAGTCCACACGCACTTTAAAATTAAATTGTCGAAATTATTAATTTATCATACACCATACACACACACACACATAGCATCGCACTCGTGGGTGGTCTCAATGGGCGGCTGGGAGAGTGGCGTGGGATGCTATTCGCATGGTTAGCCTTAATTGCAACGGCTGGGCGGTCCGCAGCGAAACTGTGCAACAGTGCAACAAAGCAACGGGGCTCTCACATTCATTAAAAAGGGACTTTATGGCTGGCCGATGAGTGTGCGCGACCTTAAATGCACATGCGAAAGGGATGCACGGAGCAGACGACCCCAACTGTCCGTCCGTTCGTCTGTCCGTCCGCCTGCACATGCACACTCGATGCGATGCAACGTATCTGTATTAAATTGAAATTAAATTTGCGCGGTGCGCTTTAAATAATTCCATTCCTTCAAAGTGTGAACGTGAAGTGCGACATCAAAGAGGAGCGCAACAAAAACAGCATCAGGCGAACTGAATGCTGCAGACTGCAAACTGTTGAAATAAATTTCAATTGCATTCAATCGAATTGAATGGTTGGCATTTTGTTGACAACTGTGAGTAATGCAATTAAATTCAATTGCGAATTATTTGCAGGAACGCACGCTTGTATTTAAATCAAGTAAATTACTATTCAGTTCACACTCACGCGCAACCCCCAACCCCCAACCCCTACACACAGCCCCGCTCCCCTCGACCCTCAGCCCCTGACTAGTGCTAGGGGCTCGCATTGCCAGCGCCTCTCTGCTGTCTGCAATCTGCTTCATCTGCCGTCTGTCGTTTGTCGTCATCTGTCTGCCGCCTCTCGCAAAATGTTTTTAACTATTTGGATGCTTGCTTAATTTGCTGGCACTTCTCACACAAACACACACACACACACACACACACACGCATACACATACAGAGTTCAGTCTGGTTTTGTTTTTTCACTCTTTTATTGTATTGTATTAATGCAGAAAATTCCACTCGGTCAACGGGTCATGATGTCATTTTGATAGATTCACTTTAATTGCTCTCGCATCTTTTTTCCGCTCTCGCGCTTCGGGCAAGCGCCACAGTTTACCAAATATCAGATGAACTAATTAACTCAGGCCAGCCATTGGGTAAACTCGAAAAGTCAAACTAAATCTGAATTTCATTTGATTCTGTTTACTCATGTTTCAAGGCCGACTGGGACTGCTTTGTCCGATTGGTTGGGTTTTCATATTATATTTCACTTTGAATTGTGGAATTCTTAATTTGGTTATTATATTCCTATTTCAAATGTGTGGACATATGAATAGAAAATCTGATCAGACAGGGGGTGATTTTTTAGTAATCTCAATTTAGAAATAGGAAGAAGATGGTGTGGCAGACCCTATAAAGTCTATTTATAGTCTAGATCACGACGAGCTGAGTTGAGCCAGCCTTCTGCGTCTGGCTGTCTGATGTGGGTCCTCTCTAGTAAAGTATGCCAAATAATACCTGGAATGCATTGATTGAATATTGCCTAGGCTGCTTTGTATTGTTTGGTCGAGATCTGCGCATAGCTAAATAATTGAAATTTCCGATTCGTCGAAAGTTATCTAAGACCTGAGGCCTTGTTGTTGTTGCTGCTCATATGCATAATGCCAGTTATGATTCTTTTTGGGCAGCCTCTGCGCCCATCTGTGCTGCCCACAGTGATTGAACGATAAAAAAAAAATAAAAAAAACATATTTATGCAAATGCCCATGTGTGTGTGTGTGTGTGTGTGTGTGCAATCAAAAACTACTCTTCACGGCCATTGCGAATTTTCGCGCACGTAGACGAGCGGCAAAAAAATTACCGGATAAATCAAGTTACGTTTGTAATTTGTTAGATAATGTTGATAAATGTGCGCTGAGGCAGCAGATGGCGACGCCAGTTGACACACACCCACACACCCACACACTCACACACACATACAGCTGGGTGTACTTGGACTCCCTCCCGGGTGGCTTCAAGTAGAGACCGAAAATGATGCAACGCGCAGCCCTGTCTCCCAGTGACAATCTGGCGGCTAAGCGCTGACTGACATTGATGCGCCATCCGGATTCCTCGGCGAATTCAATTAAAGGCGTATAGTCGACAAATAATGTCAATAGATCGCGAGCAGCGCGCAATTGGAGCTATCAAATTGCATCGGGCCTGACACTTGCTGCGGTCGCCAGCTATCAATAACCAACCGACAGGCAACCAAATCCCTAGCATGCGGTTTATTAGTCGATGACTGGCCCACCTGTGCGCCTGCTCACCTGTCCGCCCATCCGACTGGCCGCACAAACAATGCAGGCGTGAAATGTAATAAAAAGAATATTGCTTCGATTTAAGGCGGGACGCGGGGCAGGGCGGGGCAGGGCAGGGCAGGGCACTGGGTTTTGCAGCATTTTAATAATTTTAATTTAGCCTCGCTCCTGGCGCGTGTTTGCCCAGCGCCTATCCAAACAGCATCCGCCGTTTTTTCGCCCAACCAATTAATTTCGATCTGGTCACAATATACACATATTTCACAAATATTGACAAATCTATTCAACTTTAATTAAAACGAAATGCGAAATTCTAGTATTCAGTTACAATTTTTCAAATTCAATTTAGCTGCAAATGAAGAGGCTTCAATTGGTTTCAAACTAATTCAGTTGAATGTCAAAAAGTCAACAAATTATAATAATTATACAATGATAATAATTACATCGTGGTTAAGGATATGCACTTACTATACGCACTTTTTGTGGCAAGACTTTTGCTTTTGCTTTTGGTTTTGCTTTTGCTTTTGCTTTTGGTTTTGCTTTGGCTCTGCTTTGGCTGTCTCTGCCTCAGCGAAGGGCGCTGCCAGCTGTGCGCGCAGCGGGTGTTTGCGAAAATTATAATGCTGTATGAATGCTCAGATATTGTTCTATATGTGCTACGTAAACAATCACACACACACACACACTCGCACTCGCACACGCACACGCACATGCATCACAAACTGTTACATTGTCAGGGCTGCCACTGCGTTCAATTATGTGCTGCGTGGGTGCGGATATCTGTCTATATGCATGTGTGTGTGCTTGTGTGTGGGGTGGGTGTTTGTGTGTTGGCCATACATGATTTATAGCGGGAATTGTAATTGTAATTTTATCAGCAAATCGAATCATAATGATTGCCGAATTGCATTGCATTTCATATAGATTGAATCACACCCACACACACCCACACACACCCACACACACACACACACACATACTCACAAATTCCCCAGAATAGTTATTCACTTTCATCATCATTTCATCTCTGCTCGTCTGTCGCAGAACAAGAAGATCTTCACTTGGTACGAAAATGAGACATCCACAAATGAGCTATTCAATGGGCGGCTGCACCTGGTCAGCCAGCCAGGTGACTTCGGCAGGGCCTCGATCAATCTGACTGCCATACGCGAGTCTGACCAGGGCTGGTACCACTGCCAGATCATCTTCCCCAATCGCTCGCCCAGCGTGCGCAACAATGGCACGCGCTATCACCTGGCCGTGCAGGGCGGCTCCCTGATCAAAATTCCGCCCGTGAACCAGACCATTATGGAGGGCCAGACGGCGTTCTTCCACTGCGTGATGAAGTATCCGGACAGCTCGCAGGCCTCCTGGTACAAGGATGGCGTCCTGCTGCAGGAGGTGCAGGACCTGGTCCGTCGCTCCTTCATGGGCCCCGACGGCAGCCTCAGCATTGACCCGACCATGATGAGCGACCTGGGCGAGTACGAGTGCAAGGTGCGAAGCAACGAAGGCGAACTGCAAACGGCCAAGGCCTTTCTCAACATTCAATGTGAGTGATCCGAGATCTGCTCAGATCTGTCCGAACTCTCTCTAACTGCTCCTCCTCCACTGTGAACAGATAAGGCCAAGGTGATTTATGCACCGCCCGAGGTTTACCTGCCCTACGGCCAGCCGGCCGTGCTCGACTGCCATTTCCGTGCGAATCCGCCGCTGAAGAACCTGCGCTGGGAGAAGGACGGCCTGCTGTTCGACTCGTACAACGTGCCCGGGGTGTTCTACAAGATGAACGGCAGCCTGTTCTTCTCCAAGGTGAACGAGAACTATGCTGGCAGCTACACCTGCACGCCCTACAACGACCTCGGCACGGACGGGCCCTCGCCCATCATTAGCGTAATTGTGCTGCGCCCACCCATATTCAGCGTGACACCGAAGGCGATTTACATACAGAAGCTGGGCGAGACGGCCGAGCTGCCCTGCGAAGCCATCGACCGGGACGGAAACAATCGCCCCACCATTGTGTGGAGTCGGGTAAGTTCGGACTCTCCATCCCCTTGCCTGTCCCTCCCCTTTCTGCCTGACCACCACCTGGCTGGCCTTGCTGCAGTTCTGCTTGATTGCATTTTGAAATATGCATGCTCCACGCACACATTGTGGAGTGTGGACCAATTCAACGTTTCGCATTCGCATTCATTTTCTGATTTTAACTAATTTCTAACAGAAAGATGGCCTGGCGCTACCAGTGGAGCGGCACAGCTTTAGCGGCGGCAATTTGACCATCACGAACCTGGTCGAGACGGACCGGGGCATATATGAGTGCTCGGCGACCAATGAAGCTGCAACAATAACTGCCGAAGCCGAGTTAATGATTGAGAACACGGCGCCACGCCCCCCGTACAACCTGACGGCGAACAGCACGGAGACCTGCATTACCATACGCTGGCAGCCAGGTGAGCAGCATTAGCTCTGTCCGAGCAATACCTCCACATACCCTGCATACCCTACACTTTGCCCACTTCACTATAGGGTATCTGCGACCCAATCTGGAGTACACCGTCTGGTACCGCCTCAGCGATGCGCCGGAATGGCGTACGCTGCGCGTCCTCGAGAAGACCCAAATGGAGGCCACCGTGCAGCACCTGCTGCCTGGACGAGAGTACGAATTCATGGTTCTTAGCCAGGACAAATATGGCGATGGCATGTTCAGTAAACCGTTCCGATTCCAAACAAAACGTAAGTACAATTTATCTCAATCGATTTATTTTTTGATACAATTTGTGGGAGACGAGGGCCAGAAGTGCGTCTATAAAATAGAAAGGGAGGGAGAAAAAAGAATAACTAATTATTTTTACTGCACATTAAAGTTTTCACATGAGCTTTGAATTGCGCGCCTTATGGGCAGCACTTGACAAGCGATGCACATTATTGTTGTCTCAGTCGCACACGCTTTACTCACCCACGGCCAGCAAGAGTGGAACTCTATGCAAGTGAGACAGGGAGAGAGCACTATGTATAGGCTTACGCATGAACATGTTAAATTCGATTCAAAAAATATTCTTCTGCTGCAGCATCGCCGCAAGGATCAGAGTTGGATGCACAGCAATTGCAGCACCAACAGAGCCGCACATCGGCCATTGGGGGGTTGGGTGCACCCTGGAACCTGAGTGTGCTGAGCACCCCTCAGGGCTGGCTGCTGCACTGGGAGCACCCGACAGTGGGCCTTGAGACGCTGCGCCACTATTCCGTGCGCTGGTGGAAGGAACCGGAGCATTTCCTCATCGGCACTGCTGAGACCTTCGACAACTTCTACCAGCTGCGGTATCTAAAGGAAGACGTCTCCTTCAAGATACAAGTGCTCGCGGTCGGCGCTGATAACCAAGAAGTCGCGAGTCCCGAGCTATTTCTCGAAGTGCCCTCGCAGCGCAAGATGCGAGCTCTGATAATTGGCAGCTCGGTGGGCGTTATATTTCTACTCTGCGCTCTGTGCGCTTTTTTATACGTGAAACGTAGCTGCCTCCTCCACTTGTTTGCCCGAGGCAACGCCAACGAAGGAGCCAGCTGCGATGAGGACACAGCCGAGAGCGGCGACTGCGACAGCGACCAGGAGCGAGACAGCAACAAAATACGCACCGCCTCTTGAGAGATGCAGATCACGTGGATCTTCCAGCAAGGCAGCAGAAAGTCAAAGCAACACTTGAGCCAGGACGACGATGGGGACGATGGGGAGGAGGAGAATGGATTGTAGAATAACACATTTGCCGATGATTTATAATACTGATTTATAATTTATTTCTAGTTTCTAATTGTAAAAATAAAATCTACTAATTTCTTAATGTAAAGCTGAACTTTTGAGCATCAGATATTAAACTCGGATGAAATTTAAAATACGATTTTGAATTGACCGCCTTATGGGCAGCACTTTGAAGTGGATATCCTATAGCTCAGTCTCTTTCACACATACTACTCTCAAGGGCGAGCAACACGTTGAAGTACATCAAGTGACAGAAGGCGATGGCAATATAGGCAAAAATTTTAATGAGCGAAAGCTTTTAGAATAAAGCTTCGGCCATTTGAATTTAATGAAAGCTTTAACGTGTATACGAGTTATTCGTTGCGTTGATTTTTGAATGGATGAACCCAAGTTATATGTAATATTCAAAACACTTTGAATAATACTGTCATTATATAATCTTATGTTTCCCATAATCGTCATTTGCGAATAATACTTTATATATCTATAGTATAAGTGTATATTTACATGCGTACGTTTTCTTTTATGATATCGGACTCTGTATGAACTCTATTATCGTCACGTTCATCTTTGCTCCAATTAGCTGTAACTTTCGGAATAATTGTTATTATATACGCCTTAAAATGAAGCCTATTTTATATGGATACAAACTACAGGTTTTGATTTTTATAATATTCCCCGATTCTCTTTTATTAATATCCAATATGCATTCATTGTTTATTTGTAATCTAAGTTCACATTTAGCTCTGAGTAACACGGGCATACATGCTATTAGCTCATCGGTCTGAGTTGTATATAATTGGGTGGTACTTGAGAGCCCTCACTCACTACTTGACTTCAGCTTCGTTTTCAGTTGCAGGTTCGGTATCGGATTAGTTAACTACGACAACTCATTCGGAACTGAATAAGTTTTAGGGCGTGATAAAAAAAACGTAATGCTAATTAGTCAATTCCAGATATTGGATGCCAAGTACATTGAGGCTTGTTAAAAAAAGTTAGCAAGCATTTTTGTATTAATTGCTGCCATTATGATGGTCGTCTCCAGTTCAGGCCAAAGCGCCGCGAAGAGGGAAAAACACCTGGTTGCACCGGCGAGTGGCAATGCAACCAATTGGGCTTTATTGCCGCATGGACCAAATGCCGTGCACTCATAGCTATTTGGCCTCATCCGCTGCTGCTGCTGCTGCTGCTGTTCAGACTATTAATGTTCAATTCATTTAACCCACTTAACCGCCAAATGTTTTGCACTCGCGATGCTTTGATGCCGCTATCAGAGTCAATCCGACTCTGCCACGCATCGAATATCGCGATATGCATATTGTTTTCAAGGGACTGAAAGATCGCATGATATGCATCATCGTATATCAGCTTCTAGGCCCAATTGCACAACATTTCCAATCGGAAATACTACTATATTCACACTCTCAAACGGAATAATGGATTGGACTCCCTTTCGCTATGTATGTAGTTGGAATAGTGGAATTTTACCATATCCAAAGAATATGAAAGGTAATGGGCCATTTTACGTAAGGTTACGATAAGCCTCGCTTTCGATTGAAGGAAGGGATGTCGCGCAACAGCTAGAACAAATTTTAATTGATAAGAATTAGAGCTGAGCTGCGTTTCACTTACAAAAAACAGATTTTATGAGAATTCCTATTCACACACACACACACACACACACACACACACAAATCAAATATATTCAATGCTAAAAGCTTTTCCCTAGAAACGCGTGTGCGATTCGGGCGGGTGTGTGTGTGTGTGTCTGTGAGTATGCAAGGACATATGTAGGTATGTACGTATTGTTATTGCTTATGTATGAGTGTGTTACATGCATAAGTCAGGCTTGCTCACTCCGAACTTTGGCCACTGAGGCTGAGAGTTAGAATGATATATGTATGTAGTATGTGTTGCTTTGTGATCGTTATAAATGAGTGCGAGTGTACTCAGACGAATTGCTCATGCGATTACTCTGCCGCAAATCGGAATTGTTTTTGTTTTGAATTTGGATTTTTATTCATGTCGATCGAGACGTGCTTTGTTTTCTGTCAACCCAGCGGACATTAAGCAGTTCAAAGATCGCTATGAAATGGCAGACAGGGCAATATCAATATTTCACTGAAAATGCTATGCATTTACGAGGGTAGTTTCAACACTTCGACCTAACGAAGAGTGCATGTACATACATACATATGTACATATGTATGTATGTATATGAATATGAAGAAATCCCATGTTAGAAGATTCGCTTTAATTTCTATATTTCTATAGTCTCTAACTATGTATTTAGTTATTAAGTTGTGTTCTCGTTAAAATCGAGAACTTTTTAGACTAGCCCGTGCAATATCGTTTCGCTTAAAGTTTGCTGCAATTGAAGCCGTTGCAAGTGCGGCTGACGCATAGCCCAACGCATAGCAAACGACGCGTCGGGAGCCAACACAGCGGGCAGACAAAGAAGAAACCAGTTTTGAGTGCAGCTGCACTCAACCCAAGTGCAGCATGGGAGACGTTTGTTTTCTGTTTATCATCAGCTGTTCGCAGTCAGCTGAAACACATACACGCACACACACACACACATGAAGATACACAAGTGTGACATGCGCTGTGCGCAGACTGCAGCAGATTATTTTGGCACGCACATACATACATACATACATACAGGGGCAGGGCGGTTACAGCGTGGCAAGCAATTGTGACGACGCAACAGCAGCAGAAGCTAAACCATTCTATGGAGCAAGAGCTGTGACCACGCGCTCTTGCTCTCTCTCGTTCAGTCTTTCTCACCCGCCATTGACGAAACTTACGTGTCGTGTTTTCGTCGTACTTGCTGCTCCCCCACATGTTCAATACGGACACACACACACGCATGCACACATATCCGATTCACATACATAGCTAACTGTTGAAGAGAGGATGGGAGAGAGGGCAGAAAAAGACAGACAAAGAGCGACGCTGGGTAGCTTAGCAGCAGCATTAGCAGCGCTCACAGTTTCAGTTCTTTTTCGTTCGCGGTGCGCTCAAGTTGTTTGTCCGAACTTCGCTGGGGGAACTCGTCGCGTGATCCGCCGAAGGAAACACGTTTCGTACCTTGTTCAGCCACCTGTGCTGTGATGTGCTGAGCTGTCTCTTAAATTAGACTAGGAACTAAACAGTTGCGATTCCTCTGGAGGAGGCAGCAGCCTGCTTGATATGCTCTACTGGGTGTGCTCCGCAGTTCCGGAGTCCGCTGTTCACATCGCAGTTTAAACAAAAACAATTACGTATTCAAAGTGAGAGAGACGCAGCATAGAAATAGAAACAAAAGCTCTTTGTGTGTGTGCTTCACCAACAGCCGAATTTATATAAAATACTTGACAATAAAGTGAGCCTAAAATAAAGCAGTGAGCATCTCTAACAAACGGCCGACCGAAGACAGGGAACGTATCTGTTGTTGAGAGTGTGGCAAAAAAAAAAAAAAAAAAAAACAAAAAGAGAATCAGAGAAAAACAAGTTTTATGCGCCAGCAATTCTTGGAACTCGTGTATTGTTATTAAGGTGAGCTACGGCTGCAAACTAAAATTTTAGTGAAACAATTCGAAAATTTTCAATTGCGTTGCGAGCAGCTTCGCTCGGCTCAGCTGCTGCTGTTGTTTTATATGCTATTACGCTGCAAGAGGTGGTTGCTGCTTTGCAAGTTGCAACCCCCTCCGCGGGTAAACAAAATGCAGTCGACCCCTGACCTGACCACCCTCTGCCCCGTGCCACCACCAGCTGCTGGACTACTTCCCCCTCAGCTTGAGCTGGCTGAGATAAACAGTTCTGCTAGCTCCATCCACATCCACATACACATACATATACATATATTCAACGCGCTGCCATGGAAACAGTTTCTTTAAATATATAAAGAACTACATACAATAGAAACAATAAAAGAGCATATGTATCTTTAAGTGTATATGTATCTTTCATGCTTCTGTATCTATTGAGCGCGCGTGCGTTCTCAGTTTGATACTCTCTCTCTCGTGCCCGCGCTCTCTCTCTCTCGCTCTCTCAGTCTGTCTATCTGCGTTTGTTGCCGAGAGGAATTTGGCAAAATATTTTTATTTAATTGTTTACGGTCGCCATTTGCTTATGAATATTATGCCATTTATAAATATGTGATTAAAGCCTCGTGCCACGCTATTCGGGAATATGTCTGGCTGTGTCTATGTGCATATTCGAAAAGTTGGATGTTAGCGCACCCCCTGCTTGTGCCACTAACCCACTTCTTGCGGCTTAAGGTAGGGCAGTTGCCCACGCACCTAGCGCTCCAGTTCGAACGATAAGTTTAGGGCTTCTGAAAGGCTTCTGTCACGATGAACATACTATGATTGACAGATTCACAGCCGCAGACGGGCTCTATCTCTAGTGGCAATGGCTTATAAATCAGGCGGCAGGCCAGACGGAAGCCTATTAAACATAAAACACCTGCGTCTTAACAGTTTAAAGGCAATTATTACATATCTGCGATTAGGAGGAGGAGAGGGCTGAAGGCAGAAGGCAGCCGAATGGCTCCAGCTCGACGTGCTTATCACAGTCATCCCTAATCGCGGAGGCAAACAAATCTGTAATAAATTTATATGTAGAGGCGGGCACTCTATATAAATGTTTTATAATCTATATATGTATAAATATATTTATATATGCTTTCGAAAAAATAGCGAAACGGTTCCGCACAACTGCAATCTTATCGCATCAGCCACCTGCCAAAGCATCCGACGGGTGCAGCTAAACCCAGAACTCCTGATCATTGTCACACGCGCTAATGAGAGACCTGCGAGACCGAGTTCCTCAATATATGCATATAGAAATCTGACTCATCAGTCGACCCTCGGAGAGGAGTTCTATCCACATGCATCTAATTTGTATCTTCTCTTCTTCTTTCAGATGCTTGCGATCAGGGAAAAACAGAGAATCTGAATTATTCATTACTTCCAGCTGCGTGACAAACGAATATGCCAAATCAATTGTGAAACATAAACAATGAATAATTCCATACTAATTCAGCCAGTAGCATTCACATAAGATACCCTGTAAATAAGGAAACACGAGGCCAAAAACAGATTTAAATATATATATAGAAATATAATCAAACCAAGGCAATATAAGTTTCCCAGATAGTCTGTCTGCCCGATGCCAATCGCGATTGCCTAGAACTCACACTTGGTCGGATACTCATTAGATCTAAGCAATGGACGAGTTGCTCGACTCGAATGTTCCACTTGTGGACAAGGATAGCGGCTGCAGCGCCGTCATACTGCCTGCCTGTAAGGCAACAACATCAACATCAACATCAACATCAGCATCAGCATCAGCAGCATCCACACTGGCACCGCTCAGTGTAGTTCACTATAAAAGCAGCAATATTGGCCCAGCAACGTCAACAACAGAAGCGACAACAACAATAACTGCTTCAACAGCCATCCCAGCTCCAGCATCCCTCCCAGCCAGCCAGCAAGGATCCAGCACAGCCCCATCGAGCTCTGAGCCAGTTCCCCTGCTGAATCAGCTCCAGTCGTTGCCTCTGCAAAAGCCAAACGACTTGAAGCAATGCAACGCGCTCTATGGGTGAGTACAACGAGGGCCTCGATTCATCACTAATGAGATTAGCATGGATTATGTTTGTGCTGAAAATGGGATACCTGGCGACGCAGGTGGGAGCTTCAATTCCAATTTGAATGACCCAGATAGTCTGTCATAATTAGGGCGTGTCGAAAGTCGAAAGCCGAGTGAAAAAATGCGCGTGGGAGCGGGCGCTCATTAAGTCACAGAGGCTTCCTGCTCAGGCAAATCAGTTCAGGACACTTCAGCCATAGCTCCATAAATCAGGCGGCTCGCGAGCATGTCGACTCAGCCATGCTAGAGCTCGCGGCTCTAAATTTAGAACTGTCTACTGAATTGATATGCTTTCTGTGGCAGTCGAGATATACTTCTAGTCGCAGCGCACCTTCTAAGGAAATTTTAGCAGCTGCGAAAAATCAATAGAAAATATAAACTCGCACTATATAAATGTACATACATACAATATATAAGGAGCACAATATGTGTTTACAGTCTTAAAGCTTCCTTGGCAGGAGCTTACTTTGAAAGAGTAGCGCACAAATCGCGTGTCAAGCTTAAGAAGCGCGTTGTGGCAGCCCATTCAACGGTTTATTAAAGCTGATTAAAAGGAATAGACGAAGGGGGTTTCTTATATGTATATACATATACCTAACGACCCGTTCCAATGTTGTTCAGGGATCTTTCCGATTTTCACACCCAAGGCACACAAATGTTTTCTAATCGAGCTTAAGTGATGTGTCAATAGCTTGAATGACTTGTCAACGGGTAATGGCAAACAGGTAAACAGGTAAGAAGCAAGAGGAAAATCCTTACCGTCGCGTCGCTCGGAGAACATTATTCATTTACCCTTGAACAGGCGACAACGGACGACCCAGAGCTCCGTAATTAAAATGCAAATAGAGGATTCAATAGATTATTCTGACGCCCTCGTGCAATCCAATGCTGTCCAGTTAACACCCACAATGTGCGATGTGTAATTAAAAGAGGACATCCCGGCAGGTGCTAGCACAGCTTTGAATGAGCAGCACAGCTGCACATATGTATGTATTTCTGTCTCTATTCAAGCAGTGCGGCCGCCACACAAAAGTTGGAAAAGTCATAAAAGGCATTTAAAACGCTTGATACATTCTTTTTGCTACCCCAGTAACGTACGCTGGCAAACATCGTTGGCTCTGAGGCACACTCAGAGTCTGCAGGACGAGCCAACTAGTCGTATGAGCAACTAAAAACAGCCACGAGCAAAACTCAAACGTACGTATAGTATACGGCTGGGCATGAGAGCCCGGCAATTGCCAGGAGGGCCGACTATTGCTAGAAACAATGGTAAAACGAAGCGGAAAAGAAACCCATTAGCCATAGCAAGCGCAGACTAGGGATTACTCTATCGAGCCAGCATATCAGCAGATTAAGTAATGCTCTTCCCAGAGACTTAACTAGATCGAAGATTGTTTCCATTGTGTCTGTTCATGCCAGAGGACTGCTCATGTTTTGGCTTAAATGTGATCCTTAGCCAAACGATGGCAATACTCCCCTTTGGCAAGGAAAGGGCAATCAACTTCGATACTGTTGCTAACCAACTCTCAGCAGTGCTGGCGACGCGTGCTTGGAAAAATCGAACAAGCCGCCAAGCTGTCCAAACTTTGCCGTCGCAGTAGTGGTCGCTGTCGTAGTCGTAGTCGGGTCTGTTCAGCAGAGAGTTGAGTTGAGTTGAGTGTCAGTTTCAGTATAGTTTGGTGTCGGTCCCAGAGGTCGCCTTACGGACATTCATTTATTTAGTTTAGTGCTCAGTTTTGTGTGTTGGCTGTAGTTGGCTTTTAACTATTTATATGTGCATATTAAAAAATGAAAAGTGTCAGCAAAACGATGTCTAAACTCGCGCTCGTCACTATTCGGCTATAGAAACGGAGGTGAAAATCGAGCGTCGAGCGACCAGAAACGTACGACGTGCGACGCGCGACATGCGACGTGAGGCGAGGCCTGAGGCGATTATGCAATTCAATTGGCCCTAAGCAATAAAAAATACATTGACTAGCAGACAGCTGGGCTCCGAAGTGTTTCCTTGCCTTCCCAGCCTCAAGGCGCTCAAAAAGTCTCGCAGGCATATTGACCTTTCCCACACATCGAGGTCAACGAGAATGGCAAACCCAAGAGGGGTTTCATCCTAGCCACCTACACACCTCCTATGAAGGATATTTGCCCGCAGAAGCGCAGTTAGTCTTTAGCCTGATATTACCAGAAGAGGCCCTAGCACATTGACTGATAATTACTGGTGCCATACTGGCTTATGGGTAGAGCGTTATCATGCCCTGAACCCGTTCCGGTTATTATCGCTCATGCTCGCACTCTTTATTTGAGTTGAGGCTTTGCATATTTGTTGTTTGCGAATTTTGATTCGTCGCCCAAGTTCGAAGGGAATTAAGACCGACGAACGAAACGCACATGGATGCCCCATGTAGAAGTAAATGCATGCATTCAACCACACATACACGTACATACATAATCATGTCAGCGTAGTCGAGTAGAGGATATCCATTGCACAGTTCCCTCTCTTCGCACAACTAGAGAAAATGCCAATTTTGAATTCGGATCGTTTTAATAGGTCTCAAGTAATGCACTTTTTGTACCCCTAAATACATGTGCATATATACCCTTTCTGCACGCTTGCAGTGGTGCAGGGTATTGGAAACAATGAATTTAGATTAGGCAACGGCCACACAGTTACCCAGTTACCCAGTCTGGCCGTTGTAAAATGCCTAATTGTCACAAAACGCGGATGATCTAATACTTTACGCCATCTGATATTTCCGCTTAGCTTTAAAGTGGAAAACAACAATGTAACAGTTCGATGGATAGGCCAGTCGAAGCTCAGTTTTCGCTGTACTGTGTACGGCAATTATCTTCCATGGGAAACGGCAGCAGCTGCCTTATGCCTACTGCTAATCCATCAATATAATGGCTGTTCAAATTGTTGTCAATTACAAGACATTAAAATTGATAAGCAATTACAGCTGGAAGGGTCCATAGCAGTTTTGATTTGTGATACCACGAAACCTCGTCACGTTACGCGGATTTCTAAAGGTCAACGGTGACCCACCTGAAGCGCGAACGAAACGACGTTGAATGATCTCCAGTTGCTTTATCTAGCGCTTGCATACAGAAGTCTATATTTAGAATTCCAGTTCTCGGGCTATTGCGTTGTAGACTATAAACTCAAGGAGTATCCAAAATTTATCAGACGAGGCAACGCGAGAGTGTGGCACACATACGTACATATATTCGGGTTGTCATTCAAGTCAGGAGAGGCGGACAGAGAGCACGCAGCAATATGCTCCTTTCACCTTATGAGTGGGCATCGAAACAAAGAATGAATGCCTAATTCGTGGCCTCTTTGTGGTCTTCGGGTCTTCATTTTGCAATGCTGTCGAGCACAAAGTGTTGTAGTTGTTGGCGACGTTGTTGCTGTTGCTGTTGCTGTTGCTGCTTGAGTTCGTTTACATCGAGTGCAATCGAGTGCATGTGCACTTAAAATGTACCCAGCCAGTCGGCCAGGCCAGTTGCTGGGTGCACGCGCACCGAGAAATTCGCGGGAAACGAATCGAGCAATTCACAACTGTTCCACAGTGCACGCCAGCAACAGCAACTGCAGCAATAGCAGTAGCAACAGCAACAGCAGCAGCAGCAGCAACAACAACAACAACAGCAAATATATTGAGAGAAGGGGCAGCGACATAGAAAAAGAAAGGCAGAAAGAGAGATAGAGAGATAGAGAGAGAAAGAGACTCGTATTTATCGTATCTGTATACAAACTGAATGGCACCGACAACAACTCAACTGAGCTGATGACGTTGTTGCTGTGGATAACAGACATGCATGTGTTGGTTTGGCTGTTTGGCTATTTCACATTTCGCTATTTGGCTATTTAGTATTGGTAACAGCCGAGCGAGCGAAGATAGCCAACAGCTGATTTCGCTTCGCTTCGGCCGATTGCCGTAGTCAGCAGTCAGCTTGGATCTGTTGCTTACCCAGTTGCCAGTTAATGGCGCATGGCTGTAATTTGAGTGGCCAAAATTGTCCGCCAGGCCACAATAATTATTCTCGCTAAGTAGCCGTACAATTGACTTGGCCCAAACATGGCTGTGGGCCAAACAGTGCTGGAATTCAAATTGCTTTGTTTGCCGGGCCGAGGCGAATTGAACTTCAATTCCTGATTTTTGTGAGTGTAAAGTTTTGATAAAAGTATTCTACCTATTGGCAGAGCTCGCCATGTGTTCCCTGATTTTGTGAGTGTTCAATTTCTGAGGCAGAGCAGCGTGCTCCGACTAAATGTACGTGTTCTAGGTAATTATAAACAACCAGAGGAACTTTGAACTGCGCCCACGACTATATTTATAGAAAGTGTTTATTCGCTGTGGCACCGTTCCGCCAGTAGTAGCATATGTACAAGGTATTCACTGGAGCAGCTTCCGACCCACATAGTTGGACAATTAAACGTCAATCCATCCATCATCAATTGGCTTCAGTCGACTTGTTATAATAAGTAGTTTGCACCGAAAACTGGCTTCTCAATTGACATTGGGCGTCTTAGGGTGGCTCTCCCCTCATCCCTTGTGGTCGGCATATTTTTTATCAATAAGAGACCAACCGAGGGTATCGCACGGCAGTTTATGAATGAAACGCAAATTGAACTTTGCTCTTCTCAAACATTCCGATTGATTGCCGAGCTGTGGCGATGCGGTGGGGCTGGGCAGAGGTGCCTAGACCCAAGCTCTTCGGCGACTGCAGGCAGACCCACACATACGGTTACGACCCACATTACGGTTGACTGGCTATTGACTATTGCCGATTGGGCATTTCGAATGGCTATTTCAGTAGAATATCGAATCAGACATCACACACAGAAGCTGGCTGAAAAGTGTGTAGTAAAATTGAAAATGTGTCTATGTAAGCGTAATATAAATTAAGGAAACATGCCGAACAGCTTCGAGCTGACGCTAATCAGCAGCAGTAGTGCCATCTCCGACACCGACTCATGTCATCGACAGACAATAAGTGAACTGGAGGGCATCCAGAACAGCAGCTTCGAGTCAGCTGCTCAAAATGTGGCGTTCAGGCGATCCGCATACGTGGAGAGCTACGCGGACATGCTGCAAGATCTGCAGGCCAAGGGTAATCCCGCACGCGCGCAGCGCTCGCTGTCCTTTGTCCAGACGAAGCTGACGAAGAACGGCTGCGTGAGCGCGTTGCAGCGACCGGAAGACGGGGCTCCATGCTGGCAGAAGGCAGGCGTAGTCAAGTAGGCTACATTTAGTTTGCGGGTTGCCGGAAAATTCACCCTCAGCTAACGCCATCTTTTGTTCTCCCTTGCAGCTCTCAGAACAACTTATGCAATGGCCGGCCCAGCAATCACGGCCTGGCTCCCAAGATACAAAACAACACCAGCACCAGCCCCAATGGGCAGAAGAAGGGAACCATTTCGCTATCGCATCTGCCCCAGCGACCGCCGGTGGACATCGAGTTTTGTGATATCTCCTACTCGGTGCCGGACGGACACATACGGGGCTTCAAGACCATACTGAAGAGCGTCTCCGGCAAATTCCGCAATGGGGAGATAACGGCCATAATGGGCCCCTCCGGTGCAGGCAAGAGCACATTGATGAACATTCTGGCTGGCTATAAGTAAGTCTGGAGGACCTCATTCCACTGTCGAGCTGATCACTTATTGGTCTTGTTGCATTGCAGAACGTCCCAGCTCAGCGGCTCGGTGTTGATCAACAGCAAGGAAAGAAATCTTCGGCGTTTCCGCAAGCTCTCCTGCTACATCATGCAGGACGACGTTCTGATTGCCAATCTGACAGTGCGTGAGGCGATGATGGTGGCCGCAAATCTCAAGCTCGGCAAGAACATGATCAACTATGCGAAGTGTGTCGTCGTCGAGGAGATACTGGAGACCATTGGGCTAAAGGAATCGACTAACACATTGACGTGTAATCTTTCGGGCGGTCAGCGCAAGCGCCTGTCCATAGCCCTGGAATTGGT
Organism: Drosophila mulleri; assembly: GCA_035047565.1. Classification (NCBI taxonomy): domain Eukaryota; kingdom Metazoa; phylum Arthropoda; class Insecta; order Diptera; family Drosophilidae; genus Drosophila; species Drosophila mulleri. Next base: position 5,653,061 of record JAWNPK010000018.1, on the reverse strand, counting down.
CAACAATCCGCCAGTGATGTTCTTTGACGAGCCAACCTCCGGCCTGGACAGCTCGACATGCTTCCAGTTGATATCGCTGCTTAAGTCGTTGGCGCGTGGAGGCCGCACCATAGTCTGCACGATTCACCAGCCGTCGGCGCGCCTCTTCGAAAAGTTTGATCACCTATATCTGCTGGCACAGGGCCAGTGCGTGTACGAAGGTCGAGTGCACGGGTTGGTGCCGTACCTCTCGTCCCTGGGATATGAGTGCCCTTCGTACCACAACCCGGCTGATTATGTGCTAGAGGTGGCATCGGGCGAGTACGGCGAGGCGGTGCCCAAGTTGGTCGAGGCTGTCAAGGGCGGAATTTGCAAGAAGTACACGCACAAGGATTACGGAGTCAATTTATCGAACGCCAAGTCCATCAACAATGATATTATCAAGGGTAATGGTAGCGGCGCAGCTTCAACGAGAGCCGTTGCGACGATCACCCTGGAGGACGAGAAGTCGGCCAATGCATACGAAGCGGACGAGCTAACGGAACTCAAACCACCGAAGCTGAAGGCCCAGCAATCCCAGACCTCCGACTGCAGTGGCGTCAACATACAGATAACCAACGATGACAGCGGCAGCTTTAGTTCCTCCAAAGGTGGTCAAAGCCAGAACGCCGTATCCGGTGGCACGAATACCGTTGTCGGCTGTATGACTTCGCTGCTCGATTCGCACGAGAGTGTCGTTACGCTGCCCAGCAAGACGGGCTTCCCGACCAGCGGGTGGACGCAGTTCTGGATACTCTTGAAACGCTCGTTCCGCACAATTATGCGGGATCGCATGCTAACCCACATGCGACTAGCCTCGCATGTTATTGTGGGCGCGATCATTGGGATGATCTACTATGATGTGGGCAACGAGGCTAGCAAGATTATGAGCAACGCTGGCTGCATATTCTTTGTCGCTCTGTTCACAACGTTCACGGCCATGATGCCCACCATTCTGACCTGTAAGCATAGAGCTGATCCGATATCAGATTTCACATATTCTCAATACTGTCTCGATCTCCTACAGTTCCCACAGAGATGTCGGTGTTTGAGCGAGAGCATCTGAACTATTGGTACTCCCTGAAGTCGTTCTACTTTGCAAAGACTCTCGCTGACATTCCCTTTCAGGTGAGCAGTCCCAACGTACAGCGAACTATGCCATTTAGACTTACATTTACATATGCTTTCAGATTGTCTTCTCCAGTGTGTTTGTACTGGTTGTCTACTATTTAACCTCTCAGCCCATGGAAATAGAGCGCATCTCAATGTTTGTGTTCATTTGCGTGCTCAACTCATTAGTGGCTCAGTCTCTGGGACTACTCATCGGTGCTGGAATGAATGTCGAAACGGGAGTCTTTCTTGGGCCCGTGTCGACGATTCCAACAATTTTGTTCTCGGGCTTCTTTGTCAACTTCGATACTATACCGGGCTACCTGCAGTGGCTGACATATGTAAGCTACGTGCGCTATGGCTTTGAGGGTAAATACGAATACCTAAACTCATTAACCCGGTGTCTAATTTCGAATAAATGTTGTAGGTGCTATGGTTTCGATTTATGGCATGGACCGCGCAAAGCTGCATTGTAATGAGATCTATTGTCACCATCGCGTTCCGAAGAAGTTCCTGGAGTGGATGTCCATGGAGGACGCCCGTTTCTGGGTCGATGCGGTTGCTCTGATAGGAATCTTCTTCGCACTGCGCATAATTGCATACTTTGTGCTCCGCTGGAAGCTGCACATGATACGCTAAGGAGCCATCGAGTAACCGTATCAAACTATTGTAAATAGTGAATGGGAGACGCGCAATTGGAATTAATGTTCGAGTACTGTAGATAGGCGTAGCTTAATGGTGCTTCGAATTTTTGTTTCACGTTTACTTTGCTGTAGACTCTACTACCATATATAAGATTATATATTACCGTACGCTGATTTTGTATACATACTATTTCCATAGTAGCTGTTCTATGTACGAAATACGTAGCGGAAAATTTGATCCGGAATATTTGAGTAACACAATTTGAGATTCACATATATAGACCTAACGTTGTACATTTATAAATAGACATGGATGATTTACTAGCGTACCAAAGGCACGTTCTGACCTACACCATATAGCCCATTCAAGTAAAAATCTTGTGACCAAGCATAAGAGTCTGAAACTTAAATAGGTTGAAAATTATAACAAATTTTAGACAAGTTGTGAAGTAGCTAACATACATACATTTACATATATACTTGCTGTGCATCCACCTTTTTTAAAATTTCCCATACTTGACAAAGAAAAAGATTATTAGCTCAATAGAAGATCCCAACGTTTGATTAATCGTTCCGTCCCTATGTTGAGGCTCTCTCTTACCTTTCTCTCTCTCTCTCTTTCTCTGTAATTCTCCATCTGGTAGCCAGATGAGTAAACCTTAAGCTAACTGAAATTCTCCTTTCGTCAACTTTGAATTCATGTGATTTGAAATAGTTTGATTTTAACAATAATTTGGGACGTGCTTAAAATCCAATTGAAATAAAATATACGAACCTTGTGATACAGAACACACTGAAATGAAAACAATTTAAAAGAAACAAACGGAAACGGAAACGGAAACAGAATTCGATTGTGTCCAGGCAAACTGGTGATATGAAGCAATTATTATTATTATCACAATTCTTACAATAAATCTATGTAATTCATGATGTATGCATGTATGTACGTGTCATTGCATCACATCTTTGAAATTAAGTAATAATTTTATTTGTCCACTTAAGTGAGGCCAAAAACAAATGCAATATTAGCTAACGCATTTTCATTTGATTTGCAAGCCCAACGCAATGGAAAGCCAAAGAAATATAATTCCGATACATAAGTTGGGTTCTCTGATTACTTTTGCCCTATAAGTTATACACAATTTGTGATACATTTAGAAATATATATATAAAAAAAAAAAAAAAAAAAACAAACAAAAAAAAAAAAAAACAAAAAAACATATTTTTGATTTGTATAAGACAGCAAGCTGTGTGGCCACATATTAAGCATCCTCAGAGGAGAAAAACCTATATATAATATTGTACTTGACTCTTAGGCAGTCAACAATAAAATTAAAATTTATGTTTGAATATTCTTCAATTGTTCAACTGTGTAATTAATGCAGCTACGCAAACTCACACAACCCAGTAGAATATTTTTAATAAAGAAACATATTATCATTAATTATTATAATTAAACTAATTTCTTCTTTATTCTACATTTTTATTGAGCTGTAGCTTTCTCTTCTAATTAGGTAGCCTCAATGCCAAAGCTCTTATACTGTTCTCATTTAGTGTAAAACGTTCTAGAGCTTTCAATAAAAGGTGGGTGTCTCTGCTGCGGCAGAGACTCGAAGCTCTACGTTGGCCACATTACATATAGTACAGATAATAATGCTTGAATTTATTTATAATGAGGAATCTAAAATTACCATTGTATATAAAGAAAGTTGTTATAGTTACCTTTCAGGTGGTGCTGGAGACAGTAGAATAAGGTGTGTGTCTCTGCTAAGCCTCTTTGACTGAGGTAAATAATTATATTTAAAACAGTTAAAAGTTTAACCTGATGTAAATCAATTTCAGTGCGGTTATAAATACTATTTTGATAATTATCAATTTTACTAGATTGGGAAATATTAATTATACAGGAAAAGCAGTGGGATAAACCACAACCATAAATAAATTAGATTAATGTAAAAAATTGTTTTGTGCGCTGAAAACGTGCGGCTTAAATGCGTGTGCTCACATCGTATGCTAGCTGATTAAATAAACAAACAAATAATCTTAGAAAGGCTGAGTGTGATTCGGCTGTCTCATCAGTGACGTCTGCCGAAGATCGCTAAACAAGGGCCGATCTCTCATAGAGACACCAACAGTTAACAGCGGGGGTTTTCTCAACAGACACTGTACCTGAGTGAGTGTGTGTGTGTGTGTGTGTGGGTGTATGGAATATAGTAGACAATAGGGGCCGATCGGTGCTCGTGTCTCACTCAAAAATCATACTTAAGGCCCGCAGCGCATGAGAGCGAGCTCATTGTGGATCCAAACGTCATACGGTTCGTATCATCGGAGCATCCGTGGCGGGCGGCCGAGCAAACTAAAGCTGGGCTTTGTTCTGTGTGCAGTGCTCTGTGTGCTATACGGTTTATAGTGTGTCTATATATGTATATGAATGTGCATATATGTATATGCTGTTAGTGAACAAAACAATAAATAAATAAATACAAAACAATGCTGACTGTGAATCATGTAGAACAACACTAGTATATATAGTACCCAGTATATCGTTAAATTATAATTGTTTGAGCAGCCACAGTAATTCTCTGACCGTTTTCCATTAAATTTCCTTTCAGCTATTTTAAGGAAATTTGCATTTTTATTTAATTTGTGAAACAAAAAGAACCGCGAACATGTCACGGTTGCTAGTTTTTTGTTTCTGTGTCTTTCAATTGGGACTTCTCATCAATGCCACTGGGTAAGTAATATATAATGTTAGTCTATCTACATATAGGCGATCCCCTGAAGCTATCTTCGTATCAAAAGTTCTAGGAATTAAAGCGAATACATTTTGAATTGAATGCTAGCTGGTTTCTTCCTCTGCTGTGGAAATCTTGGAAGAGACTTTTTTGACTGTATATTCAAAACCGGTTGAATGATCGTAAAATGTCATTCCAAATCAAAGCCTTCATGTTACGTTATCTCTCAGCATGTGTGAAGAAAAAAAAGAAAGAAACACACACAAATATTCATAAAAATACAACAAATTTCTTCACTATGCTTGATTGAAAACGAGACGGGTAAAACTCCTTTTAATTTATTCGGCTTGTTATCTAATGAACATTTTGTGGGTCGTAAAATGATCTAACAACACTCGTAGGCATAATGATGTATGATCGATTATCAGTAAAACTCATAAGTACTTATCGTCATACACAGTTTGTAAATAATTAATAAATTACTAAGCAGAATCCGGTTTAGTATGGCATGAAAGAAATAAAATAAATAATTAGCCTCTAGCCGCAAAAATATTTATATAACTAATGAATACCTATTCAATTTGTACAGTCTGTACACGATCATCGCACCTGGAACGATCCGTTCGAACTTTAAATACAATGTGGCCGTGTCTGTGCACAAGGCTGAGGGCAAGAGCACCATAAAGGTGGGCATCACTGGGCCATCTTACAATGAGACAAAGGAGGTGGAGCTGCAGCCTATGTCCACGACAAATGTGGAATTCGATGTGCCGACTCTGTCGAGTGGGGACTACAATTTGACAGCCGACGGCACCGAGGGCGTCATCTTCAAGAATACAACCAAGTTGAACTATGCTGATAACAAGCCATCAATATTCATACAAACCGATAAGGCCACGTACAAGCCATCGGATTTGGTGCAGTACCGAGTGCTATTTCTAGATGAGAACACACGACCAGCCGCAATTGATAAGCCCATCACGATTGCCATCAATGATGGAGCGCAAAATCGCATTAAGCAACTGTCCGACGTTCAATTGACCAAGGGCGTCTATACGGGAGAGCTGCAGCTGTCGGAGCAGCCGGTGCTGGGTACGTGGAATATTGATGTTAATGTCGCCGGTGACAAAGCTGCGAGCAAGTCTTTTGAGGTGGCCAAATATGTGCTGCCCAAGTTCGAGGTAGTGGTCGAGTCTGCCAAGGATGTCGCCATTCAAGATGGCGTAGTCAAGGCCACAATTCGAGCCAAATATACGTATGGCAAGCCGGTGAAGGGCAAGGCGACTGTCTCCCTTGAAGAAGACTACAACTACTACAGGCCGATCGACTCTGAATCGAAACGAATGAAAACTGTCGACATCGATGGCAAGGCTCATGTGGAGTTCCCCATTGAAAAGTCGGCGTATGGCTCAGGCTATACGCCGCCCTTGAAAATCTTTGCGGAAGTTACGGAAGACTTGACGGGCAACAGGCAAAATGCTTCATCAACTGTGACTCTGCACTCCCAGCGCTACAAAATCGAGGCAGTCAACGCTGTAACTAATTATCATCCAGGCAAGACCTTTGTCTATCAGTTTGTGGTTAAAAACTTAGATGGCTCCCCTGTACAAGGGGGTTCGAAAAAGGCTAAGCTGGTATTCGAAACGCCCCATAGATATTTCAACTTTGACCGATCCGATAACTCACCCGACCTCAAAACCATTGAAAGGGACGCTCCCTTAAACGAGCACGGAATCGCCACCTTTGATGTTGTCTTGCCCGTAAACGACATCCATTACTACAGTGTGAAAGGCGTATATGATGAATCGAGCTCTTACTTGGGCTCCATTCACAAGTTTCAACCGACTATCGAAAGTGCTGAGCCGCTCCAGATAATAGTGAACACCAAAACGTAGGTGCCCCTAGATAGTATTAGTCTTGGTCACAGATAATATTAATTCATTTCTTAGTCCCAAATTGGGCAAAGACGTCTCCTTCGACGTGAAGTCTAACGAACACATTCCATACTTCGTCTACGCGATCATTGCACGTGGAAATATCGTCAAGGTCGAACATGTCGATGTCCCTAAAGGACGCAAGACTCACACCATTAAGTTCACACCCACGTTTGCGATGGTACCACAGGCCTCGATCTACGTGTTTTTCATTTTCGACAACGAGCTGCGCTTCGAGGAGCGGACAGTTGATTTCGAGAAGGACTTCGATAACTCGGTAGGCAGCTTGAGTATAATTATATATTTTTCTATTAATATATGGAATTTCCGCACAGATTGAGATCTCCGCTCCATTGGAGGCCAAGCCCAGTGAGGACGTCAAGCTGACAATCAAAACAGACGCTGATTCCTATGTGGGCTTGCTGGGCGTCGATCAAAGTGTGCTACTGTTGAAGTCTGGAAATGATTTGGCTCGCGATGCTGTTTTCGATAGTCTTCACAAGTACAAAACATCCACACCCTGGCAATCGGGATATGGCCGCTATCCAGGACAGACATCCGGGCTGGTCACGCTTACCAATGCCAACTATCCGTACAACTTTGGTAAGCTAAGGGACACGAGTCCTGAACAAGGATTATTATAGGATAAGGGAAGAATATGGCAACGACTGTACGGAATTTTAGACGGGTTAGGCATACAATGAAAATTAGGATGCATCATGAATGAAACTGTTTGTTGGTATACAAATTTTAGCAACATGATCATATGATGCAGTCGATGGCGAAGTTGAATTTGAAGTATACCTAGAAGCTCAGGAGGATGAAGAAGCAATCAATGATTTTGTTGCCAAAGATGTTGTAGTGCCTAAAACAGAGGATCGAAATAAATTGATACGCAAGAATTTTGCAGAGGTTTGGATTTGGCAATTCACCAATATGAGGTGGGTTCTCGCCTTAAAACATAAAGCATGAAGAGCACACCTTAAGTCGGTATTAAGCAAAGTAACACAATAGTTTCGAGATCTTACTTAACATACAATTACACCTATTTTAAGGTTGAGGTACTTTAATTCCTCTCAATCTACTTGCTTACTTTGGTTGTGTACCTTAAATAGAGTATCCTAGTGGAGAATATACAGAAGCCGTAGACGCAATTGCAGGGGGTACAGAAGCCATAGAAGTAGTCGAAGAAGATGGTACTTTATTCGATGAGGAAATACAAATTCGGGAAGACTTTCCCGAAAGCTGGATATTTGAGGAGGTGTACAAGTTTTTATATTCTATTTACGAGCCCAGTTTATTAATTACAATTAGGAGGATAATTGTGTGGTACAAGTCATTCATACTCATCTTCAGTTTGCGCTAATCGATCCAATTTGTATTTAGGTATTAGACTTTTTGGCACGGCCCTTCCTTTATATAGCTTTGCCCTGCATTCCATGTCACCTGGCTTTGGAGCGGGAGGATCGGCCATGCCAGTGACACACCACCTTTATGCGGCAAAAATTCCAGCGGCTCCTCCAATTGCCCAGAAAATTCGCAAAGAATTTCCAGAAACTTGGATATTTTCAAACAAGACAACGTAATTGCGAAACCAGTATATCTCTTTCCTGAAAGTTACTGCTTTGGGTGAACAACTAACTACAATATAGCAATGTAGCACTACAATATTATATAAATTTAGTATGGAATAAGCGTTACAACTAACTTTAATCATGCCAATTTTGGGTGCCTAGGCCATATTGTATGCTAGAACTTTTGGTCGGTCGACATTCTGTCTTAGATCTGTTTTTATTAATATATTGTATTTTTCATGCAGTTTCAGAGAACATTGTGCCACTTGTACTAGATAGCGTAAATTATTTCTCTTCTGAACAGAATATTCAAATACGTAAAGAGTTCCCCGAAAGCTGGATATTTGAAAACATGGACAAGTATAAAAGCCCTTAACTCAACCTTTTGACTTTCTCTTCGTTATTTCGAGTCTTTCCAGTCAAATCATATCCCTATCATTCGATTCTTGGTTTCTTAATAGATCTGTATTAAGAATTTATATTTTGGTAGATCCTCATGTGCCATAATTTTAGTCCTATTTTAAGAGTTCATAAATACTACTCTGACAACATGCTTGATCTATATGCCCGACATTTTGGCCTCATTATCATTTTGTCATGAACTTTACGTGGTGAATCTGATCTGTATTCTTTTTCTGGATCTATCTCAAAAATATCTTTTTGTGTTTTCTATATGGATGGCAGGTTTTAGTCCCTTTATGGCTTATGTATGTAGATATTGTTAAACATTTTTGTTTGCAAAGTAGAATGCTCTAAAGTTGCCTATTTGAACGTAGGTATTCGATTGCTACGACATCCACTGCGTCTTTCACCATCCGCATTTGAATTTGAAATTACTTCAAGTAGGGCAGGATTTATGGGACCAGATGCTTCTCCACCGAAAGCTGCTGGACATATTCGGAAAGAGTTTCCCGAAGTTTGGATATTTGCAGATAATATTATGTAATTGTACACTTTTACTATATTTACATGAAATGATTTGGGTACCAAACTAACTCCGACTCTGGAACATTAATACAATAATCCTCACCTATGAGCAACGCACTACTATATAGCACTTACCGTTATGAAGAGCAGCAATTTTTATACGATCGTTGACTTTTGATGGTCAATGAAATATACAATGAATAAAACGATTAATTTGTTCCTAGATATACCCTATTATCGTCCACTTTATAATCGCTTTCCGAGTCCGCTCAGACCGGAACCTGGCTTAGCAGTCGCTTTTGGAGGCTTATCAATTCCACCTTCTGCAGGAATTCAACCCCTTGTTGGGTCAGTAGGACCAGTTCCAGCAGTCGCTCCTCAGATTCGAAAAGAATTTCCCGAAACTTGGATGTTTACAAGCAATATAACGTAATTAGCATTTACTGAATAGGCAATGATATCACAGGTGGAGTCTTAAATAGCAAAAAAAAAAAAAAAAAAGCTTTTTTTACGAGTATAACAAGTGCGTGCACGAATACAACATAATCTTACATGGCACTGCAATAAACTAACTACTAACGCTCTAATTATTAATATAATTTATCTATCAATGATATCACAGGTGGAGTCTTAAATAGCAAAAAAAAAAAAAAAAAGAAGCTTTTTTTACGAGTATAACAAGTGCGTGCACGAATACAACATAATCTTACATGGCACTGCAATAAACTAACTACTAACGCTCTAATTATTAATATAATTTATCTACATTTAAAGTTAACAATTTAAAAAAACTGGATTCGGGTATCATACCCATAATGAAAGTCAGTGGGGAAAGGCAAAGCACCAACAAAATTCGAAAAACTACCACGCAGAAACCGAATTTTTCCGATGAAGAGACGCAAAAGATTTCTGGCGTACGCGAAATATTTACGGAAACTTGGATATTTCATGGAAATTTATCAAAAACGTACACAATTATTTCACTTACAGAAAAGTTCTAACACCTAAACTCATGTCACATTAACTGGTATTGCTTAATTTAATCATTTGACTCGAGCTTATGCTTATAAGTAACATTCATTGCTAACCATCGTAGAGGAGTAGGCCCATTTATTTCCTAATCATTTATGTGCTGCTTTGCGCTTTATTTTAAATGAGACTGTCGGTAATGGAAATATCTGTAATTGTAAAACTAACGCTGTATATTATTTGATTTCTCTTAACAGTGATGATGCTGATGGCTTTACTTTGGTCAGAAAGATTCCCGACACAATCACATCATGGGTTATAACTGGGTTTTCTTTGAACCCAAGAACCGGCATTGCTTTAACCAAGAATCCAAGAAAGATTCGTGTATTCCAGCCATTCTTTGTGTCCACCAATCTTCCCTACTCAGTGAAGCGCGGTAAGAACTAAAGTTCGATACATTTATATAGCAAAAACTATTACAAATGAAATACTTTCATATTTGTTACCAGGTGAGGTCATTGCCGTACCCGTTATTATTTTCAATTATATGGACAAGGCACTTGACGCTGAAGTCACGATGGATAATTCAGACAAGGAGTTCGAGTTCACTGAGGCTACCAACGAGGTTGAGGAGAAGTCAATAGATGATATAAAACGAGTTAAGCGCATTACCGTACCATCCAATAACGGCCAGAGTATCTCTTTCATGATACGCCCCAACAGAGTGGGAACGATTACGTTGAAGATCACAGCCACAACTCCATTGGCAGGCGATACGATTCATCAGAAGCTGAAGGTCGAACCGGAAGGTGTTACACAGTTCGAAAATGTAGCCGTCTTCGTTAATCTGATGAATCAGTCTGAATTGAGCCATGAGGTGAACGCGAATATACCCACCGAAGCGGTTCCAGACTCTGAATTCATCGAGTTCTCTGTAGTCGGGGATCTGCTGGGGCCAACCATAAAGAATTTAGACAATTTGGTTCGCATGCCCTACGGTTGTGGGGAGCAGAATATGGTTAATTTCGTGCCCAATATTCTGGTTGTCAAATACCTGGAAGTCACCAATCGGAAAATGCCGAGTGTGGTGGCCAAGGCAAAGAAGTTCCTCGAAATCGGCTACCAGCGTGAATTAACATATAAGCACGATGATGGCTCCTACAGTGCTTTCGGCAAATCGGATAAGTCAGGCAGCACCTGGTTAACTGCGTATGTTGTGCGGTCCTTCCATCAAGCTGCCAACTACACAGACGTCGATCCCGCGATAATAATGCAGGGCTTGAATTTCCTTGTATCGACGCAAAAAGAGAATGGCGAGTTTCCCGAGGTTGGCAAATTGTTTGACAATGCTAATCAGAACGCCTTAGGACTCACATCGTTTGTGCTCATTGCGTTCTTTGAAAATAAGGTATGTAAATGATGAGCACACTGTACTATTACAACCTCTCTCTCTATCTCTCTCTCTCTCTCTCTCTTTATCTCTAACAGGAATTCACAGATAAGTCAGAGTATCAGCAAGCGATCCACAAGGCTCTCCAGTATGTTTCCCAAGAAGTGGATAAAACGGATGACCAGTACTCCCTGTCCATAGCGGCTGTTGCTCTGCAGTTGGCCAAACATCCTCAGGCGAAAAAGGTTCTAGACAAGCTTCAGGGCCTCGCCAAATTGGAGGACGGTCGTAAGTGGTGGTCGAAATCGGCAGAAAAGCCGACCACTGAGACCAGTGGCTTTCGGACTTGGCGTCCCAGCAGCAACGATGTCGAAATTACTTCCTATGTGTTGATGGCTCTCTTAGAGGAAGAGACGGCTGAAGATTCTCTGCCAATCATCAAATGGCTTATTGCCCAACGTAACAGCAACGGCGGCTTTTCCTCCACACAGGATACGGTCATTGGGCTGCAAGCGCTGACTAAATTCGCCTTAAAGGCCGGCTCTGGCACTGGCACCGTTGACATCGACTTTGTGTCTTCCAATGGCGACAACAAGGGTACTATTAATGTGAATCCAGAGAATTCACTGGTGCTTCAGAGTCATATACTACCAAAGAGCACTCGTAAGATTAACTTTACCGCGAAGGGCCAAGGCTCGGCAATGGTGCAATTGTCGTACCGATATAATTTAGCTGATAAGGATAAGAAGCCCAGTTTCAAGGTAACACCCACGGTCAAGGACACACCCATGCAGCAGTTGACCCTAGAGGTCTGCGCTGAATACGTGCCCCTCGAGGCGAGCGACCAGAAGAAAGACTCCAACATGGCCGTTATGGAAGTAGCGCTGCCTTCAGGATTCATAAGTGATTCGGATAGCTTTGGTAAAATTCAGGAGGTTGACAGAGTTAAGCGTATCGAAACTAAGAACTCAGACTCTACGGTGATTATCTACTTCGACAGTCTGACGCCAGGCGATGTTAAGTGTTTACCTGTGGAAGGCGTCCGTGCTCATTCGGTGGCCAAGCAAAAGCCAGCCGCTGTCTCCCTCTACGACTACTACGACACGGATCGGCGTGCCACCGAATACTACCAGGTGAAGTCCTCCCTTTGTGACATTTGCGAAGGCTCAGATTGCGGAGCAGGATGCAGAAAGGACAAATAATTCGACCCTTTTCGTTCCTCAACCCATTTAGCGACTATTTTAGCCGCTCAATAAAAGCAAAGCAATATGCATTAACAACTGTAATATTTCCACTTGTCGAACACTTATTGCGGGTTTGTAAGCACAACAAAATTGGTGATTCTTGTGCTGGGGTGACTAGCAAATTATAATGGGAAATGAGATTATTGGCAACGTCCTACTCCACTATCACAAGTGGCTGAGTATTTGAAGTCATCAAGTCATCAAGTCATCAAATAGTTATCATGACGATTGGTAGTGCGATTAGTGAATTCTCCGGCTCGTATCTTTATGGGTTAATAATGTTTATGGAGTGTTGCGCTGACACTTCTGTAATTGTGTAGTATTAAGCAACCAAAAGCCGAGCAGTAAAGATGAAGCCGTACATACTATTGGCTATAATAATTATTATTTCGCTAACTAATGGGGCCAGCGTCTTTAAAAAACGGGAAACTGAAGGGAAGGTGCGCTATGACGACTATCGCGTCTTTAAGATCAAGTATAAAACACCCACACAGCGACAGACTCTGCTCGAGTTAACAAAAGTGAAGCAAAACGTAAGTATTACTTAAAGCAGAGAGCTAGAAGCTATTGTGATACAAATTTCATAACAGTTCAGGCTGTGGCACGATGACGGCTCTGAGTGTAATCTGATGGTCGCGCCAAGTGCATTGCCCCTATTCGAGGAGAGATTAAGACTTGTCAACGCAACGGCTGAAATGCTTGTTGCCAATGTGCAGGAGTAAGTGTAGACAGGCGAAATAGTTAATTTTCTGAAATACTTATTCATGTTCAGCTTGATTGACCAGGAGAACGAAGCGGGCACACGAGCTGAGGCGACTTTTGGCTGGACACGCTACCACAACTTGGCTGAAATCGACGCTTGGCTGGATAAGGTTCTGGAAGAATCCCCGGATGTTACCGATGGCTTTGTCCTCGGCCAGTCATATGAAGGTCGGGATATACGCGGATTACGCATCTCGTATAAATGGGGTAATCCTGGCGTGTTCATTGAATCCAATATTCATGCACGCGAATGGATCACCTCCGCCACGGCCACATGGCTGATCAACGAGCTGCTCACCTCGAAAGACGAATCGGTGCGTGAATTAGCCGAGAGCCACGATTGGTACATTATCCCAGTTCTGAATGTAGACGGGTTTGTTTACACACACGAAACGGTAACAGAATTTAAGACATGCACTAAGTTGATCATTCTAAATGAAATTTTGTATTGTACTATGGTCAGGATCGCCTATGGCGCAAAACACGACAGCCGTCGCTGATTTCTGATTGCGTCGGCGTTGATCCGAATCGGAACTTCGACTCGCATTGGATGGAGAACGGCGGTGCTTCCTCGGATCCCTGCGACGAAACCTATGCTGGGCCGCATCCCCTTTCAGAGCCAGAGATTAAAGCTATGTCGGATTTTATTAGCATCCTTAAGCATAGAATGAATGTCATGCTCGCCTTTCACTCATATAGTCAGCTCTTGTTGTCACCTTATGGACACACAGCGGAGGAGTTTCCCGATAACTACGATGACCTGATGCAAGTGGCGAAGGCTTACAGTGATGCCGTCAATGGACTGCCCTATGGAACCATCTATAAGTATGGCTCGTCAGCCGGCATTCTTTGTAAGCAAACATACTACATTTTTGCGGTTATACAACATACATATGTCATCATATTCAATTTTAGATCCGGCCTCAGGCGCTACTAACGACTGGGCATACAATGAACAGGATATCAAGATATCGTACACCATTGAGTTTCGTGACACTGGGAATTTTGGCTTTGTTTTGCCAGCAGCCTTTATAAAGCCCAATGCCGAAGAAACATTAATAGGCATTATGGCTCTTCTGGCAGAGTCGAAGAGGTTGGGGTATCTAGAACCAAAATATACATAAGATAAGATGTAGACCCCAAAATATACATTACAGAATAAATATAAAACAAAAATATGTGTATAATATATATTTATATGTATATCACGGAATAATTAGTTTGATCAGTTGCGAATTTATCAGATAAGTGCACATTGAACTATTAGCAACTTTCTTAAAAGAGCTTTTCTGGCTGCATGTCTTCTACCTAGAAGAGGAATACATTGAACATTGTGGTAAAGCAGTCGTGAAGGGTTTAATATATCCATTCCAGTTAAATCTAGAAGTTCGGGCTCGGGCTATCTGAAACTGCAATACGACTTGGAAATACCGGCAAAGCCAATCAGCAATAAATTAATTTAGATAAGTTCAACATAATAAAGATCTTGGAAAGTGAAACCTAGCTATCAAGTATAGACTCGACTTCGATATCAATCAGTCAAACTTAGCCATGCGTGTGATATGGGTGCTAACAACGCTTGTAGTCCTAGCCAACGCTGGGACTCTCAAGGACCCACCGAAAGTGCGCTACGATAACTACAGTGTCCATCGCCTGAGTATCAGAAACAAGATACAATTATCGCTGATAAACAGACTGAGCGTACTTAGCGACAAGGCATGTAAAGGATTCAATGATATAGACATCGTTTTGCTACAGCTTTTTGTAACTGCTTTTTAGTTCAGCGTGTGGAAGGAGTATGACGAGCACTCCAAGCAGGTTGACATAATGGTCAGCCCCGCTGCCTCAAGGCACTTTCAGTTGCTCCTTAAGCTCTACGGCATTAGCAGTCAGCTCTCGATAACCAATGTACAAAAGTAAGTGGACCCAATACGGGTTTCGATGCTATAAAAGGCACACAGTGGCGATAAGATGTAGAATTGCCTATTATAAAGTAAAGTTTTATATTGTGTTTAGGCTTATCGACGACGAGCAAGTATCCAGCAGAGATAGCGGCACTTTTGGCTGGCGGCAGTACCACGAGCTGGCCGAGATCTACGAATGGTTAGACAACATTTTTGCCACATATCCCACCGTGACCGAAGAGTTCTCAATTGGTAAATCGTATGAGGGGCGCAACATTCGTGGCATCAAGATTTCTCACGGGTCGAATAAGCCCGGCATATTCATAGAGTCGAACATCCATGCCCGTGAATGGATCACCTCCGCCACTGCAACCTGGTTCATCAACGAGCTGCTCACTTCGCAGAAGGAAGAGGTGCGCAACTTGGCCGAGAGCTATGATTGGTATATTATTCCCGTGTTTAATGTGGATGGCTTTGAGTACTCCCATCGATCTGTAAGTCAGTTAATATATACAAATGTCTGACAAGAGGGCACTCACTGCTCTAACTATCTATAGAACCGCTTGTGGCGCAAGACTCGGCAGCCACACGCGACCTCGAAGTGCATTGGAGTCGACGGTAATCGCAATTTCGACTCGCACTTCATGGAGAACAATGGTGCTTCGGCGGACCCCTGTAGCGAGACATATGCTGGCGAGGATCCTTGGTCGGAGCCAGAGACAAAGGTTTTGGCCGACTACCTAACGTCCATCAAGGACAAGTTCGCCGTGTACCTCTCATTCCACTCCTATGGCCAGTGGTTACTTTCCCCTTACGGGCATACAACAGAGGCATTTCCAGAGAACTACGACGACCTACTTGAAATAGGCGCCGCCTTCGGCAGTGCCATTAAAAATTTGGTGTACAGCACCGACTATGTTCATGGCTCAACGGCTTCCGTCCTGTGTAAGTTAGTTCGCTGTCTTTACTGTCACGTCCAACTAAAAGGGATTATGCTTTTGCAGATGTCGCTTCCGGTTCGTCTGTGGATTGGGTCTTTAATGAACTGAACAAGAAAGTGGCATACACCATTGAGTTTCGCGATAAGGGCAACTTTGGTTTTGTATTGCCACCCGCTCAGATCCTGGCGAACTGCGAGGAGCTGATGGCTGGCATGGTTGCCCTGATCGACAAGACGCACAATCTGGGTTACATATAATTCAATGTTTATTGCTACCACTTAATTATCATTAAAGTACCGCATGTAGGACGTCAGCAAGTCATCCATCTTGTAGCCTAGGGTGGTGCTGCAGAGCAGCTTCGCGGCGCCAATCATGTTTCCGAACCGTATGTGAAAGTGGTTCCTCCCTGAGCTCCACATGCCCAGCTCTGAATAGCTGTGGCTGCGTAGCAGATGTTTCGAGTTCACATCGAGCAGGTGGAAACCCTTGCTATTGATGGCAATCAACAGGTGCTCGGGGAGCGATTGATCGTTCAGCTGCTTGACAACGAAGAACGTGGATCCGAAACATGGTTGCTTCGCAAGCTCCTGCAGAAACATCAGTTTTGCCTGTTTCTCGTCGAGGCCGGCATCCCTCTTGAGGATGGGCCCCAGCAGTTGATGCCACTCGGCAAGAGTGTGCAATGGCAGCAGATCTTCAGGCACTAGGCGGTGCAAAAGGTCGTGAAGAGGCATTCCCTCGTCGTGGTCCGGATCCGCCCTGTATATTAGACTAACCAGTTGGAGGGCCACCTCCAGTCGAATGGCATAATGGCCTTTTAGGTACTTATGCAGCTCCTGTGGGTAGGTGAAGATCAAATCCGCATTGAGATCTTTGCCAGGTTGGCAGTCAATCCACAGCTTGCGCATGAAATGCAACTGGTAGTGGCCATCGCAGCTGGAGCGAATGGTTTTCTGCTGGCGTAAATACTGCATCAGCTCCGTAATAAAGTCGAAGACAAACTCGTCCTCTGGCATGGCATAAATCCTTTCGCCCATCTTCAAAAAGATGCTGAAGCCCAGTTGGGACTGCAGCTCCAGCCGCTGAGCTATCGTAGTGATGAGCGCAGCGCCTCGCGTATGGGACTCGATTTCAAATGCTTCCACCGTATCGTCCGGGAAATAAATCTTATGGTAAATGTGCAGGCAGCGCTGCTGAATGCCCTCAACCTCAATCAGATGCGGCGCCTGCTTCCGCTGGCCATGCTGCACAGAACGCTTCAGCCGGCGGAGACACGCATCGGCCAGTGAGTCGTTCCGCAGGCGCAGGAACAGAACCAGTTCACGCATTATAAGGACACTCGGCGACATGATCCCTGTGGCTAAGTAGAGCAAGTCCCAGCCGCGCTGCTCACTCACCTCCTTGGGATTTTCGGTGAGCTGTTTCATCAACTGGCAGAAGACCTCGTCGCAGATCAAAGGATCTTGCAGTGCCGGCTGAAAGATTAGATCGGTGTTCACTGCCAGATTGCCACGTGCAATGTCACCCATGTACTTAAGGAATATAAACACATTAGATTACAAAGAGAGTACCAAGCATATCTCGTATCGCCTACCTTCAGTATGTGATGATGAATGACTAGCGCCTGTTGGTACAGTTGAGGCTTGGCGTGCAGAGACCTAAGGAGCGGCGCCTTAAGCGGCTCAGCGGAATATCTCCACAGAGGCGACAATTCCGATCTGAGGGAAAACGAAATTAATACATACTCTAAACTAAAGTCTATGAATGCAAAACGTACTCAAAGCGCTCCCTGAACTGCAAGTCTGCAAACTTTGCCAAGTTATGCTGGCGACGAAGTGGAGCATTGGTGGACTTTATTGAAGTGGATTCCTCCACCAAGCCGCTCGATGTTCGCTCCTTGAATATCTGCTGCAGGTGTGAGCTGGGCTTCACTAGCGTGGCTAGGATTCGCACATTTCCGGCTACAAATTGACCCCACTGCCCGTTCGAGCATCCGCGCCAGCTGCATTGCGGATCATTTGCCATTAGTTGAGCGCCCATGACGCCAGCTTCGAACTGAATTAAATCCCCGGGCACTACGGATAGCTGATCTTTCAGTTGGTCTGGCTGAGGACTTTGGATGACGACGCCGTAACTGGAGCGCTGCTGCAAATTCAGCATCATGTAGTCAATGAGCTCGACGGCATCACGAGCCTCGCTCGACTGCAGCACGAAGTTCTCCTGTTGCGCTGTGAGCACGTGCATCTGATCATTGGGGTGGTAATGAACCCTGATCAATTCGGCATAGCTGCAGCCTGCGAGCACCTGCTCCGTTTCATCTATAAGCGCGACGCCTGTTGCATTGATGGCTAACATTAGATCCTCGCTCTGCAGTTTGGGGCCAGACACGTGCTGCACCTCGTACAAGCGAGAATGGCGCATGGGCCACGATAGATGGCCAAACAGACAAATGTCCTCCATAGCGCGCCGCCGCGACTCCGCGTCCTGTCCTTTCTTCACATAGGCGCTGCTCTCGTACATGGTAGCAATTAGTCGACTCCAATTGTGGACAGCGCGCTCTCCTGGAGCCAGCAAGTCCCGAGGCACAAAGGCCGTCAGTTGGCTGTCCGTCAGCTTGGCCACGGCGCCCGCTCCCTGCTCGATGTAGGTGGCCAAGGCGCAGATCATGGCAATATCCTTCTCTGAGCGACAGCGATATTCACCGCATTTTAAGCCGCTCATAATCTGCTTGTAAATGAGATGTGTGGCTTTGGGGTCCAGTGTGGGATCATACCAGGCGCCGAAAACCTCCTTGCGCAGATACAGCTTCCAGGGCGCATCCAGCTGCCTTTGCTCGCAGCTGGAAATGGCATCCAGGATGTGCTCACGCCCAGCTCCCAGGGGCATCAGCTTCTCATCTAACGACAAGACTAGGCCGAAGCCAAAGCTGTCGGTCAGCCCCAGTCCATCGCTCAGCTGCTGCACCGCCTCTCTGGCTGTGCTGGCTGCATCCACCTGCAATTTGCGCGCCTGGCCGTCCGTCAAATAAATGGGCAGCTTTAGAGGCTGCCGACTTCGAATCGCCTGCAGCTCGAGCAACGACGGCGGCTGTGATCGCGCTCCATTGGACAAAGTGCGCTCCAGATTATGCAGAGCTGGTGCTGCGTGCAGCTTGGCAGTGCCCACCTTCAGATAGCTGCGCAAATAGGGCTCGAAATTCAATGTGGGTGGGAAGCAGCTCAGGCAGAGCGACAGCAGCAGCCAGCCTCGGGAGAGCGAGCTGCGGCTGGGATTTAAATAAAGCTGCTTGCATATCTGTGCTAGAATTTCATCCCTGTAAGATGCAAAGTAAAGTAATATTTACATATAAGACTATAACAATGAGCAGCATAATTAATGAGACTGAGCTCATTTCCTATATTAATTTCTAGCAGCAACTGCTTTACACTGCTTGGCGGAGTGCAATAGCCAAGCAGTGCAGCAACGTGTGCTGCTGCCTATCTATGCCAGATAGAAATGTTAACAGAAATCGTTCGATTAACAGTATAAGTCCATGTTGTTCACAGCAGCACTGCTGCCTAAAGCTGTGGGGCGGATAATAATGTAAATCGCTAACAGCAGCACTGCTTCCAATTGCTCAGCCGAATATTGTGTTAGGTGTTTTACAGAATAGTAAGTGAATTATAATTTATAACAGATTGGTGTTAAAAGAACTCTGTTCGAATTGTCAACTAACCTCAACTCTTCTTTCAAGATGCCATGTCCAATGATGAAATGAATCTTATCCAAATGACTGCTGCCGGCATTTAGCCACAGCTGATAGAACTCTTCAGCTCCCTGTTGGCCATTAGCGTGGCCAAAAGATTTTGGTTGACGTTTAACTGTTTGCCGCACAAAGCGCCGGGGCTTCGCGCCTAAGATAGACGCTATTTCCTGCATTAGCTGTGGACTACGCAGAGAGAGTTGGTTTTGGTTGGGAACTGTCTCTGGCAAGTCGCCCATAAAGCGCAGAGTCATTATCCAAATGGCCTAAGGGGGAAAGGGAATGATGGTGAGTCTGGCATTTAGTTTTCGCATCTCTCATACACTTACCTTAGCAGCCATTTGATCAAGGGGCAGATCATGTTTAAGTAGGGCCTGCTTGAGAGGCTTCTTTTCATGCTGATATGTGATTCCACTGCTAAAGTACGTGGAGGCAAATTTTAGGAAGCTAAAGTCGGAAGTGTCCACATTACGAGGGGTTGGCTTGGGCAATCGAATGGTGCCAGTGGAGCTGATGCTGTTGGTCTTTTTCAGATTAATCTATTTTTAGAAATAGGAGTAAGACATAAAAATAGTATATTGCACAGACGACAACAATTACCAATGAACCAGAAACCAGAAAAAAAAAACCTAATGAATATTACAAAGCTCCAAAAAGGGTATTCCACAGCCAACATGTAAGCCTTAAGTTCGTCATATGGTTTCTCTTATACACACGATCGCGGAAATAATTTGTTATAAATACCTTTAGTCATTTGAATTTTAGACCGTTTTTATCAATGTGGCTGCCAGCTGCCAAGGCGGCCAGAGCGCCTATGCTATAGCTGCGCCGAAGATTTGTCGGGCCGATAAGCGTCCGAATATAATTTACAATCACATTCTATTTAATTAATCAGGAGGAGTATTGCGCTTTAAAGTTTTAATGCTGTTGATAGCGATAGCGAGGGTTTTGCTTCACAAATTTTTCATTATAAAGTTAGTTGCTGACTACACCTTAACCTGTGCGTATGTGGACTCTAGCTAGCGGGACTCGAACGAAATAAAATATAAATAGATATATATATATATATATATATTTTTTTTTTGTTAATAAATATTTAAAATTGTGTGCTGTTTACTCTTGTTTCATTTCAAAACTAATCTTATATTGATTGAATAATTATATTCAGGTCTTCCTCGCATAACTATGGAGGTCTATTTAGGATTAAATAAATAAATCGAATCAGTCAATACAAGTCAATAAATGTAGAAATATACACCCATATTAATATCTTAATGTTCGCACAGGAAACTGAAGCTAAGATTCGGAAATATTGAGGTAAATTAAATTGAAGGTCAGGAAATCGCCTTGTCTTTCATTTCACATACCTCGACTGAGGAAATAAAGTTGTATTTGCCCAATGACTGGGCGCTGAGTATTTTTTGTTATTTGCGCGACTTTCCCATGAGATAATCAAAGCTATTGAGTAATCTTGAGAGCTATCAAAGCTCTAATCTGTTGCCCTATTCTATATGTAAATATTGTCGAAAGTAAGTCGCAACTCTTATCTCGCAAATTAAAATTAGATTATTCCGCCGATAGTGCTGCAGTCCAAAAATATATATATATATCAGATAACTCTCTGGACATGGACTATAGTTAAAAGCACAGTATGAAATGACCAAACAACAACAACTACAACAACAACGGAAACACATATGGGATATCCGAAAGCAACTACCACATGCACCAGAACTAAAGGCGTTTAATGAAGAAAAGACGAAATGGATTGCACAAATCTCTAGATTCCTTAGATATTCACCGCCGAAGCGGCTTTTATTTACAAAATATGTATATTTATAGGTTGGTACATAGAAAAAGAACGATCACAAAACGAATCGATTGCAAGTACGTATGCATAGGCTCTACATACATATACGTACATATGTAAACCGACATTGATATAACGTATATACAGGTGAAACACTCTCCCATGGCCTACCCAGCGCGTGAAGCGATTGGAAGAGATGCTTGCGTTAGACGAAGTATGTCTTTCAATCGCCCTCCTTAGATAATATCAGCTATCAACTACTTAAAATATAAATACAACATATACTCTGACTAATTTGTTCAGGGCTGCCCGAGCACTCGCAACTCCTAGAGGCGCGTCTGATCGACAATCTTTCGAGGCGCCGCCTCATAGTAGTTGACGGGGCGGGACAGCAGCTTGGTGGGGACGTCTTTGCGCAAGCGCAACTGCCGCTCGAATATCAAAGACTTCTCCTTGACATTCGGCCCCAGTGGACCACTCACGTCGGGCTCGTCATTCAGGAAGCCGAACACGTCGTCTACGATCTGCTTGGATGACTCCACGTCCATGTAGCCGGGGCTGTCCACAGCATTGCCATTCATTTTGCCGCCGATTGGCGCAACTGTCACGTTCGGAGGGGGCGGCGGCAGTGACATGCGCGCCTGCAATGTGGGTGCAGGAATCACATTCACCCTCACCTGCGGCTGCTCTGATCGCTTCAATGATTTTGTGCGCCTGGGCTGATGCACTGCAGCCATGGACGCAGCATTGCGGGCAGCGATCTGCTCCTTGAGACGCTGCTCCTCTGCCTGCTTGTCCTTCAGCCGCTGCTCTGCTTCTGCCTGCTGCTGCATGAGGCGCTGCTGCTCCAGCTTCTTTAGGCGCAGCTGCTCTTGCTCTTTCAGTAGCTTCGACTGCTGCTGCGATTCCCTCTGCCTCGCCCGCTTGGCCTGCAGCTCCAGAGCAAAGCGCTTCCTTGCCAGATAGCCGCGGCTCAGAGCCTGCAGCTTTATCGTGCGACTGCGCACCATTGTAAACTGTGTGGTCAGCCGCTGGGCCGCGAGGCAAGCGCCCAATCTGTGGAAGCCGCGTCGCATGGTCAAAAACCTCCGCCTCTCAGCGCGGCCACGCCAATACCGCTGCACTGTGACTATAGCCACTCGATACTTCTCCATGTAGCGGCGGAAGAGCACACGTCGAATGCCCCTCTGAATGGTGACGATGTACTTAAGCATCACCCGCGACCGCTTCGCCTCCAGCAGTGCATCGTCCTCATCCCGCAAGAAGAGCTTCGTGCGTCCGAACTGACGATCCGAGTCAGCCGGCAACGCCGCCTCGCAAATCTGGCGAGCCAGCAGCCGGCAGTCGCACTGGTCCAGAGGACCCGTCCGCGGCACCAGCAATCGATACCGCTCCACAAAGGCTCGGTACTCGTGGCGTATGGGATAGCCAGCCCGACGAATGCGCGCCGTTTCCATCATGCCGGAGTAGCGCAGCTGACGGACGCACAGCTCCTTGTCAAAGTTCTGAAGAAGGAAAAGGGACACAAATTAGTATCAAAATTGGTAAGAGAGAGTAGTAAGAGAGAGTAGTGGATGGGAATTTGTTTGTTGACTCGATTTTGACATTGAGACATTGAGATTTTCACTGATCGGAAATTGGATCTACTCACATTGGGCTCCTTGTACTCGTTGGGCTTGATACAGCGTATGAAGTAGGGATGGGCCTGCGACAGGGTGCGCATTAGCATGTCCAGCGAATTGCGAAACTTGACGCAGAGAGTGGGCTGCTTCTTGGCCGTGTCCATGGGCAGCTCCTGCGGACAGATGTCCACCAGGTACTTATTGCTGGAGCGCTGTACGAGGTTACGCAGGTCACTGCTAAACGAATCGCGATTCTTTTCGAGGAAGCCCAGTGGATTGTACATGACGACGCCAGCGTAGTGCCGTATGCCGAAGAGCGAGGCCTGGGTCGTCTTGCCCTTGACGTATATGGAGCGATTGCCGTGCTGCACGTGCAGCTTCTCCAGCAGCGTCTGGTCCGTGCCCTTGGGAAACTTGGACTCCTCGTCGATGAGCGACATAATATTCACAGGCTTCATGCCGATGAGGTCGAGTATGTCCTGATTGTCCTGGAACTCGATGTGCTGCCAGTTGATATGCTCCAGCTGGTACTCTGCCTGCTCCATCTGCAAGACCAACACCATTAGACACGTACTTTTGCTTACTTCAATTACAGGCTGGTTGATACCTTGAAAATGTGACCAACAAAGAACTGCTGCAGGTTCTCATTGGCATAGTTGATGCAGAGCTGCTCAAAGCTGTTGTTGTCGAAGTTCTCGAAGCCAAAGATGTCCAGCACTCCGATGCTGTTCACTGGCTGCTCCGGCTGCTTGTTGATCGTCTCATTGATGCGTTTCACGATCCGCACAAAAATGCCGTCGTACAGCGACTTGACGAAGGCATCGCGTCCCTCCAGGGCGGCCTCCTTGGACAGGCTGGTCACCACGTGCTCGCCATGCACAAAGATCGTCCGTTGCGTGAGGGCCGCATTGAGAGGCGCCTCTGGCAGACCCAGGAGCTGGGCTATGCGCTGCAAGTTCGCTGGATCGTCCACCTCGGCGGCCTCCAGGTTGGCCACCTCAGTCGCCTTGAAGCGCAAGTTTCCAAAATGAAGAATGGCGGCGAGCAGGCTGAGTATGCTCCAGAGCTCCTCCGGCTTGAACGACAGTACCTTCATGGCAGCCCGTATGTCGGCAAAGTCCTTCTCGTCCTGCTTTCCAGGCAGCGCAAAGCAGCCGCCCTGTGCCAAATAGTGGTACTGGCTGGGCGACTGCTCCTGCAGCTGCAGCCTCTCCCGCTCTGCCGCAGTCAGCCCGGCCAGCATGCAGTAAAAGATGTGGTAGTTGCGCTCGTCGCGACTCTGAAACACGATGCGGGACTTTTCCAGCAGGTACTGCTGTATGCGAGCACCCTGAATGGTGCCTTCGGGCGTGAAGCGGATGTCAATGTACTTGCCGAAACGCGAGGAGTTGTCGTTGCGTACGGTCTTCGCATTGCCGAAGGCCTCCATGACTGGGTTCGCCTCGATGATCTGCTGCTCAATCCAGGAGTGCTTGCCACTTATGGCAGCCAGGTACTGCAGTATCAGCTTGGTGCTCTCGGTCTTGCCCGCCCCCGACTCCCCGCTGATCACGACGCATTGATCCTCCTTCAGCCGCTGCAGGCGCTGGAAGGCATTGTCGCTAATGGCAAAGATGTGCGGCGGCAGCTCATTCAACTTCTTATTCCTGTATAACTGGATTTCGCGATGCGTGTAGATGGGCAGTATCTGATAGGGATTGATGGCCACCAGCATGGAGCCTGTGTATGTCTGCAGAGGAATCAGCAGGGCAGGAATTAGCATGGGCACTACTAGAGCTTCGCGATGTATACTTACATAGATGAACTGTTTGTCGTAGCGCGTCTGCAGGTTGCGCAGGATCGTGTACTCCTGCAGATCGCCGAGTGTGATCATATCCTCCACGTCTGCATGGGAGGTCACGTGCATGGCCTTGAGCACATCGCCCGCCGGCACCCAGAACTGCTTCTTGGAATCATCGCAAATCAGAGTTTGGGTCTTCTCTGTGCGCACAATGCGAGCTCCGAATGGCACAGCGAACTCACTGCTGGTGTTCTGCGGCTTAACCCAGACGTATTCGCCCTGCAATTGATCATCAATGGGACTCAAATTAGAGATCCTATCAATGTAATAATAAGAGTGTTGTACACGCGCCTCACTTCAACATGAGCGATTAGATATCGGTATCGAGACCTTCTGGGTGAAGAAACTGTTACCCAATGTCAAGGAACTCCGGGTGTTTAGAAATCGATTACTGCCGTCATGTAAAGCAATTAATGTTGCTCATATCTCTGCCTCGAAAGTTGACACTTCTGGCAGCTGCCATAATTATGGGCGCAACATAAATTTCGATAAGAGAGTTTGTGCTCAGCGCAGTTCATAAATTTCATATGAACTGTTCTCAACTCAAATTTATATAATAAGAAAATGTACATTACTTAATTTGTATCATTTATTATTATGTTACTTAGAATGTTTCTCAACTTTATCAAGAATGAGACCACATTCAATATATGTATCTATTTATACTATGTATAATATATACTCCACAGATATCACTCGAAGTCTTAATGACACTTTATCAAAGTTGAGTAAAGCTCTTCAAGTCTTCGGCATTTATTTGTCGGCTTATTAGAATAATGAAGCAGGCAAACGGTAGCCAACAGCCGAGCAGCAGGAGAGTCAAATATGCACGTTCGTGTGCCTATCTTATCGCAAGAATGTCGATAAACAAAAAGTCGTATCGGAGTTTTGCAATCGGAGCGGAAAACATGGCACAGCAACAAACAGTTAATGACTGTCAAAAGGTGAGTTGCGAAGAGCAATCTTGGCTCTAGTAGAAAGCCAGCTATTCTTCAGAAAATGTTCATCCTAGGCGAGCAGACAGAAAATAGCATATAGCAATGTATATAAGTATAATATAATATACATTGATTTATTAAACATTATCTCTGCGACCTTGTTTATCTTTAATAACATAAGACACCTGTGCCGAAGTCTGTTTGATAGGAGTATGACTAAGAGCCACCGAAAACAAGGGCAATAAATAAATGCTGCTAAGTCCACAGTGAAAGGTTGATATCTGATTAGAATATTCCATTATAGGCGTGATTTTCAAATGCTGGCTGCATATGAGGTCATGTTGTACCCATATCAACCGGATGAATTTTTACTTAATTGCAAACTAATTTTTACGATGATCTAACTATCACAATCGCCCAGTCCCAATCAAGCTGCCAGCGGACACAAGTGGGCTTTGGATTTTGATTGGGACATGCGTATGGATAGGAGGCACTCAGAGTGCCCAAATGGCGTCACTTATTTCACATTTCGTAACGAAACCTAATAACAATTCCACTGTGAATGAGTATCAGCTAGTCAGCAATTATAGCACTTCGACAACCGACAAATTGATAGCGATCAATCAAAGTCAGCAGTCACAGCGGGTAAGCACATAAAGTTCTATGATTTGCTAATCTTTTAGCAAGAGTGCTCGGTACAGCGTATCTTAGAGTCGATCACTATTATTATCCACTAAAATACTGCCACACATTCTTTCGATAAGGAGCACAATTGGCTTATCATGCGCTCACTTTAATTGGAAACAACAAACTTTAGGCAAACTGTCTTCCATGTATAATAACTATCTCAGTTCTAGCACGGAAGAACCATAAAAAAATATTGTTTTATTTGGGTTTTATTATTTATTTATATTTATATTATATTGTTGGTTAATCGAAACTAGCCATATATGTTTTATCTTCCTTCATATTTTATTATGACCGAAAGAGTATTTTATTTCGGAACTTTATTTTGCTTTTCGATATATTTTGAGAACTTACATGTTCCCTTAGGAATTCAGACATTTTGCTTATTCGACTAGCAGAGAGAAGCTTCAAAGCGTTTCGCGGAAAGTTTCGGATAGTTTACGCTCGATGGAGCACTGCCGAGACACACGCGCCGTGGATACTTTTAATTGCTTAACAAATATTTGGCCAACGATTGGTGTTTATTTTGACAGCCGTTTTCACTTGTACTTTATTATTATTTTCTCTGTTTCGGCTGGCTTTCGACCGTGAAGTTCTGTTCGGCCCGGAGTCTCGTTTACTTGTGAACGGGGAGGTCTACTACTGTAGCCCTTGCTGTCATTTCGTTTCTTATCTCCCAGAGCGGCGTCGGCGGCATAGTTGATATTGATAATGAATATTGAATATGTTTTTGGCAGCCCCGTCTAGTCTTATCGCGCCGTTTCGCCATATGGCTGGATTCGATCAAGTGTGCAAAATATTATGGAAATTTACATCGAAAAACTCGGCCAGGGAATTCACTTAGCGCACTATCAAATGTAAAGGAAAGTCAAATTAATGAAATATATTTCCAAAAGGAAATCTGCGTATCTATCGATGTTCTGAAGCGCCCTTATCGGCCAATGAGCCAATCTAAGCGACAATTATAGCCAGGTGTATATAACTAGCCATATAACGTGCCAATGAGTCACTACTTGTCGTTTGGGATGTGACCACATATCATCTAGCTACGCCTCTGCTATTTACTTAGATTCAGCACGGCCTAAATAATGCCATAAAACAGCTGAACTTATTGGAAATTCGATGTTTGTCACCTCTCTATGGGCTCACCATTTAGCTAACTATTCTATTCAAGTCGACTCTAAGGCTGTAGAAAATATTGTAGAAAAATAATCCTAATTTATCGGTCATAGGTATATGTCAAAACATATTCCAAAAATCATGACTCGACTAATATTTTTGACTATTTGTATGAGTATAAAACTAAACTCTACAATGTCAATGTACTGAATAGAATAATCACTGATCCGAAATGATTTACAAAATGGATGACATTCCTAATCAGTAAAGCAAAGTGTGACAATGGCTTGATTAATGATATATTTTCTGCGCAACAAATGAAATCAGTTCAAGGTTAACATTTCCAAGACACTTCGATGTAAAAGCAAATAGTTTGCATAATAATGCTCGCTTTTACATAAAGAGAGTCAATATTTTCTTGCTCCTAAATTAGTAATAGTTGAATGTTTTGAAACTCAATAAATGCGACAAAGTTCAACTGGCGAGACTTTCGGCTATATTTGCACAACGATTTGTCATAGTGCTTTCTGTTATCTCCATAAATGTCAGAGTCCTAATCGTAATGTGCTGTCATTTATAAAAGTCAAAGTTAAATACCTTCGATATGAACACTGAGGCATTTGCGACCAAGGGAATAAACAAACAACAAGTTTGCAATCGGCTCATAAAATGATTATGCTGATGCAATTCCCATTGTTATTCTAAATCTTGATCTCAAAGTCTCGCAGAATAAATGAAATTTTCATCAGAGAGAGAGAGAGAGGGAGAGAGAGAGAGAAAAATGAGAGGAGGTAGAGAGCGAGAGGGTAGGTAGAGAGCGAGAGAGAAAGGGGGAGAGAGAGGCAGAGAGAGAGAGAGAGAAAGGGCAGAGAGAGAGAGAAAGGGGGAGAGAGAGGCAGAGAGAGAGAGAAAGGGGGAGAGAGAGGCAGAGAGAGAGAGAAAGGGGAAGAGAGAGGCAGAGAGAGAGAGAGAAAGGGCAGAGAGAGAGAATGGGGGAGAGAGAGGCAGAGAGAGAGAGAGAAAGGGGGAGAGAGAGGCAGAGAGAGAGAGAGAGAGAGAGAGAGAGAGAGAAAGGGGGGAAAGAGTGGCAGTGAGAGGGAGAGGAAAGAGGCGGAGAGAGATGGTAAAAGAGAAATAGAAATAAAGATTAAGAGAGAGAGACAGGCAGAGATAAAGAGAGGCAGAGAGATATATACACAGATAGTACATATAGAAATAGAGATAGAGAGAGAGGCAGAGGCTATAAATGGAATAGAGGGAGAGAGAGAGAGATATACACAAAGATATATAAAAATATAGAGGTATGGAGTGGTAATTAAAAATGGAGAGAGTAAGACAATCAGAGGGAGATACATAGCGAGTGCTATAGAAAAACATACAAATAGAGATGTGAGTAAGAAATTGAAATAGAGAGTGAACAAAGAGAAATATAGAAATAGAAAGAAAGATAAATAGAATAAGCAAAGAGAGGGAGGGAAAGAGAAAGGTATAGAGAGAAATAGAATACAGAGAGCGCACCGTGATATAGAATGAAAGGAATAGAGTAAGAAAGATAAGGAGAGGGAGAGAGAGAGAGAGAGCAAATTGAATATACGAATAGAGCATACATTAAATTAATATACATGTATTTATTATTAATAATATATATTTTCTTTTTGGTTTTTGTAGCAGAGTATTTTTTGCATTGAGCTTTAAAAAAAAGAGCAAAGTAAGCGAAAGCTGCAGTATTCATCATGAGTCAACAGAGGAAAAACAATAAACACTTTTGGTCATTAAATATACAAACGGTTCTTTTTATTTAACAGGAATTCTTTACTGGGAACTAATATTCAAAAACCAACGGTCAAAAATATGATTGATATAAAATATAGTTGCATAGGCTAGGGAGACTGTTATTGTGGCCGTTGGGGCCGAAATGTGATCGGCTATTTTCAAAAGTACCAGGTGAACAGAAATGACTAGCAGAATGAGAAAGATAAAGTGTTATTTAACACAATAATGTTAGCGATCTGTTAAATAACAGCACGGTGACAGTACACTGTTACTGTACTGTTAAAGAACAATTTGCATCCTACTGCTCATTTCTGTGCGCCTGGTATTTCACCAAAATAGCAATGCAAATTGTGGAAGTACTAGGCGCACAGCAACCAGTTGTAGGGTGAAAAATATTAGTTAACAGTGTATAAGCGTAGCACTGTTACCTCACTTTTATTACTTTGTTAAATAACAGCATGGTAACAGTACACTGTTACTGTACTGTTAAAGAACAATTTGCACCCTACTGCTCATTTCTGTGCGCCTGGTATTTCACCAAAATAGCAGTGCAAATTTTAGAAGTATTAGGGGTACGGAAACCAGTAGTAGGGTGAAAAATATTAGTTAACAGTGTATTAGCGTAGCTATGATCGCTGCAGAGATATATAAAAGGAAACGGCGCGGCTGATAAACAATTCATACACATTTTTAGCCATTTATATGAGAGTTTCGGACGTTTCAGAGATTTAGGTGAGCCAGCACTAGAATAATGGTATGACGTGATCGTCAATAAGTATATTGGTTTCGTACTTGGTTTTATTTAATATCGATCTTAAATCCCTCTTAATTTCATAAGTAGCTTTCAAGATATTTTCAAATAAATGTTGTTGATTGTAATTGCCACTGATTTATGGACAATAGTTAATGATGCAACAACAATACTTTCCGTATAGAAACTGGCTAAAATGTCTGCCTTTATATGGCTTCGCCCCAAGCGCCGCGAGCCAATAACAAATATTCATTCATTGTTTCCCGTAGATAATTTGCGGAAACGTGGCCACGTAAATTGCTCTGCGATAAGCCAAATGGAATTTTCAAGTGTTTGAAATACATTTTAGTGCTGGACTTCACGAAATGCGTCTGGTGAGCAGTTCAATAGGAACTTTATCGCTTTTATTTAGCTTTGGGGCATTGGAAGGTGCGCAAGCTGTGAGCTCTACAAGGTCCTTGAGGTCCTTTACACTGAACAAGCTTTCACTTTGTGCTTACGTACGTCCTTTGAGTAATGCAAGGAACTCGTTTCCATTACCTTCGGCTACGTTGAAATCACATTTAAGATAATCCACGATCCAGAAATCACGTTTAGACAAGGTACCAATTGTCGGCTCAATGTTGAGCCCAATTCGTGGAACGCATCGAGTGAAAACATACAGCATTCCACGCTCAATTTAATTATGGAACGCACAATGCCATGCAACAGCCATGAGTAGTGACAAATGCACCAAATATTTGTGTCTGCCGACAAGGTCGGCCATAAATTCAGCCATTGATGATAACGGGGCGTATACGCAATGTTGTCGTGCAAATTGTTTTCGCGTCCGTTTCATGCTGGCCGCCTAAGCAATGTCTGGTCGCAACAATAAAGTATGCAAAAGACAGAGTAACAGAGAGAGACAGAGCGAAAGATAGAAGCACACACACACACCCACACACTGTGCATGTGTATGTATGCATTTACGAGCACAAAGTAGCAGCAGCGGCATCGTCAGCATTGTTTCGATTGTACTGATAAACCCTCCAACGATGTCTTTTTCTCTGCCGTCATCAATGCGCCCCCTCGCTATCTTCACCCCAAGCGCCGGGCACGAAGCACGTTGTTGACCTATATTTGGGCATCAATGAAATGCGAACAGCGGAGCGAGCAGGCTGCTTTGGCTGAGTAAAAGCTCTGCGAGTAGCCGCCTGCTGGTTACTTAACTGGAAAGCTCAGCGGCAGCAGCACTCACAGAAAAGAGCTTTTATAACTGGAAGCGAGTAGCTCACACATTTCACTGCTGCCAGAGCAAGTGAGTGGAGCACATGTGCTTGTATATGCATGATAACAAACGATTCAATGTAATATGTATAATATATAAATTAATTTGATTTAATTAACTACTCTGCAATCTCATTTCAAGTTTAACTTTAACCAACACATTGATGCACGCAGGGAGAAACAGCTGGGTGAGATAGCAATGGGACAGCAAAGGAGCAAAGAGCAAAAGTTCAGTTAGGTCATATGTAAAAGCTCCAATTGTTGTTATTCTTGTGCATTTTGGAAATGACATAGCAAACAGCTGGAGCATTGGAGAGAGCTTGCGAGAGCTTTCGTGCGAGACGGAATGGAAGTGGAACGCAGAATAGATGCGTTAGGCGAAGGCAACTACACTTGGGGAAAGGGTGTCAATGGAAATATAAACTTTATAGATACGAAACGAAAACACACACGCACGAGGAGGAGCACGACGAGCGAACATCAAATGTCGGGGAACCAGAGGCAACTCGGTTAGCGAACTTTCCATCAGATTCGAGGAACGCCAACTTTTCAATTCAGTTCGAGTCTCGCAGCGGAGTGGACGCTTCACTCTTTTCTCTCTCAAGCGGTAGGCGAACGCGCGCTCAACTCAAAACCCAACGTGTTCCAATCCACACAGATAGCTGGCCAAAGGATATCAAATTTTGTTAAAACTGAAACTGTGCATAGTTTGTGTTTATTATGTTGTGCGGAGCAATATCTTCCCCTCTCACTGTACCGCTCTCACAATCTGTCCCCCTCCTTTCTTCTCTTTCCGAACATTTACGTATATACAGACATTTAAAAATGCAATAAATTATTTAAAGCATTTATTCCGTTTCGCTTTCGCTGCCTTGGTTGCTATTGGTGGTGTTGTTGCTGTTGTTGTTGTTGTTGTTGTTGTTGTTGTTGGCATTGTTGTGGCTGTTGTTTTCGCTGTGCTCGCACTTGGCCCATTGGCCCAGTCCCCAGTCCCCAGTTCCCGGTCGCATTGCCGAGAACTGAGAATTGTTTGCCCATTTGCCTCCAGTCAAAGGCGAAACAACAACAAACTCAGCCCCAACTCTCATCAAGCGAATGCCGAACCGAGCACCGCACACACTCAGCGACGAACACCAAACACCGAACACTGAACTTTGCGCCGTGCTCTGAATCCGCGAGTAAAGACCACAGCGAAGCGCCATTCATCAGTCGCGCGAGACCTACTGACCGTCTCTGTTGTACATTTATCTAAAACAGGTTCTTTTTTGGCATTTGCTGGAATCGAAACATTCGCGGCACGTCAATTGCAACTGCAACGGCATCGGCAACGGCAACGGCCACGGCAGCCTTCAGCCTAGAGCCAATTCAATTAAACAAACGAGAGCATCGAGACGAGCCCCAATAAAAGTGTGACAAAGTGAAAGCCGCTCGCTGGCTGCAACTGTAAATACTCCTGCCTGGTTACAGGTGAGTTCTCCCCACTTGCCTCGATTGTAATCGTAGTTTCGACTAGGCAGGCAACTGACCCAATTGCAGCTCGGCAGGAGCAAAATCAATTTTCTATGCATTACTTACGCGCTGAACGGCGGCAAGTAAATAAATCATTCGAGCAATGTGTAGGCGAAATAAATAAACGAGGAAGTAAATGAATAAGTAAATATATTACAAATCAATTTGAATTTCAATTTTAACAATCCAAATGTATATGCAGCCCTCGTTAGCTATATAGAAAATAATTTATAGAAATTATCAATTCTATCTTTGACCTTTTCACTCTGACCCAAATCGTCCAGCTGAATGGCTGGAAAGAAAAACTTTATAGAATTTGTTGACTCTGTATTAAAATCAAACTAAATCATGAATATGCAAATATCATAACATTTTAATCATGATTCCATACTCTCTCTCTCTAAGACCCTCAATACATTGAAAACTTTGCTTAGAAAATTCACGAACTACTTCGCTATATCCTGGGCGATAGGTCAACCAGCTGGTCAGGTCTCACATTAATATGAATACGCTCTCCTTCTATTTTGAGAATATTAATTGTAGTCTGAAAGAGCGAAAGCCAAGACCGCCCCGTTGTTGACAGTGATAAATGCATTAGGCGTGTCTACCTGGACTCTTCTACAAAATCGAGTAAATATGACTTGCAAAAAAAAAAAACAAGATAAATTAAAGTATTGTCGAAGAGAATCAATTGCTTGCCTACAAGTTACATTTTTATACGGATCAACTTCAACAACTTCAACTTGTCACATATGCTCTACTCATGAGTGAATTTTCTGTTGTGCATTGCTCGCACATCAATGAAAAAGTTCACTTGGCTCTGTCAGCAGTCACAGCGTGCAGTTCAGCTTGTAAAGTATTATGAGTGCGCATTACGCATACGCCCCAATGCACGCAACGGAGTTGAGCTGGCATGAGAGGTCAGCGCAGTGCTGGAGCAGAGTTGCCAGCAGCAGAGTTTAATGCGAAACTTCCCCCAGTAGGACAACTGAGACGCATTAGTCAGAGCTGGCGTCTTTTGGCTTTTAGTTTCTCAGCTCCCTAACCCTCGAGCTGCACGCTTCAAATGCTTTGAATGCCCTTTTAGAATTCCTTAACGGGCAGTGCATTGTGCTCAAGGACACAATCAGCAGCAGTTGCAGTCGAGAGCCGGGCTACGTGTTGGCTGTGCTTTGTATTCCACGCACCTAACGAAGACTACAAAACTGACGAAATACACATTCTTCAAAGTCCAGAATTTTGTTGTTGAGGTCCTTGGCAAACTTTTTGCTAAAGCACAGGAAAAACGGAAAAGCGCACGAGTTGTTGTTGGGTTTTCTTGTCTTGCTTTTGTTTTGATCGGATTCTTTTCGCAAATCATTTTTATTCGATTCGATTTGATTCGACTTTCACTTTTGTTCTATGTTTCGTCGTTTCATTTGTTTGATTCGATTCCTATGTTAATTTTAAATGGAAAAAATTAAATCGATATTTTCCTTGCGTAGGAAGAAACGGGAGGTAGGAAGTGGGGTGGTTGGAGGAGGCTTCCAAAAATAAAGGAGAATAATAATAAGAGATGCCGAACTCGAGACCCACTTACAACGACACTTACATGCGCCCAAGTGTCGCTGCCTGTGCGTGGGCGTGGCAACTAGGAGTATTTATGACATTTATGCTAATTATGCCAGAATGCCTCAACAAGAAAGAAAGCCCATCGAACGAAGCCACAGACACAGCGCATTGTCTTAGCAGACAGCAAACAGCTACAATTTGGCTTGAGTCCGTCTCCACGGCGTATACATAATATTTGCTATTTCAGTTTATTCCCAAGCAAACTCGGCGTGGGCCATAAATTGCTTGCTAAAATGCAAAATTGACAACGAGAACAAAGCGAGTCGCGCTTACGCACAAAGACTCTGGTATATTGTGACACAAACAAATATATCTGTAAACAAGCTGAAATCTCTTTACGTGATTTTCTTTCTTGTTCGACTATGGATTGATGGCGCGTCCTCCATGTCCTCCACGGTCTTTGGTATATATATGAATATGCATAAGTATCTATGTACTAGCAGGCCTAGAGTGTGGGCTGTGTGTATCAGACATCAGATATCGTAGCCCAACACAGATATACTATATGCTCTGAGCAATAAAAACTTGAAATAGTAGCAGAGTTTATAAACCGTACAGTATAACAAACAAAGGTATTTATATCAGGTGTATTATAAAAACAGAATTGTTCTTCTCTTTTTGAATCTAATTATTTGGCGCTCTGCATATATTTGCATGCTAACTAGACACTAAAGCCGAGGGGGCGAACTGAGTGGGTATACTTAGCACAAATATCAGTAACAGAAAAGGGCAGAAAAGGGCGTGGACGAACGTATAAAGTACATATGTACATATATATTGTGGCATTCACTAGATATGTATATATCCCTTGCAGGTATCTCGCCAGACATAATTAGCTCCCTAAATACATTGCATTCATATGGTTGTATCATGCCGGTAGTTTGTATCTGGCGGTGTTTAATAGTGAATAAAATATGTAGAGATGTAGAGATGGAAAATTCAACACGTTTTCTATAACAAACTGCCATTTAGTTGCCGCTTGCCACACCCATACACGCCCCACACAGACAACTCGACCACATACGAGCGGTAAAGGGCCAAAAAGGAATGGCCAAAGCAGAAATGTGGGCAGCCTTTGACCTTTGTGACTGTGCGAAAAGTGAAATAAACAAACAAATGAAAGTAAGCGCAAAACAAATCCGCCTCTAAAGCAAAACAAAATGCCACAGCCAACGAGCTGGGTGTGGGCGCTGTCTGTGTACCTAGGTGAGATTGCGACTTTGTGTAAAAGTGTGGGCGGGGCCTGAAACATGAACTAATTCTTAGCATTAAGGGAAAAGCCAAAATACCAGTCTTTACGTACGTCAGAGCAACGTGCAGAGGCCAAGGGAGGGGCCACATAAATCTCATATGAAATGGACTGTCAAATAATTTGCCCAAACTACTTGGCTACTGGATAAGCACAAACTTAAGTATGGAGTGGGTCTCCGAGCGATACAGATTCAAATGGACATGCGATGAAGATGTGGGAGTTTGCTATCCGGGAGTGACCGACTCTGAAGTACGTGAAGCCTTGGCTAAACGGCTCTTTGAGCAAAACAATGTTCATTCCAAATAATTTATGAGAGTTTCTTTCAAATTCGCAAACTAAATATTGAAAACACAAATCTCACGCAGCCCAATACATAAGGAAATCCGAGCGGGTTTGCTTGTGCATGTGTGTGGGCGTATTGTGTATTATGACCTTTCAAGTGTTTCCGTTTAACGGTAAACGCTCCGATGCCAACGCTGCGAATATGCTAATTTCTAATGTCAACATGTTGACGGATTGTTTGATCCGCACCAAAGAAAACAAATTTTATAATTTATGCAAACTCTAAATACATTTCAGCGAAACATATTTATGCAACCGATATGTGGCAATCAATATTTGCGAAATTTTCTAATTAACTCTTGTGCGTGTGTGTGATAAAATATTTTACATTATATCTAATAATATAACACGGTTGCCTTTACTTTATTAAGCTGATCTTTGGATACCATATGGGTTGACCCTAATCAATTATTAACTATATTATATGTAAAACAAATCGGACACAAAACCAATATACCCTATCCACATTTACCTGTTTTATATCTGACTTGTATGCGTTAGCAGCAAAATGAGGCTCTCGAGAGCAAATAATTGGCATAGCAAATCAATTAAGCTGCACCTGAAGGCATAAGCTATGCAAAGTATCTGAGAGACTCACAACAATCGCAAAGTCAATTAAAATCTGCAAACTGGAATACCAAATTGAATTGATTGCTTGGCCTGTTTGGGGCATAAACTACATATATACGCATAATGAAGTAATTATGTTCGAACTGCTGTGTACTTATGTAATTCACGCTCAAACGACCATGCAATTAAATCAGTTTTTGCAGTGTTTGTTCATAGAATATGTTGACTCTGACTATTGACAACGACAACTTCCGATTCCGAAACTGAAATATAAATTGCATTTCCGATGCACTTAATCACAGACACACACACGCACACACACATGGCTAAATGTGTGTAATTATAAATTGAACACAGCATAATAGCATTTCCCTTTCAACGCACGCAACAGCAACAACACTAGCCGACAAAATGTGACCCGTATAATAAATACTGTTATACTGAATAAAACAGGAAGAAGGCCTAACTATAGCAGAATCTTAATACTATGTTAAGTACTAGTATTATTATTAAAGTACCGTTATACGAACATATAACAGTTCTGATTCTAATTGCTCATCTACCCTTTGATCGAATATCTGATTGGAATTGTGTTATACATGATTATAACACTTCTGATTCTGATTACTCGCTTACTCTGAAATCGAACCGCTGATTGAAGAACTATTGTCAGATTTGGAGTTTAGGTTTGGAATACATACGCCCTGTTGCACAGTGTAATCGCAATTGCTTGCTTCTGGGAGTCTCATTTATTTATTGGCTGGCAATCAAACTGACCACCGAGCTGGGGATGCTTAGAAGTCCGTTGGGTGCACCACAGTCGACTGGGTAAATATAACGCAAAGTTCCACGCTGGCCAGCAGCAGATGCGACTCCATCGGCTAGGGTAGGTGCTGAAGGACATTATCTGTGGGTCCGTTGAATGGCTCTGTTGGCAGGCAGCTGCGGTGTGATGACATTATTGCGCTGCCTTCTCTGCTTCTGTGTTTTTGTGTATTCATGCTGCTTTTGGCCTGTGGCGCGGCTTAACAACTAATGGACTCAAATTGTCCTCGTAGCTCCGCTTTGCATATCCGCCCACTCTCGCTCTTCCTCTTCCTCCCTCTATCTGTTCATTGCCTGCTTTTCGACTTGTTTTTTTTTTGTTTTTTTTTTTCTGTGGGACTCGTGCTGGGTCAATCAGCGTTCAACGCTTCGAGATTTACCTGGATTTTGTTTGGCTTTCTCTAAAATATCCAACCTGCTCAACAGGTCGTATACGTACTTTATAAACTTTGTTAATTTAAGCTATGAGCATCAGTGGCGACGCGGTCATCTAAGAGATAAATGTTGTAAAAATAGAGATGGGACCTGAACCGCAACCGCATCGGCCATCCTGCTTAGCTCTAATCTGCATATTCAGAGCCCTTCACTTGAGCTCCAAGCCTCGTTAGCCGTCACAAAGGCAAACGGATTCAGGCAAAGCGCATTTGGAGCACACAGACACGCTGCACACACCAACACAGGGACTGGCTGGATACCGGCGGTGCTGGAGATGGAGGTGGAGGCTTAGATATAGATAAAAGTATCAGCTGACAGTTATCTGGCTGTGACCCACATACCCATGCTCGACAGGGCCAAAGTATTGGCTTGACAATTGATGTACACACAGCGCTGACCCAGAGGTCTCTTGCCTCTCCCCCCAACACACACACACACACACACAGGGACACACAGAGAGACACTCACCAACATATACATATGCAAATCACTTTGGGTGATGCTGTAATATCTGGCATAATTACTTATACACGTGATAATGGAACGGAATGCCCCCAAGCCAGAAGCCAACGAATATTCATTCGAATAATCCCAAGCACAAGCTGCAGACGGAATTAACTTGGCTTTTACTTTCCCTGCTGGCTAAGAGAGCGGGTCCCTCGCTTGGACGCATTTTAATTGCATTTAATTTTGCATTTTAATTCCGCTTTTTATGACTTTTGTTAGCACTTACTACCGAGCTCCTTTGCCTCCGATCATGATGCTGAAGCATTTTGAGATACTTTTCACTTTTATTGGCATATTCTACTGTGCTGTAAGCATAGCTTGCAAATAACTGTTAACTGTTTTATTTTGCACGCTCTGCTCACGAACACAGTCGAAAAATTGTATGCTCAGTCGCTCTCGCTTTCACCAGGAGACTTTGTTTCTTCTCGTTGAAACTTGAAGGAATCCACGAATATTCCTGAGGGGTATGCACTCTTTGCATAGTCCAGGCCATCTTTTAGTCGAACACTTCTCTATTCCAAACTATATAAGTATCATAACGCCAACGATAAAGCAAAACTTGTAATTATTATTCTGCAAGGCATTTGCATGGCTCAGCTGTCAGCTGCACGACATCTGCAACCAATCAAAAGTAATTAGAATTTCTGCAATTTAAGCTGAGCATGATTGATGTCCCGGAATGCAGAGTCTGAATAGCTGACATATATAAAACAAAAGCGATGACATCTGTCAGCAGCCTCGTTGTCGCACATAAATAATCAATGCTAACAATTACGGACCGAATGCTCGCACAATTGACCATTGTGTTAGCTGAGCTCTGTATATGGATAGACGTCATCTGTCTTCCTCTTATCTCCCACCTCTGATTATTTTAGCTAGCTAGAGACAGAGAGAGAGAGAGAGAGAGAGAGAGAGAGAGAGAGAGAGATGGAGATGGAGGGAGAGAGGGAAAGAGAGGGAGTGCCTGCAGCTTCGCTAATTAACTGACGGGAAATGTGTTCTAACCGTCAGCCGGATTCGAGTAATTAATCGTTTTACCGGCCTCTGCGCCCGGGTGAAGAGGAAGGGAACTAGGCGCGCATTTTGATGCGAGTTTAGCCGGTTTCCTGGGCCGCTAGCGGCACTGCCAGCGCCATCGCCATCGCCACCGCCAGCTCTAGCTGGCCGAAATGTGTGTCAGGGACGGCGAGGAGGATATCAAGTCCTTGATAAACAGCGCTTGCAAATTAAATACAAATATATGTGACGGTGTGACAGCTCGAATCAAAAGCAAAATTTAAAAATAAAAAAATAAAATAAATAAAAATAAAGCCCAAACTGAAACTGAAACTGAAACTGGAGCACGCTTCCTCACACACCCAACCGAGCGGTTGGCAAACAGAGCCTCGCAGCAGAGCAAACAGCTGCCGACTGCGGACTGGACGAAGCATGGAATATATTCTGTTACTATCTAGTTTCGCATACACTGTAAACAATTTCAGCTATTTGCTGGCAAATTCACCGATTTTATTGCATCCCATGCGAGAGCCTCACGACTTTTCAGTTTTGGCAACAACAAAAATAAGAGAAAATAAAACCAAATCAGCAAATGGAACGACCCAAGTGGAGGCGGACACATGGGCTGACTGAAATATTGTCTGTCTGTCTGTCTGTCTGTCTGTCTGTGTGTCTGTTTGTTTTTTTTGCCGTGTCATAAAATAATAAAAATGTGTGAGGCACGCGCACACATCGAGAACTCAAAGCGATTTCTGCGGAATTCAATTTCGTGGCTTGCAAAAGCGAAAAAAAGACAGCGAAAAGAAAGTAAGTAAATCCAACCATAACAAAGCCACAACGAATAGCGTCAACAAGGACATGAGGCGCCAGCAAACTGCCAGCCGCAGCACATGCGAGGCAGGGCGTGGCGGGGCGGGAGACGAGTGGCGACTGAGGCCGCTGACAGGCAAAGCTGACGTTTTAATGAAAATAAATTTGATCAACACTCCGCTGGCTCCCCGTGAGTCGCGAGAGTCGCGAGAGTCGCGTGAGTTGCGAGACCTGCTCGATGGCGATATCTGTGCCGCCAGCTCCTCCACTCGTATTATTTATTGTTTGTGGCAAATAGCAAATCAAATCGAACATAAATATTACTTATTTTCTATGAGACCAGCAAAAACGAGCTGAGCTTACTTTCAATCAACTGCAGCCAGCTTGTGGCCTGCGGCTCGTGGCTCTTGGATTGGGGATTGTGTGGAAAGGCTCCGCTTGAAAAGGTTTCCACTTGAAGCTTAAAGGTGCGACGCGGCCTTCGCTTTACTGGTTGCACTGTGCAATATGTTGGAGCCGACATACCAGTACCAGTACAAATGCCGCATGCTCTACACTATGTGAGAAGAGAGAACGGGGCAGCCCCGACTGCATGATACTCGGCCAGCTAGCTAAGCTAGAATTTACATTGTAGCAAACTGACCTCTCCAAATATTTTCACTGCGCGAAACTAATATACTCTCTTTGCTTGCTCACTTGTGAATATGCATAACAATATATGCATATATAGAAATAAAAGCCCCGAATGCTCGTGGAGCCTCTTAAATTTACGAGCTCACACACACACATACATATATCGACACAAACAAAGCGCAGTGCCCGCCGGACGATGGTCAATGGTTGGTTGGCTGGCTGGTTGGATGGCTGATGAGACACAGGATGGTTACCACCTGCACTTCCGTTGCTGCTGCAGCTGCAGCTGCTGCTGTTTGCATTGCCATTACCTGTGCCTGTGCCTGTGCCTGTGCCTGGGCTCCACTCTTTGCTTTTATTACATCCGGCAGCTGTTGCGGACAACGTGACGGTACCGTGGCCGAGCCGGAGACAGAGCCGGAGTCGGATTCGAGCGCCGAGGGTCACGGCTGCGTCATAGCGACGAATTCAGTGCCCACATCCGTGGCAGGTCGACGTGATTAGCACCTGGCCATTACCGGTGGGGCCCGACAATAAAATGGCATTTCAAATCGTCGCTTTTACGGGATGTGCTCGGCAGTTATCACAACAAATTCGGGTCACTCGGGCCATAGCTGGCCAGCCTATTCGTCACGCCCACTCGGCCAAGCATTGACCTGCCCCACAGTCGACGCAGAGGCAGAGGCAGAGGCAGAGCCACTTGCTGCCGTTGCCTGTGTTACCTGATAGGTGTTTTTGTGTTTCGTTCACTTGGGCAGCAATCAATTTCACTGATTGTCAATTCATGATTTCAATAATCTCTGCGATTTGCAATCGTATATCCAATTACACTTTGCATACACATATACGTGCGCACTTGTGCAGGTGTGTGTGTCGGTCGAGTTTAATAGAATTTACATACTTTTTTATGGCAACTGCCGGCGTCCATTTTCCGTGCAGACTTGTGCGGAACTGACAAGCGGCCGAGACTTATTTATTTCATTTTCATTTGCATTTTATGTTCACGTTTCTGCCCAGCTCTGCTTCTGTTCATTTCTCTTTGCCACGGCCATTGCCGTTGCCATTTGTTTTCTCGTTTTTCGAAAATGTTGCAGCCGGAAGTGTGTAAACTTGAATTTCGCCTTGATTCTAAAAGCAAAGCTCAATACTCGCACTCAGGCTCGGGCTCATTCATGCACATATGCATGCGTACACACACACATGCGGACATGGAAGGAAGCGTACTCCTTCTGCAGCTGCAGCTTCTTCACAATTAAGCATTATATGGCTCTGGTTGCGTTCGTGAGAATCGCATACAGAGAAAATACTACTTACTGGAAACCTCTCAGTTACTAGGTCTATATTCCGTTCATCGAATATACGTATGTGTATGCTTTATGCACACAAATACATCTGCATATATATACACACTTACATGCAAATCAGAAACAAGGCACATCAAAGAGTGAAGGCTAAGCTTGATGGAATGTGAAAGGAAACGTGTTTCATTTGAATGTTCGTTCGTGAATTGCCTACATCAGCTCAGCTTTAGGCGCCGCTGGCATTATTAAATGGGCCTCTTAGGGTGCACTTAACTCAATTTCAATGAATGTCGCAGCCCTAATAAAGCACAATTAGTGCCAAATTGAATGAGCGCACATCAAGACGGCGTTAATTTATATAATTAACTAATTGTTTAAACGTAATGTGGCGCTAACAGTGCACGGAATTCAGCAGTTTGTTACGACCACGACAAAAAACTTTCAGCCACACACAACTGAGGGAAGCGAACCACGACCGAAGCACGCAACCCAATGTATGCCACACACACACACACACACACACACACACACACACATACATACATACATGCACAAAAAGATAGCAATCACATTACATGTTTGAGGCTGAAGAAGGCAAAGCTGCTTCAGCTGGCAGCGGGACAAATCACGCTGACTGGCTCAACATGACAGCCAGCTGATGATAAATGAACGCACACACTCAACACACGCGAAATGTGGCACACAGTTTCGGTCGGTCAGCTGCACTTGCCACTTGCCACTTGCCACAGAGTCGATTTTCGAGCAGACGTGCGGCTTACACTGCGTATTAGTAATATACTTGGCGCTTGGCGTGCCAAGCAGTTCAGTTCATATCTGTGTGTATGTGTGTGCATGTCTGTCTGTGTGTGTTTGCGTGTATGTCATATTATTGACATTTTTATTAGGCCACTTTTCGCCCATAAAGCAAACTTGTTAATTCGCGCCATACGCTTTTCACACGCCCCGCCCACCCACAGCGGGCTGCCTTCCCGTCGATCCATTATGCTTGGCTGTGAATAACGGCTTATAACTTGATGCAAATGGCCACCTGGGGAATGGCTTGTGCCTGGCCTGGTGGCTGTTAATTCGTTGCTTTTGCCATCGACTCGAGCACCGTTTGCTGTCAATTCAAATGCCGCTGCTCGTTGTCAATTGCTTTCAGTTTACACGAAATTGGATTGTTAATTTGACCTTTATATCCGTGTACATATACATATATAAATATATACATATATATGTATATTTGCCTAAGGAAACTTATCAAGGGAGATGGAATTAAGTAAATTCGAGTTCGTTTTGACATATCTGCACACATCTGGCTGTGTAGAGTCGGGGCAAGCGAGGCTGATTGACAGCTTGAATGGCTGTCGTGTTCCAGCGAAGCGTCAACGTGTCCACTGCTCAAAAGTTCAAAGTTCAGGCGCGTGCCGAGCACTCGATGCGCCGGGACAGGGAACCGAGCGAAGGTCTACATGACTGGCATTTCAGAGACTAAATCAACAGTTTGCCATTTGCTCAGCTGGCAGCCCACGTGTTGTGTGCAAATGCCAAACAGCAAGCTGAAACCATTTCAGTAAATCAAAAATTCAACAACTTCCCCCACAGCCCGGCAGTCCCTCGTCATCCGCTCGGCCTGTCAGGCCGGGTCGGCTATACTCAGCTATGCTCAGCTATGCTATGATAATTTCCCAGGCAAAGCGCACTGAAGAACTCTATTGAGTAAGTTCTCGTAAATCACAATCTCCCATGCCCACGCCCATTCTCCATCCACCCACCATCTTGCCCACTTCGATATTTTCGCTCAGCTGGACGTCGACGTCAGCCCCCGCAGGGCCGTCTCGAAATTAAGTGCTCTTGAAATATGATGAAGGAAGCTAATCTGTCGGCTCATTCAATCAATGGCAGCTCGAGCTCACACTTTGCCAATTATATTCAGTGAAAACAAACAAATCAATGAAATCTAATGAGTCGAATGAGTACGTAGGCCCAGCAACTTGGCCTAAAC
Source organism: Drosophila mulleri (assembly GCA_035047565.1). Lineage (NCBI taxonomy): Eukaryota > Metazoa > Arthropoda > Insecta > Diptera > Drosophilidae > Drosophila > Drosophila mulleri. Next base: position 5,608,565 of record JAWNPK010000018.1, on the reverse strand, counting down.
TAATTTGGCTAGTATACTTCCGAGCTACATAAGAGAGACTTCCTGGAAGTCCTCTTACCCAACAACTTTGCAGAGTTACGAACACAAAACTTTTTCAAATTCAATTAAAAAAAGCCTTGCATGTGCACCTATTAAAAGACAAATCACTTGATGACTAAACTAATTGGTTTCTAATTAGCATTTATCTCCTCCCGATTCCCGTTTCAGCCGACCCACTGTGACGTGCATAAATGAAAGGAACGTGCGATGCAACTGAATCCAAGCAAACATACTGAATCGCACTACTGGATTGTGAGTACCCTAACTTCAATAGCCTTGAACTCTCCCCTAAAAAAAACACATACACACAAACGATTGCATAAAGTCTAGTGAGAGTAGTCTGAAAAATATGAGTTGAGCTAAGGCTCTTCTCCTGTTATACAAATCTCTGAAAGTAAATAACCTTCTTCTCGTATTTCAACTTCTTTTAATTGAAATTTATTGTAAAACAGAAGATTGCCCGCCCGGCTCTAGTCTTTCCCAATTCCTTTGCCAAAGTGAAAATGCAGCCCACAGCAATAAAAAGGCTGACGTCTCCGCCTGCCAGTGCTCCACCTCCTGCCCCTCCCTCGTCGTTTAGCGTGCCACATCCCTTCACACATTCATTTAGCTTGGCAGCCTGCCATTTTCAGATGAACTTAGACCAGCAAAATGGCAGAGACAATGGCAGCCGACGATAGGATTTTATTGTGCTGAAATTGTTGGAAAATCACAAATTGCCGAGTAACATGCTGCCAAGTGCCAGACCGCCATTATGGTTTCATTTACTGCATTTCTCATGCACATGCGTCTCACCCCCCACGGAAATTTCAGCCATAGCAGAGCGCTCTCATAGGGCAATGCACTTAATTAACAGCTCCAAGCTTTCTGTGCGAATTTATCCCAATAACAGGGAGAAAGAGAGGGACAGAGAGAGAGAGAGAACGATTTTTATCTCGGTCGGTGCCGAACTTCAATTAATAAATCATCCGACTTGGGCAACGTGAATCGACAGCTTTCTACTGATTTTTATGGCCGTGTCACACATTGACCCAAAAATCCAATGCATTTGACATCTTCGTCTGCCAAATTGATGATCTGACCAAACCAGAGCAGACCAAACAAGACCCCGCCTCAAGGGTCAACGGGAGAGATAGCTTTAAATGTCGTGAATGATTGAAACCTTTTCCAGCTAATCCCTCTATCGGCTCCCCATTGTTCGCAAATCTTTTCAAGACCCATAACTGGGCCATCAAAGTGTCAACTGACCAAAATGACATTTGACCTTTGGCATCCAATGAATGAAGATAAAATTTAAAAAAAAAAAGTGTGTGCTTCATTAACCATATTTAATTCAGTTCTAGCGTATTCCTTGAATTCCATTTATCACTCGATTACTTCTGCTTTCTTTCAGACCCTATTTTGGTGTGCCTTGGGAGGTTTGATATTAGGTGGAATCGTTGTCATTTCATACTGGATAAGACGATGCAGGTATGTAGACGTCTCTGGCCATTGCAGCAATCTACTGTCCATTACAAATGTGAGCTCTCAACGAGCTTGCAACAAAAACAGATGAGACTCATCCAATTAGGCCGGCCAAGCAACCCAGTCGACGCATTTTTTACGGCCTGCCAGAGCTAAACGGTTGTTGGTCTTTCAGATATGATTATATTGTAGCACTAAGCCATGCAGCACGTGACTGTCAAAGAGCCAAGTGCAAACGGGCATACAACGTGCAGGCGGATGGCGGGTGGCGTTTGGAAGAGGGAGCTCCATGAATACGACATTGCAGTCCACGTGGCATTCAAAGACAGCCAAGATATGAGTGAGCTCTCGGATGGGCTGACTGGGGGACTGGGGGCATTAAGGGGGGTGACATTAGAAAGACAAAGGCTGAACAGAGAAAGCCAACTGAATAATTCAAGTCGGCAATTGGACTGCCTGCGAAACAATTAAGTTAATGATACAAGGTCACTGGAAGTGGGCACAGGGCGCAGCCCTCTTTCAAAAAATGAAAATGAAAATGAAAACGAAAACGAACACGAGAAAAAAAAACAAAAAGAAAGCAACTGGCCGAGCAAGAATGACGCAGTTGACATTCAAGGCGTGCGGTGCGGGGTGGGCGGGCCGGGGCAGGACGAGCGGCGTATGGTGACCACTAAGAGCGACGCCGAGGGGCCTATTACGATAGTTGTCGCCAGCTCGTCCCTACACAACACAACACAACACAACACAGCACAACACTACACTACACTACACTACACTACACTACACATACATATATACATAAAATTTTATTAAAGGACAAACGCACAAATGGACAACGGGCAACGGGCAACGGGCATGCCTGGGTGTGTTGCGTGTGTGCTTTTGATTCCCATCGGCTGGCTTTTTATGTCGATTCGGTTTGTAAGTGTCTTCCACGCGAAGTGAAAGGCCAAACGCGGCGTATACATACATATACAAGTACACACGCACACCGTTTGTGTATATAAAAACTTTTCCAATTTCCATATGGAGCACACACAGAGAGCGACCGAGAGAGGGAGAGGGAGAGAGAAAGAGAAAGGAAACAGCAAAACAGAAAACAAACAAACTGAAATATTTGCATACAAACGAATGTCCTGCGACCAAAATGTGAGCATGTGTGGCTCCACAGCTATGGCTGTGGCTATGGCGGCTATATAGGCGGAGTCGTGGCCAAAGCCGACGGTCAACAGAGGTAAACAGTCGTTGAGCGGGTCATGATTAATGTGTCACGAGCGAGTTTCATTGCCACCCACAGCTTGTCGCAAGACTAAGCACAGTGGGCAAAAGTGCCACAATAGGTGCAGACACGAGTTCTGCAGGATATTGCTCTCCTACTAGAAGAGAAGAAAGCTGAAGTCAAATGAGGCAGAGTCACTTTCGGTTTAGTGTAAGCAACGGCAACGCCAAACTTTGACTAATTAATGTATTGCTAATGCCAGTTAAGTCAAACTTTTCTGATTGTTTATCTTGGTGACTCCCACACTATCGCCACGATCGATCAAAGCAATTAAAACTGCTTGGCCCCACTATGAAAAGTGTCATGATATATGGGACATCATTAGACCATCGTCAGAGAGCAGACCAAGTTCAAGTGCTCGAGCCGGAGGGGGGCACAAATGGCAATGGGAATGGAAATGGAAAAGGAAAAGGAATGGAAATGGCAAGAGCAAGTGCGAAAGCGAGAGCAAGAGCAACAGCAATAGTGAGAGCAACAACATGAGTCGCTTGGAAATTGTCATAAAAATTAAAAATCAATTTTTATAATCCAGTTAGAAGGGGCCGACGGGACGGGCCAATACCAAAGCAAAGAAACCAGCGGAGGCAACGATACCTTATTCTGATATGAGGCACGCAAACATATCGTACACACACACACACACACACACACACGCTCAGTCGTAGTAGTGGTAGTCAGGCAGCCAGACACACACCGAGCGAACTGGAATAAAGAATTTTTCATACTTTTGCGCTTTAACCGAAACGATGTTCGAAATGTAGCTTCATTAACAGACGACCCGACGAGCCGCGTGGCCGCGTTTTTGTTTAGCTCCAACAGCTCCGGTTGAACTTTCACGTGTTCGTGTTTAAAGTAAAGTGGAATCAAGAAGTTAGCCTCGATACGCGCGCTGCTCTCCCGTCCGACAATGACAGCTTCCATACTGATGCGATCCTTCGACGTGCAGCTCTGAGCGGACGCGCAGGTGCTAATTTTGATCTGTCGAGTGTTTCTCTATTAAGCCAAATTGCGTTCGCGGCTAATCACCGCCTGGGCAAATGAGAATTCGTCAGCCCTTGCGACCACTATCGTTAAATTTGATGTGCAATTGAATTTTTGGTCCTTGGCCCTTGACACCTTCGCTGGCTGTCAGAAGTTGACTTCAAGTTTTAATAATGCAAAGTGTTTGAGAGGCTGAGAGGAGTGCGCAGCGCAACAGTGAAACAATCTCGAATGAATGATATATAAGTTGCAGCCCAGCTTGGTAGAGTGGAGTAGAGGGGAATCAGAAAACTCTGACAGTTTTGCCAAAAAAAAAAAAAAAAAAAAAACAAAAAGAAAAAAGAAAATTACTTTTGCCCAAGTCCAATGTGAAGTCAACACGTCTTTCCGTTAGCCAGTGAATGTATATTTCTATATATACAAATGGCTGTCATTAGGTAAACAAAACACCTGCACAGACAGCTTTATCGGGCATATGAGCTCGCGCTATTCTAGCGCCTCGATGTGTGACTAAGGCCAGCAGTTGCCTAATGCCGCTAGGCTCTGCCATGCCAAGGGGGCATTAGGCCCGCCGATGTTCGATAGTAAATAATTGTAAATAATTCGCATTCTTCGTGCACAATCGGGCAGCTCCAGCGGCTGACGGGAAGCCAGCGTATTATGATATATAAAACGCTCGTTAATTTTCCATTTTCCGCCCCGCGGCCCGCGAATCGCGTTTTCCTTTGCGCTTCTTTTTTGTTGCCATTTCGTGCCAGGAGCAAATTGACAATTTAATTTGCAATAGTACAACGAAGTGACAGGATAATGCAATAATCGTAATGGCTATAAACTCGTATATCTTGACACAACCTTTGACTTTGGCTCCCCCTGCCAAGCAATATGAGCAATTACAACAATATGAAGAGGGTGCGCGAGGAGAGGGGTGGGGGTAGCGTTGGGCTGTGTGACTGGACTGGCAAACAGAAATTGATTGGAGAATTCGCCTACCGGCCTGCCTGCCCTCTCTCCCCCTCTATCACTCTCTCTCTCTCTCCTTCTCCCGCTCCCGCTCTCTCTTGCCTCTTCCCACTTGACCTCATGGCACGGCAAGAGCAGGCACTAAGACGGGCCAAAAGAAGGCACACAAGAAAATCAATAAGCCTCAAAAAAGCCAGCAAAGGCAGTGCAATTGTCGAGCACTTCGCACGCCTGATTAGATAAGCCGTATACGTATACATGGCAGCGGTAGCAGGGGGCGAGTGTGTGGCCTGAATGTTTTGTTTTTGAAAGGGAATACGATTAAATCAACTGGCAGCAACAACAACGTAAATAAAATGTAAAGCGTAAAATTAGAATCAGACAATTAGACAAATGGCGAAGAATGCCTCGGGCTGAGACACGTGCAAGGCACATATCGTGGGGTCATGCCAAGTGCCGCTTTGGGGCATATAGAGCTCAATGTCACACACACACACACACACACACACACACACACACACACACACACACACACACACACACACACACACACACACACACACACGCAGGCAGGTCTGGGTGGGTGCGGTAAACGGGGCGTATGATTTATTTGAACGTCCATTAAAAGTTCCTGTCACTGTGTTGCCGTTGGCATTGCCGCTACTGTTGCAATAGTTGTTGCAATTATTTCTGTTGCTGTGGCTTTTCACTACGAAGGATTTTTGACCGTGTTGCCATGGCATTCAGCAAAAGCTCCACAGCTTTAACCAAATGTTTTGCTTTTAGCTGCAAATGCGCGTACGTTTTCCACGCCATCCCCCCACCTAAGCTAAACAATTGGTGTATGCATGTGCGTGTGTGTGTGGGTGTGCGAGTATGTGTGTAGGTGTAGATATATATATATGTGTGTGTGTGCAGTTACATGTGAGCAAACGAATGCGTAATCTGATATTCTACAAGTCTAAGAATTCTTTGTCTAAAGCTAAAGAAGATCAACTGTAGAGCAACGAGGTGAACGGATCTTCTCGAAGCTTAAATTCTCTTTCTAGTCTACTCGAAATTGAACGTCTTCAGCAGACTCCTAACTAAGTAGCTCTCCCATTTCGCGAATATCTATACGAGCAGACGTCAAGTCTCCCACATTGCCTAATATCCCAATATCTCTCACTTGAACTAACTAAACACCAGAGTGAAACTTGCCCAATTCTCTATATTAATTTGTGCAATCAACCGAAACTGTTTTCAATATATAATATATAACATTGTAATCGAACTGCAGATATAGGCATCGTGCATTGGACTATTGCAAACTTTGTTGCTTGAGCGATCGGTAGGTAAATTCGCAGTTTGCTTGAAGCCAAAACGCCAAATGCCAAAGCCAAAATTGCAATATTCAAACAAAACTTTAAACTAGCCGAGCAAACCACAAAAGTGCATCAAATCGAACAAATGTCTCCAACAATTTTTATTTTCAACGCAAAAATTCACAATAAAAAGTTCAATAATTTAGCAATTGGCTGTGTTTTCACACTACACTACACAGATTTAGTTCCACACGCAAATTTTAGCAATCGACTCGCTTTTTCATACAAATAAATATATATTTATGCAAATGTGCAACAAATCCAATATTGGCTGCAAATTAGTTTAGTTGATAACAACAATTTACGATTTTCGCATGTTATTATTATTTGTCTTCTTCTTTATTTTTAAGCTTTACAAAATTGTGAAAATTTGAACATTTTTGTTTGAGTTGTCGAAATGCAGTTTTTGGTTTCAAATGGCGTACACAAGCGGAAGGCCTTGTCAAATGCTTATTGTGATTGTCATATTCCCATAGTTGAACGCAAGCAAACACTTTACTTCACACGTACACACGCACACACACACACACACATACACAAGCAGACCTAATCAATTGCAGAGCAATTGAACTGTGCTCAATGTGACGTCAAATAGATGGATCGACACCTCGAATGCAAATGCAAATGCCAAATGCAGAAATCTTTGATTTTCTTAACGCTTAACTCAGTTCCGTTATTTCGTAAAATTCCCTTTTGTTGCTGTGTTCGTTATTGTAAGAAGTTTGAGAAAACTTATTTATTAAACTGTTATTGCATATGTCTTTCCATTTCTTTTCGCAACTCAACTTTTCGTTCCAAACTACCAACAACAACAACAACAACTACAACAACATCTACAAAACAAAACAAACAACAACCACACACAATTTGTTATCGATTATCGATTTGTGCATCCATCCTTGTCGATAATAGGACACTTGCAGCGAAACCGTCGCGCCGCCAGCGCTCCAAGGCCAGGAGCAGGAGCTCATCATCAGCTGCCACCGGCAACAGCAGCAGCACCGCCAGCAGCTACAGCAGCTACAGCAGCTACAGCAGCAACAGCAGCAGCAGCACTACCAGCACCCGAAGCCCGTACAGCCCGCAGTACAGAAAGTCATCACCCGATCACAATCATCGACGTCGTCGTCGACGCATGCTGCAGTGCATCAACTGAAGCAGCAGCAGTCCCTGCCCAATCCACTGCCCCAATTGCAGCCAAACGGCGAGCAGCACCAGCACTCGCATCCGCACCACCACCACAACCACAACCACCAAACGCACGCCTCCAAGTCCGTCTCCATACTCGTCTACAAGACGCTGAACACGGTCTTCAAGAGCAGCCGCAAGATCATCGTGCGCGTCTGTGAAGTAGCCAGCGCCAAGAAGTCCTTCACCATGTTCAAATTCAACAAAGCTGCGCAGCAGCAGCGGCTCGATAATCGCGCCAGCGCCGTAACGGGACACGATCCGTTCGTCAGGCCGCCGGTGCCGGAAAAGTGAGTTTCCCCAACGACAACAGACCAAAAGCCCCATTCAAAAATAATTCCTTAAAACAAATAAGAATAATTCAACTAAAACAAGTGTCGCAAAGGCAAAGTCGAACCTTTGCTTGGATTAAACCTTTAAATATAATCCCATTTGAATATAATCTTATGAGAATTTTAAATTATTAAATTAAGGAAAGGACAGGAATGAAACCCTATTTAGAATATATTCAGAATGTTCTACATTTTTTACAATATAACCAACTCTAGCATCGCATTAGCTAGCACCATTTGTTATGACCCAATGGAGTGCATTCAAATCATTCATATTTTTTCAAGCTCTATTTATCCCACTTCTTATTAGTTTATCTATTACTATTGCTGTTTAGATCAAACACTTTCTACTTTTATAATAGTTTAATGTTGTGAATTATACATTTTACAATTTGCTCATCCCTTAAGATTTTATACCCATTTTTCGTCATGAATGATACTCAATACCTAACTGATTCAAAGTTTTCTCTCTTCGAAATTATGGCAACTCTCATAATTTTATTCAATTTACGCAAGGGCTAGCAAATTTAAATCGCAATCGAAATTTCATCAGTAAAACTAAGTTTTTTGGTCAGTTTCTTTGCTTTTCCGACACTTAAAAAGAATGAAAAAAAAAAAAAGAAAAGAAAAATCGTTTTTGTTCTCATTTCACACATCATATCGAACTCGAATCGCTTTTAGGAAAGTAAAACACATTATGAAGAAGCTGCACAAGGCGAACGGATTGAAGCGCTCGAATTCGGCAATTGAGTTCGATGTCTCAGCGCTGACAGCTGCGAATCGACGACAGATCTACAGTAGGTGAGTACGTCAACTGACCACAGGCACTGTCCCAGATCACATACGAGTCAAACACACACACAACTAGAGCAGAGTCCACTATTTCTTAAGATGGGACTTGTGCACAGCTGTTCGCCAAAAAAACAAAAAATAATCAATGAAAAAAAGTCAATGTACGCCACACAGTAAATGCACAGGTTTCTCATCAATGTTAATTATAATAGCTTTAGATTATATAGTTTATAACGAAGCTTCTTCAAACTCTAAACACAATTATGAAAGAAAGAAAGGGAAGGAAAATAAATTGTAATTATGTTTTATTTTTATTTTCCAACTCTGGGAAATATTTGATTTCTCATATTTGTGTTTATGTTCCTAGTTTTAGCTTATAATCTATATTGAAGCTTATTCAAAGTCAAAATTAACTATTTTATACACAATAATTACAAAGGAGTAAACCATATCAAAATCCAACTCACATTTACTGCATATTTTTGTTTGTTTCGAAATGTTTGGCTTAAATTTGCTCAAAATTCTTTCTGGTACGTTATTTTTCGCGTGCTTCTATTTGCAGCAACCGGTCGGCCAGCTCGGAGCAAGATAACTCAGATCAATCCGAGCACTCGGAGAAATCGCCACTGGTTAGCGCGAGGTTAGACAATCTTGCTAGGCTCTTTTTTAGCAAATCGATGCCAGCGGAAACCGGAAGTAGAGATACTATAGATTCAGTACTAACAACCAGGTTGCATATTCTATTTATATGTACTATATTATTTCTAACTTCCCTGCCAACCAACCAACCAACCAACCAACTATCTAACCAACAATAGCAACTAATTTCCAACCAAAACGAGACTCAAAACTCAACTCAACTCATTGTATCTACATACTATACGACATACTAACACTCTATATACATATACATATATATAACATACAATTGGCATATTTCGCTTACAATTTTCTTTTCGTTTTTCTTTATCGTTTGCTCTTTTGGCAATTTTTCCTTCTTCAAATATTTCAAGTGCATTTGCTTTAGTTTCAATTTCTATTTCGATTTCGATTTCGATTCTATTTCTTGTTCTTGCTCTCGTTCAGTTTATCTTTTTTGTTACGATCGCTTTTTGTTGTTGTAGCTGAAGCACTTTGCATGCTAAATAATTAGCGGCTAATGGCGTTCGCAATGCTTTCACGTAGATCTAGTGCACAGAAACCACAATTTAAACCAGCAAAACGTAAAAAATAAGACACTTCACAATTTGAACTTGATTTTGAACGTGAATACAGCTGCCCTACAGAGCATCCGGCAGACTGAGAATCGTTTCAAGTGGATTCCCAGAATAATTCATTAACTTGAAATTTCGCTATCTGCTGTGAATTTAATTATGCATAAATCAACTTTTCCAAAAATTGTACACAACTGGGCAGAGAATCCAATCGAAAGTCACTGCCATGAAAGGGGCAGGAGGACAAAAGGCTCGGGGCCAGAGATATTTCGCTTCTTATAGAAATTAAATGTGATGATAAAATGCATTCGGCATGCCATATGCTGCCAGGCAGAAGCAGAGGGCTGGCAGCACTGCACAGGTAAAAGTTGTCAAGGTTTTGCACCTGCTCAAATTAGAAGCAGGCACAAAAATTGCAAATAAAATTATCAACTTGGAAAATTTCACTCGGAAAGTGAAAGCGACGCGCATTGATGGAAGCCCTCCTCCGAGATGTGTGTATGTGGGCGTGTACGTGTTTCTGAATTCCTTTGTGTGTGTCTCTCCGTGTATGTGTGTGTATGTATCTGTGTACCTGTGTGCTGCGTGCTGAGCCGTGTGATGAATGTGCAAGCGAGCGTAAGCTACAGTTCGCGTGTGTAAGTGGAAAGCATCTATTTTCGCGATTTTTCGACATATATGTGTGGGTGTGTGTGTGTGTGTGTGTGTGTGCGTGTGGGTGTGTCTCGGAGTGGGTCCCTAACGAGCATCGAACCGCGACCACACACCCACTTACATACGTGTGGAAGAGCCCCACATCTGCTGCCCTGCTAAGTATGCAATAAAAAATCTTCACACTCGAGCACGTTAATTAGGGAGCCGAACCCAGCAACAGCATTTGCTTGTGCTCTTCTTTTAACAATTTTCTAGATCTATTAATATATTCCAGTTTTTAAAGATTTTCAAACTGCAGGAGCAAATATAATACTCCTTCAAGCCAAAAGCCACAAGCTGAGAGCAACATTTTAGCTTAAATTAGCTTAAATAAACACAAACAGCATTCAGGCACACATCTGCAATATGAATGCATTCATAGTGCACAGCCCGCAGTGCTGCATGTATGTATATATTCACATATATGTACGTTTATATGCCACACAGTTGCATTCAAGGTCGTGGCACTTAACATCTGCAAGCAGAGCACAACAAACTATAAAGTGCACAGCTGAAAGCGCTGCAATATAAATATGAAGCATACGCAACGTTGGCCAAACACATTTACCAACAACAAGTGTGTGTGTGTGTGTCGATTTGTTATGAATGCTGTGTTTCGTCAGGCCTTGCAATGTTGTTTTGGGGCTACATATGCACAGATTGAGTATACGTCGCGTTAGCCGCACGAGTGAGCCGCGGAGCAAGTCTCTTGACCAAGTTTTGTGACACACGCCTTTGTTGCGGCTCTGCCACAGTCGCACTCACTGTTGCCTTATTAAATTTTCAAACACATGCTAAACTTAACCCGAGGATGTGCTTAACCTTCGCTCTGTTTTGATTGAGTGGCCCCAAAGTGTTTGTTTATGAGCTCGCCCCCAGTCTGCGCATCTCTGTGTGTCTGTGTGAGTGTGGGTAGGTGGTGGCACTTGGATCCAGTTTGTGTTTCGTTAACAGACTTTCCTTTTCGCATTCGTCACTTCTCTTTCAGACTCTTTGCCACACAATTAGGCCGCAGCGACTCGAGACTCGAGTCTCGAGACACTGCAATTTGCTTTCTCTTTTGACACGCTTTCGTTTTTCAGTTTATCCACTTTGCATTTGCATTTGCCGTCACTTGGCCAAAATTCAGTTAGTCAGTCAGTCAGGCCCTCACTTTGTCGGTGTATTCCTTAAAAATAAGCATATAATAAAGATATACAAAAAATGAACACGGTAAACTCTTGCTTCCGTTTCCGCTGCGCCATTGTGCAGGCAGGCCTTGCCCTCGCCTTCGCCTCTGCCTCTGCCTCTGCCTCTGCCTCTGCCTCTGCCCCTGCCTCCCCTTGGCCACAACAGCTAGGCAGCCCTTTTTTTCTTTGTTCAGCAAGTTTCCGTTTGTTTGCCAACTTTCCCTAGTGGAAATTATTTTTCAACAAGTTCTCACAGTGTTTCGGTGTTCAATTTGATTGCGGATGCGCTTTGCATGTCAATGGCGTGCAAAACAGACTCACCCTCGCCCCCGCCCCCACCCTCGCCCTCACTCTGCTAACTCTCCCACAACTGTCGTGTCACAATTGTCGTGGCATGCGATCTGTTGTCTGCTCTGCGGCTGTGGCTGTAGCTGTGGCATGTGATAATGCTTCGTGGTCAAGTGAAATGCTACAAAATTGCTCGGCAACACGAAAGCGAAAGCATTTGATGCGACATTCATGTAATGTACTTTACTATCTACTCTGATTCGCGATTCTCGACAGCCGGCTGATCTGAATTAAGATTAGGGCGACTATGGATTGGGATGGGCGCTTTCACAGAAGTCTCTAGCTATGTAACCAAGGAGATAATCATTTGCTACGAGCGCTTTAGTCTGTATATAATCAGCATATCATGAATGTGAAAGTATGACTAGTTCCAGTTCCTATTTGAATTTCCATAGTTTGAATTCCTTTTGTATGCGCTCAAACGAAAGCTAAGCGAAGAGAGTTCCAAGCGAAGTGACTAAATTGTGGCCCACATCTTGCAGACCCAACATCAAGTATCAGTACTCAGCGCTCGACAGCGGCAATGGCATTGTGGAGCGCAGTCCCAGGGAGCGAGCACAAAGGGAGCGAGCACTGAACGCCACGCAGGAGTGGATACAGAGCGCCAATGGGCGCTACGAGGTGATTGCACATCTGGACGAGATCGGCTCGCGGCATGCCAAGAACTGGTTTCTGGTCAATGATGCATCAGTGAGTGGCTTCCCAATCGATCTCCTTAGATGCGTCGACTAACTCCCCCTCCCCTGAATTCCCCTTTTGCAACAGGTGCGCACAGATCGTCTGCTGACGCTGCTGCCCCTCCCAGCGGACTGCGTGGCCCTCGAGGATCTACCGCCCGACGAGTGCGCGCGCGAAATACTGATGGAGCTGCTCGGATCGCTGCACCATCCGTACATCTATCCGGTGCTGGACCTGGGATTCTTGCGCAACAGCTCGCACAGCTACGCCTGCCTGGTCACGCCCTTCAACTCGCGCGGCAGCCTCAAGGATCTCATATTCAAGGTGAGCCACACTCCCTCCCTTCTCTTTCTTGAGCACTGATTACGAATTGCTTGCCGATCTCTTGCAGGCCCAGTGGAACGAGCCCTGGGCGCGTAAGTACACGCGCAAGCCGAACGGGCTGCCCGTCAGCCAGGTGCAGCGCCTGGGCCGTCAGATCCTGGAGGCGCTGCTCTTCCTGAAGGAGCGCGGCTTCCCGCTGCACGGTCACCTGCACAGCGGCAATGTCATTCTACAGAACGGAGCGGCCAGGTGAGCACTCAGCTGACTAATTCGCTCGCTTCCCTTCGCTTCAGCCAAATCAAAAGCCATTCAACGCAATTTTATGCAACTTTTTTCGCTCGTGAATAGCATTCGTGGCTCTCTACGAGCCAAAGCGCTTTCCATGCCATTCATGGCAAGCGACAAGCCGTGCACACGGCTGAAAATTAACACCTTCCACCCAACGCGCGGGGCACAAAAACACTCGACAAAAAAAAAGTTGCAACTTTTTGCAGTGCTCGTTCAAGGGCTAAAACATTTTGGGCGTGGCTAGGCGAGTTTGCCCCTTTTGTGCGTATGTAAATGCCAAAAGGTAATCGATTCAATGCCAAACTTCCAATTGCCAATCTGAATGCTAAGCAGCTAAATAAAATTGGCTATATGCGATTTGAGCTGGGCAAATGTTACTAATGTATGCTTGGGCTTGAATTACTTATAACGATTTGTGTAAGCCCAAAAAGGGGTCAAAGGGCAGGAGAAGGCAATTGGAAGTACACGTACATGCACAGAAACGTATTTGATTCACATCAAGTTTGAAGAACTCTTAAATTTAGTGAAGCCAAACTGAGGCTCAAGAGGAGGAACCAGCGACAGCTGCATTCGGTAATCTTCTCCCTTGACAGCCAGAGAACAGCTTCGGCTTTGCTGTAATAGCTGAGTAGCCGAGCTGCCGTACGAGAGATTTAGATTGGCATATGAAACGTGAAGAGACAATAGAAATTTGCGACTGACTGCGCTCTGAGCGAGACTGAGCCGAGTCTAGCCTAGACAATAGCCGCATCGATATACCGCTGTCCGTCTGTCTGCCTGTCCGCTTCGAATGCTAGGCTATACATGAGTACTCCACGATTTCCATATAGCCTTAAGCAATAGTAGCTCGGCGCTTGGCCTAGAGTTCTCCTAGCATCGGGCATCTCCGACTCTCGCTCTTCGCCTTAAGCATAAACATAAAGTAGTGCTCCCATATTACGTCTGATGAGGGCATGAACACATTCGATGCGATGTAAAAAAGAAACACAAAACACACACACGCACACCCACACACATAGCTATTTCAGTCGTAAAAGTTGTCGCCATGTGTTGGCCATCCACAGCGGAGAAAACAAGCTTAATGGCACTTAGCATTCATATTAGGCGGGAGGCGGTAGGCGGAGGCGTGAGGCAGCCGAGGGACAGACACACACACCCACACACATAGCTATTTCAGTCGTAAAAGTTGTCGCCATGTGTTGGCCATCCACAGCGGAGAAAACAAGCTTAATGGCACTTAGCATTCATATTAGGCGGGAGGCGGTAGGCGGAGGCGTGAGGCAGCCGAGGGACAGACTTACACGCGGTCAGAGGGCGTGGCAAACGTTTCGCAATTATGAAATCTCTTTTGTGGTGGCTGAAAGCTTCGTTTCGCTTCGCATTGCAGGCTGTCGGGCCTGGAAAACGGTCTACTGGGTCTCAACTCGCGCAACAACGCCGTCATGTGGTCTCGCTCGGTAACGGAAATCGAGAATGTCGACATCGTGTGCTTTGGCCACCTGCTCTATGAAATGTGCACCGGTCAGGAAATGACCACTCCGAAGCCGTCCATGCGGGTGCTCGAAATGGAGCTGCAGCACTATCCACAAATCGGCCAGGTAATCAATCATCCGCAATTTGGCCGCTACACTGGTGCGATTGCTAAATTTTCGGATTTCATTGCGTCAACAGGTTCTGGAAATATTAGGTCTTATCTTTGAGCCGCCCAGCGGCGTTTGCCCCTCCGTCGAGGACCTAGTCCTATGCGATCTATTTCGTAGCATCGATTTACGCGAGCTACGTGGTCCGTGTTTCAGTGTGAGTAGAAAGACAGCGAACGAGCCAGGCGATCCGCCTATAATTCATATACATATTTATTTCATTACTTTTAGACAATCAAGCCGAGTCTTAGCCGTTCCACATTGAATTTGCTGCATGCCGTCAAGAAGCGCCAATGCGCCTCGCTGGGCAGCTCGTTCAGCGCGGCGAGTTCGCCCTGTACGCCGCCTTCGACGCCGCATGACCGACGCACTGGGTGAGTATCCCAAGCCACTCTTCTAAGCCTTATCAACAGCATAGCAATGCAGCTCACTCACACCTACAGACACACATACACTCACACACACACACACACACACACATACATACATGCGCACACAAAGGCTGCCAGCTGAGATTGAGTCATCTCTGATATTCAAAATAAATTATAGGATATATTTAGAGTCTATCAGAACATCATTTTAGACTTTACGTATTCAGCTTAGCGTTTCAAATTTGTTCAGTCTGCATGAAATATTTTATTTAAATACTTGAGAGTCCTAAGTAAATTAATTATACAATTATTTTTGTTAAACTTCTTTTAAATGAATTCAAATTTGTCTTGTTAAAAACATATAAAATTTAATGCTTTTCCTTTTGTTTATAAAAAAGCTTAACATGTTTTCTAGATATTATTTTTGCTGTATAAAAAATAAGTAGAAAAAAAAAACTGTTAAGAATTTTTTTTTTTTTTTTTTTGTTTCTCTACGCCTGCAGCTGGCCTAGGTCTAGCTCGTTTCAGGTTAATGAAGAATAACACAATAAATGTCACATTCACGCACACACACGCATTCATATATGTATGTATATGTACATATATATCTGTATCACAACAGCCAAAAACAAACAAAGAAACCAAAACCAGAGTTGAGCAGGAAAGGAAAACTACAAAATGCAAAATGAGAGCACAAACAACAAAAAATGGCGTCGTACGTTATGTGTATTAGTATTATATGTATGTGCGTGTGTGTATGTGTGTGTGAGTTTCACCCCTGCACCTATCCGTTTTCCCGTGTGAGTGTGAGTGTGTGTGTGCGTGTGTGCCAAAGGTAAATATGGTAATGTTTTAGCCGAGATAGCAGCTCGAAACATTATGCATGCCAGAGGCGAGTGTAATTAAGTAATATCTGAGAGCTGAGGAGAGGGAAGGACAAGGACAGGGAGGGCTAGCAGTATAAAGAGGTGGCAGCTCTATTAAATGGCCAATTCACACTCGTTGCTCATGTATATTTTAAGCATACATACATACATATACAACATATCGATGTATATGTTTCTCTCAGTGTAAATTTATTCTTTTTGCTGCCTTAACCAAATCGCATGTCTTCTATATACTCCATATATTAACTAATAATTATATAAGTAGAGAAACTTTTCAACTAAAGTATTTTGTATGCAATGTTTACTCTCTCTTTCTCTCTACAACTCGACCTCAAACTAAATCCTACTCAATCTATGTCTTAGTGTTGCGATCCCAACAATCAAACTGAACCAGTTGCAGTTACACAAGCCTCA
Source organism: Drosophila mulleri (assembly GCA_035047565.1). NCBI lineage: Eukaryota > Metazoa > Arthropoda > Insecta > Diptera > Drosophilidae > Drosophila > Drosophila mulleri. Next base: position 5,592,137 of record JAWNPK010000018.1, on the reverse strand, counting down.
TCTCTACATCAATCTAAATACATACAGATCAGCCCTTGAATGTCTCTCAACGATCATTTTCGTTTATCTAACATACGTGTGTGTTTTATTTATGATTTACAAATTGTTGCATTTCTGCATTTGTTTATTTACATAACCCGTTTCGAAACTAACTACAGTGTACCGCCTGCGCCCTATGAAGTCTTTCGTATGTACTAAAGCAAACCAACCAACCAACCAACCAACCAACAAACCAACCAACCAAAGAACTTAACAAAAGATGCAAAAAAAACCAAACAAAAAAAAAAACAAAAAACAAAAACAGAAACAAAGCAAATAAAAACGAATATGAAACTAATTTAATTCACAACAAATCACTCACAAATACAATTACCACAACTACAATGTGTAAGACTCTTGATAAAACCTAACATGGCAATTGAAACGAATACCTGAATAAATAAATGATATATATAAAACTCTCTATATATGCATACATACATATATCTAATCAGTTGAGCAGCGCACAACAATTTTTTGTACTCAGTTTGCAAGTTTTTGTAAGCCCCAAGAGTGGAGGATCTATATCTCTATTTATAAGATCTAGATCTGTATTATAATCGAAGTGCAGGCAATTGTTGTTGTTGTTCTTGTGTTAAGCAATATCGTGGTAAGTGGCAAATTTTTGTATGCTAAAAACCACCAAGCGGCGAACCACCTAACCCAACACCACCAAAATACCACTAAACGCCAAGCACCGCTCACCGCCTCTTCAATGCACATGTGAACCACGCCAAAGTCAGATTTAAGTATCAGTGCTGCCAATTTAGCCTTTTTTTGGGAAACGTAGAGTCCACTTAGAATCGATTGGCGTTTAAAGTTTCGAATGCAAAACTTCCTCGTCCGAGTTGTCAAATTTATACAGATATTTTATATAGATTATTCAAACTAAAGCGAACTAAGATCTTCGACAAAGAGTACATTTTTGAATGGAATATGATGGAAAGAAAATAACGATCAATATTCAAAAAGAAAAAGAAAAAATAAATATAAATACGTACAATACATATTTTTTAATAATTGAAAAACTTGGAAATAAGTGCAAAAACTTTCTTATTATTTTCAAATGAGTTTTGAATGTGTTTTTTCTCGTTCCTAACTGCTCTTTCCTTAATCTAAGTGATTGGCAGCACTGCAAAGATTTCATGGAACACAGCAATTAATTTTAGTTTTTCGAACAGCTTGTTATGATTTTTTCGTCTTCAAACTTTGCTTAAATGCTTTTAATAAATGTTCTCTGTGATTTTAGTAATTGCTTATCTATATCTATAACTGTAATCTGCACGTTTGTTTTGAAGTATCGATGTTTCTTTCGGCTTTCAAATAAATATTGCACGTTAATTTGTATTTGTATATTAAATGAATTCGGTCTGCCGACATTCCAATATCCCTGCAGGCATGTCAATCTATCTTTACATACATTTAATTAATCATATTTACTGCTGTCCAATTTCCAAAAATATAATAATAACAATAAGAAACTTGGTCGTTCGCAAGGGTATACATACTTCATAAGGGTAGTTAGCTTTTACGTATTTAGATGTAATCAATTGATATCAATTCTTATGATAGATTTACATTTTGACTAAATTAGACCTCAAACCTTAGATAGACTATCGTAACTTTACAGCTTTTGTAGAACGGTGCAGCAAGGTAAAATCTAAATAGAATTTAAATGTAGAAAATATCTTCAGAAAAATCACGAATATCTATCTGATTATTTTATACGATTATATATGTAGTTCTAAGCAATGGAACTCTCGTAGGGAAATTTTGTAATAAAAGTTATAAATTCTGAAAATATTGTATTTTTATAATACCAATTTATTTGAACTGAAACTTACTCAATTCCAATTGGGATACAAAATCTTTATCCAGTCCAGTCCAGTTAATTGTGGGGCCGAATAACTGTGTATACCTGAAATGATATTATGAAAAGTAGATTAGAAATTTGGTCAAATTTATCATTGCTAGGAAATGAATGTGAATGGAATGTAGAGGGTATTTAACACTTTAACAATTTAATTTATCTTAGGAAAAAATTGTAGTTAGCTTCAAGCAAGTATTACTTACTTAAAGTAATGAAATATTGAGAATCGCAACTCAGCTCTAATGCATCCATCAATGCAGCTGCTTTGAAAACAATTGACAAAAGCTCGCGAATCGCTTGCAATAGAGCTGCACGCAAGTATTTGTTGATGCTTCAACTGCCACGCCCACTTTCGCCTACATTGACACACTCACACACATACACTTATTCATAGTCTAAACAAAACACGCATAGAAAATGTCAAGAGTGAGAAAAACAATAGAAGCAGGTGCGCTGCATCGTAGCCAGCATCCAAGCCAAGCCAAGCAAAGCCAAGCAAAGCCAAGCCAAGCCAAGCAGAGCTGAGATCTATATAGCCATATTGCTTTTATATCGTGTATATCGCATTTTGATTGTTGTTCTCGCCTTGCCACAGCATCAGCCGAACAATGGACTCATTTGACATATCAAGCGAGGAGGAGGAGGCGCTGCTCGAGGAGATTGTCGTAGGCAACGGCAGCAGCTGTCACATGAGGAGCCTGCAGCGGCTGCAGCACTGGCACTCCGCCTCCGCCTCCACCTCGGCGTCGTCCTCATTTACGCGCACGCAGCACAGGCAGCAATACGAGCCGACAGAGTCGCCCATCCACTATTGCGACCATGCGGCGCTCTACTCGGATGACAATGCCCAGGAGCAGCCCCCGGCAACGGGGCAGCCAACGATACGCTGCAGCAGCAGCAGTCAAAGCAATCTGGCAATCGAGACTGAGCAGTACGACGACGAGGCAGGAGGCGAGGGCGAGGAGGATGCTGATGCTGATGCTGATGCTGATGCTGATGCAGTAGCCAGTGGCTCAGGCGCCGGTGGGCAGCAGCGTTTGCATACCTCCTTCAATCACCAGCTAACAGCAGACATGTGCAACTACAAGAACTCCAAGAGTCGCCGCCTGGAGTACTCGCTCAAGTGTCTGAAATACGGGCGCAGCAATCCCTCGCAGGACTCGGCGTTCGGTTCGCTGACCGACAACGACCTGTCCATTGGCTCGTCGAGCATTCGCCTCAATAGTTTCCAGTCCATCTCGTCCCCGATTGACGAAGGCGTTGAAGACGTCATTATAGCCACCACAACGGGCACCAACGAGACCTGCTTGGAACTGGCCACCATACCGCGCAGCATGGTCTCGCAGGACTCGGCCATCTCATCGCCTTGCCGCGAGAGCTCGCCCAGCAACTTCTTGCACATCGACGACGCCATGTCCGGCACGGGCTCCACTTCATCTGGCTCGGGCTGCGCCTCCCTGGGCCACATTCGGCCACAGCACTTCCCCGTCTCGCTGTCCCCAAAGATTCTCGTCACGGCCACCAGCAACTCCAGCAGCTCCTCCTTGGCCTCCACTGCACAGACTCAACAGCAGCAGCAGCAGCAGCAGCAGCAGCAGCAATTTGATCCGCCCAAGATTCTCGTTAACGATCAGAATTCTATCTACACCACATCGCCTTCAAAGCGCTCCAGCATGATTGAGGTATTCTCGCAGAAGTACCGGGTCAGCTCCTTCGAGGACATGTCGCCCAAGCGCTCCAGCTCCGATAAGCAGCACCTGAAGCATGTCAATCGCTTGGCTTTTCGCTCTTTGGAGGAGGAGCGACGCATTGATAATGCCTTCATGCCCATGTCGGATCGCACCCATTCGGACAATCGCGTCAACATGCAGAGTGAGAAGTACAAGAAGCTGACGCACGCCTCCTTCCGGATCAGCAAGACCTCGTCCAGCCAAGACCAATCGTCGCCCACCAATCATCCAGGCTCCTGCAACATGGAGCTGCAGCGCACCGGCAGTTCATCGGGCAGCCAGCGCCAGACCCTGTGGAGGGACAGCAAATTCTATCGCAAGAATCGCATTGCCAAGAGCAATGATTCGCTGCTGGAGCACTCGCCCAGTCACTCGACGGCCCATCTCTCGCCCGGCTCGCAGGGCAGTCGCCGGTCGCTGAGCGTCACGACTAGCTTCTGTGGCCAGGCGGGCCAGGGCACGCGACGGTACTGCAGCTCGAAGAGCGAGGATCTGGGCGAATCCTCTGACTACTTGCGTGTCATGGACGCACGCAAGTCGTACTCGGAGCGGCATCTGGTGCGGCTCAAGCAGACAGCCATCAACAACACGCACAGCGGCAGCGAGGACGAAATGAGCTTCAACGATGACAATAATGCCTCCTCATCCGCGGCTGGAGTCAACAGCAGCAGCAGCGGCAGCGCCCATGGACACCAGCACCAACACCAGCAGCAGTTGCGCTGGAGCAGCTGCTCTATTAATCACCTGAAGACGACCAATATTAAGACCACATCCCTGGCCACGCTCACCTGCCAAACGAATTTAAGCCCTCAATTTGCCCCAACTGCCAACAAGACGGCCAGCTATCGCACCCCATCCAAGTCCCTCGACCAGGCACTCGACGTCGACGCCAGCAGCATCGGCAACAGCAACACCAACACTAACAGCAGCAACAGCAACATCAACAGCAGCAGCAGCAGCAACAACAGCAGCAAGGACAACAGCTCCGTGGATGAGTCGCCGTCGAGGCAAACTCTAAGCGGAGCGGAGCTCTCCCGCATCTTTGTGATGGACATGGACGATGCGCCGGGCAGCAGCTGCAGCGAAGAGAAGACTCCCCTACTGGACAGTGTCGAAATGTCGCCGATCAGTCCAACCGAGCCGCAATCAGACCTGAAGAAGCTGTAAGCCGTAGCCACAGGCGCACACGCATTGAGCGGCCCAAATGCAAAGCATGTGATAAATGATCGAACGGGTATACATGTATGCATATGTATATGTTTACAGATGTATGTGCGCATGTCCTTACCAATGCAACCGGAGGGGAACCATCAAGCTATTGAGCCGTAGCCTTCAATTAAATGGACGCAAGTTCGAGCTGCTGCAAAACACAATTCACGTATTAACAAACCGCCATTTTGCTTGTTTATAGTGGAATGACACCAGCTGCTTTTGCCTCTGGCAAGCACAGCAGCGGCAATTGGAATCGTTTCGTCTGTTGCTGGCGCATTGTCGCTTGCCGTTAATTTGCATTTTGCAACACTGATGCAGCATACTGAGTGCTCTCATTTCGCATTCCTTTCTCGCATGCTTTTCCCAGCACTGGTGAAGTACGTATATTGGTGTCATGTCATTCCACAGCCGTTTGTTTCGCTTTCTTCTTCGCCGCAAGCCTTTGCCATCAGCATTATGTGGTGTCATTCCACCACAAGCCCGTATGCCATTCAAATTAACGGCCAAGCAATGATCGAGGGTTGCTTTCGCCTTTGCCCACCCACATCCTCACTAAAAAAAGCTTTCTTCTGGTAACAATAATATTTTCTTTATATGTATTGTATTTTACGCTTATAAAGGGCGCTTTTACTGCAAATAAGTCTATACAGATGCTTTTCAACTCTCTAGACTGCTAAGCAAAATTATATACATATACTAAAAACAAAAGGAAAACGAAATACAATATATATATGTATTTGAGCATCAATTACACCTTTTTTAGCGTATGAACTTATACACCCATTATTTGTAGCCAACTACACAGCTAAGACTTAAGCTTCGCAGCAAGTATTGAAAATATTTTACTGTAGCTTAAAATCGTTTTAAATCCCATGAAATTGGGCTACAAAAATAACAAAATAGTGTGTTAAATATAAACCAAATGGATCACGTTTTAAATATATTATTATATATTAATATCTAGTGGATGACAGAGCCAAAGAAAATGAATGGAAAATAATTTAAATTACAAATACAAATTTATATAGATAAAATAATAATAAAGCTACAACTAAATTCAATTTAGTATAAAAATTATAGCAAAATATAATTCAAGTGTTTTAGCAGGGGCTTTGTTTCAGTTTTGATGGACAACGGAAATGAGAAAATAGGAAAATGGGTCACATGCAGAGCAGACAAAGTATACGAAAACATAGTAATCAACATTTATGAGTTCAAACAAAAAAATTCAGTATTTTATAATAAAATAACAAGTTTTTGTTGACAGAGGTAAACAATTGCACTTAAATACTGTAACTAAAACAATACAAATACAGAAAAAGAAAAAGAAAAACAAAAAACAATTAATCCTTAATCTAAGAGTGTTAACGAAAATACAATAAAAATGCAATCAAATTTACAAACTTACATACATATATGTAGCACTCACTAAAAAACGGAAAATAAATAAAAATATATACAAGAAAATCGTAAGAAAAATCTACATTTAGATGCACGCACCTACCAAGAAGCACTTCGTGGAAAATTCCCGGATTAATCGTTCGATTGAACAGAGCACAGAGTTCCATATTCAGGCCACATACACACATATTAGGAAGTACATTTGCTTTTGGTTTACTATTATTACAATTAATACATAAGTAGACATTTGCTTTAAATATTAAGAAATTATATTAAAGGGTTTGTGTACATTTATTTGATAAGTATGAGAATAGTTTAGCTCTTCTTGTGTGTGTGTACGTATCCTTTTGAGAAATGTTGCCCAGGACAAGGCAAAAGTAAATAGTAAAAGAAACAAAAAAGAAATCGCCCCCTCAAAGAATTTTAAATGCTAACAATATAAACTTGTTTATAGAATCAGTGATATTAAGTAAATATTTTCATGATTTCAAGTTTTGAAATAAAAACATAAATCTAGAAATTCAAAACAGAAAGGCGTTTTATTCGTTTGGCTAAGCAATGCATTTATCCATAAATCTTTTAGATTCTCAAGTGATTCAAATATTTAATTTGGCGCCTATGCGACATTTTACAGTGCTCACCAATTGATTTTATTTACTCATATATCAGGGCTCCATGAGACAGCTTCACTTTATTTCTGCACTATCGACTACTCGATGAGTACTCAGCAGACGTTTTCCAGCACTACATCGACATGTTGCTCCATCGGTCTGATATCGACAAGCCGCCACTCCAGCTGCTGGCTTCCACTTATCGATAGCATGAATCGAGGTAAACAATTGAAATAGCGGCAGCCATAAAAAGCATTTAGCTCGAATGGCAACGTTTAAGCCGAAGTTTATAAGGCCAGAAACAGACGATGTCGTCGATGAAGGAGGAGGAGGGCACCCGGAGCCGCAAAACTCAGCTTTCGTGTTCAATGCCAATCATAATCTGGGTCTAGTTGAGCAGCGCGAACGGTTGCCCATCCGCAAGTATCGCGACCAAATCCTGTACTGCCTGGAAAACCACCAGGTTGTCATCCTGGTCGGCGAGACGGGCAGCGGCAAGAGCACGCAGGTGCCGCAGTACCTCTACGAGTGGGGCTGGCACAGCAAGGGAATGATTGGTATCACGGAGCCCCGCCGGGTGTCCGCCGTGACGCTGGCCAATCGCGTGGCCCAGGAACGCGGCGAACTGGTGGGTGACACAGTGGGCTATGTGGTGCGCTTTTTGGAACGCACCTCTGCCGACACTCACATCAAGTTCATGACGGAAGGCATTCTTTTGCGAGAGCTGCTTGCCGACCCTCTGCTCACCCAGTATGGAGTCATCATTGTCGACGAGGCGCACGAAAGGAATATGCTCACGGACATGGTGCTGGGTCTTTTGAAGAAGATCCTGCGCAAGCGCAGCAACTTAAAGTTGATCATCTCCTCGGCCACTATCGATGCGAGCTTCTTCAGCGAGTTCTTCAGCTGGCCACGTTCGGGCGCTGAGGCGGAGCAGCCCATCAGCGTGAAACTGAGCATCGAGGGACGCATGCATGCCGTCAGCCACTTCTACCTGAACGAGCCCTGCGCTGACTATGTGCGAGAAACGGTGGAAACCGTGTGGAAACTGCATCAGAAAGAGCCGCCCGGCGACATTCTGGCCTTTCTCACCGGCCAGGAAGAGGTGCTGGAGGCCATGGACCTGCTCCGTGAATACATAGCCAGCCAGGAGACGACTAATCTCAAAGTGCTTCCCATGTACGGCAGCATGACGAGCAACGACCAACTGGCGGTCTTCTTCACCCCGCCCAAGGGCGTGCGCAAGGTGGTGCTGGCCACGAATATAGCGGAGACTTCGATCACTATCCCAGGCATTGTGTACGTCATTGACTGTGGCTACGTGAAGGTCAAGTGGTACAACCCCACCACGTGCAGCGACAGCCTGGTCGTCGTGCCCGTCAGCAAGGCGTCGGCTATACAGCGGGCCGGTCGTGCGGGTCGCGTACGCCCCGGCAAAGTCTATCGGCTGTATACGAAAGAGGACTACGATGCGCTGGCCCCACGACAGCCACCAGAGATGCGTCGCAGCGAGATGAGCGGAGCAGTGCTGCAGCTCAAGGCCTTGGGCATTGGCAACGTCCTGCGCTTCGACTTTCCCTCGCCGCCGCCTGCCAAAAATCTGTTGTCCGCTCTGGAGACCCTATACGCCCTTGATGCCATCGATGAGCAGGGTCAGCTGACGCGACCTGTAGGCTTCCTGCTGGCCGAGCTGCCCTTCGGTGCCATGCTGTCGAAGATGCTGTACATATCCGGTCAAATGGGCTGCTCCGAAGAGATCATTACGATCATAGCCATGCTCCAAGTGCAGTCCGTCTTCTCGCGTCCCGCCTCGGCGGCCGCCCAGCAGAGCGGACGCATCGCCCATCGGCACTTCGAGGTGGCTGAGGGCGACCTTATTACGCTGCTCAATGTGCACAGCGCCTTTGTGGAGGAGGGCATGACCAAGGAGTTCTGCGGCCAGTACTATCTCATCTATCGGAATCTAAAGCGCGCCTGCGAGCTGCGTGAACAGCTGCTGAACTTGGCTAGGAACAAGTACGGCATTGCCATATTCTCCTGCAAGGGCGACGTGGAGATGGTCTGCAAGTGCATCACGGCGGGCTTCTTCACCCAGGTCGCCTATCTGCACCACTCGGGTGTCTACCGGCAGATCAGCAGCGGCACCGAGCTGGCCATTCATCCGAACTCCACGCTCTATACACTGCCCCAGGCCCAATATGTGGTCTACGGCGAGCTGCTGCAGACGACCAAGCTGTTCATGAACCACGTCACGGTCATCAAGAAGGAGTGGCTCACGGAGCTGGCGCCCCACTACTACCAGCAGACCACAGTGCGGGACTAGAGGATGCCGATTGTAGGTAATCAAAATCGATGTTTATATTTATGCCTCTTATAACAATCTAAATCTTAACTAAAGCTAAGTCGTTTGCCCTGTTGCTAGCCGGCAGCCACCCGTCCGCGACCCTGGAATAGCATCATGGACTCCGGACCGCGGATCACACGCGACATCAGCTCCCAACACATCTTGGCGGGTAACAAGCTACGAGGGAAGAAGTTTCAATTATAAAATGTACTAGGATATAGGAAAAGAGAGAGAGAGAGATGTCACTCACCATTTGAGCGGCGTGAGCAGGCGGGTGGAGTTGGGGAGCACACACCAGACCTCGTTTTGAAGCACTGCGCCCTGAATACGGTCCGCTACATACTGGGGCTCCAGCATGGGCATCATGCGCGGCTTCACGCCCGAGAACATGCCCGTGTTGATGTAGTAGGGGCAAATGAGACTCATCTGTATCTGGTCATAGCCGTGCGCCTTGAGGTCCGTCAAGAGGCTCTCGTGGAAGCCAATGCAGGCGTACTTGGTGGCCGCGTAGTCGCTGCAGCCGTAGGTGCCCAGCATGCCAGTGACGGAGCCGACGGTCACAATGTGCCCCCGATTGTGGCGCATCATGTGGGGGAGGAACGCCTTCACCGTCCAGTAGTGCGAGATGATGTTGATGTTGTAGGTGTTCTGGATGACGCGGTCGTGCAGCTCCCAGAAGGGCTTGCAGCAGACGATGCCCGCGTTGTTGATCAGTATGTCAACAGGGCCGACATCCTCGTTGACCTGCGCTGCCCGCTGGTAGATCTGCTCTCGGTCGGATATGTCCACCACATAGCCCCTGCAGTTGTTATAGCCGTGCTTGGCCAGCAGGTCAACTGTCGTCTTGATGGCTGTCGAGAGAAGAGTCACGCTTAGCTAATCATTTTGTAACTGTAACGCAGCTTTCTCCGTGCCAGGGTTCCTTAACCCACCGGAGCTAGCTGCTAATTGCCAACGCTGACGTGCTCCAATCACTTAGCTGGCTGGCGTTAATGAGCCGCAGCAGCAGCAGCAGCGGCATCAGCAGCTCGCTGGTTGCCTAACCCACCTTCTTGATTGATGTCCCAGATGACAATGCGCGCTTCGAGTCTGGCAAAGTTGAGTGCTATCAAACGTCCGACGCCACCGCCACCACCTGTTATCAGCACCACCTGTCCGGATACATTCTGTTGAAATGAATGGGGAAGTGAAATTGTGACAATAAATAGAATCAATATTGGAGAGAAATGCATGATTAAGTACTTTGGAATATTAACTAAGCTGAAAAATCAAGTATTTTATATACCCAGATACCAACGCGAATGCTTACAATTTCTATAAAGTACATATATATTCAAATTAATGTAATAAATATCTATGACAATAGTGAGGTAAATTTCCAGATTCGTTTGGGCGCGTAGCGTAAAGATTAAAGAAAACCCGCATTTCTTGAGATACAAAAAAGGAATATTTAATGTGCAGCAAACGTTTTGCATATTTTTTATGGATGCCTAACCGAGTTTTGGAGCTTCGCTTGCAACATGTAACGAAACCCAGCGCAGTGTCGATTAGGTAAACAGTCGCTGTATCGAAACGTCGCATAAATAAATATAATAAGGCGCAAATATACATATATTTATATGCATCTACATATATACACATACATATATACATATAAGCAGAGTTCAATCAAGTTTAGTCTTCAAGCTCGACTTGCCATGAAGCAAAGACATATTATTTGTGCAGCCCTCCCTTGTATTTATACCTACATATATTTTGATACTCTAGCCGCAGCATAATATTATTTTGCTTGATTTTCCTTTGTGCTGCGGCAATCGCAATGTCAGGTTTGCTGATTCCAGCGACTGCAGCGCCAGCCGCAGCAGCAATAAAAGAAAATTCGCACTGGCAGAAAAACCAGTTTTCCAAGCATAAGACTGACAGACTTTTGTTGAGAAAATCTTTTGAAATTAACTTATATTTAAAGCTGTATTTAGCGGTAGTTAAAGTTTATTAATTTAAGATATTTAAAACTATATTTAGCGGTAGTTAAGCAGACTCTGCCAACTCTTCCTTTCAATGTCAGCTGTTAAGAATATCAATAGAAACTAATTTGGTATACTTAAGACTATATTTAGCCGTAATTAAACAAAAAAAGACACTTCAAACTCTTCCCATGCTTCAGTTGAATGTTCAATGTCAGCTGCCCCAATTGAGAAACAAATAGCCGAAGCAGATCTTCGACAATTATAAATATTTGCAGATTCCATGGTAGCAGGCACTCGAGGCACAAGTGACGTCCACGAATGCCAAAATAAATCTCCGAAAACGCAAACACAAATTGTGCAAATAAGAAACACGCATTCATTGATAAAAAGCCAAAATCAGAAAACAATAAACAAAATAAAACAAAACTCGCCAGCGTGTGAATCCGATTTTTTGTGCTTATTTCATTTGGCGCGCTCATTGAAGTATGTCCGAGTAACAGAGCCAGTGTTTTGTTAAAGACTTTGTTTTCTTTTTGTTTCTTGAAGTTGAATTGAATTTTGAGTTGAATTTTACAACAGTTGTAAAATTGGAGGAAACAGTGCCAAATTAAATTCGAAAGCTAAAGGCCATAAAACTGCCTGTACAAACGATCTTTTTGATGGATAGCAATGCTTAGACAGAAACTCGAAATTGTTAATTCCCCAAAGCACGTGTGGCGCACTCTGAAAACTTGCAGATGAGTACTCAACAATTACTTCAGACTTCAGCAAAGTTGCTTCGAGCTGGGTATGCCGGACTAGGACCCTGCACTGAGCTGCTGCTTGCTGCAAGTCTACTCTATAAACTATAAACATTTCAAGTTCGAGTTTCTTTTCAGCTCACTACAGGCATCATCATACCCCATTCGTAATGGCTTCAGGGTATAATTAGTAATAATAGTAATAAAATATGTGCATTATTCCATTCATTCATTAAATACGCTTGGCATGATTTAGTTTCTTTGATTGTCCTCCCTTTTGTAATTTAATTGGGTGTAATTATGAAAATGTGTTACAGATAAAGCAGCTAATGTGGTCAACACAAAACAGTTAAGTCCGATTTAACAACTTATGAATGGGCTAAGACTTGCTTCATAGAGCTACCCAGTTTCGCTTGGTCATATACCAAATGTCAAAAGTCATGTAGGCAGCATATGATATATAATATGAGTATCTAATTATGCAAATATAATTTATGTTCGTTTCGTTTTTGCTCACCTTCAACTTTCGAAAGCGCTGCGGCAATATGGTATAAAACAGCGATTCGAATATATAGAAAATCGATTTCAAGGCAAACACAATTAAGTCCAGGAAAAATTGGTAGAAAGCAACAAACGGCTTATCCATGTGCAGCAGGCCAGGGGGCGTGGCGTTGGTCATTGTGCCCACACTAATGATCGATCGATGTCTGCTTGAACTCTAAGTAAGACCGGGGCCTTGTCACTCTAAAGCCGACCGAGACGCACGTGTGCAGCTTGTTGCGTATGCGAAACGCGATTGTCCGTCTGATAGCCTTTGTTATACGCGCCTAGTGGGCCAAGCACTTTGCATGTTAATGATCAGCTTGATTCAGGTAGTGAGCCAGGCCAGCCAGGTACGAATCCACGAATTCAAATGAAACTCATTTAAAATTTCTCTATGCGCGCGTTTGCGAATGTCTTTTGTTGCCGTTTCTTGATTATTTTTATTTGTTATTTCTCTATTTCATTGTTGTTGTTGTTGTTGTTTCTTTTATTTGCGCAGGCGCACGCCACGTTTATTAAAATTTCGTTGTCGATTCGATGGCGACTGCGACTGCGGCTGTGTATTTCTATTTACTTTTCGATTTTGCTGACTACGTTGTCCGCGTCGTCTGTTTGGGCTGAAGTCGAAATACCAACTGAAAACCCAGCGGAATCTTGTGTCAGCTCTGCCGCTCTTTCTACTTTTATTTTATATATTCAGTTGTGGGCGCCGCAGCCACAGATTCACAATAGCAACAGCAGCAACAACAACTACAAAACAGTCAAGCGCAAGGGAAACATTAGCGAAACAACAAGCAGCCTCTATCACTTTCTTAACTTGGCTAGCGGAACAGCAGCTAACCTTTCGTGCTAAAGAAGTCGACGGAACCAGTTTGATAATACGTTTTATTATTCTAGACGGCCTTTATAGTCTTGTCGTAAGTTTTAGGCAAGGAATCTTCTATTCTTCCGCAAGCCATATCAAATGAAATATCAAATTGTATTATTATAATATTATGTCACTCAAATATACAAATAATTTATTCTTTTGTTCTCCAAACAGCTTACAAATTTCCATATGCTACAAAAGTATCTGCGCAAGGCAGAAACTGAAGCATTATTTTAGGCATAGTGGGAAATTAAAAAGTATCTCAGAAATATATGTACATATATGTATGTATTTTTTTCTATTAGCTTAATAGGTCAGGTTTGTGGTTCGAACCCCATTCACGACACTAATAAAAATAAACGAAATAATTTAAGTACGATTTTTTTTTTTTTTAATAAGAAAAATTAAATGCACTTACTCATCAAAATTTGTTCCTATTTTACCATTTTACATTGCATTAAAATACTAAAAAACAAAATAATAATTTAACAGCGCACAGCACATTTACCCATTTAACAGCGCACGCCGCTGTTAACTGCAGCGCGCTGTATGTTGCCTATACAAAAAGTCACCCTTATAATGTTAGCCGCAGTCGCTGTAAAAGCGTAACTGCTGTTAGCGTGAAAACGTTATAATTCCCAAGTGCACGTTCGGCTGGTGCTGCGTATAAATACGGGCTGCATAGCGCCGTTGGTTGGAAGTGTCTTCTGTGATTGTTCTCTGTGCATTGATCGATATATAGATGCCCATCTGTTTATCAGATCTGCTCAGTGCCGACCCTCCGTCACACTTTGTTTCCCAGTAATTCTGCCTGGCATTGATGTGGCAACACGTTTGATTGGCTTTCCGCTGCCTTTGCTAACGACGACGGGTCGATTAGCAAGAGACGCACGGTCATGCATCAGCACCACCCACCGCCCAACCTCCGCCCCTCTCACGCGTATTTCAACCGCTTCTGGTTGAGGATGCGTGTATAGGTAACGGGTTGGGCGGGGGGCCGCTAATGTTGAAGCCAACAACAGTTGCCCAAGTCAGCCATTTTCAAAATTTCTTGGTTAAGTAACTTTGTAGCTTAGCTTCGGATTTTCGTAATAAATTTGCTGTTCAGAACACTTCCATGTACGCGGCATTGCCGAGCAATTTGCCCATTCTTTTGCTCTTTTGCTGAAAATTTCAATTCCCTTCTAAGCCAATCACACAAAATATACATGCAAACATTCGCATATGTAAAAGTAGAAAGGGTTATATTTTATTTTGGTGAATTGACTCGCTTTTCACCGCTTCGTCGGCATGCAGCCGTAGCGCAATGACTTGCGGGGCAGTAAAGTGAGCCATATCCAGAACAAGACGACGGATGTGTAACATTGTACAGTTGACAAAAGCTCTCCGTATCGACGGCTTGGCACTGTTAGAGATCGTGATTGGGGTGTGGAGACGACGATTGGCTTAATGGGTTGCTCGAAATCAGCGCGCGGCCTGAGATCGACCTGCCCTGTGCTCTCAATGCTCTTCAGATACTGCTTGATCTCATTGCGTTTCCTGAAATTCACAGTTTATAAAGTCTACGTGCATCCCTTACAACAGGGCAACTTACATCTGACGGTCTTTGAGTTTCTGTTCGAGTTTCTCAACTGTTGAGCGCATCTTGGCTAGTTCCTCATTCTTCTCTTCCAACTGGTGCGCAAGAGACTCCCTCACATTCCTGTGCTCCTTTTCCATCTCGCTCATCTCGTTCAGAAGGCGCTCCTTCTCCTGCGTCAATTGCTCCACTTTGGATTCCTCCTCAGACAGCTGTTGCCGTAAGTTGAGCTGCTCGTAAAGCGCATTTCGAAGATCTTCATTGCATTGGTCCGCAAGCTTCTTCAGCTCTAATTTCTGAGAAGTAAAATAGGGTGTTATGTGAAGGCTATGCCTGTTAGGTTCAACGTACCTCCTGTCTGTAGTAGATTAGCTCTTTCTCCAGCTGATCCTTGTCGGCCTGCAGGTTGATTAGGGATGTGTTAAGCATCTCACAGGACTTTCGCGCCTGGTTCATGTTTATTGTGGATTTCTTCAGCTCCACTTGAAGCTCCCTGCAACGTTTCTGCTCGACGCGCATCAGTGTTTTGGATACATGCAGCTCATTTTTAGAGAAAATGGACTACAGTGAGATGACTTATAGAGAGATGAATAGACGGACTGTTTATCATATACTCACGTTCTTTTGCAGACGTTCCACCGCCTGCTGCAATTTTCGGACATCGGCGCGGCGCTGGCGCCATGCGTGCAGCATGACCGAGGTGATGACTTTCATGCGAGCAAGCCTTATCATGTCCTGGGTAGATTTCCACTCGGCCGACTGTTGTTCCATCACTAGGTTGCTGCTGGACGCCACGACCTGGTCTTGAACCGTGCCCCACGAGTTGTTTACGGCAGGTGCGATCGAGTGTTTACTGTAGGGGAATTTTGTGGACTTATCCTCTGGACATATATCTGCGACGTCCATGGTGATGTAATAAGTGAGTTTTAATGAGTTTAAATCGTGGTAAAAATGGGTAAAACTGCAATTTTAAAAGGGGTAGAAACCAAACCCTATAAAATAAACAAATTTATTAAAGTCGGGTAGAAATATACAACAAAAAAATCAAATGGAAATGAGGAATTTTTATGTCTACACAAAATTTTGTAGTTCCTGTAGGTTGAGAAGTTTTATTCATTGTGCACTGCGAAACAATACGAGAAAGTGTCTCGCACATCGATTCAATCGTTTATGTCATTTAATTGCTTTGCATTATTTCACAAGAACTCACTTGGGTGGGAAAGTCTTTTTTGCATGTTAACTGGCAAATTGCACGCACACTTCCCGCAGGTGGCTCCAAGAACCGTTGGCAGCTGAAAGCTCAGTGTTTTACATAGTTGTGCATACCCGACTAGAGAATGCTCTCCCAAAGTCTAAAGAAAGATTGAAGAAAATAAGTGATGGCAATGGTTATATCTGTTTGACTTTATATATACGTTTGTCTGCCCACATTTTATTCCTAAAAGTCTGAGCTAACTGAACTCAAAGAAATATAAATCATATATATATATGTATATATAAATATCATAAAAGAAATAATATTGAAAATATAATATACTTAACTTGACCTTAAGCTAAACTGAATTTAATTAAAGCCAGTCGAGCGTAATTAAATCTCACCTATACACCTATCGCATTTGCCATCTGTGAGCGGCACAAGAACTTTTACAAGGTCCTTCACCGCAATTTCACCTTCGCATTGAACGCGTTTACTTTGTATAGTTGGTTACCCTAGGCGGGCTAGCTCAAGGACACTCAAGGCACAGGAAGTTCAAAGAGCTTAAATGGCAAAAACAACAAATAAATCAATATGTCGTGTATATAAGGTACAACAGCGTCTGCTAACATGGTCAGCACGTGTCGGCTTTATGAACACCCAACCCCACTGGCCTTATGGGCCCCTTGCACCCACTGGCAGCCCCGTTCGGAAATTTAATCATTCCCATTCGTGAAAAACCTGCTCGGTCCAGGCAAGCACTGGACAAATATCACGCGATTTCAGCTGAAAACCTTCTCCAATTGGCTGTCGACTTTTGGTTATTAAGGCTGCCTATGGCGGTGTGGTAAGTTTGATCGATGTCTGGCCCAGGGGGCTATGGGAGCCAACAGCTATTAGCCAGGAAAACAGTTGTTGCGTTCAGGCAGTCCAAATCATGCTATCAAATAGCTTTCTTATGAATTCGAATACCCTGAACACATTGAGCATGGCTGCAGAGAGTATATTGTGTTTGTATGAGTGGATAAAAGAGAGACTGCATATAGTAGAGTATATTGACTAGTCGATCGCCTGTCTGTAGGTAACTCATCCGTCTGTCCGTATGTATAGTAGGTTGGATGAGACTGATAAGCTGTTTAATGTCTATAGTTAACTGTTTAGTTATGTAATTTCTTTAAGTTGCATTCTATATCGAATATTTCTCCACAAGGCTCTCCACTTTTCCAATCATTTTCAGATTACTTGCTATGGTTGAGAATCGAGGGTGTCTCCTAGTCAGGCAGCCCACAGTAGAATTATTTTAGCTGTTTGTATATACATATGATTTTTGTTGGGATATATCGTTTGACATAATTTCTATTTATTTTGATTTGAGCTCACTGGGAAATTTCGATACTTCAGTTACGAATGTCGCATGCCAGCTGTTGAGTTTTATGACTTATAAACATATATACATATGTTATATATATGCACACAAGCTAAGTCAAGTATATCAGGAAACTTTGGGAATTGCCAGCATAAAGACAAGATTGTGTGGGGGGAACTTGAAAGGCCATTAGATCGAGCAAAATTCTGTATAATAAAACACTTCCGACTTCTGATTAAATATGAATTCAAGATTCCTCTTCTTCACTGTGGGCATCTTTCACTCTCGCTGCATGAATCAGCATTGATAAGTTTCCACAATTGATGGGTTCCGTGGAATTTTGTTATCCTGAATGTCAAAGTTCGAGCGTGAAAGCGAAAGTCGAGCTACGCATGCTGCATGTCGCATTCCGCATGTCGCATGTGAGTCATGGGCTGCGGGGACTATAGCTATGTATGTATTTGCCATAACAAATAACAAATGCCGGCGCATGATGATATCCTTTTCCAGGAATTGTACCTTGAATCAGTCGACAGACAAACAAGCGGCTCCGGCCACCCAACCACCCAACCGCCAAGCGGCTATTCAGCCAGACCGTATGGCCACAACAAAACATTTTCATTCATAAAAGCGTGAAAAAGCTTTTCCTCGCGTGTGAGTCACCAGCGGCATCAACACTGTAAGAAATTTCCAGTAGCCAATTTTGCAATCAGCGTGACTCAGCGCTCAACTCAAAGCAGCTCAGCTTCGCTCAAGCCACACTAACTTTGTGACGTTTTATTGGCACCCTCTCTCTCTCTCTCTCTCCCCTCTTTGTCTCTGTCTTTTTCGCTCTCACTCTGTTTTTACACTTGCTGCAAGTGTGTTTTGCTGTATTTAGCTCAACTGTTTACGATCTTTGTTTTTGTGCCTATCACATCAAGTGATCAGGCACTGAAGGCAGCTCCACTCAGCTGGCAGCTGAGCCACTGTCACGTTTTGTTTGTCGCTCTCTTAGACGCTCTCTCTCGCTCTCTCTCTCTCTCTTTCCCTCGCTTGCACTCTTGAGCTGCTCTTGCGGTTTGTTTTTAACAGCTATTGCTGCGTCACTGCTTTCTGTCTTGGAACGCTCTCTTCGCGATGTTGTTTTTGCTGTGCCCTATCAGGCGAAAAGCTCTTGGCTTGGCGGCACTTTTTTAATGGCGTCTGCGTGACTTGTTTTGCTGCTCTTCTTGGCTTTTCGGTTTAGTCTTCAATTCGCTGGCGACGTGATCGGTCGATCGAGCATTCGTTGTTTTCGTTGTTGTCGTTGTCGTCGTCGTCGCCGTCGTCGTTGTCATCGTAGATTTGTGCTTTTACAACTCTGGTTAACGCATCTTGCACAACAGCGCGCGCGCGCCAGTGCTTAAAGCTCTCTCTCGTGACTCTCTCCCTCTCTCTGTGTCTTTCTGTGTGTGTCTGCTGCGTACTTGTGGCGCAGGCAAGTCAAGAAAACCTGTGCATGCCAAGTGTAGACAAATTGTAGATAAAAATAAAGTCAAATAAAATGAAAACGTAAAAAAGGTGCATACAAATTGATCAAAGTTTCACTGCAAGTTTTTGGTAACAGCAAAGGTTTTTGCATAACAGCAAAGCCAATAACAGCACAGCTAACAAAATAATTAATAATAATTATGAAAACAAAAACAACAACAAATCAATCTTCTGCAACGGGCCCAAATACACGTACACTTGATAATGTGGCCAAGAATTGAATGTTTCGCTTTTCGCCGCGATTAGATTACGCCACTCAAAAAATTTGTTGTCAAATGCCGCTCGCCAAAAGTTTGTAGAAAAGCTTGTTAGACAATAACAGCGCACATATTTTGCATATGCGAGAGTGTGTGTGTGTGTGCGTGTGTGTGGATTGTACATCGAATTCAAATTAAGTCCGCCGCCGCGGTCACAAAAACAAAAACATTGTTGATGATCGCATAAGTATAAAGCCCGGAATTCCCAAAAAGAAAACAACGTCATTACAAAAGCCCGCGCTCTCCCGCTCTCCAGCTCTCCAGCTCTCTCTCTCTCTTTCTCTTTGTATGTCGTCTCGTTATCTATCTACCTTTGGCTTGAGCTCTTTCATTACTCCACCTCTCGCGCTCTCGCTTTCGACGACAGTTCACCGCAAACTTCGATGACTTCTTAGCGTTTCATTAGTTTTCAATTTTGTGACTTTTTGCTTTTTACTTTTTGGATACTCGTTCACAAATTGAAAGAGAGACTATATGCACCATACATACATACATATGTGTATCGGTAATATTTAAAACAAATTTATTTTAGATTTCAAGAATTTGTTAAGAGCAACAACAAATTAGTTCTCTAATAAACTCAAATGAATTTGAGTCGTGAGCGAGTATCATGCAGTCGGTTGCACATTTCTTTTCAAATTGTTGCTGTTCTTCTGTTATATCTCTCACACTTTTAATTTCTTCTCGCTTCATTATCGCATAGTTCTTCATTCGCCTCGTCTGTCGCTTTGACTGGACTCGCAGTTTTTCGCGCAACTAGAATAATTGAAATTTTAATAAACTGAGAAAAGTTTTTTCTGTATATTCTGTATATTAAAAGTTATTGAAATAGCAAACCGGTTTCTGTAACGTGTACTTCATTGTGTAGAATATCATTAGCAGTGCATGGAATATCTGTCGACTATAAATAAGTTCGCATTACTTGTTTACTCAGTCCCCATTTACATAACAACATTATTCCATCGACTTCTATCGAGCGTCGAGCTGCTCTAACCGTGTTCTATTCCAGATATGAAACTGTGAAATCCATCTGTAAAAGCTATAGAAACCCAAAAGAGCAACACTCGATGCATTTTAAGTTGTCATCGAACAAACATTGTCTAAGGTGAGTAGCTCAAATGTGTGTGATCCAAGGGGACCTACAGATTCCGAAGAAAATATTGTTGTATTTAGCAGTTCATAGTATTTGATTTATATCTAGTATACCTATCATTTTCATAGATTATGTTTAAATTGAGTGCTTGAGTCTAGATCAAGGCTAAATGGCTTAAGAAACCCAAAAAATTAAATAGGAATTGATTGTGGGCATTTATTTTGCTATATATCACAATCTAATCAAAGAATTGCAAATTGATCGCAGACTACAAATTGACTCTGTTACCACACTACTGTTATACTACTATATCAATACATCAATTCAATATATGCACGCATGCATACACACATACCTACTCAAATATTGACATTCTTCAGTCGGAAATGCCTTCTATGCGATATGCACAAGTCTAATGAGAGACCCAAACTTCAAATATGCAAACATCACACACACATACATACATATCAGTGTGTATATGGTATATATTAGGCATACTTCTGATATCAGTAGTGAAACATTACTCATCTGCTGCAAGTCGATTAGTGATATCAAATATAAGCATATAGTATATTTCTGCTGGTAGCACCAATTCGCTTGCAGTGTATTTACAACCCCCTTGTAAAAGCTTTCACAAGCGCGCGCTTTCGCTCCCTCTCTTTCTATGTATCTACCTCTCTCGCTCTATCTCGCCTGCAATATCTTATGCTCTGGCGTGTGGATTATACAAACGATAAATTAAAACAGAAACAGAAAACTAAAACACCTGTGTACATGGCAGAGCAGTCGCTATCGCTGCCTCTGCCGCAGTCGACGTCGCCTGAAAGTTTTCTGTGTTTGTGCGTGTGTGTCTGTGTTTGTTGGGGGTGTGAGGAAAGCTTCGGCATTTCGCTTTCGTAGGCACTTGCATTTGTTTGGGGCGTTAAAAACGGCACGAGAATTTCCAATTGTGCTTCATTTGAAGATCGACTCGTAGGCTCGACGGTTGTGTTTGCACGGAAGAAGCTAACGGAAATACTAGAACTAGAATAAGTGGATTATATTATATCGGGTTCGATTTAAAAGTGAGCGAGTGCAAAGCAGAATCGTGGCGAAATTAAACTTGTCAAACATGCTCAACGTTCCATTGAATAAAACTTAGGAAAGTTTCCCAACGAAATAAAACATATAAAAATGTAAATCATGTCTTAACTTGTAACTGGCTAGCACTACAGGTAATTACAGGTGTTGTGATGCTTTTGGCTAATTCAACGTAATTTTATATTGCACAAATGGCATGCAAAACCGGCTGCTGACTCAGTACTTAGTGTTAATTGTGCTTCTGTGTATATGCATGCAGGTGTGTGTGTGTGTGTGTGTGTGTGTGTGTGTGTGTTTAAGACAAATAACAAAAAACAACTGCAAATATAGCAAGTCATGAAGAGTATAGTTATCTCAGCTGTGCGATATACAAAGCTCAACTTGTGTAGCCAAAGCTAAGTCAATAAACGACATTTCGTGGAACTTTCGCGGGGGTTTGATTGATGAAGCGACATATGTACATACATACATATGTGTGTATGTGGTTCATTATCTAGTATAGAGCAGCGTTACTTTCAATCATCAATCATAGCAATCTAACTAAAGTTACATTGCCCAAGGCTTGACTGTGTGTCTGATAGAGACAGCTTATAGATATTATATAAAATAATATTTATATAGATGTTAAGCTATGATCTATTAAAAGAACAAATTTAGTATCCAATTGTGCAGACTTGAAGTGAAATGTGGGTGTAACTGCCTCTCTCTACGCAATATTCATTAAGCAGGAATCAATATCTCAAATCTTAAGTCGGAACTAGTGTAAGTATTTAGTTCATTTCATAAATTAATAGATTTTTGAAAAAGAGTTGCATCTGCATTCTCGAGTAGGAACTAGTTCAATTACAGCAATTCATGTCTATGACAGGTTTTTCTAAAATAAATAATTCTTCAGCCGGAACTAGTTCCACAGATTTGTCAATGGCGGCATCGGCTGTTATTAATTGATTTGTATTTTTATTTTAGCTGTAAATTGCTTGACGCCAGCGATCATTAAATTTTGTTGTTCTTGTTGTTGTTGGATTTTTGCTTAGTCTTAGCGAGAGTCTCGGCGTCTTTTTGGCGAGCATCTGTGGATTCGGAACTACATACATAGCTAGAACTTGTTTTGGGACCAGCTTGAGGAATTTAGCTAGAGCTGCTACTTTGATGTTGATCTTAATCTTAATTTGTAGAGCCTGGCGCCAAATGTTTTTTTGTTTTTATTTTACTGGAAACATCATAAAACAAGAATATTTTAATCTATTGAAGAGATTCGATTCCATTGCCTGATTGGCGCCAGTTGGTTAATTTCTGCTCCCCTGCCGCTCCCTCTTCCCATCTCTCCATCTATCTTTCTCTTTCTCTTTTTCATTTCTTTCCTTTTGTTTTTGCTCGAGTGAGAGGGTTCTATCATTAATCAATTTTATGGTTTCAAACTTTGTTTTTATGCCGTGAATCAATTGAAAATTAATGAAGTGGGTATCATGTGTTTAGTGAATCAAAATGCAAATACTAGAAGGTATACCCATTGACTCTGGATCTGCTGAGTAGAAATATCAGAGCTGAAGACTTTCAATTTAGATGTGAATTGGACCTCTTATATTTCAAGGGTGTGAGTCCATTCACCAAATATGCTGAATATATCCAAGGTGTACGCACTGAGGTATACAAAAGTTCCTAGTATACCTCATGGGCACTGCCCAGCACTGTGAATAGTTCAGGGTATTTCCCAGTCAGGCAAAGCAGTTTTACTTGTTTTTGTGAATCAATTCAGTTTGGTTTCTACCTTTACATCGCTGCTGGAAACTCTCGACGTGCGTTTTTGTGTATCATCGATTATTTTATTTGAATACTATGTCGTTCCACATCCAGCTATCTGATACGCATTTTTTCGGCCCATATCTGAGAGACGGCAATTCGGTAGCTTATCTGCAGAGTTTCGTGCGTCGGATCCGTTCCGTTTTATGATGCAGATATGTATTTAGTGCAGGTGCTATAAACAGTGCTCTAACAAATAAATTGCCATATAATCACATGTGCCAGACTCTGGAAAGAATATTAAATACCGAATATAATACCCATAAAATAATAATAAATTGAAGAAAATAAAATATTAGATGCGAGTCTCTATTTAAGTAGATAGATAACCTGGACCTTTTCCTAACTGAACTCTTGCAGAACTGTTCGCTTGACTCTATTAAAAAGCTTAGCCTTAGCTGATTCTACATCGAATCTAGTGACTCTTGCTGTGCTTGAGCGATAAATTCTTTAATTCGATGTTTATATAAATGCAATACATTTTGGGCATTCGTGAAATGCATTTGTGTAATAAAAGATGTATAATTATAGAGTAATTAAACCTACCCATCGACTCGGCGCTGTCGGTTACTGACCTTGCGCTCCAGATAAATATGCATGCATTTCTCAAGAATCACCTCCATTAAACAGATGACAAAACAACACGCGTTTTCTGAATGATTCTCTGCCGAGTGGGCCACACGAGCGAATTCCTAGCATATTTTCTTCTTTGAAAATTCACATATTCAAATATTATAGATAGGGATACATAGTATATCGAAACGTAATAATTATCTTGGCCATGTGAGTCAGAGATTTCTTGGAAATTCTCTGGGCTCTGTCAAAACGAAAACATTTCGTACAAGTCGTATTCATCTTATAATTATCACATATCTTATAATGCACATGTTTTTGGCTAAACAAAAGCTCATATAATTATTATCATAAATAATAGATTGGCAAAAAGATTTTCAAACTGTCTCTTGTTGCTTGATAGAACTGTTGACAAATGTCTTGCTCAGTGGCCGCTGAACGGAAATGCCAATAAATGCCATTGGGCATCTGGCCCATTATACATCCATGTGTATGTTTGTATATGTAACTACCTGAATAATCTGTTTATTGTCAATGTCGAATAAAATATTTATTCTGTTTGTGCATTTAGCGTTTATATACGTGTATATATATTCTGTATACAGAGTTCAGTTTTAGCCTAGGCTCAAAGAAAACATCAAAGACATTTTCAAGTGCTTAGATATGATTATATACATATGTACATAGCATATCAATTTACCTCTTCTTTGTATGCTATTCATTGCTATAGCAAGTTCCGTTTGTATATAAATATTAATGCTTAATGTACTCTCCGATATGCACTCCTTAACCCAGGGTATCTTCTAGTCTAGCGCAGGACTGTTTGCATTTTCTGAATGAATTTTCTTTTGGCTTCTCTCAATGTGAGTCAGATTTAGTGGAATTTAGATATATGTGAATAAGCATCAGATCTGTATATGTATTTACATATACACAAAAATATAAAATACTCTTAATTTAATCAGTTGCTAAAGACATTGCTTTTTAAGTTCATATGTTTGGAATCGCTTTGTGTTGTGCTTTTCCTGTTTGGCTATTGAATGCTTGGCAATTGTAGCGAAGAACAGCTGAAATATCAGTTATATTTGCTAATTCTATATGTCTTGGAGTACAGCACGTTAACTGTTAATTGTAAAGTCTAAGTCTAATGATTTGTTGACACAAGTGTTCGAGAGTTTATTGACATCGCCAACAGTCCATTCACAGGCTGCTCCCCTACTCTAGCTAATCTGAAACAATATGTATTTATAAACTAGGGAAGACATATCTTTTTGTTTTTATTTGCCTTTCAACTAGAAAATGGGAGCATTGCTTGGGAAAACTTTACATGTCAGCCAGAACGATGAATTCCTCAAAAGCCATCAAAAACAAGTGAGAATGTGAGGATATAACCGACTAGTGTGATACACGCCACTGAATTGGAACAAAATATTGGATACAATTGATAAGCTGCAAATCCTGGCTAGATGAGGATGCACTTGAGTTAATATTAACAATTCCATATATCTGTTTCTTCCCCTGTTTTGAACAAGTATAAAATACATCGTATATGCTACATAAATCAGACGTACATTTCGCGCTAAAAGACCAACAACTTAAAAGACAAAATTGAAAAACTGAAAAACAGAAATAGCGGAAAAAGCAGAATAAGCAGAAAAAGCTTCGACGACAACCCGAAAAAGATGAACTTTTAGGGAGGAGCAAATACGAAAACGTTCGAATGAAAATTCACTCGCATTATTCGTTTAGATTCGCTGTTCAGTCTACGGCCGATATCCAAGAACTCAAGACGTGCGTTTCAAAGAGAAAAACAAATTCAAAATTTTAATGTATTCATATATATGTATATACATATATAAATAAGAAAACCGTGCTAGCATCTATACATTATACTATATATATTTCGCTAATTTTTCCGGACCGGTTGGATCCGGTTGAGACTGCAAAGCGAAAATCAACTCGAGTGCGGCCTCTAGCATAAATAATTGTAAATAATTTTGCGCAAAAGTTGCTCAAAAGAAAAATTTAAAAAAGTCGAAGCAACAATTTACTGATTCGATCGATCAGTGGTGGATCGCTGGAAAAGTTTTGAGATTGGAAAGGAATATCTTTGAATCAGCCACAGTGACAGGTGATTAAGGAGATGTACTCTTCGAGCTGCGCGTAAAAATTCATAATTTTGTGAAAAATATTACAAGCATTGGCTTTTGGCCAAATTATCATGTTCCACATTTGCCTAATATACAAAATCATGACGTAATATTTGTAATAAAGTGAATGCAGAATATACCATATAAAATTATATTTTATATTCACGCAACTATAGTTATATATACACACGCATACACGTATACATCTATACATCAATCTATGTATATTAACACTATATATGTATGATTTATAGAAGCCTAAATGAGAATCACATTTGCAATGATATGCGAATTGACTTTGCGTTTGCTTTTCGTTTTTCGTTTTTTGTTTGCTTTCCTTTTAAATATGCCGCAATTTCAGTTTTTCGACTATGCGAAATTCGTTTTCCAAAAGTTTATTTTGATTCCCATATGCTAGCTGCTTTCAAGAAATGTGTCAAATCTTTTTGAATGCTCCTTCAGGCAGTGAAAACGGGCATTTCGGTTTTGGCCAATGATGCTTGAAAGTCCTAAATATTCATTGCATATTGATTGACTGATTATTGCAGCTGCAATTACCTATGTGAATCCTCCCCCTCATGTGATATACATACATGCCCTTCTATAGCTATACATGATATAGAGTGCCTAAGGGATGATGGAAATAAAATGAAATATGCAAGAATAATTCTAATATGTAGAATAATTCTACGGGATTTCTACTATGTTTTCTTATACGTTTTCACAGATTTCTCTGCAAAAAAGATCCCTTGGAAATTGATAGCAGAAGGCTATTTCGAATTTGTATATGAGATATATTAAAAAACCATTCATATATTTCTAACTTTATACATATATATATAGATTGACTTTTATTCGAATCAAATAAAAAATAAACATACAAAATGATGTTTATTTTCCTTTTCCAATTAATTAACTACAAGATTACAAAATTGGCAAATCTTTGAATTGGATCTATTTTGTTTTCTTCAAAAATTACCCCATGCCATGCCGTGCAGACCAATTGACGTATTCTTTAATGGCAGACCAATGTCTAGACGTTCTGTGAATCGAATCTCTGAGGTCATAGAGCTACTCACTATACACGACTGTCTGCATATATATGTATATATATATATGTATAAATGTCTATACCATATATCAAAAGTATACATATATTTATATAAGTGACAATGGGCGATCTTTAGGCGAGCGTTTGATAAAGCGACACTTTTATGTTTTGGAATTAAACAAAATCTTTGGGGAGGCCACCTAGCGACTCACTCTTTACATATGTATGCAGAGGTGTGTGTGTGAGTGTGCGCATGTAAATGTATCTTCATCTATACTACCTGCTGAGCACTTGCTCTACTACAATATATAGATCGGCCAGGCGCTCTGTGTGGAGCTGCTTGTCGCACACGCATTACGCAAAATGTTATTTATAAATGGATGTCCGATGCTAACTTGTCTGTGGCCAGGCCCAGGCCAGCACCAGCCGGTTCTACACACACTAATACTCAGACACACACACACACGTGCGGTCAACTGCAGTGGAACAAAATGATCTAACGAGTCTCGTACATATTTGAATGCAAGCCATCATATTGCAATGTACACAAACGCCCACGTTTCATGTTTTCTTGATGACTCTGTGCTGCTGTGTGAACGCGAATTTCGTCAACTATTTAGATAAATCAAAGAGTTTAAGACTCTTACATATGTATGTCTGCTGTCTGGCCAGTCTGCCTACCTCTAGCCATGAAAATGTATTTCGAGGAGACTTTTCAGATGGATAAATCAAAGAGCTAAGGTCGATTCCATTTTCCATTAGCAGCCAATATACTCGTCTTGCAGCTTGTTTATAAATATTTATTTATTTCGCGGAAATTGACCAAGAGAAAAGGGAAAATCGTATGGGGAACTATTTTTGGGATGCGTCGTCATTGTCGCCTTTGGCTCAGTCGAGGCGTCATCGCGTTTGCCGAGAATTCTGCGTGTTCTGCTCGAGGAATCAAAGACCTTTTTCCCTTGCTTCTATTTGCAGTTAATATTTCGGCCTTGAAATGTTTCCAAATCAAAACAATTTGGGCGCTGCGGGTGCAGCAGGCGATGCCCAGCAGCAGAGCCTCAACTACAATGGCCTACAGCAGCAGCAGCAGCAACAACAGCAGCAACAACAGCAGCAGCAGCAGCAAACTCAGCAATTGTCACAGTCCACGAAGAACGTGAGAAAGAAACCGTATGTGAAGATAACGGAACAGCCCGCCGGCAAAGCGCTGCGTTTTCGCTATGAGTGCGAGGGTCGCTCGGCCGGTTCCATTCCCGGCGTGAATTCGACGCCCGAGAACAAGACCTATCCAACCATCGAGATTGTCGGCTACAAGGGACGCGCCGTCGTCGTTGTGTCCTGCGTCACCAAGGATACGCCATATCGGTAAAAATCTGTCTTAGAAAGCTCATTCCGATTCTCTCCTAACCACTCTCTCTCTCTCTCTCTCTCTCTCGCACAGTCCACACCCACACAATCTGGTAGGAAAGGAGGGCTGTAAGAAGGGCGTCTGCACCCTGGAGATCAGCAGCGAGACAATGCGAGCCGTGTTCAGCAATTTGGGCATTCAGTGCGTCAAGAAGAAGGACATTGAGGCGGCGCTGAAGGCGCGCGAAGAGATTCGCGTGGATCCATTCAAGAGTAGGCCAAGCCACAGAGACGGAATTGAGAATGTAATTAATTGATGTTTATTTCCCAGCTGGATTCTCGCATCGTTTTCAGCCGTCGAGCATCGATCTGAACTCGGTGCGCTTGTGCTTTCAAGTATTCATGGAGAGCGAGCAGAAGGGCCGCTTCACGTCGCCTCTGCCGCCCGTCGTCTCCGAGCCGATCTTCGACAAGAAGGCCATGTCCGACCTGGTTATATGCCGGCTGTGCAGCTGCTCGGCCAGCGTGCTGGGCAACACCCAAATCATTTTGCTGTGCGAGAAGGTGGCCAAAGAGGACATCACGGTGCGCTTCTTCGAGGAGAAGAACGGGCAGACGGTGTGGGAGGCCCTGGGTGATTTCCAGCACACGGACGTGCACAAGCAGACTGCCATTACGTTTAAGACGCCGCGATATCATACGCTTGAAATAACGGAGCCCGCCAAGGTGAGTGCAGGTCTCGATTCGCCTTTCCTCAAGATAATGGGTTTTCCTATGCCTCGACAGGTTTTCATACAGCTGCGTCGACCCTCGGATGGCGTTACCAGCGAGGCTCTGCCCTTTGAATATGTGCCATTGGATTCAGGTAGGCATACGTTCTGGAATCTTCATCGGCACCTCAAGCGGAAGCCCGATGAAGACATCTTTCAGCAAATCCTCGCGATCGACGCGGCCGACCGTTGCTCGGCGAAGCGCGAGACCCCGGCGATTGAGGTAATTGATCTCAACACGCCCACCCTGGAGCAGGCCCAGCCGCAGCTGGTGCAGGTGGTCACGTCGGAGGCGGCGGAGGTGGCGGCAGAGGCGCAACCGGCAGCAGCTGCCGAGGATGAAACAGATCAGGCTCCATTAGATATGGAAGAAGCCGATGCTGAAGCTGAGGCTGAGCGATTGCGAACTGAATTGGAAATCGATACGATCATTGATGAGAAGGTGCGCGAATTGGAGCAACTGGAGTTGGAACAGCAGCAGCAGCAGCAGTTGGAGCAGCAGCAGCAGCAGTTGGTGCAGCAGGAGCAGCTGACAGCGCCAGAGCCGCACCAGCTGACGGCCACTGATAAGTGTAACGAGTGGATGAAGTCCAATGAGCTGCTGCAACAGCCCCACGAGCCAAGTCCAGATCCAGCGGAAGCCGAGGTCGAGGCCGATGACAGCGATGCCACCGCCGAGACCCAGGTGGCCGCCACGGACGAGGACAAGACGCTCAACGAGCTGCTCGAGCAGGTGGCCGAGTTGGACGAGATCTACACGGACTTTGTCATGCAGCGGGACACGTACAACAACACGCTGCAGAACGAGATGGAGAGCATGGAGAGGCCGCCCATGCAGGTGGAGGACAGCTTCGATGATGCAGCCACCTATACGAGCCTGCAGATCGCCTTCAAGAATCCAGTCCTTATACCCATGGACGACATTATGCCTCCGACGCCTCCCATGTCCCAGTGTGCGCCAGAGGATGCGCAGCACTACGATGCTGTTGAGGTGAACTCCCAGCAGCAGCAACAGCAGCAGAAGCAGCAACAGCAACATGAACAGCAACAGCAGCAGCAGCAAACCAATCAACAGTTGCAACAACAGAAAGACTTGCTCAGAGAGTACGAAATGGAGAAACGGGCACAGGAGCAGCTCGAGCTGGAGGCAGCTCTGATGCTGGCGGCTGCTGAGGAGGAGAAGCTGCCGCCGCTGCCGCCCAAGCGCTTGCGCAAGCAGGACAGCAATGCTGAGAATCGCTCAATCGAGGCGAACAGCGAGCCAGCTTCAAAGGAAAAGCCACGCCTGCCGCCGCCCATCATTCACCCACGCGTCACCGACCTGCCCGCGGCGCCCACGAAGAAGTTGCCGCAGCCGCCGGAGACAAAGCCCAAGCCGAAGCCGAAGCCCGCAAAGAACCCGAACTTCAATACGCTGCCCAGGCAGAAGAAGCCCGGCTTCTTCTCCAAGCTGTTCGCGCGGCGCAAGAGCAAGTCGGAGCTGGCCGACCAGAGCAACGAGAACTGCTCCAGACTCGGCTCGAAGACCGGCAGTGCCTCGACCAGCAGCGAGCTCAACTTGGACAATCCCAATGCGCGAACGGGCAAAAGCAAGGGCACCAGTGTGGTGCTGGGGCCGCTCAAGTCGGGGGGCACAGCCGGCACGGCCACGCCCCGGAAGTCAGGCAAGTCGGGCAAGCCCTGCGGTCGCAGCGTCAGCAGCGTCTCAGGCAAGCGACCCGCCTACCTGAACGCGGACGTGGTGCATATTCCGCTCAAGGGCGACAGCTCCAGCAGCCTGCAGCCGGCGGCCAACGAGGCCTACTCGAGCGCCAGCACAATTGCAGTGGGCGGCCAGCTGGACAGACGCACCGCATCCGCGCTGCAGCTGGCCGATATCCCCATCAGCGAGGGCGGCATGGAGCTGGTGGCCATTGCCGACCGCCAGAGCCTGCACAATCTGGTCAGCTCGATCGAGGCGCACTTCAACGTCAAGATGGACCCGAACCTCGACCTGACGGAGGTCGAACACTTTGCCCTCTACACGAGCGTGCCGCCTCAGGCGACGGCCAGCGAGTTCGACGAGACCTCCGCCTACTATGCATCCGTGGATGCTGGCGAGATTCTGACGCCCGACCAGGTGGCCAAGCGGCTAGCGGCAGCAAACGGCAATTGAATATTGTTAACTCATTTACGAACAACATCAGCTTGTCTGGTTGGCCTAGTCTAGGGACTAGGGATGCCAAGTCGCATCTCGTCGACCAGCTCAATTCGTGTGACTGGGTAGGCAAAGGCTCGCTTTGTCGTCCCAATCGCCGATTGGATATTGTAACATGTATTTTTTGTAGCCCTACGAACAAACTTCGCATCGACTAAAACAGTTTGTATTGAAGGATTCCACAGCGAACTCCACAACCAAAGAATCATCGACTAAATCAATTTGTATGGTTAGCTAAGAGAAGGACCCGAAGTCCTTAAGGCATTTTACACTTGGCAACGGGCGCTACACATAACACGAACACGAACACGAACCACAGAATCCAATTCGGTGGCGCTCAAAATTTGTAATTGTATTTGTTTTAGAATTGTTGACGCGCAATGTGTGCATACCCTGCCTAGCCTGTAGTGTATGATGGGGTATGCCAATTTTGTAAGCGTTTGTCAGCGAACACTTGATTGTGCAGCAGCTCGAACTTTTCGCTGCTCAACTTTGTCTTGAAGGGGCGCTGACTCGCATCGCTCCCCAAATTTGTATTTAGTAGCTCTAAGGGTTCCTTGAACCGAGTCAAGACTTGTCCACACTTGTTGGCAATTAAACGAATTGCTATACTCTCTTTTTTATAGATCCAGCACACTTGAGGCGGAAACGTCAAAAGACTGGCGGCGATCCCATGCACCTGTTGCTCCAGCAGCAGCAGAAGCAACAGCATCACAATGATCATCAAGATCGTAAGTTTTCCCATTTTCACTTCACTTGGTGGGTGGTGGGTGGTGGGTGGTGGGTGTTTGTTGGTGTTTGGTCTTTCGTCCTCTATCTCTCTTTCTCTGTCCTCTTTGTCTTTTGTGTGTGGATCTATCTACTGCTCAGGCAGCATTGGTTTGAACATAGACAACTTATCCTACCTAGAATATTTCGTATGCCAAACGCTTGGCAAGCTCTATGATGTATTAACCGTATAGACTATTAGCGAATATATTATTAATATTAAACCAGGAAACATAATCGAAAACCAAACAATGCACAAATACTAAACAAAACTATGCAGCAATTAAATACAAATTATACCTAAAGAAATACGTAGCGTAAATATATATGTAGCCATTAATATTGTTGTTGGAATTTTATGAAAATGCAAAAGTACTTCTGAAGTATGAAATATTATAATTATTATTATTATCGCTTTGCTAATTGGGCAGAAAATACGACACAATAATACAACCAAAAATTTGATATTTTTATACAAAGAATTTTTTTAAAAATACAAATATTCTTGCAAAACACTTTTATAAAATATTTAGATAAATAAAAAACGAACAAATGAGAAAACTTCACATTTTGTATTTTAATGAATTTTTGAAAAAAGTTTAAGCAACGAAGTAAGTTTTTACAGAGAGAAAGTTTGCACGATTAATTTTTAAATTTGTTTTCTTTTTCGTTACTTGTGCTTTTCCTATTTATTTGTAATTATATTTTTGCATGAACTAAAAAAAAAAAGAAAAAATTATTTTAGCTTTCATTACGTACATTCTTTTATTTGATATACTTTTAAATACCCTTTTAAGTTTTCAATATACATACTTAAGTTTCGCTTTAAATATGCAAATTTGAAAATATTCGTTTTATATTTTAGCAAGAGCTTTATTTATTTATTTCTTTGCTGATTTTATTAGGCCTATGCCCTATTGGTTTCGCTTATTTATAAATGTTTTGCTCGCTATTTTTGTACGTTTGTTGCTTTTCTGCTAACAACTTTGTGCACTGCTTCTAGGTCAAAGCAACATGAACTGTTGGAATGCGCAGAATATACCGCCTATCAAAACTGAACCAAGAGGTGAGCAACATATACATTTATATTCACACATGTATCAATATATACTTTGGACATATTTAGATACCTCACCACAGCCGTTTGGCTTGTATCGTGCTCCGCCGGAATTGACGCCTTCGCCGCAGCCATTGTCCCCGTCGAGCAACTACAATCAGAACAGCACTCCGTCGCCGTACAACATGGCAGCGGCAGCAGCAGCGCCCAACAATGCACAGCAACAACAGCAGCAGCAGCAGCAACAACAACAGATGATGTCGCCCAACCAACACCAGCAGCAGCAGCAGCAGCAATATGTTGCTGGCGGCGCTGGCAACCTGGAGCTGGGCAACAGCTACAATCCCTTCACGCAACAACTGTTGGCTCAGCATCAGCAGCACCAGCAACAACAGCAACAGCAGCAGCAGCACCAACAACAGCAGCAGCAACAACATCAGCAACAGCAGCAGCTGCAGTACAACACCAATCCGAATCCCTTTGTAACCGCTGGCAGTGCAACGCATTGGGAGAGCAAATTCTCAGCTGTTGCTGTTGCTGCTGCTGCCGCTGTCAACGCAGCGCCAGCTGTTGCCAACGGCAACAACAACAACAACCTCAGTAATCTCAACAATCCATTCACAATGCACAACTTGCTGACATCGGGCGCGGGCGCTGCTGGCAATCTGCAATGGAATCTGACCACGAATCACTTGGTAAGGGGACGAACCGGGCATGAACTCGATCTCTAACTCTAATGCTCCCGTTGAATGCTTGCAGCAAAACCAACATACACTGCAGCAACATCAGCAGCAGCAGCAGCAGCAGCAGCAACAGTTGCAGCAGCAGCATATAGCACCAATGCATCAGCAGTACGACAACAGCAACAACAACAATGATAACAGCAACAACACAAACAACAACAACAACAACAACAATGAGAACGGTCCCACGATCAGTAACCTGCTGAGCTTCGACAGCGAGCAGCTGGTGCGAATCAATTCAGAGGATCAGCAAATGCTACGCCTCAATTCAGAAGATCTGCAAATATCCAACCTATCCATATCCACGTAACATTTACTGCTAATCTAATGCATGAACTCTGTTGTTTTAAGCCCCAAGTCCTGAGTGCTTCCTGCAAATTGTAAAATGTGTGTTTTTATTTTAGTATAATTCCTTTGAAAATACGAATAAATTAAACGTCTTAGAAGTAAACCAAATTATAGAGTATACTGCATTTGTTGTGCTGCCAAACGCCCAAATAGGGGCCCTATTGCTGCTAGAACGAGTCGAGTCTACCCCCTCCCCCTTTACCATATAAATAAAATTAGTTTGTTATATAAATTACTTGAATTCCGTTCCTAAATGGAAAATAAATCAATTTTAAGCAATGAGAACATTAAATAACTGAACATAAAATTATCAATGGACAAACGAGAATAGCTACTAAAATTTCAGCCAAGTGTTGACAATGTATACTCATAGGGTATATGGATGTACCTATTTACTGTTCGCTAGGGTTGCACCGAGCTTGCTTGACCCATTCGAGCCGCCCGGGAAGAGGCCGCGCAGCTTCTTGACAGCACCCGGAATGGAGGCCATGGGCAGAGCAGGGGGCGGCGTGCCGGGCAGCATGCAGTAGGCGACGAGGTGCATTAGTCGAAAGGTGGCCTGCTGGTAGGCCTGGCTCTGGGCGAAGCACTGGCGAATGCGGTGGCCCACCGTGGCGGCGAGGCAGTTCTGCAGGGTCTGCACTTGCTCCTCCTTCTCCTTGATATCTTTCTCGAGCTCCTCAGTGTGCTGCGTCAATTTGCTAGCAATTGTGAAATAGTTATAGAGGAGAAGCCTCATCGCAGTTCAAGGTGCATGCCTCACCTGATATGCAGCTCCGTTTGGCACTTGTACTCGACGAGGCTCGAGTTGGACAGCTTCAGCTGCTCCGCGATGCGGGCAATGTCATCGCGCAGCTTCTCCACATACTCCTGCTTCTGGGTCAGCTCGAGTCGCAGGGAGTGCAGCTGACTGGTCAGCTCCTCGATGTCGAACTTGGCGCCCTGGCACTCGAGCTGAACGCGCGCCAGCTGCTCCAGCTGCTCCCGCTGCAGCGTGTTGGCCAGAAAGAGCTCCTTCTTGGTGGCCTGCAGCATCTCTTGCAGGTTCTCGATCTCCTGGGCCTTGAAGGCGTTGTCCTTGGCCAGCTCCTGCTTCTCCTCGTTGGTCTGGCCGAGCAGCAAGGTCAGTTCGTTGTACGACAGCTTTGTCTTGGCGCTTTCCATGTAGGACTGCTTCAGCTGGTCGTTCAGCGTCTCGTTGCGGCGCTTCTCCACAGCGAACAGCGTGTTGTATACGTGCAGCTGGTTGCGGCTCTTGACAAACTGTAAGAGAGGAAGTACACCGCGTTAGGGGCGCTCATCACTTATCAATGGTTTCAGGCTGTCTTACATTGCGCTTGAAGTCCTCGACCTGCTCGGTCAGGTGACGCACCTCCTGTCTCCTGCGACGCCAGGAGCGCAGCATGATGGTGTTGAAGATGCGCAGGCTGGCGATGCGCAAGTCCTGGTCCCCGTTGACCACGAAGCGAGTGCTGCCCAGCTGCGAGGTGCCCTGCAGCAGCAGTTGGGTCAGGTGCTCGTTCTTGATGGTCAGCTGACCCGTCTGCTGCTGCTCGGGCTGGGCGGGCACAAGGGCCTTCGAGCTGGACACATGGGTAACCAGTTGGTAGTTGCCCGTGCGCCGGGCCTCCTTGAAGTCCATTTGGGACACGGACTTGCGCGCTCGATAGTTCAGCATGACCGCCGTCTGCTGTCGCTTCAGCGTCAGGTATGGAGGCAGCCCTCCCGGCTTCGACTGCGGCTTTGTCGTCGAGTCCAGCTGCTTCTCGCTCAGCCTCTCCGGCTTGGGCTGCACCTTGTAGACGGGCACGCCCGATCTGGACACGCTGGTGCTCAGCGAGTTGTCCGACGACGAGGGCGTCAGCATGATCGCCCTTGGCAACTTCAGCAGCTGCACGTTCTCCTCGTTCTCCGCGCTGCAAAGTAGACGAAAATCCGAATATTTCTCTATGCTCACAAAGCCACTCCATGAGCGACGCACACACTGGATACTCAATTTACTCACCCCAGCAGCTTCTTCTTGTTGCCCTGGCTGCGACGTTTCTTCATTTGGGCCCCGATGAGCGCCTTGTTGTAGGGAGCTCTGGGCGAGCTCTTCACGGAGCGCGGTGAATCCTCGCCCTGCTTGGAGAGCAATTCGTTTCGGCGTATGCGTGGACTCTTTGCAAACATGTTTTTTGGTTTTCTTCACAGCTGAATATATACTTTATCAAAAATAAAATACGAAATCAAATCAATACAGTTGCTGAATATTTTTGTTTTTTGTTTTTTTGTAGCTGCGTTCAGATTGTTGATGAATATAATACTAATATCGTATGAGACTATAATCTTTCTCTAGAGTGAGAACAGGTCAAGGCCTACTATTTATTTATTATTTATTGTATTATTTTATTTATTATTTTTATTTCCCGAACCCACTGAAAATGAGATATCTGGGTGGGATGCTTTTGATTAATGAATGAACAGGCAGAAGAAGTGTGGCACAGCATATATTCTAAATCAGGGCGAAGAGATGAGTCGATAAAACTGTGCCCGTCTTTAAGTAACTCCTCCAAGTATTTCTTCCATGTCTCTTAGTAATTCCTCTTAGTAACTACCCAGTATTTCCTCCAAGTGCCTCCTCGAACATTAATGCTTAGCTGAACGATCACCCAGTTCACTTCACTTCACTTCGCTGTTGTTCACTGTACGACTGACCCCACCGGGTCTGGGCGACTGAAGAAATGCTGCAGCTGCAGCCCTTTATATAGGGCGACTTTCACTCAGCGCCTAGATCGCACTCGACTCTTGAGCCCAACGTCAGGTAGGAGTCGTTGCAGCCGAACTTTAGGTGAGCAATGTGAGCTCTCTCTGCTGCTGCAAGCACTCTAGCTTCGTTTGACTTCAATAAAAATACCACATGAATACTCTTGCATACATAGAGACAACTTACTTCTTAGGCAGACAGACATAGAGCGAGAGCCGCCTCTCTCTGGAGTCAGTCTGTGAGATAGTGAGTCAGGGATACAGACAGAGAGACAAATATGCAGATATGCATACATACATACATATATGTAGGCAAACAAATACGCATAGTTAAATCGGATTAACTCTTTACGCTGCTCAAGGCTAAATGATAATTTGATATACTGAATAGCTTATGTACATTAATATTTGTAATTATTAGATGGCACAGTCTACCTCAATTTCTGGCTATTCCATTCCATGCTCATTTTCAATGAGAAGCAACCGCCTAGAGTTTTGGATGCGAAGTGATTTTATTGCGGTACGCGAGGAGAGCCAGAATAGAGTGAGTTAGCATGAATGCTCATTTCTTGCTGTCAACTTCCTTCCAACTCCGCCTTCGACTCCTGCTCTCGCCCATTCACGCATTCAAACATTCGCACATTTTATGAGTTTTGAATGCTCCTCTTTCACACTTTCAGCTCGATTTCGTGCAGCATCCGTTCACTGATTGCGCCTCATTTGACAGTTGTGGCTAATGGAACCGTTATTAGCCTTTATGCGTTGTCCTCGTTGTTTCGCATGTACAGCAACGGTTTTCGACTTGGGCCATTCAAAAACGCATTTTGACCCCAGAGGAGCTTTCGCTTCTCCACAAGCTCACCACACGCGTTTGCGCAGACCGAAAAAGCTTTTTGGGGCAAACTTTTGAAATGGTTTTGTGTTTGGGCGCCTGTTGGCGGTTTCATTGACGTCGCGGCGCTGCTGGCAAACGGTTGCATTGGCACGGCAAAAACGAATCGAAAACAAACCAAACCAAAGCCGACAGGTGCGAAATTGTACGTAACGTAACGAATAAAAGATTCGAAAACATTGAAATGCAGTTGAAATTTTGAAAATCTTTGGAAAGTAAAACCCATAAAATATCAGCACGTGCATTTATTGTGTTTGGTTCTGTCTGTGCTTGAGTCTGTGAGTGTGTGAAGTGTGTTGAAACGAACATTTCCGAAGAAAAATATCATTTAAGTAAATATTGAAATCGATTTGGGGTAAGTTTCGGCCATTATAAATAATTCGTATGCCTCTAGCCCGCGTGATTTATGTGCCGTGCATTGCAAAATCAGTTTATAAATGATGGCTCATTAATGAATTCAAATTGCTGGCGTTTATCAATGAAATGGGTTTCTCCAGAAGCCGATATCAAAATTCAATTCTAACTGGCTTAATCACCTGTTAGGCTGCTGCTCGAAGTCAGCCTCTACCTGTTGCTCTCGGCTCTCGCGTCTTGGGAAAAAGTAATTAAACGAAATGCTCAGCCAAGACGTCAGACTCACATTTAGGTTTTACGTCATCTTAGCTCAAGCATTTTATATCCATATATGAGATAAATTATATAATTTTGCTGCAGCAGTTACGTATCAGTCGCGGGTCAAGTGTTCTAGGAATATATGCTCACGGCTTCAAGCGAAATTGTGACACCTGAAATGACAACAGAACAGGTGTTTGAGACACTGAATGTGACCAAACTTAGGTGTTGATTGCCTATTTATATTCATTTCTGGCATTCAACGGTTTTCAATATTATTTTAGAACTTCAACTTCGATAAAAGGTAGCCTTAAATTGGTAGTTTGCCTGCTTGACACTATTTATTGTTATAAGCAAATTGTGTGTAGATTCGATTCGTTTGATTAGGCATAAAAATGTAGTTCTATTGTGTTCATACACTAAAGACTATAAATAAATTGGCCAGCGAAAGTATTCGTATATGCTGAGTTTCACTTGAAGTGGTAAATTAGAATAAATCATACTGCTGAATTGATTTAGTGCGATTATAACTAGCCATATATAGTCATATCAGAATACCATATGATATGTAGCTATGTTACGACTATGTAAAATATAATCCTAATCCCCTTTAAATGTCAAGTTTTACAAATCGTTTCATGCATTAAATGAAAATGCAGTCGCAATTGTAATGTTGGAATTGGAATGCTGCCGTTTAGCTGCAACCTTTGCGCGTATTCAGTTTTATAGTTCAGCCGACAGCAGCTAACCTGTGCTTCCCCCCTCGCTCTATTCACACTCTGCTACTGTCCGATGGCACTCACAAATCGCTGGCGCATTAATTAATTAATAGTCAGCAATATTCGTATACGAGGCGAGTCTCTAATATTCACACATACACACATGCTTGTGGCTATATATGTACATATGTGTGTGTGCCCATAAAGACGGGTCGTTGCGGTTACTATTGTTGACTGTTGCTGTTGTTGTTCTTGTTGTTGTTGTTGTTGATTTGCTATTTCAACAAGCGCTCGTTGGCAAAAACAATATACAAATTTACTTGGACAAAGTCTGATGTCTGTCTTTCTGTCTGTGTTTGTCTTACCTTTGCTGTTGCTGTTGGTTTTCTAATAAATTGTGAAATTGTATATCGAATACACATCGATCCAGATCCGGACAACCTTGATGACGGCAACACGGTCGCCGCCACTTCCATTGCATGCGGAACACACACACGAACACACACACACACACACACACACACACACACACACACACACACTGAGGCACACGTTCCAGCTGCCCCACAGTTGCAGTGTTGCCTTTCCAGTTGAGGCGATTGTGATGTAACCAGTGTCGGCACGGTTAGTTAATACGAAAAATAAAGAGGAGAGAAAAAAAAGTGATTGGTTGACTGGAAAACACAACATGCACAACTGGAAAGGCAACGCCGTGATCACGCTGAACTGAGCTGAGCAGCTGTGCCGGGAGCATCGTTGGTTTCCGCATGGGCGCACTAGTCGCTCTGCCTCTCTCACTCTCACTCTCATGCTCGCTCCCTCGCGCTCTCGCTACATCTCGTTTATCTGTGAGCTACATGTGGAGCAATTGCGTCTCTCGCCGATGATTCACACACAATTCGGGGAATCCGAAACCGAGCCCAATCAAGTGCTGCAAGCCAAAGCAACGTCAAAGCAGCAGGTTTTGTTTTATTCTTCTTCTTTCAATTCAGACGTTAATATGGCTAGTAAAAAGAAAAAAAGCTTGTTTCATCGAGCGTTGATTGTTGAAAAGCAAGTTTTTGCTTGTAGTTTGGGTAATGTGAGTTATTCAAGAGCTGACGGAGGAAGACTCCACTGTTGTCTGATATGAATATGAAAATGAATATGAATTTATTTTCGGTTTCGGTTTCGGTTTCTGTTCGTGGCTTGTGCAAAATTCTCTGATTTTTATATATTCCCACACACATAGAGCATTGCCCAGTCGGCCATGTCTGACTTGATTGCTTAGCAGTCAGTTGTCCAACGTTTGAGTTCATTTTCAATTGTAATTTGCTCATCTTGTGGGCATCGATACTCTGGAATTCTCTCTTCCCTCTCCTCATTCTCTCCCTTTCTCTCCCTCTCTCGCTGCTCTGTTTTGCGAGTGTCTTGAATTTTAATGGTTTGTCTTGAGGGCGTCGACAGCGTCGACCTTTTGCTTGGCTCTTTTATGTGGCCTGCATATGAGCTGAGCGTTTATTTGAGTGTGTGTGTGAGTGTGAGTATTGGCCATAAACAATGGCCTTTACTTTGCTTCGCTTCGCTTTTAAAGCCAAAGGAGACAAAAACAATTACAACAACAACAACTACTACTACAAGTGGTTGCTCAACTAGCAGCTCAATTGCTACTACTTTTTACTCGGCCCCTTTGCATGACGTCGCACGTCTCACGCTTTTCGCCTCGACCCCCCGACCAACATTTGCCGCTAGTGGGGCTTTTGTTAGCGACGCTTAAGTGTGTGCGTGCGTCTGTGTGTGTGTGTATGACCTTGGACTGGCACATGTGCCAGAATTGCAGATAAATGCGTTGGAGTTAACGTGTCTTTTGTTGATTTCTCCGATTGCCCTATTAGAGAGCATATCGATTTTATCATTGAGCATGACAATAGCAAGAGGTAGGTATACTTGTATATCACATATAAATATTGCTACCGTCAAATATACATACATATGTATAGATATAATAGTGAATTGAAAATAATCATGATACGATTTAGCCCTATGCTAAATAAATCTCCTATAACTAATCCTATAGCCAAATAGAAAGGGTATTGCAGCTCCGACCCTCTCAATATTGTTTACCATATCTAGCTCTGCGTCGACTACCTGCCCATTTGCTAAAAGACAAAAGCACAAAGGAAAAACAAGTTTCTTTCGGCTGTGACGTTTTCTCAGACCGTGTGACGTCACGCAATGCAATCAAATCAGTTCAGCAGCTGCTGTAAGACTTCGACTATGTTGCAAATCACAATTGATTTGTTGCTATTTTTGCTGCGATCTTGCCTTTTGTTTTACGCTTTACGTAATCTGCGGCCAAATTTTCCAGTCGTCCATTTCGGCCAATGCAGCCGCGAATGTTTTTTGCATTCGTATTCGATGCCCACGCCGCGTATACTTGATGTTGTTTAAACTTTGCTTTTAGTTGCCACACATAAACAGAAGAAAATAAATTGTGCAACTATACGTACTATACGACGTCTATGCACACAAGTTCTGCACCATTTGCAACAAATTTGAATAGAAGCAAAATTTTTGGTGGTTTTTATTTTGCATTTGTGTTCAGTTTTTGGCATTTTGCGCTATTTGCTTAAACGACTGAAAATCAACGTTGATGGAAAGGCAAACAAAATCAAGCCAATAACTGCTGCCGCTGCTCAGCTACATGACCTTAGATGTTTTGTCTGCTTTTAGCCATCTACACACACACACACACAGAGAGACATGAATATATAAATATGGTATTTGTTTGTGCTTGATAATTCACGTTCAGCAGTGGGTCGGTCACACACAAACTGAAATTTCCAGGAAATCAGATCATAATAGAGCTGTCAATAGCATGTATGTGAAGCTGAGCATGGGAAATACCTAACACAAATTCTTACAGGTGTCAAATTTTAATTGAATGCTGCAATAGTTTCTTCATCAATATGGGGAAAGTCTTAATTTATAATAAATTTTTGATTGCCGAACTAAATTCACTAAAATATTTTCGACAGTTGCTGACTGCATCATAAATTGTGTACGTATATTCAGTCTAAACAAATTTGTGGCCAACACCTGCATCTACATATATACACCCAGACACACACACTCACTCACACACACATAGCTATAAAAGTGTCGACACCTCTGCACAGCCACTTATAAATCTCCGAGCTGCTGTAACGTCATTAATTAGCAAAAAAAAAAAAAAATAGAGTGGAGAACGCACGTTTCCAATATCATAAAATAAACAAACAGCTAAAGAACAGCAGCGAGCAGTGCAAAGAATGTGGCTGGCGTGTGGTAAAAACGAAAACAAAAGTTTACGAATGGAATGGCCGCCGATCGATCATGGCAAGCCGAGGAGCGCCGCTGCGACGATAGCCCCATCAAGTATACGATGTGAAGCATACGACAAGTAGACGAGTAACGCACGATAAACACAGGCGAGCGTGCATGAGCCTCAAGCTGAGCGCGATTTCGATTGCACGTACATATGTATGTATAAGAGAGTACCACACATACATATGT
Organism: Drosophila mulleri; assembly: GCA_035047565.1. Lineage (NCBI taxonomy): Eukaryota > Metazoa > Arthropoda > Insecta > Diptera > Drosophilidae > Drosophila > Drosophila mulleri. The sequence continues at coordinate 5,549,424 of JAWNPK010000018.1, read as the reverse complement.
AGGAAACGATAATAAACGAACAACAGGCGCAGGAACAAGAGTCCGATTGGCCGAGCGCTCAAGCCAAGCTAGCTAATTTAAGCCGAGCACGAGAGTAAATCCGATTAGAATACCAAGAATGCAATTAGGAGAGCGGCAGACGCCACAAGCAGAGCAGCCCACAGACGAGCCGGGCCGAGTCGAGCCGAGCGGAGCAAACGAGCGAACCGGTCAAGCAGTATGTGTATGTGTATGTGTATGTGTGTAAACGATACCAAGAACAAGACAAATAATTCTTAATAGAAGCAATGAGCAAAGGCGTGGGCACCAGACACATTTGCAAGCACACGAATAGAGCCTGCGTGTGTGTGCGCATGTGTGTATGAGCGAGTACATATGTAGATAAGTAGACGAGCTGCAGACGCTGGCGCTGGCGCTCGTGCCTGGCCGATTTCCCGAAGACACACAAGTCGAGCCGAACTATTCAAGCCGAGCGCGAGTACCAGTGTGAGCGAGAGAGCCAGTGTGAGTCGATCTGTAGAGCGGCAGCAAAACTCAGCGCTCAGTTTGAAACGGAAGTTTGTCGGCGTGAGGTGTGATTCGCAGTCGAGTCGAATTTTGATTTCATTTTATAAATCGTCGAAGTCGCCGTCGTCGTCGTCGTCGCGTATTGTGCAAGTCACACGCGAGCGTTTGAATGTTTAGATTTGTTAATTGTACGCGACACGACAGTCAGACAACTTTTATAAAACAACAATCCGCCCATATAGTATACACGCTATCTATACATACATACATACATACATATATAATAAGTGTATACATGTGCGTACGTGTATAACTGCAGTGCACAGAATATAATAATAATTTAAGCCAATTATAAGCCGCGGTGTTCTATAATTTATTCGCTTTGTTTTCGGTGCTTCGCATCAAGCAAAAAAATAATACGGAAAAAGTTGGCGCGGTTTTATATTTTAGTCGCTGGGCGCTTATCAAAGTAAATGTTGTTTGATTAAATCGAAATAAATAAATAAATATACATATGTACGTATATGCCTAACAGAGCGAAATGCACTCAGCTGCCAACTTAAAATTCAATCACAAATAATAAACGCAAATTTATAATCAAGTTTCAAGCATACACCAAACAAAAACTGAAAACAACTACAACTATACGAATCTGTTGCGGCTGGCAGTAATAAAAAATTAAATAAACAAGTCTAACGCGCAGTTTGTGCCCCACACTTAGGTTCGCATTTAAGTACTATATACTATAAATGTTGTATATATGTATACTATATGTCCTCTATACTATATGTGACAATCAGTCCCCATATACCATCTTTTCAGTTTCATTCGCTACACATCTCAACTCTGTAAATAACAAAGAAAGAAAACAGTGCGAATGTTGGTTTACCGACTGCAGAGTACTTGCTCAAGGTTCCCAAACATTGCCACACCCCCAATCGGTGCAAATCAGCAGACGATGTAAACAATAATTTACTCGATAAATTTCGAGTTTATAGCTCTAAAACTGTAGAAGACATAGTTTTACCCGATTTGCCAAGGTGAAGTGACATTTATACGTATAGACGGACGGACATTGCACAAACCGAATATACTCATAAAACAGTGAAATGCTGCTGTGAATGAAATATATACATACATATAAGTCTTTATTCAAATTGCTTGAGGAAAAGTCAATATTTGCAAAAGAAAATAATTACCAAATTAAAATATTTTTAATGAAGCAAAACAGCTATTCTTTTTATTATACAAGAAGGAGGAAGAATAGTGAAGAAAAATAAGAACATACAAAAAACTCATGCTGCATTTGATGCTTTCAATTAAATGCATTTCTTTCTTGAACTGCAGTGCACTTACCGCCTATATAAATTCATATTCATATACATATATAGATATACATACATATACATTTGGCTGATAAGCCTGTTCGAATAACCTTGCCTAGAAGTTCAAGCTTTGATTGGAACGCAGCGGGCGTTATCAATCAGAGCGAGCAACAGTTGATAAGATTGAATTCTAAGAACTCGAACACTTTATGGTTAGCTGTGTGAACTACATTTGATTTGGTATGATTTGAGCATTAATTCAGTCTTAAGAGGTACATGACATGCTCTTTAGACAACTCTGATGAAGAGCGATAAGTGTGCCCAATCACGGATTTCATTTTTGAGTGGCTTTCTGCATTGTCAATCTTTTAGATCCATCTGCATTTGTATTATTCTTACTATCTATAAATTTAATATATTTTATGCAAAAGATTTGCCAAAATTTTCAATTTATGGATGGCCAAGATTGCGCCTCTTGTTTCTCCAAGTGTAGGAGCATATCGTATATCTAAATAGCTTGAGTATAATTTATTCAAACCTCACGAAGGCAACTGCCATTATAGCATTTATCAAAGTTTTTATTGCACATTTAATGAGTTTTGGATTGGGCGCTTGTTTAGTTTTGCTCTCGCGCTCTGCGGCAATTGGCATCGCTTTTGCAATTACAATATTTTGGAGCACAAATTCGTATGTAGTATAAGTATGAATATGGAAGCCCTAGGGATAAGACGTATATAAAGGGAATATAAGGAAATAAGAATTGGAAGCGGAGGCGAACATACCTTACGTACAGCATAATATATATAAATAAACATATATGTATATATATATATATATACGCCAAATGTATATGTAATTGTATAACATATGTATACAACATATGTATATCGATCGATACAAAAGCAAATCGGCAAACATTCATTTTCAAGGCTGACGCAAATATTTATATAAACAGTTTGTAAATATTTTTACAAGTAAGGGAAAAAAGTTTATAAAAATTTGCGCTGGCATCTGGAATATTTCGTTTAAATATTTGATTTGCAATCAAAGCGATTCGAGTAAAGCACACGCAATGGAAATTGGGAATTGGAAATCCGAGGTTGCAGGGGCTCGTTTGCCGCCTTCTTCTGGCCGGGTAAAAGAATACTTTTGCTAGCGCTTCCAGTAAGGTCTTTGAGGCTTTGGCAGTGGCTGTGGCTGTGGCTGTGGCCGTGGCTCGGTTCTCCATACACGTTTCTACATTTCTGGACAGAAATAGCTCGACGGACAGTCATGGTCAAAGCAACTCGAATATCGATTTATCTGCCTGGGTCCCCTTCTGGCGGCAGTGTACCAGATCTGGCTTGTAGTGAGGTGCTTTTGCATTGTTTTTCAGCAATTGACGAAAGCAAACAATCAAAAATAAAAGCACACGCACAGCGCTTCACACCTTCTGCACGCACATCAGAATATGTGTATGTATGTATAAAGAGTAGACGCATATACATATATACAATCAGAGCAGGTATATATGTATGCTCATAAACGAACAATTCTCCATTTAAAATTTTACTAAAACAATAGACAAAAGTTTATCTTGAGGTAATTAAGCTATGCACAAAAGAAAACTAGCTGCAAGACAAATAAACAATTTATTAATCTTTTAAAAAAACCGAGTGAAGAAGCGAATCGAGCAAGAAATGTGAGGATATGCGACTGTCGATTGCTCTGCCACATATGAAAGTGATTTAATGACTGGGAAGGACTGGGAATAAATCAAAATCAGGCACTGCGCATCACGAGCATCATCGGTGCAGTATCCATGCTCTCCTCCTATGTGGAATATTTTCGATATCATCAAGACATCATTTAAGAATTCGTCTGTCTTAACTTTTACAAAATTAAATAACGTTTGCTAATGTATGCCCAAATGTCTGAAATGTCTAGCCAAAAGTCGAGCTGATCGATCGATTCAGTGGCCGGACATCACGCATACGCCGTGCTGTACGTCGAAATACAACAAGCGCAGGGCGGGGTAGCTGAAATGGAACTGAATTGATTGAATTGTGAAAAGTTTTTATCGGAATATAATCAAATGCTGCGGCTTGTGGGAATCGCGTGAGAATTTCGCTTCGTTTTCTTGCCATTAGAATGAAATTTTTCTAGGGTAACGAAATTTTTGCCTTTTGCTCTTCTCTCTGCTCTTCCTCTTTGCCTTCTTCTTTCTGTCTTTCTTTGGCATATTGAAATGCTTTTGGTCTCTGGTTTTGAAAACTTGTAAGGCGCTCGCAACGGGCGCACAATTTCGTTTGATTGCCTTGAAAATCGATTTACTTTTAATTGTATTTGATGTACATTTAGAGACGTTAGCGCACATTTCGCTGCCTCTGTCATTTTAATGCTGGACCCCCAAAAAAACAAGCGAACAGCGAACAAACTTTTACTTTGCCCTGTTGCAAAAATGCTCTCCATGTGCGTGCTGACAATTGAATTAAGACTTTTAATTAGTTTTGCAAGCGGGGAAAATGTTTAAACATGCTTCACATTAAACAAAAAATTACACAGAATTCCGCAACAACTTTGATGAGCTTGCGATTATTTTTTAGCACCTGTTCCAGTTAATCGAAATATTTCTGACTCAGCTGACTCATAGATTGGCAACATTTTCAAGCGCCTCGGGCTATTCCAAAAACAAAGCACCCTACCTCCTCACTCAGCCCTATCGAGGCGACCCAAGCTGATGGGCGAGTTCTTGTGCTGCTTTGCGGACTTTCCCAGAACATAATCTAAGTTGTCTATATATATCCGCTCAATATTTCGAAATGTGCCAATTCAAGTGTGAGAAAAGATGAAGAATTAGTTGAATTAAGATAATGGAGGCTTACTCACGCTTATACTCGTCCACTCCGTGCAAAGGGTATATTCGTGCTCTTGTCCGCCCACAGCTTAATGACCACAAAATTGTTATGCAAACTAAAAGAAACCTTCCTCCGATAAGAGCGGGCAATACTATGTTTACTCTATCCATTATGAGGCTCGTCGAGGCGAGGCGTGACAAATCAGACAAAAAGTAGATACAAAATGCAGACATTTCTGACTCGAACGAGTATTATGCAGTCTGCAAGGTTCTTATCGGTTTCGTTGCTTTTGCTTTTATTATCTGCTATTGTGTGCTTTTCTAATGTCCCCCGACTTTACATCGATAATAATAGATGTTTCCTTTAGCAGAGTTGCCATAAATTGAAAATCAATTTTGTCTCCTAATGGATTTGGCGTTGACATACCCAAGGCCACTTTGAATAGAACTATCAGCTAGCTACGATATAGTTCCACAAACAATATCGTAAAATCCTACACTTATTGATTTTCACACACACACACACACTATGCAGTGGGACAACACTTAAAAAAAAGTCCAGCAGAAAAAATATTTGTGTGACAGGCTGTTTGAAATTTTTCACGCGCAGATTTGAGTGTAGGAATTTTATTTGAAATGCATATACATAAATATTCATAAGCATAGCAATATATATATGGATATAATAGAATAAATGAAACACACATCTATAGACACAGGCACACACATGCTGGCACGACTGCACGCACACACATGCCAGCTTATGGCAAAGTTTCGCTTAAGCACTTGAGGTGCAAATGGGAATGTGCTCCATGGCATACTTCATGCCACGTCCTAGTCAACGTTCTCTTCGTCATGTCTCTGTGTGTTTGATGTAGCAGCTTATAAAGCGCACCCAGCGCAAGTGTGCACGTGTGCACGTGTGTGTGTGTGAGTGTGTTTGACTGGGTGTGATTAGGCCTTCATTTGCTGGAGGAGCCGAGAGTTGGCTGGGCATGGCCTGGTGGTGCGTGCGGAGTTGCGGCACTGTTTTGGGCGCCGGGTCCACTGAAGTATTGCTCAGGTTCTCAGTCCAAAAGGCTCGTTCGCTATTTGTCCATTTGCTTTCATTTTCTCTATTTAGCTGTGTTTACTTTCGCTTCAGAACGCGATTTTCCAATCGATTGAACACATGACATGCTCCACTCGCAAGCTACTGAACTCTGCGTACACACAAACACACACACACACCAACACGTACGTGTGTGTATATATAGAGTTCATATGTGGCCCACAATAAATAGGATCACATATGGCACCGGCTGGCACCGCTGGAGGAGCCAGCCAAAGACCAAATGTAATTCAAAACTCAGCGGTAAATGGCTCAGGCGGGCGCCCTTTAGACTCCGATTGGATTATGTCGAGTGCGTCTGGCGTTGATTTCATTCTATTTTTGATCATATTTAATTAATAATTCGGCTTTTGTTTTGCTCTCGTTCTCTTCTGTTGTTTTTACATCCTTTTCGGCTAGTGCTTCCACTTCTGCATTTATTTACGCATCAATTTGTGGCGCTGATTTATGTCGCCGGTCCCCCAGCAACATTAAGCAACGCCCAAAAGCAAAACAACCAAGCCGAGCGAAGGTCTACTTGCTCGACTGCTAAAATACCCTGCCAAACAAGGCAAGAAAGTCAGTCTGATAACATAATGGAATATATGCTAGATTCCTTAACTATGACCCTTAGCTTCTAGCTGGGCTAATAGCATAAGCAAATATATTATATTAGGTAGCTCAAGTATTGTTAGCTTATTACATACATTGCCTGCCTAGGTATTTGATGTTAAGCAACAATGCTTACCTAAATGCGAATTAGATTGTTTCGTTAAATTAAATTCGTTTCACTCACTTAAATCTACATTTATTGAAATCTTCCATAAACACCCACTTGGGGCACTTTGTATATGCGGGGTATGAAATCCGAAAAAAAGCTTTGCCTAAATGCGAATTAAATTTGTTTCTCTCTCAACCACCGTGAGAGAGAGAGAGAGGGCGAGAGAGGGGGAGAGTGAGAGCCATGCGGGCTGTCTTAAAGTATTAGCAGCTCAGTCAACGCTCGCAGGATGCGAGCTCTTGGCTAGGAGTTGTCGCAGTCGTTGTCCCTTTGTCCTCTGTCTGTCTGGCTGAGCTTCAGCAATTGCGCAATTTTAAAGCGCTCTCCGTTGGGCGTTTAATTAAATATAAAATGTACACTGACTAACAGCTAAATGTAGAAGCGCCAACCAAAAAAAGAAAAAAAACCAAAAGAAAAGAAAAACAAGAAAAACACAATTTTTAATTGAAATTTAAAATGTTAAGCTTTCATTTATGTTGACATCAAATTAGGCTTCGGAGGTTATATAATTTCATCTATGCAAAGGCAAAATATTATAATCTAGCTGCGTTCGTATCGATCTAACAATAGACCGTAATTTTGTGGCTTTCCTGCTTTTCCTTAGCTGCGCAGCTGTGGCAGGAAATTGGAAACTACCTCTCTCACTCGCACTTCCCTCCTATCTCTCCCTCTCTCGCTATTACGTGAAAGCTGATTATATAAAAACATATTTGCGCTACACATTGTCATGCACATGGCAGAACGCAGGTCCCGTTCCTTTGCCGTGCTGCCCAGTGTCGCTGGCACAAAGGGACGGCCGTCGAGTCACTTGCTGAAAACCTCCAGATGACCACGTCGACCCACATTCGCTTATTACACAGCTCAGCTGGCTTTGGGCCGATGACTGACGAAAACAGAAAAGAAAGGCGAGAAAGCGTAGAGCCGTAAAACGTGCTGTACGTAAACACTCCGCCGTAAACACTCACTCTCCATGGCCGTTGTCCGTTGTCCGTTCTCCATTGTCTGTGTGGTCTGAATTGCAAGTAAGATGAAAAAAAATAAATAAATCTCGTGTAGCAATTGTTGCTGCAATGTTTTCAATGTAAACAGAATTAACATATGCAAATTTTTTGCCTGCCCACGTGCGGACATATCTACATATACGTATATAATACGTATTCGCACACATGCATATGACTGAGTGAGAACTGTGCGTTGGATGAGTGTGTGTGTGTATGAGTGTGTATGAGTGTGTCATATAGACAAGTTGCCTGTCCGAGGCGCATGGCACTGTGAGACAGAAACTGAATATTTTAGTCAAAATGATATATTATAGACCAGCTATATTGTATTATTTAAGTATGCAGCTTCTTATTCGAATAAAATCCAATTTTGAAAAGACTAGAAAGAAATATTATTGTCTTTTAACAAGATCATTGCATTAGTAAACTAAATTTCTACAGTATTGAAACTTAATAAGATCAGGTAGAAAAATATGATATATGTGTATATATTTAATTCGGTTCTGTTTTATAAATCATGATTTTCAACTAAAGTCCCCATCAAAATAAATAAATAATTGTTTTTTATTTTCTAGTTTACATAAATTATTAGAGATCCCCAAAAATCGCACAAGTATTCCATGGTAATATTCTCACTGAAACCTATCAGAATTATTGGTCAAAAGAGAGCTCATTAAGCAATATTGAAAACTTAAAAGGCCATCGACAGTTGTTAACAATTGCTAAATATTTCCCCGCCCCGTCCCTCTAGCTTCCACTTCAACTTGTCAGACTCTCGATTGTGCTTTATAGAGTGTGCAATTGTACTGAGAGCTTGAATTATGTGCAGAAAATGCAAATGTCGACGGGGCGCGTGTGGCGTCCTGTTTTGGCACGGCAGCTTGGCAGCCAAGTGCTGTTAAATATGCATTTTTATGCAGCTTTATCATCATAACAACCTTGATAGCTACATACAAAGCGACCGGTTTACGGTCTTTCTGTAGAGTAGACAATAAATACGGCTGTAAAGCGGAAAGCACATGCAGAATTGTCGGAAACTGCGACTGCCATGCATACACTTAGCATATATTACGCGCTGCAAGGACTACGGCTAATATAAACTACTGAATTTGATTTACGAGCTTCTATATACAAACTGCACTTTCTATCGTCGATATAGACTGCAGCGGCGTGTTTACAAATCTATCAAATAAACTTCATTTGCAAGCTGATGGGAAAAATAAATATTATTGTACAAGTGAAAAGCTTATAGCAGAGGTATCCATATATTCATAGATGGACATGAAAATGTATATATACTTCCACACTCGAACAGGCTTATGCCCTCTCGTTATTTGTCTGCGTACTCTTGGAGATTATCCTTATTATCCTTTTTTACTACGCCCACATCCATTGCTCCTGGCAACACCACGAGCACTGCTAATCGAAGCATGGAAGCTGAGAGCCTTTTTGAACTCATCTTTTCATGGCCAACACACATGTACACATGCGTGCTTGCATGCATGCATACATAAGCACACATACAATAATTGCCCTATCCTGTCAATTCCTGTTTCACTGACCCACTGGGCATCAAGGCATGAAATTTATGAGAATCGCATAGAAGGCCAGTCTTGCAAAGACTGATATGCTTTATACATAAAGAGACGTATAAATTATATTCATTTATACATAAATGTAATGAATACATACATACATATATACATACATTCATACTTAGATACGTACACCTATTTTGTCTATATATTTACATTCGAATCAACAGCTTTTTATTGATTTGCAGCAATACAAAATAGGATAGCAATCAATCATACGAAAGTTCTTTGCTGGTGCCTAAAGTATATTTACAGTATCCAGTGAATCTATTTATATACATATTATCATTATTGTAAGCAGCAAATGGATATTATGAATATTTTGTAGCCAGCAGTAAAAGTTGTGCATCAGTCAATCAATCAATCAAGAATCCCAACGAACTTACTGATAAGAGGATATATCCATGTCTAAATAGACCACAGACCATTATCGTACATTGGATAAATATATGTATATTATTAACACAGCATTTAGATACACGATCCAGTAACTCTCGGCTAATCCATCATTATTCCAATTGCAGGCAAGCAACATCAAATGGCAGAGGACGAAATCTTTGGCGATTTGCGTAAGTAACTTTGTTAGCTGTGAGCATGGCCAAGGGCTGCCATTAATATGGGTAATTAATAGCCACAGGGTAAGCATGTGGCTTCAGCATAAGTGGGCGGCTTGCTTGGTTTTGGTGCGTGGCTTGCTAATGAATAATCTAGCCACAATAACTCAATCGGCAGAAGGCTTCATTAGACTCGCAATTGCGTCTGGAATTTTTAGTGGCCGCATTAAATCTCAGCTAAAAGCCAATTGTAGTGGTACTAGCTGTTGTTGTTGTTGTTGTTGTTGTTGTAAACAACAAAAACGAAAATGAAAATGAATGGAAACGCGCAAAATATGTGTGGAAAAAATGCGTCTTTGACGTCAGTCGTTAACATCTGGCCTAAACGGCGGTCAGAGCGGCCAACAACAAATGTTGTTCTTGCCTCCTCTTTGAGGAGGAGCATAACAATGGCTATAGATGTGATAGATGGCATGCCGCAATCTAATGCCGCGCACATCTACATAATTCATAAATATATGTGGAGCTGACATGTACAGCTCGTAGACACACATGTATCCTATAGATACATCTAATATATACCTTTTATAGATTATTTGTTCTGTTCTATGCCAGCAAATGTATACAAGAATGCATGTAATTATATATGTGAATATGTATAGGAGATGTGTGTGTGTGTATGAGTATATGTATATATCTATAGATACTTCCTAGTGAGAGCAGTCTTAATTTATACTCTATCTCTCTCTCTCTCTCTCTCACTCTCACTCTCTGTCTCTTTCTGTTGTAGAGGAAATCCTTAATGCCAGCGAGACAAGCGGATCAACCATGCCGCAGACTTTCCCACAATCCGCCTCGTTGCCCGTGATGCCGTCCCACATACCGCTGTCGGTGCCGGCAGCGCCGGCTGCTCAGCGTCGACCGTACATACGCATTATCGAGGAGCCCACGAACAAAATTATACGCTTTCGCTACAAGTGCGAGGGGCGGACGGCGGGCTCGATTGCCGGCATGAACTCCACGCCGGAAGCAAAGACCTTTCCCACCATCGAGATTGTTGACTACAGCGGACCCGTTGTGGTGGTCGTCTCGTGCGTGACGCGGGACAAGCCCTATCGCCAGCATCCCCACTGGCTGGTCAGCAAGGAGGAGGTGGAGAACTGCAAGTCGGGCGTCTACAGCAAGAAGCTGCCACCGGAGGAGCGCCGCCTCGAGCTCCAGAAAGTGGGCATCCAGTGCGTGAAGAAGACGGATGTGCGTGAGTCCCTAATGCTGCGCGAGCAAAAGAATATTGATCCGTTTCATGGTAAGTGGCAGAGCGGACGAGCCATCTCTCCGCTCTCTCTCTTTGTCTGTGTCCCTCACACTTTGCCTCTCTGCAGCCAAATTCGATCACAAAGACAACATCAGCAGCATAAATCTGTACGAGCTACGCCTGTGCTACCAGGCCTTCATCAAGGTGGGCAACAACAACGTTCCCCTCGACCCGGTTGTCTCGTCGCCGATCTACGGCAAGAGCAACGAGCTGACCATCAATCGGCTGTGCAGCTGCTCGTCGAAGCTGAGCGGGGGGGACCAGATCATCTTGTTGTGCGAGAAGATCTCCAAGGACGACATCAGGATACGTTTCTTCGAGACGAACGAGGCGGGCGTTGAGGTCTGGGAGGCTTACGCGGACTTCCAGCCCACGGACATCTACAAGCAGACGGCCATAGTGTTCCGGACGCCGCGATATCGCAACACCGAGATTCAGCACAGCGTGCAGGTGAGTTGACTGCGCTGAGTCCCACAGGGCAGAGGCTAACCGAGCGACTGATTTGCTTGGCAGGTGGAGCTACAGCTGGAGAGACCCTCGGACCGAGCGACGAGCGCTGCGCTGCCCTTCGAGTACTATCCGAATCCAGGTATGCTAACTTTCGGGCGTTTGCAGCGCAAGCTGAAGCGCAAGCAGGAGCTGGACGTCTTCCAGCAGATACTTTCCTTAGATAGCGAGACGACGGCCACGAAGTATTCGTGCCCGCCCCTCGACCTCAATGAGGACGAGAACACGGTTTCATCGGACGAGCAACAGAGCTCGGGCACTCTGAATGATTTCGAGATCGCGGTGAAGAAGATGCAGCTGCGCCAGCGCGGCGAGTCGGAGGCCAACGAGGCGGACGCCACGCAAACGGAGTACACCGACGGCATCGAGAATGACAATGACCAGGAGCCGGATATGGAAATCGAGCTGGAGGTGCCGCAGTTGCTGCCGCAGCTCGCCGACGACTGCACGCAGACCTCCACGCCCATGGAGGAGATCCTGCAGCAGCCGCAGCTGCAGGCGCGCCCACTGAGCACCGTGGACAAGATCAATGAGTGGATGCGCAGCAGCGAGTTCGAGAGAACGGACAGCCTGACGGTGGAGAATGGCGACACGCCCACTCTCTCGCACAGCACCGCCCAGACGGCATTCACAAACGTGAGCAGCCTGACGGCCAACACGACCATAACGAACCAGCTCGATGACGAGGAGAAGCCCCAGGGGGGCGAGGGCAGCGCCTCGAGGCGCGATACTCTAGAGAATGCCGCCCTGAAGGAGCTGCCCGTGGCCGAAGTAGAGGCGGAGGCAGTGAGCGCCAGCGCCCAGGCCTCCGTGGACATTGACGAGAACTTCGACGAGACTGCGACCTACACGAGTCTGCAGATCGCCTACAAGCATCCAGTGGAGATGCCACAAAACCAGGTCAGGGAGCAGCTCTACCACGTCTCCAATCCGTTCAGTCAGCTGGACGAGGCCGAGCTGGTGGTGCTGACCAATCCGCCGGCGCCCAAGATCCAAGTGAATGCAGCCCAAACGCCAGCCACGCCCCCCTCGCCGCCGTTGCCCCTGCCGCCGCGCACGCGCTCGCCCTCGCCAGACCCCGAGAAGCGGCTACCCCCTCTGCCGCCCAAGCCGCCCAAGCGCAACTCCCAGGACCTGAGTGTGAGCGAGCAGAGCGCCTCGAACTCCGTCAGCCACTCGCTCACACGCTCGCGCAACGGCAGCGTCAGCTCCACGCGCACCACCCCCTCCCCCATCATTATAATGCACACGCCCGACCAGAGTCCGACCAAGCGACTGCCCGCTGCAGCGACCAACAGCTCCGCCACGGCCTCCCCTAAGAAGCGGCAGGGCTTCTTCTCACGCCTGTTCTCGCGCCGTCGCAGCAGCAAGAGTGAGGACGAGCAGGAGCAGGGATCGCGAGCTACCACGCCCACTGGCAGCCAGTTCAGCCTGGGCGCCCCGAACCGCAGCTCGGTTCGCTCCCTGCAGCCACCTGGCTCGAGTCCACAGAACAGCGCATCGCAGCGCAGCGGCCGCCCAGTGGGTCGCAGCTCGAGCAGCGTTTCGGGCAAGCGGCCCGCCCACCTGGACGCCGACGTCATCCACATACCACTGAAGGGCGGCGACAGCGAGAACAGCCTGTTGCGCCCGGAGAGCTACTCGAATACCAGCACACTGACCTATGGGCGTCCGCTCGACCGCAAGACGCTGAGCACGCTGCAGCTGGCCGACATACCCATCAGCGACGGCAACATGGAGCTGGTGGCCATCGCTGATCGCCAGAGCATCAAGAACTTGTGCGAGGGCGCCTACGGCGTGGTGCTCGATCCCAGCGTCGACCTCTCCGGAGCGGAGCACTTTGCCTTGTATACCAGCAAATCCCCAGAGCCGGAGCGGGAGGATGGCGGCGGCGGCGAGGCGGACGGTTCGGATTTCCTGAACGCCGATGAGATTGCGCGTCGTCTGGCCGAGGCCAATGGGCTACAGTGAATGCTCTTTGCAGCTTAATCTACAATTTTTTTCTAGTCGTCTTTTCTTTCAGTATTATATGCGTGTACCTCTAGTCACACACACACAAACACACACACATATAGAGTACTTAAAACACAGTTAATATTGACCCTCCCCAATTGTCTTTGTAGATGCTTTGGCCAACAAATGCCGCCTCGAGGCGCGCAAAGCCACAGAACGGGTTAAGCGCAAGCTATCCGGCATGATGCACCAGACCCAGAATCAGAAACAGTCCAAAATCTTAAGTAAGTCGGCAGTTGATCAAGCGCGGTGTTGGGTTTCACGCACATCCAAAGCATCCAAGCATACTCTTCACGAGTACAAAACATAGCATACATTTCAGCGTCTGCAGAGAAGCTCCTCAACACACACACACACACACTTGCATAACATACATTTGAACGTCTTTCTATTGTACCAGCAGAAAAGTCTCTAAACTCACACACACACACATATACACATGCAGACACACACTCTGTTGACCTTTAACACTTGAATACATATTTACATATATCAATATGCATATGCTAGTCGCCTCTTTTCAAGCAGACCCCGTTAACCCCTTGTGGACCAAAAACGTTTTTGAAGTTTGTAGTAACCAGATATACCTGAGCAGGTGTTCTGCTCATTTGTTGTTGCCTAAATGCATACAATATACATTTATGAATCCATCTTCGAGTAACATTCATAGCTGTGTGTAATTGAATTTATTGAATAAAAGTTTTTGCTAAAAACTCACAGATCCGTTCGAATAGTTATTAATGAAGGCCATTCTAAATTGAGAGGGGAAAATTCAAGTAAACTATGTCAATGATATTTATGGTCCGTAATGTGAGACGGTCTCATATGGAATACGTTTCCATGCACCCAGTATACACATCTATAGATTTAAATATGCCATTTGATCAGTAGAGCTCTCTCCACAAGTCATTTAGAATCGCCTCCATCGCTTCGGCTAGCCGAAGCCTTTGTATTATCTCATTCTCCCGTTTAGCTTTACGTAGGTTTAGCTAGTCAAAAGCGCCACGAGAACAATGTGACTCAGATCTTTGGTCGAGTAAGTTCAACAATTATTGTTGTTGTTGTTGTTGTGATTATTACGTGACCTTTTTAAGTTTTGGCACTGCTCTATTTAGTTATATTCTTTGGTAATTATTTTGATTGTTATTAATGTTGTTGTTGTTGTTGTTATTGTTGTCTTGGCTGGCCACATTTAAATGCTTAGTTTCTATAGCGCTCATTAACTCAGTTGTAAGCGAAAAGTTTTCGCCTTGTTATTGACAGTCTGCTAATGAACTTTTTCCAATACTTTGCAGCAGCCAATCAGCTATTGGGCGTGCCAGCGCCGCCCGCGCCCCTGATGACGCCCACCGGCAGCTACAATGGCAACAGTCCCAGTCCCAACGGCTCCTTCGTGCCGGAGATCAAGGCCGAGCAGCTGCTCTACGAGATGGACAGCACGCGCAGCTGCCCCTCGGCAGCCAGTTCGTACAACAACTACAGCTACTTTCCCGCCTCGCCCAGCTCCAGCTGCAGCACAGCGGACACCTTTGCTCCAGGCCAGCAGCAGCAGCAACAGCAGCAGGATCAGTTGCTGCAGCTGCTCAACCAGCAACACGACAACTTGAATGTCACTATCAATGTGAATAACAACGCCAGCAACTGGAACACGACAACGCTGTTCAATGGCGGCAGCATAACGCCCACCAATCTGAACAATGGCTACAACAGCAGCCAAAATAACAACAACAACAATGTCTTTAGTGCCACAAGTCCAGCAGCATATCAAACAAATTTCATGACTGCGCCACAGGCAGTCAAGGCTCCTCAGCTGCTGGTCCAACCGCCTCCTCCTACGCCTGCTCCTGCTCCTGCTCCTGCACAGCCCCAGCAGCAACCGGACGAGAATCCATCTCTAAGCGATTTAATCATGGGCAGCGCACTAATGGACTACACGGCGATAGAGCAAATGGATCCCAACGACATCATGATGGATTTGCAGGCGACGCTCTGCAATCTGGAGATGGCCAGTCAGGCCAACAATCGTAATCCAAACGACAATGCATATAACGTCTAGATATATATCTACATATATATATTTTTGTATATGTCGTAGCCTGAGTTGTATATACATAGATATTTGGCTAATTCTATAGATAGTTACCACACACATAGTTTTTGTTGTTTTGCGAATCTCATTTTATATTCGAATTGTTGTTCTACCGTGCAAATAGTAATAATGATGCAAATGAAAGACCATAAATTTAAGATAGTACAATAAATTCCACATGTGTACACTCATTTGGGGAATGTATGTAAATATAAATAGAATACTTTATGGGTAATTTGCTTAGCGACAGAAATAGGGCTGACTGACGGCGGTGCTCTTCTCGCTTCGCATGCCGGCAAAGAAGCGCTTGATGTCGTCTTCGGTGACCACTTTTTTGTTGGCTGCAAAGGACTGGAGGAACTCCTTCAGCTTGTCGCCCATGCGATTGTACTCGGTGATCACATCGATTTGCTTCGTGCGATCGATGGAGGCCAGCGCACGGATGCCCTGCTCGTAGCTGGAGTTCTCCTCAATCCGCTTCATGCCGCGCTTCTCGTAGTCCTCCACGGAGTCCTCGGCATCCAACAGAAACTCCACAGCCTGCTCCTTGTACAGCTCCAAGCACTTGGCGCAACGGCAAAGAGCCTTCCGCCAGTCGTTGGCCCAGAAGGCGGCGCCTGTTCAAGCAAAGCAACGATATTACTTTAGTATGAGTTTAGAGCTCAGCTCAGGAAACGGGGCCAGAACATTCCATAAACCATTTCTAAATACAACTATTATATTTTAAGTTATAAATTGAGTCGCTTAACATGAATGTGGAGTACTTTTCGGAGGGGCTGGAGTGCCTGATGTACTGCGGGCGGAAGCTATCGCCGGAGCAGCGCATCCTCATTGAGAACTCGCTCATCGTGCTGCTGCAGGAGAATCGCTTCTCGGGCATGTACTTCTGGGGACGCATTACGGCCATTAAGAATGACTACTACATTGCCTTCGGCTACACAACTGACTGCCTGAAGGATCGCAAGTACTTCTACAGCGTCGATCAGTACCAGTGGCAACTGTTGCCCTTTGTGCAGAGCCCAAAGATCTTTCAGGCTACGGTCCTCGCACCCGATCCCTTTATTGGGGATCCGAGTTTGCAGACCTACGTTAAGCTGGTACGTTGATCGCGATACAGTCGATGGTAACTCAGCGCTACCTTAACTATAATCAATCTAGGATCCCATATTTAATATAGTGGCCAATCAAGTGATTAGCATCAGCAACCCGGAGGTAATCAAGCTGAAGGAGGAAGAACGTCTGGCTGCCATAGTATTCATCATCAGCGAGGAGAGCGCCATTTGCCCGCGCGGTGCCCTCTATAAGATGGTCGATGGTCGCGTCATACCCAATCAGATGTTTCGCGGTCTGAACGACTTGCAAATCGAAAATCTCTCCTACTACCAGCTGTATCGACTGCCGCGTAACGACCTCAAGACGAATTTGTCGAAGCGCAGCGACTACAACTATGCCATCGACTTTCTGGACACCATCGACGGCGTGATTCCGCTGAGCCAGGCCTTCACCTTGAACATGCAGCGCAACGAGCGCATCGCGATCATCAAGTCCTGCGTCTGGCTGGGCATGACCTTCTTCCACAAGCTGAACTCACGCAAGCACGGCTTTGTCTACCTGGGCGACGGTCGCAAAAACTTTGATTTGCTCTTTATGTATTGAAGTGTATTAATATACTTTTCAGTTGCTGGCAGAGATGGTCTAGAATCGCTTGCTTGGCGACTTACCTTTGTGTTCCTTTGAGGACTTAGGACGGCGGCATGCGTCGTCGCTTAGCTTGAGGCGTTTCTCGGCCGGTTGCTCCGACTGTTGCTCGTTCTTGGTCGGCTGGCTATCTACCACGTTAACCTCCTCCGTGGAGGACTCCTTGGCCACAGCGGGTGTTTGCAAGGCCAGTCCGCTGTAGTCCCGTAGAAACTCGTGACGTTCCATGCAGCAGTCGCAAATCATTTCACTGCAGGCGCTTGATAGCTTCTCCGAGTCTGCTGGCGTCTGCATATGCTGCAGATGGAACCAGTCTTCGCAGATGACGCACTGCAGCATTGTTTCCTCGGTGGTGCGCTCTGGGTCGGGATAGGGTCGCTTGCACTTGCAGTACACGCCCTGGAAATTATGATTATACAGATTATTTGCATTTTTCGGCTGCACTGCCTCCAGCTGAGGATTCAGAGCACAGCGCTTCTCCAACGTCGGACAGTCGCAGCGGAAGTTACGCCGCGTATAGAGTTCGATCAGCTCATGGTTCTCATGGCATTTATAGGAGCAAGCCAGGCATACGCCAGCGCTTTTCTTTGGGTCTTCGCGTGCCTCCGGGCAACAGGTGAGACAAGAGTAGAGTGCCTGGCGCTGTATGGCGCCTTTGGCATAGGTGCACTCCTTTTCATCGGAGCCGCCAAGCACCGCGGCGTATTCCTCTTCCAATTCTTTCTCTTCCTCGAGTACATCGAGCATTGTTATGGTCGATTGTTCTAGTGGATTGGCTTCATCCACGTCAGCAGCATTTGCGGATGCGCTCATTTCGATACAGGTAATGCGTAATATACTGCTAATTTTATAAAACTTCTTAAAGGACAACGCTCTTGTTTGGCGCAAAAAAAAAAGACTGCGAAGTAGTGTTGGACCATCAGCTGTGGTTCATTTGAGTAGTTTTATCGGATTTTGTTCGCATGCTGTTGTAGTTGTACGCATAAGGTATGCGTATATGAGGCACTTTACAAAATTCAATATTTTCAACATTGTTTAAAATAAATAATCATATTCCACAACATAAAATATTGTTTCTCTGTGCATATACTATTAACATTTATGAACTAGTAATGAAACGCGTTTTCGCAACACTAGCACAGCTGAATATAATTATCGCCAGCAATACGATGAATTATCGATAGTTGCAGTGCTGCTAAGTGTGGCAGTGCTTCGCATCTTATTCAGCACTCACGCATTACATTTTCGTGTGTGCGACTGATTTTGTTTTATAAACAATATTTTTTTATTTGAATTGTATTTGCTTGTAAATAAAATACAAAATGAATGCCCCGCCCACATTTGAATCGTTTCTGCTCTACGAGGGCGAGAAAAAGTAAGTAGCTTGTTTGAAGAGCATTGCGAATCACATTTGACGATATTTTTGCAGAATTATCAAGGAACTGGACACGAAGGTGACAAATGCCGCGATTTTCACCATCAACAAGGAGGATCACACGCTGGGCAACATGATTCGCAAGTATGCCAAGTCACTAGTAATGATGTACAGTTGTTATTAATTGTGCTCAACAGCCAACTGTTGAAGGATCCAAATGTGCTCTTTGCCGGCTATAAGGTGCCCCATCCGCTGGAGCACAAGTTCGTCATCCGGATACAGACGACGGCGGACTATTCACCACAGGAGGCATTCATGAATGCCATAACGGACCTGCTTGCTGAATTGTCGCTCTTCGAGGAGCGATTCAAAGTGAGTATGCGAGGGTCGTCTGAACACTTATCAGGTTTCAAAACAAAAGTGAACTATTTGTAAATGAAGATTATGCATTTCAATGTCGCTAAGCCGAAATTTGTTCAGACTTACCGTGACTTTAATTTATTTATTTATCTAATGCTTGTTGCTTGCAGGATGCCATCAAGGAGAAGAAAGAAGGTGGCGACTAGATTTAGTTTACTCATTTATTATTACAAAACACTTGCGAAACAATAGAAGTAAATTTTCACTATTTGTATAAATAAATAAGAATTAAAAACAGATTCAAAATATCGTATTTTCGTATACACAAAACAAGTAAACACAATTAAATTTTAATCTAGAATTTCTCGTGCAAAACATGAAAACAGCTTCCGAAGAGGTATAAAATGTTGTAAATAGGTTGATCAGCTTTAAGGTTCACGGATTATAAGATTATAAAAATACGTTTGCGTGTGTTTCAACAACCAACAAAATTAACTTAGTTTAGCTTAGTGTTCTAATAGGTCTCATCGTCGGCGCACTCGCTCGTATCATGTCCAAAAACTGAAAGGGAATGCAATGCATTTAAATATGTGTATATTAATGTGGACTTGGAGATCGATCGCTTACCTTCACAGGAGTCGCAGTATTTGCGTGGAGCTGGCAGCTTTCGCTCCTTCTTCTCGTTGTTGTTGGCCTCGGCAGGAGGCGGCGAGTAGTCGCGCTCATCGCCAGCTTGGAGGGGACAGTCCTCCGTTTCATGCTTATCAAACTCATCACAGATATCACAGAACAAACGCGGAGCGGGCTTTCGTTTGCTCAACATCTCGAAGGCGTGGGGTCTACAGAGAGAGAATCACCATAAAACACATATAGAATCTATCTATATACTATGTCTCACTTGGTAAAGTCTATGGGCAGAGTCTCCAGCGTCTGCACCTTGGCCTTTAGCGCATCGTTCTTCTGCTGCATATCAGCAATGATCGAGTTCAGGAAGTTGATCTTGGCCAGGCTGGTTTCTGTGTCCAGCTGGGGGGGTTATTGAGAGTGAAAGAGTGAGTCTGAAAGATTAGAGGATATCCGAAGACTTACCTCAGTATCGTCGCCTTGTGTAGCTGGCTTGCTGGAGCTGATGGTTGATCCATTCGCTTGGGCACGCATTGCCATGATTTCGCGTGCCTCCTCAAGCTCCAGAGAGTGCAATTTCCGCGTCAGCTGTTGGCACTCCAGGTGCGTGAGCTGCTGTGATTCCTTAGCTTGATGCAGGGCCAGTTCCAGCTCCTTGACGCGATTCTCCAGTTGCTGCAGCTTCACAGACTTTTCCTTCGAGGCCTCATCCATTTCATCAATTACCTTCTGGTATTCCGACAGTTGGGCGTCCAGCTCGTTTCCTTTCTGCAGCAGTTGTTCCTTCTGCAGCAGCACCTGCTGCTGCTCTGCGCTGATCTCCTGCATTTGCTGCAGTTGCTCATTCGATTTGGCAACTTCCGCCTGAAGCTGCTTTTCGTTCTGCTGGAGCTGCTGCAGTTGCTCTTGGAGTGCCTTAAATTGGCTTTGGCTGCTCTCCAGCTGCTGCTGCGTCTCGACGAGCTTGGCCTGACTCTGCTTCAGTGCCTCCTCTAGCTCCCCGTTGGCCTGCTGTCGCTGACGCAGTTCCTCAGCGGCTTCAATGGCTGTGCCCTGCAAGGTCTCTTCACTCTTTTGCAGCTCGTTCAGCTTGGCTTCCAGCTCCCTGTTGTTGCTCAGTTGGGCTTCCAGCTGGCTGTGCGTGTCCTGCAGTTCCTGCTTCATGCCCTGCAGCTTCTCGATCAGCCGCTCTGCATTCATGTCCGACTCCATCTCGAACAGCTCGAAGATGTGCGCCGTCTCGCTCTTCTCCGCTTGGAGCACCTCCAGCACGGTGGAGAGCTCCGCATTGGTCGACGATATATTCGCATTGGCCACCTGTATGGCCTCGACCAGGGTCTTCAGGTCCGCTATCTTCTGGGCGTCCTCGCTGGCCAGCTGCTCTTTGTGCTTGAGCTCTGTGTTGGTTATCTCCAATCTCTCTTGCAGCTCCTTGAGGGCCACTTCGTTGGCCGCTTGCGTTTCGCTCAGCTGCTCCTGCAGCTGCTTCAGTTGCTGCTCTCGTTGCTCGAGCTCAGCTCTGAGTTGTTGTCTGACTGCTGCTTCGTTGGTCTGGGACTCGCTCATGGTCGCCCGGCTCAGCTGGAGCTCCCGTTCCAGCTGCAGGCACTTCTCACTGCTCGCATCCTTCTGCAAGTTGAGTTGTTTTTGCGCCTCGCTCAGCTGCTCCGTGAGCTGCTGCAACTTGGAGTTCAGTTCGCCGCTCTCAGCCCGCTCGCTGTTGAGCTCCTGCAGCAGCTTCTCCTGCTGCTGCTCGAGCTGCTCACACTTGCCTGTTGCCGCGTCCAGCTTGCGCTGGCCGTCGCTTAGCTCCAACGCCAGCTTGGCGCCCAGCTCCACCTCGGCCTTCAGCTGGCCCTGCAGCTGGGCTGTCTGCTCCGTGCTGCTGGCGAGCTCCTTGGTGAGCAGCTCCACCTGCCCACAGAGCGCGTCGAGGCGCTGCTGACTCGCCTGCAATTGGCGCTCGAGTGCGCCTCGCTCCTCGCTGCTCTTCGTGCTGAGCTGCTCGTTGGTTTGCTGTTGCTCCAGCAGCTGCTGTGAGACCTTCAACAACTCCGCGTTGGAGTCCGTCGAGCTGCTGTGCAGATTGTTCAGCTGCTGCTGCAACGTTTCTTGCTGCTGCAGCAGCGCCTGGCAGCGCGCCTCAAGCTGCTCTCGCTGCCTGCCGGCATCGCCCAGAGCGAGGTCTTTCTGTATGACCAGCTGCTCGTGCTCCACCAGCAGCGCCTGCCGCTGGTCCGACTCAGACTTGCTCTTCTCCAGACTCAGCTGCAGCTCTTTGAGCTCCCGTTCCAGCCTCGCGTTCGTTTGCTGCAGCAGCTCGTTGTCGCTCGCCAGCTCCAAGCGCTGAGTGCTGCTCGCGCTCTCCAGCGCCGCATAGCTCTGCTGCTTGTCTTGCAGCTCTCCGTGGAGCTGCTTCAGAGTCTCTTGCAGCTGCGTGGCGCTCGTGCGTGCCTCCATTAGCTCCGACTGCACCTTCTCCTGCTGCTGCTGCTGGCTCTCACACTTGGCTAGCAGAGCTGCATTTTGTCTCTTGACGTCGTCTATTTCCAGCTCAGCGCTGGCTCTCAGCTGCGTCTCAGTTTGGATGCTCTGCATTTGGGCTGCTGCAAGTTCCTCCTCCGCCTTTGCTAGTGCTGCCTGCAGCGTCTGCTGCTGCTGCTTCGCCGTCTCCAGCTCCGCCAGACGAGCACTTAAGGCGGCCTGAGCTGCGCTTTCCTTGGTCTGCAGCTGAGCGAGCTCTGCCTGTAGCTGAACCAGCTGCTGAGCGCCCTGCTCTCGGCTCTTTGTGGCCTCCAGCTGCAGTTGCTCCAACTGGGTTTGCGTGGCTTTCAGCGTGGCTTCCAAGTCGGCTGCCCTGGCACTAGCCTCACCCAGCTCCGCAGCGTGCTTCTGCTGCAGCTGCTCTTGGCTTTCGACTAGCTGTGCATGCAGCTGGGTTTGCTCCAGCAGCTGCTGCTGCAGCTGCTCCAGTTCGCTTTGCTTGGCATTCAGTGCGGCCTCTAAGTCTGCTGCTCTCTCACTCGCTTGACTCTGCTCTGCAGCTCTTTCCCGCTTGAGCTGCTCCTGGCTCTCCACCAGCTGCGCATATAGCTTCGTCTGCTCCTCCAGCTGCTGTTGCAGTTGCTTCAGCTGCAATTCCTTCTCCGCTGCCTCCGCTCTGTTTGCCTTCGCTAGCTCCGATTCCTGCTGCAGCTGCTGTTCCAGTGCTGCCTTCGCCTCCTTTAGCTGCGCACTCTCCTTCTGCAGCTCCTGTATCACCGCGTTGCTGTCGGCACTCGCTCGCAGCTGCTCCCGCAACCCGCTCAGCTGCTGCTGCAGTTCCAGCTTCTCCTTGACCAGGGCTGCATTCGCCGCCTGCAGCTCTTCCAGCAGCGTTTTGCTGTCCACATTTTGCGTCTGCTGCTCCGTCAGCAGCTCATCGAGCGCACTGCTGTCCGCCTTTTGCACGTTCAGTTGGGTACTGATTTCGTCCAGCTGCTGGTTTAGCTCCTTGATCTGCTCGTCTCTCATGCGAATCTCAGTTTGCAGAATCTCGCACTCATCGGTAACGTGCGCCCGCTCGCTCTCCAGCGTGTCGGTGGAGCTCTTGATTTCGTGCAGCTGCTTGCTGAGCTGCCTCACTTGCTCCGCCTTCTCGGCCAGCTGCTGCTCGAAGATCTCCTTGGCCTGCTGTGCCTGCTTTTCGTTCTCTTCCTTGAGCAGCGCCAGTTCGCGGCGCAGATTCTCGATGCCGCACTCGGACAGTGAGAACTTCTCCAGGCTCTCATCCTTGGCCATCAGCTCCGTCTGCAGCGTCTCGTTCTGCCTCTGCAGATATTTGACATTCTCGAGCAAGCGTTGCTGCTCCTCTAGGGACTCGCTGTGCCGCGCCTCGTTCAGCTTCTCCTGGTGGCTTAGCTTCTCCTGCAGCTCCGCAATTAGCGACTGGGCATTGGCCAGGGCAACGCTCTCCTCCACGGGAGGTATGCTCTGTAAACTGGGCGTGGCTGTGGATAGGCACAGCAAAAAGTGTTTAGCAGAAGAGAGCAGGCGACAATTTGCTATAGATTTCGCATACCTGAGACTAGCTTTGTAATTTTCTTTTCCAAATCCTGTATCTTTTCCTTATACACCTGAGATTGAGCCTGCGACGAGGAAAAATGCAATTAGTAAATTGACTAACAATTAACGCTGACTTTAGAAGATGTGCATTGACTGAATTTTCAGACAGAGTTTCTGGACTTAGAGGTGACACCCTGAATCTGGCGTGGTGCTGCTATTTCAATCACTCCACGCCTCTATCATACATACATACATATCAGTCTATCCCAATAAGTACAGGGATTATACATTTCTTATATCAGAGCGATGCTAAGAATCTTAAAGCTGACTCAATATAAGCTCTATCAATATAATTCATCACTAAATCGTAAATCTTTTTCCCGTGATTCTTGAACTACATATTTTTTTATTTAAGAATTCTTTATGAACTTTTCTTAAGAAATGTATAACAAAATATGCAAATATTTGACTTCATTCAAAATTTTTTATTTTTACAATTTTGCTTCAAAGCTTTGTGAATAAATAAAAATAGGTTATTTAGAAGAAACGAGCAAAATAAGCCCTATAAATCCATATGAATTAAATTGTAATTCTTTGTCAAGAAATTACGCTTTTTTATCGACGGTAACATTCTTAAATGATTGATCGGATTCGCTTTATTGTTTTAGTATTTTTATTGAAGCCCAACGAACAACACAGGTTCAAACTTATAGCGAAAGCTTATTGACAATGCTTTGTTATTGTTATTCGATTTTCTAGCTGCTTAGAGCGAACGCAAAAGCTTAACAGTTTATCTTTGATATGTGTGGCCATAGCTTTTAGGCGCTTGGTTCAATGTGATGAAAGCGAAATTCAAAATTTCTGACTAACTAGAAAAGTCTGGAGAGGCAGGAAAGCCTTCAAAGCGAAAACTATACTCTGTTAGAGGGCCTTACTATGAGCCACATACTCATATACCTTTTAGTTGTACTGTAGGTAGCTTCTAAAAGCTATGATAGATATGCCTTCAAGCCTCCGAAACGAAGCATTACCAAATGATCTACATACTCCAAGCCTAACTATGCGATTCTCCTACGTTCTAGGCA
Source organism: Drosophila mulleri (assembly GCA_035047565.1). Taxonomy (NCBI): domain Eukaryota; kingdom Metazoa; phylum Arthropoda; class Insecta; order Diptera; family Drosophilidae; genus Drosophila; species Drosophila mulleri. Next base: position 5,524,625 of record JAWNPK010000018.1, on the reverse strand, counting down.
ATGACCAATCCCAATTACATCGCCTTACTTCGCGCTTCTCATACTCTTAAGCTTTGCTTTGCTCTCGATAAACTCCTATTGACACTTTTCAGTTAATGCACATCCCCAAAAGTTCGTAAGCCTCTTACATTCATTTCATCGCCACAGAATTGTGCCTCATCTATGGTGAATTGCAATTCCTCCGATTTCTTACGTTCGTCGCTCAATTGCGACTCCAATTGCGAAATCCGTAACTTGAGCTGCGGCCGAGGAGAAGGAGATCGAGTAACAACAAAAAAAACGAATTAGAAACAAAATTCCAAAAAAGAAATAAAACAAGTGTTTAAGCAAAATGCTTTGCAATAATATTTGTATATCGTATATTTGATATCGTAATGTATTTTAAGTTTGTTATTTCGTAAAAATGTTTTCTTTTTATATCGTAGATCGTACAACTAGACAAACAGCAAGAAAATTCGCTTTCATAAAATCCATTTTATACAGGTTTTTCCAATTTCCATTTTTCAAGTATTTATATATGTATGTATTATATATGCATATCTTTTATCTTCAGTAATATATATGTATGTAGAAACCATGAAGAAAATGTGAAATTCAATTGGGCTTTGTGGCTCATGTTTTTGTTTTTTGTTTCTTTTCTCATCTTTGTGATAGAAGATATCGTAAATATTTTTTGGTTCTTGCAGCATAAAACGCTGTGCAGCCTTCTCCTATATAAACTTCAATTGCATCCCATTTGCTTTCACTTGATGCGTAACGGTGTCAGCACACTGTGCAGTATACAGTGCCTCTCGTGCTTGCCCGACCAGCCACGGAACTCGCGCCTCAGATCGGCCAGTCGAATGCTATGTCGAGCTATCAGACGCCTCCAGCGCTCCGCCTCGATCAGCAGTTGCTATAAAAATTGAACAGTGGTGCATAAAAGTCGTTGAACAATTGAGAATTTTGATAATTCGATTTTTTTGCTTGTTTTTTGGTTTTGCGTTAAAAAGAGCAACAAGGTATTAGAACTGTGGTTGGTTGCTTGGATCGGGTGATGAAATGTTTTGGGGTTTGCTTTGCCAATTTCTAAAATACAACTCAAAGTGCGCACGACATTTATAGGAAATATATATAGCATATGTGATGAGGATAGAGAATATATGTAGATAGCTTTAAGAACGTAACTTCAATTTTATTCAAGTAAACAAAGTAAAGACAAACAGATAAACAGTTGCAAATCAAAGCATATAACAAGACGAAAGAGAGATCCCAAATCAGATATAATTCATTCCCAGCCAAGCTGCCTGAGCTATGCGTACGAATTGTGCTAAATTTAATTGCAAATATGTGAATAGTTTCAAAATGTTCCAAATATGTGTTAATTGAAGAGCCTTTCAGATAGCTATGTACTATGAGACTAACTACTTTCGAAACAGGTATTGAGCTAGGTGTGATAATGTACACTAAGTTGAGGAATACGAGTATATATGTTAATTGCAAAATATTTTATAATTTGAACAAATATTTTTGCAGCTGTAAAAATGTAAAAGAAATTTTGAAAGTCTCCGAATCACGAGTATATGTTTATTAATAATTATTTTAAGGATATGAACGTTTTATTTGCATGTTTGAAAAATATTTTCAGAATATAAGATTGAAATAGTTCAGAAATATTTTAAATATTTAATCAAATCAAAACTATATAAAATATAAATATTCTTTAAATATTCTTCAAATATTTAATGCAATCGAAATCAATTTGTGTGAATGATACTGTTAAACTAACACCATGGACGAGATTAGCTGATAATACTTTTGTTACTTTTGATATGGCAAATGATGCGTGTGTGTTTTTTTATAAAAACAATTTTAAGTTCAGCCAACGAAAATACTGATAAATATTTTATAATCTAGTGCAGGCAATTGATTAATTTGCCTAAGCCAATTTTGAATTTAAATAAAGCTCAAGTCTAACTACCACAAATGTTGTGAGAGTTTATTAACACCATGGCAAACATTAATGGGAATTTGCCGAAAATGCTAATAGAATTCAAATTGTTATGCTCGTTAGCGCCTTGTTAAGATTATGAGCCCGCATGAACCTTGGCCGAGTAAGAAAGAACGTGGAAAATGTCAAGCCCGACTTAATCTTTGTACTTTGTCAGTGTGTGTGGAAAATGGGAGAATTTTAATTGAATCAAATAGTTAACGTGCGCAAATTAAGTGTGTGTAAAAATTGACAAACAACAAGAGAATGCGAGAGAAGAGAGCAACAAAAGATAAATACAAACAAAAACAACAAAGGACAATGAAAAATGGTTAAGACAAACACAAGAAAACCAACCAAGTGAAGAAAAACAAATGCTTCAACATTTCAGCACAGGTGAATGCAGGTGTGTGTGGGGGGCGGGGGGGGGGGGGTCGAGTGGGCGTGTACAGGTGAGTATACTCTTAATTTTTTCTTTCTGTTTCTTTTTGGAATTGCTACTGCTATAGAAATTGAAAAAAAAAAGAATGCAAACACACTCAGAGCTGCGCTGAATAAACATCGAGTGCCTTTCTTTTGGCGGACTTTAGCCAACTGGAAATAGTTTCTTTTTATCGCAAAACCAAACTTTCTTTGGTTTATCGGAACGCGATTTTTGTTGTTGTTGTTGCTGTTGCTGTACTTGTTGTTGTTGCAGCGGCTGTCTGGCTGTTGTTGTTGTTGTTGCTGTTGTTGCCGTTGTTGGACTTATTGTGATGCGACTGCTGCTGTGGCTCGTCGGCCGCAGCCGGAATGGCCGACTGCGATCCGCATAGGGCAGCGGCATATACATTGTATCGGTGAAGATAATTACCTCATTGATGTTCTTTTGCATGTGCAGCGCCTGATTCTGTGCGTCCTCCCGGTCCAGATCACGCTCCACCATCAGCTGTTCCACATGATGTTGCTTCTCGCGCAGCAGATCCTGCAAATCACATGTAGACGGAGAGAGAGAGAGAGAGAGAGAGAGAGAGGGGGAGAGAGAATGTATGTGTGTGAGTGTGAGAGTGTGTACATGTATGTGTGTGGCATAATAAGCGCATGAGTAACAAGTAGAGAATATCATAGTGTGTACAGAAGAGTGTGTGTGCGTGTGTGTGTGTGTCGTAAACACATTCAGTTAAAAGTTGAACGAAATAATTGCACACATATATATATATACATATGTGTGTATACACATACAAGTAGACGTATAAAACTGCAAGACTATGTAACCAACACGTTAAATTGAAAATAATTACTATGAAATTTAAGCTAAGCATCTACAAAATAATTTCATTACAATTATTTCATAAAAGTATATTATTAATATATATAAGACATACAAATAAGAATTAAAATAAAATTCATTTTAAGAAAGCTTACAATAAAATAAAAGTATTGAATTATTTTAGAATCATATATACATATATAATTATATTAATATAAATGTAGCTAAATCAAAAAGTAAAAATTAAATATATATAACACATATAAGCAATATCTTTACATAGAAAAATTATTATTAAAATTTCCATATATTTTATTGTATATGTTTCATCAACTTTATAGTCTTGCAGTTTTATCGCGAAGCAAACGTACAATCGGAGGCCGTTGGCAACCCAAACATATAAATAATAAAAATAAATAAAAGGCAAACAAATTTTTGTGCGCATGCGTGACATATCAAAACGAGAAATACAAAAGAAGGAATATATATACAATATAAACATATAATATATATGTAGAGTAACACACACAGTGAAGCGTGCACTTAAAATAGATATTGGTATCGAACATTTCGTTCATTATGCAACAGGTGTACGAGTAGAAAATAATAAAAAGAAAATCAAGAGGTAACACAGCAAAACACATAGATACATACAATAAGATAAGCCAAAATAAAGGGGTGCGTGTAGGGTTGTTTATATTTTATAAATATTGTTTTGTACAGCAGTGTCGCTTTTAGTTGGCCAGGTTAGATCGAGTTTAGAGTTGAGAGTTAGTGGCACGCTTAGCGGCTAGGTTAGCATAAGTAATTAGTCAAAAGACACACAGACACACGCTCAAGCGACTTTTACAGCGGGTACAGTGGCGTGCATGTTAACTAACAGCGCGCACATATAGAGGCATTGGTTTTTGTTTTTGTTTTTGCATACCTGCATGGAAAATTGATTTTTCGGCGTCGTTACATTAGACCGAATGGGCGTGCTCGACTTGCGCTGCATGTGGAGGGGATTAAGAATTGGAATTTTAAAACGCGTTAGTAAAAACGTTAACAGTTAACAGTTTACAGTTAACATTAACAGTATTAGGCATAAATATATATATAGATAACAGCATAACTGTGGCAGGTAACTGTGGCAAAAAGGTAAACTAAAACTGTGTGTGACATGTGGCATGTGGCATATTGTTGCTGTTGCAGTTGCAGTTGCAGTTGCAGTTGCTGTTGCAGTTGCAGTTGCAAGGTCGTCTTATACCTGTGCATTCATGCGTATGCGCGACGTGTTCGTCGTGGCTATGCTGTTCATGGTGCCGATCGAGGTGAGAGATTCGCGCGAGCCGGCGCGCGATAGACGCGACTTCTTCGACGATGGCGATAGCGAGACCTTGGCAATCGGCACAAAGACTCCAAACTTCGGCTTGCACTCAAAATATCTGAAATACCCAGAGAGGATATTAGTTTTAGGATGGCCAAAAGAAACCTCTTTGATTAGGCGCGCTGCTTACCTTATGCCATCGACAGCGCCGTCGTTTTTGCCGCTGCCTTCGTCCAGCTCGACGCCACACCAGTTGCCAGGTGCAAACTGTGTCTCGCCCAGGTAGCGCAGGATGCCCGGCCGACTGCCGAAGCCCGACGAGACAATCACACGGTCGCCCACTGTCAGACCATTCTCTGCAAAGGATCGCAGATTAGCGAGATCTCTTCCCACTCTCTCAACGTTGGCTCTACTTACTGCCCGTGCCCGGACTGCGCAGCATGGAGCTACGCAGACTGGCGGTTGGCGAAACTGTGCGCGAACGATCCGGGGACTGCTTCGACAGCGGAGAGGTGGGCGTCACTGCACCCGACAGCGGATATGTGGTGAGACGTGTGAGGCGCGAGAAGATGCCGCGCTTCGGCTCGCACTGGAAGTAACGCTTGCCCGAGACACAGCCATCATTTTTGCCTGCAAGCCAGCAGAGAGAGATTATAGACAAGCCAGCCTTTATAGCGAGTGCCAGCTGTCGATCCACTTACCGTTCGGTTCATCGAGCACAATGCCTGCCCAGTCGCCGGGCGCAAAGTGTGTCTCGCCTATGTAGGCTATCTGGCCAGGACGCAATCCGCCCACCCACACACGCTGACCGATTATGAACTGCTCTGTGTTGGCTGTCAGCACGGTGCTGTTGTGATCTGTGAATGGATGAGCATCATATGTTATGCAATCTATATAGAATACATATATACTATGCGGATCATCGGTCCCAAAATGATTTGGCTGTTTGTATTCCTATTGAGATTTTATGAATTATTTTATTTACTTTATACGAGCAGACATCACTATATAGTATATAGATTATTGCTCTCTCTCTGTGTTCGTTTATGTATTATAGTATACGAGGTGTGCTCGAAGAAGTTTCTTGAGAACGGGAATGGGAATATATATGACATATCTTAGTATATCTGATTTATTACTTATATTAAAATGAATTACTTTACTCCTTGAACACACTTTGGCTGTTGTTCTTATCATCAATCCCTAATATTTATTTTAACCTTGAAGGGGAAATGAAAATTAATATATCAATGTAATCATACTTTCAGATCACACCTCGTCTTACGGCTTTTATACCCTTATCATACACATCTTAAATGTTTTGGCAGCTGTTGTTTTCTCATATTATATTATAATGTATATATATTTCATTCAGATCATCAATCTCGATTGTGCGCGCTGAATGTTTCGGGCTGCGTTTCAGTCACAATTTACACGCCATAAAAACCTCTTTATAAGTGGCTTTTCTCATACATACTACATAGACTGGCATATGATGTCATATGCAAATTGTTCAGCTGCAATTTGCATATGTCGCTTGCAGTCAATGAAAACCATTTGAAGCTGTCATATAAAGCACAACAAAAAATGACTTCGACACGATCCCCCGCATAAGCAAGGCCCGCTTAGAACGGATATTGGTTATTACATGTTATATACAATTTTAATCCAAATGCACTTAATAGATCTTCTCTAGACTAGAACTGAAATGACTTCATAGACCCGCAAGAGACAACGCCTTCAAATTGGGGCTTTAATTTAATAAATTACTTGTTGATTTTTGATAAATGGCTTTTATTTGCTGGAAAACTACCCAAACAACAATGGCAGCAAAAATAATAAAAATATAAATAAATGCATGCAAGCTATGTCATAACTTTCGTATTGTTTGGCTGCTCCACTCGTTTATCATAAGACTGCAAGCACTTTGCCCACATGTTTCTTTGTTTTGCCTTTTTGACGATAATTTTGTAAATTTTTCATCATTAGGTTTTCAAATTTTTGCCGCTGTGCTACGCAAGATGTCTGTTGTTTGGCTGCCTGCATAAAGGTGTCAAGTTTGAGTTGCCTCAAAATAAGATATAAATAAATACGCGGCTATGCATATGCATTAGCTAATGCGAGGCTCGGGCTAACCGAACTGTCGTTCCGCTACCTTTATGAGTAAGCAAAGCCAAATTAAACTAAATTATGTTTTCGACAAAGTCTGAATGTGAATCCGAGTCTGATACATATGCCAGGAATGATATTTTGAAACACAAGAAATCTAATGGCTAAACGAGTTGGCAAAACGACGAAATCAGCCAAATAATTACTCGAATTGTAATCCATATGAGGAAATAAATTATCTAATCGTCCATTTATATACCGGTAATTTTGATCAGTAACGCCATCTCTTACATAAAAAAAAGAAGATACAATATATTCACGTTAGTTGTGGAACACCTTGAAGCTTAGCATGTTACATAAATCTAGATAAATATTATCGTATATCTAAATTATGTCATAGCTAATGAGCTAATGAGGCAACAGCTGTCAACAGCCTGGCCTTGCGCATCAGTACAGTGAACACCCACTGCGACTGTCAGCAGCAGTCCAAGTACTGTTAGCGGCACATTAACTCCTGTTAATTTGACAATTTCTGTGGGTTATGTGCTTCCATCTACAGCGAAGACAGATGGATGCAGATAGACAGAGCCAGCAGCGATCGTGGTAAAGTACGTTTAAGGTGCGAGCAACTGGCATAGATTCGTATAAACATGAACCACCTGCGCAAATATCTAGCTGACATATGGAGCGAGTGTGAGTGTGTGTGTGTGTGAGTATTTTAGCAAGCGAACACGTTCTATAATTTTCATAAAAAAATATACGTATATACATATCTATTCAGATACATATACAACAGATAGAGATTAGTTCGTGAGCTGCTCTTTAGCTTACCTGAGCTACGTCGCCGACCTGTGGCCTCTAGATAATAATCGTCTATGGTTAAGCCGAAACAAAAACAAAAATGAAACAAAAACGTAAACAAAGCACAGTTACAGATAAAGACAACAGCATCCAGCATCCAGCATCCAGCACACGGCATGCAGGTGCTCGACGGCAAGAGCAACGGACTTACAAGATGGGCGACGTCCATTGTCGGAGAGCGTTGGGGTTCGGGACTTGAACGAGCTGCGTTCCCAATCGGATGTGGGTGAGAGAGAGGAGCGCGTAAAGCGCTTAACAGTCTCTTGATAGAGATCTGCGAACGTGTTACACATACAGATACATACATATATACATACATTTAAAGAAAAAAGTTTGCAATTTACACAGCTGTTGCATGCGATTTACATAAATGTTAAGTGTTAACTTTGAATTGAAAACTTAATTTTAGATTTCGATTTGGGCAGAGTTTCTTTTGCTTTTTGGGTGTAGCACTCGAGTGGAGTACAGTGAAGCTCTGTTAGTCAATAATTAGCGAATTCGTGTTAATCATAAACAACGGCACCCAAAGTGTTGGGCTTTGTAAATTGTTATAATGTGAAAGTTAAAGTTGTCTGCGGCTGTTGTTGTTTAATCAGTGATTAGCCCCAAGCAAAGCGAAAGAACTTTCCAGGTGAGTCGAGCAGGCAGCTATTAACAATCAATTCTGTGAGAGAACTAAGCATGTGCGGTTTCTCTGGGTTTTAGAAAGGTGCAGCTGCCAATCTTAAAGACTTTTGAAGATCTTTCTATAACGCGAACGCAACTGTCATAGAATTCTAAAATCAAACCGTAGGCTAATCATAAAGTGAACTCCGTTAAGGTGACAGTCTCTGCTCAGTTGAGTTCAGTTGCGTGAGACTTTCGAAATCAATTGTCATAAATTTCCATGAGTCAAAATGAAAAAGCATAAATCAATTAAATTGTCGACAGTTTGGTAACGTTTGCCTGTAACAAATTGCAGCAGACTGAAGAAAAAGAAAAAGAAGAAGAAGAAGAAGAAGAAGAGGAGGAAAATCAGCTGCAAACAGAAAGCATATTTAAACATTTTTTTTTTTCGGTGTTGCTCTTGGTGATTTGCACGATTTTGGTTTCCGCTTAATTTACAGCATGACGTATACGCCGTGTAGTTAATTGTGTTTTTGTCAGCGTAAATTGGCATTTTTTGCCATCATCCTCGTCTTCATCGCCGCTGTGCGCATGTAACTGAAAGATGCGCGAAAGGCAGGCCTATGGAATGAGCTACTGTGCAGCTGGCACGGCAACTCGAGCTGAGCCCGAACGGTAGCCAAGCATGACATGGCCATAAAACGCACAAGAGGCAAACAGCTTCAAGGTTCAATTGTTGCTCAAAAGATACAACAAATAACAGCTCTGCTCCCCTCCTCATTCGTCTCTGTCTGCCCCGTCTGTCCACTGGCTCAACGGCCAGCCAGCCAGCCGGCCAGTCAAGACAATTTGTTATTATTTGCTATTATATTTCGTGACGCTTGCAATTTTTATTTTTTAATTATAACAACAAGTCTAAATGTATCTGTATCTACTTTGATGTATCTGTATCTATATCTGTATCTACAATACGGCTCCCTTTTATTTTCTGATTTTTCTTTGCCAAGGCAACTTTCACTGTGCTCAAATGGGCGAAACTAACTGTTTTACAATTGGCTTGACGCCAGTTTCTGTCTTTTCTGCTGTTCTACAATACATCAAAATGGAAATTGAAAAAAAAGAGAACATATATACACACACAATACATATATACATACGTGTAGCTTAGTGAGCAACTTCAAGGCTTATTTGTCGCTTAGTAATACGCCCCATTCGTTGGAACCTTCGCCAACTGCAGCTCCACTGCATATGAATCTGAATTGTTGTTGAGTTTTAGCATTTAACTGTTAACTATTAAACGTGAGCGAGCGCTAAAAATACATCTATGTCTATGTGTGCGTGTGTGCGTGTGTGTGTTGACAATTTCCTTGCAGTTGACATTCAGTGTCTACACTAATGAACTCATGTATCTGACAGTTACGCCGAGTGAATCATCATCAAAGCAGCCGCTGCTGCTGCTGCAACAATCGAGTGAGTGTGGCGCCTCGAGTCTGCGGCCGCGTCTACAGCGAATTGCTAGCCCAATGTTGTTTTGGTCAAAATAGAATAAACAGAGGAGCCTAACTGACTGCATAACACTCGCTCACTGCATTACATTTATATATGGCGGAGATTGCCTAGCTTCAAATATTGATAACTTGTTGTTAATATCTTTCTAACTAACAGCCTAGCTTGCTGAGCATTAGCTTCATTTAGGTAGCTTATACTTTCAGCACAATCAATATACTCTCGTTTTCATTACTGTGAGCGAGTATTTGAAAAAATCGCCGACCCACTAAGCGCACGACTCGGCCCAAATGGATGGACGCGTCCATTTATGGCTGCGCATCGCTACGGATCGGGCGTGTGCGCTCGCATGTTCGATCGATAAATCACCGCAGAACATGTCGCTGGCTCATTATCTATTGAAATGATTAAACAACATTTAATTAAGCTAAACTGAGCCGAGTGCAAGCGCATGTCGCTGCAAGCTAAGGCAAATGCATTGCCATTGCGTGTAGGTCGCAGCTAACTCGAATCGATCAAAGCTACAGATAGAGCTACAAATAGTTTCGTGTCCAGCTCAAGTGGGTGCTGTTCGTGGGGCTACGGTCGTTGAACGATTTACGTCCCACACTGATTAGCCACTACGTATGTACACGCCACAGTCACTCGCTCAGGCTGGTCACACTGGTCACGACTTGCATGACTTTTTGGCAGCGCTTACATGCAAATCTCTTTTCAGCAGCAAATGCCGACAACTGTTGCTGCTGTTGCCGACAACTGTTGCTGCTGTTGCTGCTGTTGCTCCACCAACACATTCCAAAACAACAGCTAAACGCCATTCCATGCCGTAGTAGCAGGTACAGTGAAGCTTGCACAATACTAAAGCGCAACTAACTTTGAGCTCATCTTTGATTTGATTCCATCTTTAAGCTAGACGTAGCTCCAAAAACTGTAATTTAATTATATTTTTCTGAAAGGCTTTACTAGTCTATATATTGCGTTCTTCTTAGCTCTTCTTAGCATAGTCCTCACTTTATTACTTGTAAAATTCAACAATTTTTTATTGCCATTCATTTTATTTGCGTGCAGAGTAAAAAAATTGAAAAAAATAGAAAAAATAAATAATTGCATTTAATTTTCTATGATAATATTCGCTGATGTTTTCAACGCCAGCTTTTTTTGTATTTTGTTTGTATTTTCAATAGAATATTTAAATAAACGCCCTGGCGCGATCGCCTGAGAATTTCACCAAATGGAAAACTGGTTTCGTGTCAAGTTTGATCGTTGTTGTTATTTTTGGTCTTTAGATGCGGCGCAGTTGCTGTTGTTGGCTGGAGTCTTGCTGATTTTTCAGGTTTTCGCCTTTGGAAGGCGTTTTTCGTAAAATGTCAATACTATAAATATTGTTATTATTACTAATAGCAACAACAACAAAGGGTGCCAAAAAATGTGAACGAGGCAGCTGGCTTAAATAAAAAATTAATTGATATACCTGTAGAAGCGCCTCAACAAGCGCCCCATGGATATTTCTAGCGTGTTTGTATACACCCTCATACAGGGTAAACGAGTATATATGTAGCTTTATGTGTAAATTATATATATTACTATGGGACCTACTCTATATATTCTGCCTAAGGCTTTGCACATCTGAAACTCCCTCTAAAATTGCTTGATTTCTATTAAATTTAATTTTCTTATTCTTTGGGCGAGTATTATGCAGTCGACTGAAACATTTTAACGTGTTTTTTCGTCTGTCGCGTATTTCACATTACAATTTAATTTGTATAATTTTATACGCATATACTTAGAACGTGTTTAGCATTTCAAATGCGGGAAAGACCTCAGCTGAGAAGGGCAATCAAACAAAAACCCCAACCAAACTAACTATATGTAAGCAATAGCACGGGCACATTTGCTTCATGAAAATGATGTTGCTTAGTCTAACAGGCGATTCTATGGGGACATAAGCGATTAAAATTGTAGTCAATTGTAGTTTCAGGCGACGGGCTCTGCCGTCAATTGACAATTGTAGATCGGAAACAGTTGCTGAATACTTAAGTAAGCAATTGGTCGGTCATTTCGATAGATCAGCTCACAAATTGGGGTCAAGTTGCATGGGTGAAAGTGTGGGAAAAGATGGGATAAAATATATATATATATATATATACGTATATATATCTATGTATTTTTGCGAAACAGGAAATTCTTAGCTGCAATTCCTTATGTCATAAATTAATTTTGTATTTTTTTTAAACTAATAATGATTATATTATTGTGTCAATTAAGTTATAGATTAAAGCCGTCAATTTTGGTTTCCAGTTTATGGATTTATTTATGCATGTCTGCCACAATATGTGTTAATTGAGCCGCATTAATATGTTGATGAAACGCACAGCCAAGTGTAAAAATAAAAACGTAAAATGATAATAAAATTGGTTTGTAATTAAAAATATATTTACCTGTATACGCTGAATTGATCGAACTCAAATTGTCATCGCTTTCACGACTCATGCTGTTTGTGTCTAAAAATAAAACCGAATAACATATAACGGAAGCAAAGAAAAGAAAAGAAAAATATCAGGCAAATGAGCATAAGAAAATAACAATAATAATAATAAACAATAAATACACACATACATATATAGGTCTGAATGCAGAGCGCATGCTGAGCCATCAAGAATAAGAGAAGGCAAATTAAATTATAATTTAAGCTACTTACGAGCCACAATTGGGGGTAGTGCCAAAGGGCGATGGATAGAAGAGATCCCATAATTCAGAAAATTACACATATATATATTCATATATTCATTTGATATTCAGGCCAAAGCAACGGGCCAGCTAATTGGCCAAGAAAGCAAACGGCAAACGGCAAACGGCGGCACAACAACAAAAAGCGCAAATGTGCAAATAGCAATTAGTAGCCGGTAAAATTACCGACTCGAACTCGAACTCGATATATATATAGATGTATTGTGTATTTTGTGATGTGGGCTGGGGCGAGCGCAGTTAACAAATTGCACAGTTAAGCGAGTTATATAAATGTTCGATAAGCAGCGTCGAACAGGTGAACGTAGCAGAGCTAAAAATATAAATACATATGCATACGACACATTCGCAGCGAATTTCGAATCGAAAGCACTTAAGGTTTGACCAGATATTAATACTAAAACGTAACTTAAAACCAGTCAAAGGTGATTCGACTGCTCGCGAGAGATACCCAAACTAAGTCCACTGTGTCCAACGATAGTCAATCGAAGATAGTCAAACTAAGTCCATTCAAGTATCTTCCAAATAACCAATATTTATGTCGATCTATTGCAGTTAACTCTGGAAATATCTTCCATGCATATTAGATACATGTTTCGAGGATACTTAAGGCGACAGCAAACGTTCATCAGTGAATATGATACTTGAGCATATGATAGATACTCAAGCCTAGGTGCACACTAGCAATGATCAGTAAAAGATATTTTTGTATCTTAGGCTATTTGGGAGACAATACGTTTAAATATCTCTAAGTTTGACATAAGCTAACGACTATCAGTAAAAGATACTCAGTTATACTGAGCATTCTTAAAGTTGATCGTGTACATTTAAGTATCTTAAAGATACTTTAAGTTGGGTGCTTGAATATCTTCGAGATATTTTAATGTAGTCGACACACGATACACTTGAGTACATTTAAGATACTTTTTATGGCCTCAGTTTAAGATGCTGCTATGGCAATAAGCTACTTCAGCTTAGCTGTCAGCATGGGCCAGCTAGTCAAAGATACTTATGTAAATTTAACCGTCAGTCGATACATTTGAATATCTTAGAGGTACGCGAAAATAGTCGTCAGTAAAATAGCCAAAAGATACTTTAAGTTTGTCGACATTGTAGCGTAGATACTTAACAATCTGTCAGATAAACAGATACATGTCACCCGAGCGCGCTGCACACGCGTAGCATCTTTGAGCATAAATCTGTGCGGTGATCCATCAACTTTCAGAAGGCTCTAACCAAAACCCGTTCCGACAAACGACGCTGGCAACCATTTTAATGACCTATTAAAACGTCAATGCGAAATCAACTAAATCGACAAATTTGCAAATCAGCCAAAACGTTCTCCGGCTTCTGACGTTTACCGGCGTGCTTGCGTTACGGCTATCGAAAAGTGCCGGTAAATTGCAAATATTTGTAGACTGTACACACAATTAAGCTATGCCACTATCGGAGCTCTTATATGGGGTATACTGAAGCAACAAACAGCTCTCGCCTGAGATTTTATGTAACTGTAAACAAATAAAGACAGATTGACTTAAACGAAAACCGATTACGGAAAATAGTTGTTAAACGCTTGAAAAAGCAAATTGTGGCAGCTCGTTTACAATAGGGAAAAACAACAGTTGTCCATAATTAATGAAAAGACAAACAAACAAAGTTTTCAAATATATTATTAAATAGAGTTATTTTCCGATTGAAGTCTTGCAACAGAAAGTGCAGATTTATGAAAAGTAGTAAATTCTATTCAGAAAATTTCATTAAGTGGGTATCTTCTAGTTGAGCAATGCCCAAACACTGCATTCCTCATAATTTGTTTGCTGAATAATTAACAACAAAATGCGGCACGACGACGGCTCGCAGAGTACACAAACGGTCGCTGAATATAGAATTGAAGATGTCTGGATTTTGGTTATTTGTTGTAGTTGTTGTTGCTGCTGCCTGCTTAACTGATCGAACATGAACAATAGATATAAATATGCATATGTATACATATATTTATTTATATTATATTGTATACAGCTCAATAGATGGGCAACTGTTGCCGTGCGTCTCTCTCCAGATTGAGTTGAAAAACAACTTAATTACGCCTTGTGCCTTATGCCAAACAATATTTATGAAAAGAGCCTTCAAATATGGCCAAATACAATTAAGAGCTGAAGTAATTTGCTTCTTTTGGCCAGTAGCCATAAATAATAGCAAAATATATATAATTATGAATTTAATGACTTTTGATTTTTCGGTTTTCGTCTTTTTACTCGAAATGCTGATACAAATTGTGCAACCCACACGCATCGAAAGCCGTTTGTTTGTGGGGCGTGGCATTCAGGCTAATTGAATCTGCGGGCTTTTAACAGTTACGCGAAATGGCGTGCAGACAAATCGATCGGATTATATTGGGTGAATATTAGAGCTGAAATTGAACTATGAACCATGAACTAAATACTCCAAGACATTGCTAAACAAATGCGGGGGGAGATAGGAAGCATAGTCATCGTATACCTTTTGAGCTTCCGCTTGCGATGTCCTCAAGCTATACAATATACATAGACTCTGTGTTAAGATAGAGCTAGTCTATTGACTAGAGACCAAGAAGCCTTCGTGTTTCCTTCATGGCAAACATTGGAGAAACATTCCTTATCTGAGATGAAGAAACAAGGCATGTAGCAGACGCTCTGTAGATCTCATTAAAATTGACCATGATAGGCCGGTGTTGGTTTTGTATGGCAACAGAGGCCAAATTATAAATGCATGAAAATCAAATTGACGTGGCAATGAAGCCAATGAAATTTCAGAAGAGCTGAATACAGATATATTTATATATATTGTATCTTCCGATATATATTGCTAGAGAAATACTATATGAAATGAACTCTTCAGCTACGACTCCTGCTCGAATATTTGCTTGGGAGTTGCCTGGGCAGCACTTAGCACCATGTTAAATGGAACTTTGAAGCGCCACGTTTGATAATTGCGAAAGCAAAAGCTGCGACAGGGGCTTTTGAATGTCTGTTTCAGCAAGTGACGCGTTAATTTATTTGCCTGTGGCTTAGAACAATATCGCATTCGAAATAATTAAAAGCACTCAAGTGTGCGCAGCAACAATGCAAACAAAAACCATTTGAGTGTGATTAAAATTGCTGCTTAATTGTTTAAAGCAAATACGATTTGCACTATGGGCAGGAGGTGGAGCATGACAACGTGTAAGGGAAGTACGAGTGGGTATGAGGAAGTGTCTGCACTTCCAAGTGCGTCGAGTAACCCTCGCAAGAAGCTGATTGCTGCTCTTTGGTCGTTGGACAGTCCACGGCATAGCGAACTCTGCCATTAGGCGCATTACACACAAGCTCAGAGGTTAATAATTCATTAGTAGCTCAGGTAACACAGGTAACCTTTTTTCTTGTTTGGGTTTTTGTCGAGCCGGCGCGGAGTACAACGTCGGACACCTTAATGAGTTTGTTTACGCCGAAAGCCGCTTAGAACTTAAAGAAAGCAACGGAGCGTAAAACAAAAATAAATAAAACGAGCAAAAATATTTCATATGATACATCATCTGCTGCAAGAGCTATGACAGCACTGAGCTAAGGCCGAACATATGCAAAACGTTTCTTGAACAACAACATTAATTAACCAAATGCCGCAACACCTGCAGCCGGACAAAAAATAACAGCTGTATTCAATTACAGAAGAAAAAGTAAAAGCTGCCGGCGGAAGAGGCAAGCGAAAAACTAAAACAAAAACACGTCAAAATTTTGAGGCGTATGAAATGCAATTAGCAACTGACTCGGTTACCATGCCCGTAATGCCATGCCATGTAACTAACGAGTAAAGCGGGCTTACGGTGCGCATGCGCAATATGAACAAGCAATATTAATCATACGCCTCGTTCACCAACGCAGATCACTATAGAAGTGAGTTACGTTCCATTAGGCAATGGGGAGCCATGAAACATGCTCTGTTGCAGTCGTACGGTGCGTATGCGCAACAATTACATATATTACTCATACGCCGCATACACCTACGCGGATGCGCACACAACGTTCTAGAACCAATAAGCCGAAGTGAAACCTAGCCGAGCTGAGCTCATTGCGCCAAAATGGCTACTAAAGTCAATTTCACAAAACAAAAAATAAATAATAATAATAAACAAATATGTAAACAAACTGTTCAAACAGCGACACGTTCGACCAGATGACGCCACAGTCTATTGTTATCGAGCACAAAAACCGATTCGAAACGAAACGAAACCAAACGAAACGAAACTTAATGACAACTCATAAAGAACGGACCAAATAAATGGATGCTACCAATATCAAATGCCAATGCACAGTCCAGACCAGATCGATCTCTCAGTCTATGGATGCTCACAAATATGGCGAAAATTCTCGTAACATTCGCGCCCACAGCTGCCAGCTGCTTTTGCCTTTGCCTTTTCGAACTGTGTGTAACAAATAAATATTTAATTGATGCGATACAGTTGTGTAAGCGAGGGAGGCTGTTGGAGCGCAGGTGGGCGTGGTCGCGCTTCAGCGTCAGGGCGTTAATTTGCAAAGAAACATATATATATATATATGCGAGCGTAGTTTGAATAGTTTGCCAACCTTTAGAAACCATTCAAACTACGGGCGAGAATCAACATTCCTAGGTAACTCTTTATATTTGTTATATCTGATAAATATTTTGTTTATAAATGATTCAGTTTTATTTTTTTCATTGTCTGTATTATATAAACAAATTAAGCATAGAAATTGTTAGGATAGGTTAGTTTAAGACATTTAAAGCCATTTCAAACAGAGTTGATAATCTGCCTATGACAAAGCCTTTTTTTAAGATTATCTTTCGTTTCAAAGATACTACAAGTAAAAAAATACAGAAATTCAGAAATCACTTAGGCAATAGAATTTCTATTTGGAACTTTACTTATGCATATCTGCCTAGCAGGGCAATATTACGATTTATTTATTCTTCGTTTGTTTATCTGTTATCTTTTATCTATGCTAAACACTAGTGAGCATAATACAAGTTTTATTTGAATTTCAAATTTCAAGTTTGTAAACAATGCCGAGAGCAGACAGTTTAAATTTATTCAAAGCAGCTCAACGAAATTGATATTTGTAAAGCAAAATAGAACTGATCTGAGAGAATTTCTCATTCTTCATCAACTCACAATACAACTGCACCTAAAGTCAACCATGTTTAGCTCTCAGCCTGCTGTTTTTTCGGTTGGCAATGCCGGGCCCAGCAAAAAAATAAAAAATTAGGCCTGTTTCTGTATTGTTTTTGGTTTTTGTGTATCGCGCGAAACGTTATCAGCTGTCAAGAGCAGTGCCGAAGCAGATAGTAGCAGAAGCGAAAGAACGAAAAAACACCAGAATTCTTTGCTGATAAAATGCCATTGAGAATAGCAACAAGAACAACAACAACAGCGAAATGCCAGAAGCAAATTGTCACCTCTCAAGCTCATGCTTGACTTCTTTGCCATTGTCAAATGTGCTACATGAAGAGCAGGTCTCTTAGTGAGTCCCAACAACAACAACAACAGCAAAGACAACGACAACAGCGACAAACAGTTGTCCAAGTTCACGTCCGGCCGAAAAGAAAGCCCTGTGCACAATAGAAAGTTTGCAGCCGGCTAATTTGCATAGGGTATTAGCCAGTAAAGCGTATTGGTCAAGCAGACGTCAAAGCCGCAGCCAAAAAGAGTTGGCTACAAACTTTACAAATTTACTATTAACAGCTAACGAATGCGAAAATCAACTTTTTGCGCAATATGCAAATATAAGTTGCTGCTTATAGTAAAAAGTGAAAAAACTGAAAAGGTTATTCAATTGTTTATAGAGAGTTAAAACAATGTAGAGCAGGCTAAGGGAGAAAGAAAAATGTAAGAAATGTTTTTATATTTGCACAGGTCAGTTAGAGCGCAACTAACTTAATTTCTTTACTATTTGTTTATTTAAAAAATAAATAAATAAAACACAATATAATTATCAATTCAAATCTGGAATTCTAAAGAGTCAAGTACAATTTTGAAGTAATAAAAAACTAAAAACTCCACAAAATTGTTGAAAATGTGATTCGATTAAATTTAAATGTAAAATCGCCCTAATTTACTTTTCCCTTTTTCTTTTTCTAGTTACAGGGTATTTTTAATGGCTATCAATGTACTTGTCGGACTCTTTGCATGCGCTTGATGTCGTCTGACTGCAGTCAAAACATAAACAAACAATAATACATTTTTATACTTAATTAGCGGTTAACCGCAAATTTCAATATAGCAAAATCCGGTTGGAGTTTTTCGTTTGTACTTATTTATCATTGTTTTCGTGATTGTTGTCGTTGTTGCGCTCTTACTTTGTTGTCGTCTTAAGTTTAAAGTCTATAGAACGACTAAGGTTAATATTGCGGGCCAAGCAAAAATAACAACAACAACAAATTACATGTGATTCTCAATGCTGGAGACAGACTGGAGACAGAAACCGACTAAGCGTATTTGACCCAATTAAAAAGAGTTAAGCAGCGCAGTTAAAGTCGAAGACACATCGAATTAAGATCTCTGAGAAATCGAAAAGTAAAGAGAGAATCCACTTTTCGAGTTACTGTCACATCACATTAACGGTGCCTTTTGTTCTTCTTATAAGGATAGAAATATTTCTCATATTTTAAAATCAAATTGTTTAATTTTTTGGCTAAAACATTTATGAGACGTGCCGCACCTTTGAAATTTGTAATCGATGAACTATCAAATTAGAATTCAGACATATAAAAAAGCAG
Organism: Drosophila mulleri; assembly: GCA_035047565.1. Taxonomy (NCBI): domain Eukaryota; kingdom Metazoa; phylum Arthropoda; class Insecta; order Diptera; family Drosophilidae; genus Drosophila; species Drosophila mulleri. The sequence continues at coordinate 5,505,503 of JAWNPK010000018.1, read as the reverse complement.
GTCGAGCCTCGAAGAATACAAAAATCTGAGCGGCATAAGTAAGATAAGATATTAAATGCAGATAGCAAAATGAACGGAACAAAAATAATAAATAAATGTGGCTAATTACATTTATCTTATCAAGACAGCAAACTAAACGAAATTTAAAATATTTATGTATTAAGAAACTATAAAAACTGTAAAGTTAAATCAGAGAAGAAACACAAAATTTGCAATACGACAACGCATTATGCCGTGCAACGCGTGGTAAAAAGTAAATGCCTATGTGGAGCCAAGAGCTGACAAAAGGTTGCAAAATTTAGACATGAGAAACACAGCAAAACAATAACATATCAGCCGATCTAAATATGTATACATAAATAAATATAAAACATATCAAAAGCCGGCACTAAAATAAAATACGAAGTCCACGAAAAATTCACAGCACTTGGAACATGCCTTATATGGCAGCACAGAGGACAGCAACAAAACATAGCAACTAGCAAAAGGGTCGCAACTTTTACTTTTTGTTTTTCGATTTGATTTTTTGTGATTACGATTTTAGTTGAATTTCGTGCAAAATATATTTCAGTTGTTCACCTTTTCAAAATTTGTTTGAGATTTAGCAGACCAACAATGGCAATTGGCTTGAGTTATGTGTGACGTATTCACTGTATATGTGTATATAATCCAGTATATAGCCCGTATCGTTCAGTTGAAGCCAGTGTTGCTCGCAACCATTCGTGAGCAGCTGAATAATAAACGCGTCCGTCTCGCAAAAAGTCGTTGAAGTTACTGAAAAGCCAAAGTTTTGGCGAACACTCGAGAAGTCGGCGCATAGGCGAGCTTTTACAAACGGAGAGCGAGCAGAGAACGTGATAGACAGAGAGAGGGAGAGAGGCATAGCGAACGTGCGAACCAAGCTTTGTAGCGCAGTGTTCCTCTCTCTCACTCTTTGTCTCTCTCTCTCTCTCTCTCACTCTCTCTTTCTCTGTCTGTCTGTCTGTGTATGGAGCAACACTGTTTTTATTGAATAAACGACAACGCGAAAAGCCGTAAACTTATTTTGTATCTTTTTTTAATGTAGCTCGTAACACGGATGCGTACTTTAATAATTTTCGCAAACAAAAGCGGAGCACTGATCGTCTCTTAACTACTTTATCAAGGGGCAAAGCTCTGCTAGCGTTGCCACACTGTGCATGCGCCCCATTTGAAGAAATTTGCATCTCCCATAAAAAAATAGAGCATTTATTTGCTTACATATTGAAACGTGAACTGAAGCTAAACTACTACTTAAAAATTCGGGTTACTTTGAATCAAGTTTCAATCAATGGAAAGAGAAATAACTATTAATCTTTACAAGAGCTAGCACTAGCCAGACACCTTATTATAAAGCAATTCGGCCCATTTACAAAATTGAGTAAAATAATCACGTTTCGAAATTGTTCAGCGATCTACTTTTAAACAAAGAATTAATAGCCCAAACAGCTTACATATCTATTTATATCTATAAACTGCACAAACCGCAAAGAAATTTCAGGAATCTTAAGCACATAGAGTATCTCCTATTCGTTCGACTAGGGTTGCCAGTTTCTAATTAAAAATGAGTGCATGATTGATGATGTTCCAGCAATTTCAATGTGCAACAAGGTTTATTCAAATTGAACGGAATTCGAATCCGACACAGAGCCCGAAAGAGATTCATATAATTATTAGGGTAACTTCTATTCGATCAATTTCACACTTTCCTCCAATCCAATTGAAAATGGGTGCGTGCACTGATTGATGATCGTGGCGCCTATATAATGGCTTTTCAGTCTGAAGCTAAATTACGTTTGGCTTTTTAGCACTTATCGCAGGCAACGCAAGAGCAAGAACAATAAGCGAATGTCGTCTCGCACTGGGCAGATTCGACAGAGGATAAATCTGCAGTCTGTTCGGCAGTTGGAAGTACTATAAATAAAAAGCGAAGTAATGAATAAGTAAAGGTCAACACTGTGTCATTCGCTGACATACAGAGTGGATCGGATTGCGGATGTGCCCATCCATTAGAAGCTTACAGCTTACGAAGCGATCTGATCTTAAGTCGAAGACAAATCGAGCTTTCAGCTTTGATGTACTCGCTCACGTAGTGACAGCGAGTATATTGGCTTTCGACATATTCATTTGAAGATGCATGAACTGAATCCGAGAGCTCTTTACTATATATATATTTTGTGTGCTCTGAGCGAGTATTGAGCAGCAATTAAGCCAGCGAAATTCTGAGTTTTACAATATGGAGAGCGCGCTTGTTGTTTCCGATCGAGATCAATAAAATGACATAAGCTCAGCCACGAGCGCTCAACTAGACAACAGCAAGCGCTAACGAGAAAGTGCAAAAAGTATATAGACGCGAAGAGAAGATGAGAGTGAGAGCAAATACAGTTCGTGTCTGTGTGAAATGCGCAGTTCACAAAATTGACAAAAATATATAATATATATAGAAAGAGCAACAACAATTCATGTGTCATCTGATGATGCTGCTGCTGCTGCTGCTGCTGCTCGACGCCTGACAGACGGCACGCAGAACACAAAATTCAATTATGAGTGAAACATTTTATAAAGATCCGCAGCCCCACATGAGAGAGGGTAGCGCAGGTAGAGGAGGGTGGGGCAGTTCGTTGGTGGGTGGCGGTTAGGTGCCCAGCTGTGGGTTTGGCATTGAGTGCTGAGAGATACGTGACAGGTACAAGCAAGTGATTCACTTTTAGGTACTCGACAATGCCCTTCACAAAGGGGTATATGCAGTCGAGCACACTGGCTGCAGATAAGAGCAGGTCACGGAGCTTACTAAAGGGAGTAGAGCTACATCACATCTTCAACTAGATTAAGTTCACGTTCTGAGATACAAGACTAGATTGCCTATCAAATCTGTCTATCTGCTTGACTCGAAATAGTCTGGTGCAGGCATACGAGAATGACTCATTTTCAAGTTGAGTAATCACTCGAGAAACTTGAAAGCGAATTGCACTTTTTCTTTAGATGATACCAATAGATTAAATTGTATCATCTAGAACAGATTAAATATTATGAAATTAAGTCAAGATATTCAACTAGATTGAGTAGTACTTAAATCTAACAAGAGTATCTCCAGGTGGGCGGACAAAAAGAACAGGTTGGAGAAGGTGAAGATCATTTCTGCTTTCTCATCTTACCGATGGACCCAGGGTATCCTGCACTATAGCTGTGAGTAATTCGAGTATCAGAAAAGCAACAAAAGTTAGGGTATCTGCTAAGGAAGATGCTTGCTCCAGGGTATCGTGCACTCACAAAAACTCTATTTGCAATTAGAGAGCTTATGAATATGAAACAAGAAACTGGCATGTAGCTGCGGTTGCATCGATTCTGAATCTGATGCGCGTGTAATGAAAACCTGACGAGGATCGCGCGAACAATCCATTAAAATAATATTAAGCGAATACCAAATAAACATAAACAATGGGTATCAACAATATGGGCTACTGGGTCGGTACGTGAATGGCTGTGGTTTGGCACAATTACAATTACGTGAATGAAGTGTGTGTCGCAGACGACGCCTCCAACGCAGCTGTCCACGGCTCAATTAAATAGTAGCCGCGTTTCAGTTAATTGGCCATAAGACGCTCTTTCGAAACAGAGTCAAGTATAATTTGTTTAATTGCGAGTGGGCGGCCCTCTGCCTCTCTCTGTCCCACCGACACAAAAACAATTCGATTCATTGTTGGGTCCATTGTTTGTTTATATGTTTAATGCCTTTGTGCTTTTCTAATTGGCTAATTAACAAATCATTTGTTTGCAAATCAAAGCAATCGCTGATTATGTTGGCAAACATTTCAAATTTCTGACTTTTATTTATTCGCTTGTCTCGAAAGAAAATTATGTTAGATGCCTCCCATTAAAAATGAAAATGTGCTAAATGGGAATCAGGAATTATAATGTATGCATAATAAAGATGATGCTACCATAATCTCGCCATAAAAAAGCTGGTTTTAGCGGGAATAAAGCGCTATTTACAGCAGCAATTCAACTAATTGCAATTACCAATTTTGTTTTAGATTTGTTGTTGTTGTGCATTTCTCACATTTCTGGAAAGGGGGAGAGGCGTGTGCTGGCCGTGTGGGTGCGGCCCATAAATTTGGATTAGATCAACTGTATTTATTGCCCAGTAGAGTGGGTGTAAAAGAGCTGTAATTGGCAGAGCCAGAATTACGCCACACTGAACGACTGGAAATTAGTTTTAGATATGAGTGGACGTACAAAGATCAAGATAGTGTATATCTAGCAAAAGCTTAAAGGCTAAAGGAAAAGCGTTTCAACTCACCTCTAGGTGGAGGTCCGGCCTTTGGAGTGGTGTGTGTGCAGCAGAGCCTTCCGATTTTCGACACGGAATTAGTTGAGCCGTAGTGGGCAGGCGGCTTGATTTTTGTGGGTATGCCGGTGACGGAGGAGGCGGGCGTGGGTATATTGGATCGACTGGGAGGCTTGATCTTCGACACTGCGGCCGGTGATACCGTACCCGATCTCATTTCCGTTTCCGTTCCTTTGGTCGATTCCATTTCTTTTGATATAGAAGCAGCAGCTGCTTCAGCTGCTGCAGCAATATCCACATTTTTTTCATTCGATGCTTCACTCATTTTACACTATTTTTTTTTTTTTCTTTATTTATAAAACACACGCGTATTTAAAGATTTTTCGATATAAAAGCTGGCTATGAAAAACAGCCAATATTTTGTATAGATGAAATAAGAGAAATGCTGAATGCTGATCACTTACCTCTGAATAAATTGTATATTAAATTTTCACAAATGTTTTGCGCTCATTCAACCACTATGCGGCCAACTGACGTTTTGGCGCGCACGCAAGCTATCTCGCTTGCACCTTCGACGGCTGGCGCTCTCACAGCCAACAGCTGATTGAAGCTGATTTTTTTTTGGCTTTATTTTCAACTTGGAAAACAAACAAAAAGAATCGCGGCTTTCCGTTGTTGTTGTTGTTGCTTTTAGAGTGACCACCTTTTCTCGTTATGATTTGAAAAAATGCGGAAACTGTGCTGCGAGCTTTGACACCTTGAATTAATTATGCATAGTTCCCTCAGAGACGCTCATAACACATATTTACACATACACATACACATACACGGACCAATTATTGAATATAATATTTATTGAATGATCACACACGGACGTGCGCGGGGCATTTAGAGCATAAAACAATTTGTTGTTGTTGCCCCTGTTCCGATTGACACAGATATAAAAAACGAGAGACGAACGACAAACGGTGCCAGCGACGGTCGTTGATAAGATAACGATGCACAATGCACCGATGATGAGGAGGACGATTCGACGTGTAACGGGCTTACATTAACACAATTTTATAAAAACTAATTTACGTGTAAATATTTTGCACAATTTTTAGCGTTGGCTTGTAATTTATTTTTTTGGCTGCGTTGGAATTTTTGTTGTTGCACTATTGATGGCAAAAAGGCGCTGCACTGAGCATATCGATGTGTCTACTTATCGATAGAAATGTTACAGCTGATATGAATGTTACAGCCGATATATTTTATACCACTGTTAAATTAGCGCAGCCGTTGCGGTACAAAAATTATTTGCCATAAGAATATTCGTACATATTTATATAATTGTTTTCAGGTAATGAACAAGAACTAAGTTAAGACAAATTTAGCAGTGGAATTAAGTTCAATAATCGTAGTTCCTTCAGTCAGTATTTTAAGTTACAGCTGGAGTTGAATTTACATCCATGCTTCATGCCACTGATATTTATACCCATAACAATACAAAACGAATATTCAGTTTATTGTATTGCCGTTGTGCCACGAAAAATCTCGATTTGTCTGTAAGAAAGGAGACGATAACCAGTATTACTAACCATATGGTTGGTGCCAGTATCGTATTCCAGTCGTCGATAGTCATCGCTCGTATACCAGGGCTGCAAGACTAAATGCAAAGCTGAATTGAATTTAGCGTCAATCTCAGTGTGAAATGTCAACAAATAATATGTGACAAAATTTAAATCTCACAAGCATAGCTAAAAAATATTTGTTCGTTATCGTTGTTCGATTTTTGCGTCGGGCAAAACTCATAACAAAAAAACAATTATTATTAGTGCCGCGTATAAAAATAATGGAGGCCCTTAGCGACGATTGCCAACTGCTTATTATTGGCTACCTGGAGCTGAAAGACCAGCTGAAACTGTGGGAGGCAACTGCGCATATTGCCTCGAGCCGCTTGCCTAGCAATATAATCTACCAATGGCAACGTAAATCGAAGTACGTTTTAGATAAAACAATCCTTGATTATTTGGAGGAGCATCCAAAACAACTGAAGGGATTCCTGAGCGGCATAAGTGAAACGGTTCAACAGCTGGAGATCCAATATATTACGAGTTTTGGATTGCAAATGTGGATCGGGTACAATTATCCCAACTTGCGGGAGCTGAACTTCTCTCTGGATGATAGCTGCGAGTCAATAGAAGAGTTGGTACATCAGGTGTTAGTGGAGATCTTTCCAAATCTCACCTCAGTCCAGCTAAGCGGCACCTTTTACAGCGATATAATAGAAAATTGGGCGGATTTGCGCCGATTGGACCTAACTGATTGTTTTTGTCCACCAATTTCAGAAGTATCGATGAACAACTTCTTGAAATTGGAGGAGATTTCAATTCAAAGCGACTTCCTAATCAAAGCGTTTATTGAAGGCACTGTAGCCCTACCCAATCTACGATCGATTTGCTTCTATGCCGAAGAAAGAAGCGATGATGTCCTAAATTGGATTATAAATAAACGGGCTGAGCACATAAGGCGGCTCATCTTCAACGATAGCATTTGGTATTGTTCATTGGAAACTCTGAAAAAGATGAAGCATCTTCATCAGCTGACCCTGGTTGAAGATGATGGCTTTGAAGCACTTCAATTAAAGAGTTTGCTTAAAAATATGCCCCAATTGAAGCAATTGGATTTGGTCAAGCTTCAAATGTGGCGTACGGAAAGGGAGCTCTGGAAGGCGGTCTCACAATGCGAATCGCTGCAGGTCTTGAATATTTATGGCATGCAGCTAGAGGAAAGTTTCTTCGACATCAACAGACGTCACATGAAGAGCGTGCTGAACAAGCGCAGCACTCCTTTGCAACTACTCTGTCATAACATTGAAAATCCACGGGTAAATGGCAATCATTTCTCACCGACTTATTGCTTATAAAATGTTCATTTATATTGCAGATGGATAAATGCTTCAAGCATTCCAACTTAGTCATCAAAAAGGGGCCATTATGTGATAATATCTATATTGATATTGGTTTTATTAAGGTAGAGCTTGTTCCCCTGTCGACAGTTCAAAACTGAGGCTTAGAGAAAGGGAGGATCACCGTCGAGTACAAGTATACACAAAATTTGTAATATGCAAAAGTTACTATGTGCGCATATGTTAAAATTCAATTTATTTCTGAGAGACTGAACTACTATAAGAGATTAGATATACGAGACATATTGGAGCACCTAGGTCAAATTTTGTTATAGTTTAAAATACATACATATCTATATGTATGACCCCGAATGTAAGAGCATCTGTGATGCAGCATGCTGGAAGACACCCAACGAAGAGGTGTCTCCTAGCCGTTTATTCCCGACAAGAGCTTCCCTAATTTACTGATTTATTTAAAATAAAATGCCATATACCGTGTAAGTGTTTAAGAAGTTTGTTTTTTATTGTCTCTAAATTAATATAAATACTCGAACTGTCGCAAGACCTGGCGGCCTTTCTAAACATCTAAATTGGTTTTTTGTCTTTCGATTTTTCAATTGAATAACTTTATACAAAGTCTGCGTTAAATATTTCATAGAAATACGTGTTTTATTTATTTATGGTTCAAACTTAAGGGTTAGATGCTTGTGTCTGTGTGGGTGTGTTAATAAAATGTCTAAGGCTACGTATTGGGCGTAAAAGTCTTGAAAGTAGAACGAATTTAAGGTGCTTGCTTATCTGTGACAGTAGCAAAACATTTTTAGAGCCGAGTCCTTAATGCAGTAGCTCTGGCTGCCATATAAATTAATGCGGCTGATCGTGCCGGTTAGGGCGCTCGTAATGCCAGTCATCCGCACCGTCGACTCGAAGACGGCCAGGCCCGGCTTTGTCTGGAATCTGAGCGTAATATCCACGCCGTAATCGCTGGTTATGTCCTTGACGATCTTCTTATGCGGCGCCGCGATCAGGGCCTGCAAAATGGAATTCAAGTACAGCGTCCGGCACTGAGGGTGCGCCGAAAGTCGGCCATTGATCAAGCGGACCAAGTAGCGAGCGGCCCGCTGAACGCGAGCGTCATTCGTGGCCAGCTCCTTGCGCTGGTAGCAGGTGCACCAATGGGCCGCAATGTCAGCCTGTTCGCAATTCCTCTCCGCGGGCACCGGCAGAAACAGGCTGATGCCCCGCTGCAGTGTACTGTCGACGTCCTGCAGCTCCGCCGCCCTCTGCTGCAGTCGCTCCGACTCCAAGTTGCGCATGTCGATCAGCTGCAGCAGTGTGGCATGCAGATCGAAGGGCGTGATTAGTCGTCTGGCATTCAACTTCAGATTGGCAATGGCCAGCGGATAGCGCTTCTGTAGCCAGTCAGGGTACAGGGTTATGAGCAATGGCTGCCGCTCCTCCATCATGCCCTGGTAGGTTCTCCGAAACGAGCCCCAGCGCATGCCGTGGTCGGACATCAGTAGCACCAACGTTCTGTTCAGCACGCCCGACTCCTGCAGCCGCTGCAGGGTCATTGTCAGCTGCTGATCCAGCAGCCGAGGCCAATTCAGGTAATCGTGTGTGAGCGCCACCGACCAGAAGAACGAAAAGAAGGGCTCGTGCTGCAGCTTTGGCACAAATTTTCGCAGGTACTCGAAGAGCACATCCGGCGTCCTCCGCCCGCCCATGCAGACATTGAAATTCACGATTAAGTTGGAAGCAATCTGCGCCTCCATCTGCACCATCATGGGATGGAAATAGTAATCCGTTGGCTGTCGCCGAAAGCCACAGCGGTCGTAATGGAACATTCCAAGGGAGCCCACATCCTCCGCAAAGACCGTCCTGTAGCCCGCCTGCTTATAGCGCTTCCACAGGAACGTACAGCCGTCGAAGCTCGGCTTGGCCATGGGCGCCACGCAGGATATATTCAGCTCCTGGTCAGTCAGTCCGCTGAGCAGCGGCACCAAATTGGGAAACGTGTTGTCGCCCACCTTGTTATAGCCCCAGAACTCCACATGCGACAGATTGTTCCTTATGAATCTCGCAGTGCGATGCATCTGGCGAAGGAAGTTCAAGTGCGACACACTGTCGATGCCAAGCACCATGACCGAGAGACGCTCCTCCGACGAGCTGCCGTCATCATTATTGTTGCTTTTGTTGCTAGAGTTGTTGAAGCTCACACGCTTGAAGAGCTTCCTCTTGTGGATGCTTCTTTCATTGTCGGGCTTGTCCACCACAAAGAAGTGGCAGTCGGAGTAGATCTCCGACCCAGATGTATTCTTGCAGCTCATGCACATGTATTCCAAGTCCTTGGGCAGCTGCATGATCTCGGCCAGCTTCAAGGGCACTGGCTCCAGCTCCTGATTTTGATTGTCGGTGAGACGACGAATCTCCCTGTAGTGACAGCTGATCTCCAACAGATTCTTGATCTTATAGTGCTCCAGTTGCTCCTGGGCATTCAGGTTGAGCAGCAACTGCCCGGCGATCGTCTCGCTCGACCTCGTCAGGGGCTTAGGGCATTTCACATCCGACGGACTGAACAGAAACTGCGACACAGTCTCGTCCATCTCCTCGAAATGGGGCATCCGACAGCCAGGCGTGTCCAGAAAGTAGGCATGGGTCGCATTATTGTACTCATCATCGATGCGCGCTATAAAATCGAAGCGATCTCGCAGCCGGAGCAGCTGCGTCCTCAAATTGTAGTCCACAAACAAGTAGGAGAAGATGCACACGCAGAATATGATGATCACAATCTTCTTAAACTGACCACGATTCCGCGTCATGTTATAGTATTTGTAATAATGCTGTAGATCCCGTTTCGTCATATACTTCGGGTCCATAAGATATTTGCTCCTGCAAAGAGTAATAAAAATAATAATAATAAAAAAAAACAAGAAAAATCTAGTCGAGACTGCTCGACTAGAGATCCCCTGAACCCTTCGAATAACAGCCATTTCAATAATTTTTAGCGTCTCTCTGCTTATACAAACACACACATACACACGCAAACACACATACATAGACACACCTAGGCGAGCACGCATAAGCACGCATGGGCTGCAGTGTGGGCTTACTATGGGAACTTAATTGTTTAATAACTTCTTCGTGAAACTTTTATATTGTGTTTATATCATTAATATGCGTGTATGTGAGGAAGCTCAAGTCTCTAGTATTTGAAATACGCCTTTTACAAACTTACGGGTGAGGGGGTGGATATAGGGGTGGGGGGTGAAATTGAATAAAAATCGAGATTCTACAACATACATATAAATCTACATTTAAAATTTGGATACTCTAGCTCTAAAGATATAGGAGATATAATTTTATAACTGTCTTTCGATAAGGGTTTTTATAGATAAAAAAAAATAACGCGACGAGTTATCGATTTTTGGTGATAAACTCGATATCCGCGCTGTATATACGGTCATTTTAAAAAAGTTCAAGTCTCTAGCTCTTATATCTTCTGAAATCTACGCGTTCATATATACGGACGGACGGACGGACTCGACTCAGCTCGTCACCCTGATCAAGAATATATATACTTTGTGGAGTCTGCCACGCCTCCTTCTCCCTGTTACATACATTACAACAACAAAAAAATACATAAAAATAATGAAAACTCTATAATAAAGAGGATATAGAGTCTATATCCGTATGCGTTTATGAAAGCTGATAGTCCCTCGTGTCGAAGAGGCAAAGGTTCATTGTCTTCTAGCTGTGTCTCAACAAGCTTGTCTATAGTTTGCAAAATTTCATGCTGACATATCATTAATTAAAGCAGCAAACAATATAATGTACAACACACACACACACACTCATACACACTGAGAATAGCTGTGCTTACACCTCAGAGCATCCTTTGATGAGACAGGCACGAACAAGTCGACAAGTCGAAGGCGCCTTTTTTACGAGCACAAGGACGTGATGTTGTCAATGTTTTCTTTGATACATGCATTCAGCTATATATACATATATATCTATATATATACATATATGTATGTATGTAATTTAACGACTAGAGTCGAGCCGAATTGTGCATATGCAGACGTCAAATTTATGACTGCATTTCGAAGTAGCAGAAGCGAATGGAAGAAGAGGAATATTGAATAAAGTATGAATATGAATATTACATATTTATACGATGTATATATACTGCATATGTATATATATGTCTATATATATGTATTTCACTTTCGTCACTTGCATTTTTTAGAGGTATGTATAACTGAATTCAATAACAATTTACAACTGAATTCAACAATCGGCAATTGTGTATGCACTTATTCATAGCCTACGGCTTTACTCAATGATTCCATCTTCCAAAATATTTTCAGTATGACAGAGATTCGAAAGATTTTGCCGTCATCCTAAAAGTATGCAATGCTCTTCGCATTATTTACCTCTCTCAGATGTGGGAGCTTAGAGGCATATCTAATATTTGCAGCTTCTTTAAAATAGACTACGCTGTTTGCGGCCTAGGAAATAGCATATTTGAAATGGATTTTGGTTTGCATTAAAATTCTATTCAATTGATGCCTCAAATGGCATTTTCGCTTGGGCAAACACACAGGGATAAACTCAACGTGCAAATGGCTTACGAATTGCTTCATTCACTCACACACACACACACACACACATGCGCCTATATTCGTGCACTCACTCACACACATGCTGATACTTACTCATAGCTCATATCGCCGAATTTTCGGCTATCCTTTGTAGTATAGTAGGCACGCATTTTAGCACCTTTTGATTGAAACAAATCCGGGCGTTCAAATCTCTTTTCCTAAAATTTGTTCAAGTCCTTGACATTTCAGTTGTTGTTGTTGTTCTCATGGTTGTTGTTGTTGTTGTTGTATTCATTTCACATTAATTGTTTGTGTGCCACATTTTTTGTAGCAAGCTCTTTCTCATTGCATTGCACATTCAATACAACACATTTTTCACACAACAGTCTCCTGTTTGGCCAACACCTCGGCCCGCGCCCTCGCCCTCGTTCAGCGTGTCTATTTATTCGTGTATCAGTTTACCTGGAGCAGCTGCTGCTGCCTTTGCCAGCCCACTGAGCACTGGATGCTGTGCGGGTCCAGGTCGTCCGCTAGACGCCATAGACAGCTCTCTCTCTCTCTCTCTCTCTCTCTCAGTGGCGCACTCTTGCTCTCGCCGTCTCTCGCTCTCGCGCTCCTTGGCTCTCTGTTGCGCAGTGTTGGAAAATGCGCAGAACGGCCATTTTAACAGCTGACAGGGATGCTGCAAATCTGGTTGGACGGCAACATATTTAAATTAGTCGATTAAAACACAAAATTATGATATTATCAAAATGCTTTATTCATGTAATTATTATTACATAACAATTGCATTATTAATAATATAATGCTCACAACAAATATTATTGAAAAGCTTATAGAAAATTTGCGGCTAAAAGAATCATATATATAAAAAATAGAAAATATACAAAATAATATAAAAATATAAAAATATAAAAATATTAAATAAAATATCTTATGAATATATTTATAAGATATTTTATTTATTATTTATTATGGAAGAAAAAACTACAAAGTAAATTAATTAATGATAATAGTAAAATCTCTGGAATCAGTTCATCTCCGATTTTAATAGCAAGTAACTCAACAAGTTTTCCAATAGATCAAAACGACAAAGAATCATATTTTTTTTTTTTTTTTGACCCATATGTGCATTTAGTTCACAAGCCCAAGCAATATTATGATTCAGAATTCTTTATTTAACATGTTTATATGACATATAGTATTAGTCAAATGTCAGAGTCGGCAAGTTAAGCCGCAGTTGGGGTCTTCAATTTCTTAAATTCTTCAGCAAAGTGTAAAAGTCTTAGATGTTGCACACTTGTTGCTTTTAGTGGACGTTTGTTATTTGTTTGTTGTTAAGAACTATTTACTGTTATAATTAAGATTTGCATGTTCGTGACTGTGAATTAATTAATATAAACACAAGTACATGGAGACGAATGGATGTGTGTTGGGGGTCAAAAAACGCATTCAAATCGGCTTTTATGGCCAATGAACTCGACGGACAAACGCCCGCTGTGAGTTATTCCTATATAGTACAGTAATATACTAAACTATACTATAGTATAGAGTGTATCAATGTACAGTTGTGCATTCGCATCAAGTATAGAAAACGAAATTCTTTTTTATGTCAAGAGTGTGTCAGAGCTTACGGGCCAAGAGTATTAATGAAAGACTTTGTGCAAGGCGCACATGCAAATCCCTTGGCCCGAACGCTTGCCAAAGAACAGGACATCATGCAGGGCACTTTTGCTCATTAGTTGCCGGCCAAAAGATGAAAAAGGCAGCCAGGATCAATTGGCTGCAACAAGTGACTGAGCGTGTGCGTGTGCGTGTATGTGTGTGGGTGTGGGTGTAGCTACATGTGTGAGTGCGTGTGTGTTAATAACACACACTGCTGCAGGCTCTCTTGTTGGCCTCAACATGGCATTTTTATGTTCAATAATTACAACAACAACAACAGCAACAACGGCAAGGACTCGCACTCGGACGTAAATCACAGATTGGAAAAAGCATTTCACTGTTGCCCCGCCCCCCTCGGCTGCCGCTCGACCAACCACTTGAGAGACGATTAACAAGCGTTTGTAATGTTTCATTATTGTAAATCAAAAGAAGGAAAACAAAAAACAAAAAACAGCAAAAAAGTCAAATAATGACTGAAGGCGACGGCAGCAAAAAATCGTCTATAAAAGCGAGCAGCGCATCAAGCGAGCGTTTCAGTTGAAATTTCAAAGTGCGCTCAAGTGCAAGCCCAAAAATCCAAAGGGGAAGGACGAAACTGCTGCTAATTAGGGCTACCTGGCTACCGCGACAAGGACATCCATCGATATGCTGCGACGTCAACGCCTCCTGCAGCCGGACAACAGGCGCAACAGGAGCTGCAGCAGCAGCGGCCGCCTCAGCTGGCGGAGTCGCAACTATTTGCCTGGCCTGCTGATTGTGTTGCTCGTCCTGCTCCAGAGCTTCGAGCTGCATATGTGCCGCCAAATGAGGGGCGTCACTGCGCACAGGCGACACGTGGATACGGATACTGAGACGGAGACGGACACGGAGACGGACACCGACTCGGAGAAGGAGGCCCAGTTGCCGCCAGTAGAGAAACGAGCCATCGCACCGACTACCGTTAGTCAGCCGGAGGAGATATTTAGTGCGCCCAACGATGCGGCTGACATGAGCTATGATGAGTACCCGGTAAGTGTTGATGGTCACCCTAGTTGCCGCACCCACCCCCACCACTACCGAAAATTTGAGAGCCAGCGTGGGCTCTTGGTCAAACCCAAAAGTGCGTCTCGTTTTACGCACGCAATCTGTTTGTAAATGTATATTTTGCATTTGATTGCTTGCCCTGCAGGTGATAATGTTACCTTGCTTTGATATCGCAACGGGACTTGCTCTGCGATACCAAAAAATGTGTATGTATGTATGTGTAGAGGTGTATGTATATCTACATCTCCAGCACAGGACTTTGGGGCTGCTGACGTCACGTTATTTCAAAACTTTGTCAACTTTTACAAAACAAAAAAAAAAAAAAGAAGCAGGAAAACAAATTTTTTTTTGTTTTTGTGCGCATTTAATAAATTGCGTGTACGCCATGTAAACGATGTCTGCACGTAACCTTTCGTATGTTAACTTACTTGCTATTATTATGAATATTAGAAATTTCATTTGGGCAACATTTCAATGATGTGGATACAGCAAATTATTAAACTAATATTCTCATTGTTAACTGGCAAAAATAATACAGCTAAGAGTAACGCTTTTGACATCTTTTGCATGCCAACTCTAAATCCCTCCAAATGTACTCCATCCACTCCTTAGATGGTAGTGCCGAAGCGTGCTGCCTTATTGCTGGATCGCCTGATGGTCGCACTGCATCATGCGCTGGAGAACGAGCGTGAGGGCCATCGCATAGGCGAGTTCTATGCGAATAAGAACGTGGGACCAGTAAAGCCTTCGGATTACAGAAATGCTTTGCAGCAGCAGCATCAGCATCAGCAGCTTCGAGTAACAGAGGAAGGTGAGCGAATCGTTAGAATCAGGAATGAATTTCATATGCAGTTCCATGTATATTACATATATTATATACATCTACAATCTCCATCTCCATCTTTGATTAGCTGGCAACCAGCCTTTGAGTGGACACAGCTTTCACATGTACAGCGATGACGATCCTGGCGTGATGATGGATTACGATTTCAAAGATCTCAATCAGATAAATCGCGCAACGGGCGAAACTGTAAGTTGGATATTGAAACCCAAATATGCAATAAAAGATATCAATTAGCATGTGGCAAATGGTGTAAGAAAATTTCAGTTAATGGCAAAGAGCTTTCAGAGAAGAGCCGGCACAACTGCAGTGGGCATCGATGCGGCGTCAGCGGCTGCAGCTGGACCTGGAGCTGGTCCTGGTCCTGGTCCTGGTCCTGGCCCTGGCGCTAGTTCCGGCCTCAGGCGCATCCATCACGTTGCCAATGGAGGTGGCCGCATGTATTGGCGCTGCTATTTCAATGCCGTTAGCTGCTTTTAATCCAACCAACCAATCAACCACCATTAAACCTAACCAACTGAAACTCCATTCAAAAGAAAACACGAATTGGCTCCAGGTTCGGCTCCAGCTTTTTGACATCTTCATCTCGAGCATTGCGTTTCCTTGGCTGCTATGAAAGTTGTTCGCGTGATTAACTGAAATCATCTGTCAAACATGAATTGTAAACTGAAACCCCTTTTGTAATTCTAACACTATAAATATAGATATTTATGTATATGTATAAACGTGTATATCCATACTGTACTCATCGCTGCAGCTCTGCTCTGTGTAATAAATATTAAAATATATATCTACGCTGTGAAGAGCGCCCTCCTTGGGGAGATATTCTTATGGGAAATTGGCTATAGCCCCGCTTGAAGAAAGACATCTATAGTGTTCCTCGCTTTTTCATGTCCCGCACTCATTGAAAATGGGAAATCTGGGATTTGTTAAATGTACATATATGACAGACAAAAGATGGCGTGGCAGACTCCAGGGCGACGAGCTGAGTCCGTACGACGAGCTGAGTTCGTAAGCTAGAGTCTTGAAATTGTTTTACAAGTATTCCTTCAAGTAATTCCTCTTAGTAATTCCTCTTAGTAATTCCTCTTAGTAATTCCTCTTAGTAATTCCTCTTAGTAATTCCTCTTAGTAATTCCTCTTAGTAATTCCTTTGAGTACTTCCTCTTAGTAATTACTCTGTTTCCTCGAAGCATTAATGCTTAGCTGAACGATCACCCAGTTCACTTCACTTCACTTTACTTCACTGTACGATTGACCCCCACCGGGCCTAGGCGACTGAAGAAATGCTGCAGCTGCAGCCCTTTATATAGGGCGACTTTCACTCAGAGCATAGGTCGTGCTCAACTGCTTAGCCTGACCTCAGGTAGTTGAGCTTTAAGTGAGCAATGGGAGCTCTCTCTGCTGCTGCAAGCACTGTAGCTTCGTTTGACGAGCTGAGTCCGTAAGCTAGAGTCTTGAAATTGTTTTACAAGTATTCCTTTAAGTATTTCTTTCAAGTATTTCCTACAAGTATTTCCTACAAAAAATTCCTACAAGTAATTCCTCTTAGTAATTCCTCTTAGTAATTCCTCTTAGTAATTCCTCTTAGTAATTCCTCTTAGTAATTCCTCTTAGTAATTCCTCTTAGAAATTCCTCTTAGTAATTCCTTTTAGTAATTCCTCTTAGTAATTACTCTGTTTCCTCGAAGCATTAATGCTTAGCTGAACGATCACCCAGTTCACTTCACTTCACTGTACGATTGACCCCCACCGGGCCTGGGCGACTGAAGAAATGCTGCAGCTGCAGCCCTTTATATAGGGCGACTTTCACTCAGAGCCCAGGTCGTGCTCAACTGCTTAGCCCGACCTCAGGTAGTTGAGCTTTATGTGAGCAATGGGAGCTCTCGCAAGCACTCTAGCTTCGTTTGACTTCAATAAAAATACCAAATGAATACTGCTGCATACATAGAGACAATTGAAGTGATCTTCTTGGGCTCTTCTTCATGCCGTGCTCTTCTCAGGCAGACAGACAGAGAGACAGATATACAGGCAAACATACGAACATATATGAACACAAATATGCATAGTTAATCGGCCAAAAGTAATGTATTGTTTGATATCAATATGGTAAATAACAGTAGCCATAAAAACATTTTAAATATCATAATTATATTCGAATTTCATTTTATTTATCTCACAGTTGGCTTATTGAGGGAGTTGCAGCTGCTGCCTTCCATTTATTACACACACACACTAATTACAGCAGTTTACCTGCTAATACATTTGTAGAGTCAAAGGTGTATATCTAAAATATATGTCTCATAGAATATATATCATTTCAATAATCCATAAAGGCTGTGTGAGTTGCTTTTGCGTTGTTCGCTCGAATAGTCGGACGCTAATTCTCTCTAATACTGATTGACACTACTATAAAAACTGAAATACCCACAAACACACACCTGCTCACACATATACACTCACTCTCACACACACTCATAATTCATTCATTGTACGTAGAATTTCAGTTTTTGGCCTTATCAGCGCTGTCGCCTCCGGGTGCAAAACAATATACTCTTAGTTGAGATTGCCACAAGCGGAAGTAGAACTTAGCTATATAGTAGATGTATTCGATAATACTTCCATGTGCATTTCCAATATTAGAATTACCAGAGATTTAATACCTTTGCATTTGCGTTGCTTCGATGGAATATTTTTATAATATTGCTGAATAGTTTCTTCTTAGAATATTTTGTTTTATATTCCCCCTCGGCTCTGTGGCAACAGGAATCAATGCATAGCATTAACTAAATGCAAGGTGATTCAACTCGACTGCTTCGATCAGTTTTGCTCGTGCAGCGCACGTAGAGCTCGTTATGGCCAACTTTAATTGCCTGTTGGCCAAGTTTTATTGGCCAATATGTGCGAAATTAACGATGTTGCAATACAAATTGATGTTGCAGTTCACTCAGTAGCTGCGTGTAACTACTAGGAATTTTCTCGTGGGGAGTGAATGACTGCGCTGTTCTCTGCCAACAAAAATCATAGCTATAAAATACATAATAGAAAAGTCCTCGCTTTCAGTTAAATTTCAGCTCTTTTTATGTTTGAAAATGTATTTGAAATTTTTAGCGACAGTCTGACCGACTTTACTAGCCGATATGCCCGCTTTCCTTAACGAGCGTGTATCACAAAGTTTTGTCTTCCTTATCAGGAGTAAGGCTAGGTTAAAAGTCTGCTCATAAATCAAAGTATTGGGCATGTGACGTCACTGTTTGATCAGCGCTGTGACGCTTTGTTCAGAACATATTCAAACGAACTAGCCAATAAATGAGCTAATGAGCTGATTTAGACGATAATAAGTGAATCAGTTTCTGATTTATTGTATTTTAGTAATTATACGAAATTAATGTGGAATGAAAGCCTTCACATCAGGTGAACTAGCATTCCCAACTGTTCATTATCAACTCAATGATATTTTCCGTTCTTGAACTGCTAAATGATTGAACCAGTAACTCAACTGATTCCGCTGCTAACATTCATCGCTCTGGCTTCCGTTGATTTACAGCGCCAACAAGTATGCAACAAGTTTTGCCAATCAACAGGTAGCGACACACTATTCACCACACACACAGATACGCACACCCACACATACATAACGGTTATCAAGCTGTGCGCGTGTGGTGAATAATCGGGCTCTTAAGCCGCACGTTGCTCATACGCAGCATTGGCAACGATACGACAACAGCAACAGCAACAGCAACAGCAATTGTTGCAGCGGGGCGGCAACAACAGGCAGTCTATGCGCCTAAGCTACCCCTAACAGCTCCCTCTAAACCTGCGTTGCCCACTTCCCCCTCCTTCTAAACACCTTTTCTGCTTCCTGCTGTTGCTGCTGCTGCTGCTGCTGCTGCTGTTGCTGCTGCTGCTGCTGCTGTCGTCGCCTTCGACTGCGCCTGCTATTTTGTATATAAAGCCGAGCGTCGTCCATGGCTAACATCGAGTTCACAATTTCACTTCTTGGCGTTCACATCGAGTCGAAACAGTCAAACGGATCCTCTTCAACAATATCGCATTTCATTTGTGTTTGCAGTATCATAAATAAAGCAGTTCCGTGAGACATCCGCACACGCACTCACACATATATATATAGGTATATCCAAATATATATATCTATAGACAAGTGAAATCGTAATCGCGCTCCAAGTTTTTGCCTGAAATCAATTTTGCCGCCGCTATTTGCTTAGCCAGCCCACTATCCTCGTATTCTTGCGGTGAGTTTGTTGTTTCAATTGTATTTGCCTAATTTCGAGTTATTGTTTGAGTTTATCTTAATCTGCGGGCAAGCGCTTGATATCAAACAGCTCTTAATTGATATATGAATCAAGCGTGAATGCGGAAACTTTCAGTTCAAAGTATTTACGAGTCGATTTAACAAACAAATTTATAAGTATAAAAAACATAAGTGTTTGTGAAATTCAATCTTATTATATAAAATATTATAAATATTTGATTCTAAAAACAGAAAGTTTAATTTGTTACATATATACTAATTTTGGACATTTAAAATTTTTAGAGAGCAAAATTAAAAACTACTACAAATCTCGTTTTAATAAGTTTCTATGAATATACTGGAAACATTAGGTTAAAATTATAAATTAAAATTATATTATAATTTCCATTCCATTTCTTATGCTGGATATACCTCACCTAGCTAATTCCAGTGCTTAGCCCTATGGAGCTTATTAATTGTTTCATAATCGAATTTAGCTTATGTTTTTTCTAAGAAATAATTGACAGTTAGACATTTTCTTGCACGTGGAAAATTCGACTCCTTTAACTGATTTAGCACCGCTTGACAAATGTAGCCAATTAATCATTTGCGTTGGCAGAGCTTTGCCGCTGCCTAAATTGAAATTCATGTTCAAAAATACAACATGAAAATAAAAAAATGCAGTAAAGTTGACTATACTGAAAGTGACTGACTTAGAGATACCTAATAAAAATAATAATAATTATTAAAAAAAGAAAGAGTTATGGAAAATGAATCATACAAATAATAATAGATTGTCAAAATCTAATGAATAATGCAAAATCTTTAGTCTTTCAAATCTTCAATTTCTGGGAACATTTATTGCAAATCTAATCTATCGAAGACTAAGCAATATACCCCGTTTGGCTGCTTATCAAAGGGTATTTCAGCAAATAATAATAGTTTGTCAAAATCTAATGAATAATGCAAAATCTTTACTCTTTCAAATCTTCAATTTCTGGGAACATTTATTGCAAATCTAATCTATCAAAGACTAAGCAATATACCCCGTTTGGCTGCTTATCAAAGGGTATTTCAGCAAAAATAGATGTACTTTAGGGCTATTGTCAGACTCCCCCAGCAAAATAAAGAAAGAGCGCGGCTGAAGGTGCCTGTTGCGTGGGCCACGATATGGAAAATAATATGAATTACTCATGATGTGTGAGAGACAGGTAAAAGTTCGCAGCCTTTGCTCACGCTTGCTGCAGACGTGAATGGTAAATGGGAAACGAGAGCCTCTTGCATTCTTATCATTTCCGATTTGCTCTATATCAGCGAGCATAGCTTCCTAACTGTATCCTTTAGGCGTATTTGCCTTGATTTGAAAACAGAAAACCGCAATCAAATCGCATTTAATATTTATTAGAAGCTCCAATACAAACACTTCAGTCAGGCACGGGTGAGGGCAGCCTTAAGGGCAGCCAAAATTAGATGGCCAAAAGCTGATGAAAGCTCAATTTGACGGCGAACCGCTAAAACGAGTTGAGCTTGAGCGGCCCAGCTGGAGCCAAGTCAATCAAAGTGCTTTGAAGTGGGGCACACTGTTGACAGACAAACAATGGGAACTTTTTATTAAAACTCATAAATACATGTTTCTATCTAGCTATTAAAAGTCTAAACACACAATGTTTATCAATTTTGAAGTTAAATGTTGTAGTTAAGTGTTGTACCAAGTAGCTCAAAAATACTCCATTAGTTTCAAGAAGAGTTTGGAAAATATAGGGAAATGCGATGAGCTGTCAACAGAAATATTGTGCATATTGAATTGATCTCATTATTTTCGTATCAATCTATTTTTAACTTATCTTAGCTTAACTTTTATAACAGTAATTTGATCCGCCTTACGCCTTGTTAAAATTGAAAACTGTATTGGCAGATATTTGATTCCAGGCCAAAAGATTCACTTTTTGAGTGGGGAAATCCGTGTTATCGTCGCCAAAACAAAGGCTTCTCCATTTCAAATTCCCATTTAATTTGACAAATATTTTTCGCTGCAAATTTGAATAGAGGGCTCCCGCACGTAAGCCTTTGATGTTGCAATTGTTAGCCGAAAGCCGCAAAGACCGCAACTAGCAAAGTAATTTGATAACACTTGAGATAAGTTTCAAGTTTCAAATGGAACGAACGTAGGCAGCGCCTCAGAATTTTTGGGGAATATTTGCGGATGGGGGCAGGGGTGGCCGGGAGAGCAAACGAAAACGTGTCACAAGTGCGTCAGACACGAGGCGCGGCTCAGTCTTGTAATTTTTCATTTATCATCAAACAGCGTATCGCATGACCGTCAAATAAATCACGAAAAGGAACGGCCTACTAGGAGGGAAAGCCGCCAACGTTCATTTAAAAACGGGCGCAAAAGAAAAACTGGGCAAATTTGATGAAAAACTGTGCGAAAATTACGAAATTAAGCCGCTTGCAGCAAAGCTTTGCATAAGCCGTAGGAGCTAGTGAGAGTGAGAGAGAGAGGAGAGAGAGGGAGAGTGAGGGAGAGATATGTGTGTAAAATTGCATTACAACTCCTTTACTCTGACTCTCTCTCTCTCTCTGTCTCTGTCTCTGTCTGTTTCACTCTCTGCTTTGCAGTCAGCTCGCCTGTGTCTACCCTATATTAAATTTCCAATTAACATTGACGCATTATTTATCAGCCGCAATAAAAGTGTCCTGATTATGCTCGCTTGCTGCTGGCCCAGCCCCCTGCCGCCCACCTTGCCTTATAATTCCATTTGATCTCTCAGCTTTAGCCAGCGCTTGCCGTATGCTGTTTGCCAGCACTTGGAGCGTCTACAGTGCAACCAGGCCCTGCGCCACCCCCGCCGTCGACCTGCCACCGCTGCCCGATTGCGTGTTATTAGTTTTATTTATTGCGCGCTCGAACTCAACCGAACTGACAATGTGGATGACACCTTTTTTTTCGTCGCTTCTCTATCTATTAAGCGTTTTATGGCTCGTTGTCCCAACTACCATATACACATATCTATAGATACATATATATATGTATATTTATTATAATTATCTACGACTCTGGTATTAACTGTTGCATGCGTCGCTTTGCATGTCAAACATTTGTACCTGGATTTTGGTTTGTGCATTTTTATGACAGGGCTTAACAGCTTTACGGGTAAGTCGGCAGAGCCAGTTGTAGATAGGACAGGAGCCATTGGTAAAAAATTAAATTAAATTCGTTTTTTTTTTTTTTCAAGTTTTTAATTTAATTTTCTACATCATTGAAAGAATCTAATAGTAGAAGTCGCCCTTAAAGGTATGCTATAAAATTCTACATTATTTAAATGATATATATAGATGTCCATATGCAACCAATCAGATCCTTACTATATATTTCTGCACATTCCAAGCACGACATAGAATAGTTAAATATTTCCCTTAAGTATGCTTTTATAAACTATCTAGACACCTTGGCTAATGCAATTAAGTTTTTTTTAAGAGCAATTGACACTTTCCAGTTGGTTAGATTCTAATTTTCTGTTGCTTGCATAAAGTCCTGGCAGCATAAAGAATGTTGAGTAACCGTAAAAAATGAGAGATGCGATAATTTAGCTGTCTTTGCAGCTGCCGCAGTTTATGAGTTGCTGCTGCTGCTGCTGCAACAGTCGACTTGGTGGCACGTTGAAGTCGCTCGTGGCAAGAGACATTAACATTTACGGTTTCGTATTTGGTTTTTTGATACCCATGCCAAACACACACACACATACACACACACACTCGGATACCTGTTGCTGAGCTCTACCTGCGGCAATTTATGACCTGCTCGCTCACATATTCATGTGGCATTTTTGATGCCACGCCCATTGGCTGCCGCCCACTTGATGTCATTAGCATGCCCGTAATTAGTCAGAGATGATGGGACAGGCGTGTGAGTGAGCCACTTAAATCAGGACCTGCAAATTGCCGTCCACAGGAGCGTAAGCGTATTCGCCTCTGAAGTCTCAACTCGCCTCCTGGCCACAGCTGCTGCTGCTGCTTCTTCTTCTTCTTTCGAATTGTGTTTGATTCATTCGAGTCTAATTTGTGATGGCGGCCAGCTATCCTGTCTGGTGGGATCCTTTGAATTATTGACCAAATGAATTTCTGTGTATTGCATTGTAAATGGAATTTAAGTAGACCCCCTCTATCTGTCTCTCTCTCTCTCACACACAACTTTTTAATTATTGTTAGTACTTTTACCGCCATTGCCATTGCCGTGGCGTGCAGCTCGTTATCTGTATTGGGTAATTCGATTGAGTTTCCTAGATTGGCCGCCTTGCTCAGAAATAGTCGTACCTGCCCAGTTGCTGGCTGTCGGTGGTCGAAGGATGAAGGCTGTGCATCGCTTGCAACACTTGCTGTATCAGCTCTTCGCCTACTATGCGATATTCGCAGGTGTCACGAGCTATTACTACGATTTGAAGCGGAATCTGTATACAAATTCGAAATGGACGCAGCTGATCGCCTGTTTGTCTAATCTAATAATAGTCAGTGTTACATTATCGGACCTGGCTTGGCTCTGGCTTGACTACGTAAATGAAGATCGGGTCACGGGCGAAATAATCCAGCTTGATTTCACAGTCAACGATATCGTTTGCGTGGTCCACCTCTTGCAGCGAGTGCCCCGTGAGCGAGCAACGAGGGACATTGAGCAGGAGCTGGAGTCCTTGACCAGGCTCTGTCAGAGTCGCTGGGCGAGGAAGGACAAGCAGTCCAAAGAGGACATACGGCGCTTGCGGTGCATCTATCTAGCGAAAAATTGCGTATTGTGGATCTTCGCAGGATTTCTTTCCACGTTTTTGATTATGTCTTATCAATTCATGAGCTTGAGGCAAGCCAAACTATATATAGAGCATACGCTTCTGATCCTCAAAATCCTAGCCTTCGATAGTCAGGATGTTACAATGCACTTGCATTTTCTGCTCAGCTTGAGAATTTGTAGGCTCTACATGCGTCTCAACAGTCGTATGAGGGAGTTGGTCGAACGGAATTCGCCCGCGGATGCACTGGAAGTTCTCCATCTACGTCGGCTGCACCTGAAGCTAACTTTTCTAATGGAGCGATTGACCACTGCCTACGATATAATCATGATAAGCACTCGATTTTCGCTGATTGTAACCACGGCTGTTATGGGTTATTACATTAGCATATCTGTGGGCTTACCAACTATCTATAAGCTGGTCGGCTGCGGTTTCTATGCTCTACTTGTACTGGATGCCTACATACTCGATTTAATTCTGGACTACACAATCAATGAACACCAAAAGACGTCAATCCTTCTACGACAACACTATGAGCTTGATCACCCAGACACGCAGCTCTCAAGAGGGGTAGCTACTCTCCACTTGGCACACAGCTTATGTACTATTATATTCTTTTATTTCAGTTTGATCTATTTGCTTTGCAATTAACTAGCTTTCCTATGAAAATCAAACCCTATGGCCTGCTCACTTGTAGCACTGCCACTTGGTTGAGTAATATTGCTTGCATTATTTCCTGGATGGTTGTTCTATTAGAATATCGGATCGTCTCGGAAAAGAGACAAAATAATATATAATATACATATATATATATATATATTTTGTCATTATCATTGTTATTGTCATTGTCATTGTCATTGTCATTGTCATTGTTATTGTCATTGTCATTGTCATTGTCATTGTCATTGTCATTGTCATTGTCATTGTCATTGTCATTGTCATTGTCATTGTCATTGTCATTGTCATTGTCATTGTCATTGTCATTGTCATTGTCATTGTCATTGTCATTGTCATTGTCATTGTCATTGTCATTGTCATTGTCATTGTCATTGTCATTGTCATTGTCATTGCCATTGCCATTGCCATTGTCATTGTCATTGTCATTGTCATTGTCATTGTCATTGTCATTGTCATTGTCATTGTCATTATCATTGTCATTGTCATTATTATTCTCATAATTGCTAATGATATAAATTTATCTACTTGATGTTATGAAAAACTTTCGAGTTGTTAATGTCTTAATAAGGGAAAATATTTTATTGATTGATTAGTCGCTGTCTGGCGATTGATTGATTAATTAATCGCTGTCTGGCCGCACGCAACATTGAATTATATATTCAAAACTATTGATTCAGCGCCAGGGCGACTGTTATACATATATAGCTGAGTTCTGTTGGTTGGTCTCAATCAGTGTTCGAATAATGGAGACGCGTCGGTTACAACGCTTGCTCTATGAGCTCTTTGCTTACTATGCGATATTCATCGGCGCATCGAGCTATCGCTATGATTTCAAGCAGCGTCTATTCAAAAACACCAAGTGGACACAGCTCATCGCCAGTGTGTCCAATGTGCTACAGTTTTGTATTGCAATAATGGATCTGGTTTGGGCCTGGTTCTACGTGGTGAGCCTGACAGAAGTAACGAATCAAACAATCCAATTGGAATCCACCGTTAAAGATGTTGTCTGCCTGGTGCGCATCCTTCAGCGAGTGTCGAGGGAGCGAGCGACCAGGAATCTTGGCAAGGAGCTACGATGCATAAGCAGGCTGTATCGATACCGCAGGTCGGGGAAGGATAAGCGAGACGAAGAGGACATGCGGCGGCTGCAGTGCATCTATTTGGTCAAGAATTGTATTTTTTGGCTGCTCGTCGGATTTCTCCTCAGCCTTTGGTTTATTGCTATGCAATTTTTTGGCTTGACGGGGAATAATATGTATGTGGAGGCTCTGCTAATTGTGCTCAACTTTCTGGCCACGGACAGCCAGGATGTCACTATGTACTTGCATTTTCTGCTCAGCTGGCGCATATGTCGACTCTACATGCGGCTGAACAGCCACATAAGGCGGCTGGTCAGGGGCAACTCGCCAGAGGATACCCTGGCATTGCAGCACCTGCGATGGCAACACCTGAAATTGACCGCTCTCATGGAACGCTTGACTGCTGCCTACGCTGTTGTCATGATAAGCAATCGCCTTTCCCTGATTGTATCAGCAGCAGCCGTGGGCTACTACATAAGCATCTTTCGAAGCGATCAGACTGTCTACCAGATCGTGGGCTATGGTCTGTATGTTCTCATTGCTGTCGACGGCTATGTTCTTGATCTGATCCTGGATTGGACGGTGAATGAACACCACGAGACGTTGCTTCTGCTGCAGCAACAAAATGAGCTCGCTCAGACCGATCCGCAGCTCTCTAGAGGGGTACTACTCGCCACTTTAATCTCCCCTTGACGTGCTCTATATGCTATGTTATTTCTTTCAGTGTGATCTCTTTTCTCTGCAAATTGCTTGCTTTCCCATGCAAATCAAACCCTTTGGCCTGCTCACTTGCAGCACTGCGACCTGGTTGAGTAATATTGCTTGCATCATCAGCTGGATGGTCGTTCTATTCCAATATCGGATCGCATCGGAGAGGAATAAATAAAAGTTCTGTATGACTAGCATTCTGTAAATAAGCAGAGTAAATGTTTTAATATGATCCCTAGCTAAAAGACAATATATCCTTTTCCATATATACCTCCCTTTAAGTAGATGTACAGGGTATACAATTTCATTGATTGGGGTTTATAATTGAACTGGAGCTGTCAACACTTGATAATCAGCAATTAATTTTTACGGTAATTCTTTCTGCTAGTCAATGCACAGTGGGGACTTCTTGACATTCTCTGGTCGGAAAGTAAAAATAGGCAAATATTTTTGGCAATTTATTTTTAAACTGATTCATTCGAAATACAATTAGAATGTGCTTTGTTCAATGCGTTAATTGTTGGTGAAGGTTTGATTGCTGCACAGCTGTTGCTCGCAAATAAAATTGCTGAATGCGTAATCGCCAACAAAGGGAACACGCCTAATGCAAATAAAGCGGAAGCCCTTTCAAGGTCTTCTGAAAGTTCGTCTCTTGAATCACGTTCACGGCGCAAATTCAATTAAAGTTGGAAAACATTTTCTTGTCTAGTTGTTAGAGCCGCACGTGGCAGCTATGGCAACGGCCATGTTGCACTATTGCGGCTCTCTCTCACTTTTACTCGCTCTCCCTTTTCGCTCACTCTCTCTCGCTCTCTGTCTGTCTATTGTGCTGCGCTTTTCAAGTTAATATCCGATTTTAATTGCGGAAATGCATTTATGCCACAGCCTGTTTGCGCCCGCCCCACCCACATTTTGTGGCACATACTTATACAATGCAATGCGGGTCACGTTTGTGGCAACAAGTGTTTCGTGTCCTGCCGGACTGCCTGCTTATGAGCCATTATCCTGGCAGCTTAGCCGCAGCAGATTGGCTCTGATTGCCCTTTGTCCTTTCAATGGAATTGTGATCTGAGCTGCATGCAAACTTTGCACTTTGATTTGGCTGCTGAATAAGCGACAGTTGGTAGAACTATATAGCGACGAATCGAAATAATTATTACAGTTATTATTAGACTGCACTATACAATATACCTACTTTAATTATAGGGAATAAGCAAAAAATAATAATTTTGTCGTCTAAATGCAATATGGTATGAATTGATTTCTTAAAATTCGCTTCTTCTTTATATTTTCAGCCCTACAATAAAGAAACCCTCTCCAAAATGATGAAGTTCGGGCAAATTCTGCTGTGCTACGGCCTGTTGCTGAGCGTGTTCTTTGCCGTGAACGAGGCGCGACCCTCCGCAGCGGAGGCGACTGCTGTAAGTGGGGCCTAGACTAACTTCTGGCCAAGTTTAACTAGCTGGAGACATTTGCTTACAGGAAACTGACGGACTGGACCAGCAGGATGCTGAGGATGTGCGTGCTGCCTACGGCGGCTATGAGATGCCCGCCCAGGCGATCTATCCAAACTTGCCCATGGACCGCCTGCAGATGCTGTTCGCGCAGTACCGACCCACGTAGGTTCAAATCAAATAGCTCTCTCTCCCGCATTGATCCTTATGTCTCTTTGGTGAATCCGTTTCAGCTACAGCGCCTATCTGCGCACCCCCTCCTACGGCAACATGAACGAGCTGTTCCGCATGCCCGAGAGCAAACGCCAAGTGAGGTACAGGCAGTGCTACTTCAATCCCATCTCCTGCTTTAGAAAGTAAATGCCACACACTGACGACGACGACAAAGCAAAACAAAACAACAAATTCAATAGATAAATCAAAAGAAAAACAACAAGAAGAAGAAGAAGAAGGAGAAGTAGAGGACAATTATTAACACAGCCCATTGAAAAATTAACATTTCAATCTATGGAGAGCCCATTTAGCATAATTCCAATGCCAATATTTAGTGCAATTAACTAAAGTTAAGACTCAAAGCTCGATAAATGTCTATTAAACAGTTAAATAACAATTTATAAATAATAAACTCTGCACATAAATGTAATTTATGTTCTTGCACTCTGCTTTCGTTATTATTAGTAACTTTTCAATTAACAATTTCTATTATGCTTGCATATGGTGTGGTAAAATAATATTTAAATAAATATGTTTAACAAAAGTATTTAATGAAATTACTTTGAATATTTACATATATGCACTAATACATTGAAACGAAATTAAATTTCCTCTTGTAAATTAAACGTTTCAAAACTATTGTATAATACATATACACGCATCAATAAATGTATGTATACATATATATTTAAATATATTGAACTTACACATGAATAGAGTCCAGCACTTATTTAACCATCTATGTAAAATATGAAAGCTCTGAATAAAGTATTTAAAATATATATTTAACATAAATGCAGAATTTAAATGGATTTTCTATGCACTATTGACTGTGATCTGATCAACAGTCACCCTCTAAGCAGGTATAAATATCGAATGCTCAATCGGTCTTTGCTTCTCATATGAATACCAAAACAAACACACATACACATACACACACACACACATACGTACACACAGTTAAGCACTTGCTTTAATAATTTTTCAGATCATCTTCATAAACTGTTTATCTGATTTTCTCAAAAATCTGCTAAAAAATAAAATTGTTATTATCTCTCTTTCTGATTTATGGTGTTAGCTGAATACAGCGCGATTCTGTATAAGCTGAAAAATACTTTAAAAGGCAAGAGTAAAGGTTTTATTATTTATTTATTATTATTATTATTTTTATTATATTATTATTTTATGACAACTAAAGTTACATTATTACATTATCAGCAATATCAAAATATTAATAAGGTAAGACTACTTTCTTAAGTTAAGTTAATTTCATAATTTGATTCACAGTTGAATTATTGAATTTGATGATCCATGATCTGCCGTCGCCTTTAGCTTAACACTACTTGAAAAACTTAAGTTTAGTTCAAGGAATTTACAATTATTGGACATGGTGAAGAAATGACTCTCATTATAGTTCTCAACTTGGACTATCTGCGCCTTTTTTAAACTCAACAGTAAATTTCCAGAGTTCTCGAGCTTCAGTGATCGGATGACTTCAAGTTAAACTAGATTCCTTAGCGAGGCTCACAGTTTCATTCTCAAATATTTTGATTTTCAATCACAGACATCCGCCGCCTGCTCCGCTCATATGCCCAAGCGCCTGGGCTCCAGCTGCTTTCGCTCCACTTTGCTGCTCATCTGCAGGACCAATCGATCGGGTGTTGAGATCTTGTAGTCCGCATCCCTTCCGTAGCGCTCCTCGACGCGCAGCGACGTGGCCATCACGAAGACGGAGAACACCAGGGCGATTAAGTAGCGTACAACCAGCATCGTCGACTCAGGGCGCTTGCCGTGCCAGATCACACAGATCGGACTGCTGCGGGGTGGTAAGGGGTCGCTCGCTTTTATAGGAGCTGCGCAGGTAGCTTTCTCAATGTTGCCAGAGCGGGACTAGAAGCGCTTTGTTTTGCTCGAGAAATTTCCACATTATTTACATACACACATTTTATGAGTGTAGACTTTCGCGCAGTGTATCTGTGTGCGTCCGCTAATAAAAGTGCGCTAATCCCTTGGCAATTTCCACTTCCTGCGCCGGCTCATGCAAATCCCGAACATGATTAGCCTGTCTAATAATTGCGAGCATCATCAGTTACAGCAGCCACAGTTGCTGCACAGCACCATCATCAGCAACAGTTGCTGCTTCCAAGAAGCCGCTGTCTGTGTATTTTATGAGCACAAGCAGGATGAGGAGGAGGAGGAGGCTGAGGCTGAGGCTGAGGACGAGGACGCATTTTACCATTAGACATTTTAATTGTTAATTTTGCAAAAATTTAAATAATGGATGCGCTGCAGGCCGCGAAGCAGCTGAGGCTACCTGCATTTATTAACTGCCTAGCCTAGCCCCTCTCCCTCTCTCTCTCTCTCTGTCTCTCTCTCTCTCTCGCTCTCACTCTTGCACTCCAGCTCAAGTGCCATCAACGTAAAAACAAGTGGCAACAATTTTCTATAAATTGCATTTGTGCAAAATTAAGTTCAATCTTGACCAAGTGCAAGTCCACAGTGCGCAGTCCGCAGTCTGGAGTCTGGAGTCTGGAGTCGAAGACCAGGTCCGGTAGCCGCATCCGTTGCACCTCCTCGCTGCTGGAGTAGCCAAACTCCATTAACTTTGCAATTGGCCACCATAACTTTTAGCTGGGGCTCGTTTGCCTGGTCACCTCGCCACACCAGCGGCGTGGCGGTGCGGGGATGGGAGGGCTGGCATCTCCACCACATCCCAGGCAGCATCGCTTGTTAGTTTTTGCGCCAGATCGTTTATAATAATTCGTATGCGAGTCATGTCATGGCCCCTAAAGTGTATCTGCGACTGCGCCGTCGTCGTCGTCGTCGTCGTCGTCGTTCACTTGGCCAAACACACGACGCGCTGTATCTGTATCTACGAGTTTCTTCGCTGCCTCTGCCTCTGCCTCTGCCTCTGCCGCTGCCTTGGCCTGGCCTGGCCTGGTCAACTATGCAACCGCAGCCATCGCCCCGTTTGCCTGCTGACTCGGCTTGACTCGGCTTGATCTTGCGCCCATTTTTCTGCGCGCTTTGCTTTGGGTCGCCAACGTTCGATTCCAGCTCTCCTCTCCACCCCCCCCCCCCTCCCCCCTTCCGCACTGTTCTACCGCCTTTCTCTATGCCCCCTCTTGACCACTTGCTGTGGTCGCGCTGGTTTTGCGCGTTCTATCGGCAAAAGGAAGTTAGAAAATGCTCTGAATTTATGTGGGCACTGGCGCTGGCATTTGGCTTCAGCCTCTGCCGGAGTCACAGCCGCAGTCGCAGTCGCAGTCGCAGCCGCAGCCTCTGCCACGGCTGCAGCTGATTGCAGATCACTGACGAGGAAAGTTGGTTTCAACTTGAGCAACTAACTGTAGAAGTTAGTTAGTTTCACTAAACTAAGCTGAACTCAGCTGCATCCAGTTGAAGACTTTATGCTTTCGCCGTGTGAAGCCCATTAAATATACAGAATATAAATGTTGGCTACTCTGCTGTGGAATATGATGGAAATATTTTCGATTCTGCCAAAGGAGAATACTTTTAAAAACATCTCAAATAAAGCTTTATCTAGTTAATCACGGAGTCAATCAGTCGATGGTTT
The DNA here is from genome assembly GCA_035047565.1 of Drosophila mulleri. Classification (NCBI taxonomy): domain Eukaryota; kingdom Metazoa; phylum Arthropoda; class Insecta; order Diptera; family Drosophilidae; genus Drosophila; species Drosophila mulleri. The sequence goes on along the minus strand of JAWNPK010000018.1, from coordinate 5,473,432 downwards.
AGTCACTCAATCAGGAATTCTAAAAGTCAGTTAATCAATCACTCTCTTGCAGCCACTGCATCAGATAGCCAGTCAGTCAATCATACCATGAATCAGTCAATCTGTCAAACAGAACCGGTCAATCAATCAGTTGAGTCGGTCAATCAATCAGTTCAGTCGGTCAATCAATCAGTTAGTTCACCATTCAATCTAAATTTCAGCCAATCAATCATTTTTGTTAGCCAATTACTGTCAACTAGTCTCATAAGCTGATCAATCAATCAATCAGTCAACCAGAATCACACAATCAATGAGTCTGTCAATCCGTCCACTATCATTCAGTCATACAAATCATTGCTCACTCAATCAGTAGTTCAATCGATTAGTCCATCCCACTATCAATCATTCATTAAATTATTCAATCCGTCAATCATTATCCATTTATATGCAATCAATCAATACACCCAAAATTTCATCCACTCAACTTAACTTAATCATGATTGACTGCCTTGGATGGAGGCAAGACTACAACAGCTTTGCTTAAGCGTGTCAGCTGTTATCGATTTATCGATCAGCCATCGAGGTGGCCCAGTGTTATTAGGCATACATGCTTTTGCTCTTATGCTCTTGAGGCAAATTGACCGAGTCCAGGAATGTTGCACATCAGTTTGCCCAATTTGGCTAATTGTTATCGATATTTGCTTCATTTATCGCTTGGCTCTTTCCTTAGGCTCAGCTGAGGCTTTCTATTAGCTCTTTTCCGGTCAAATCAAATATTGCTGGCAATCGAAAAATTGACACTGCGATTATTTACCTTTTTTTTTGCTGTTGTTGTTGTTGTTATTGTTGTTGCTGTTGGGTTCGATTGCTCGCGAGTTGCCACAAAAGGGCAACAGCAACAGCAGCCGCAGCCGCAGCAAGAAATATGAAATTCCAGCAGCTGCGGGACATTTGAGGTGGCCAAGGCGGGGCCAACAGCGATTGCCAGCTAACCGGTAGTTGTTGCTGTTGCAGTTGCTCGTTGTTGTTGTTGTTGTTGCTGCTTAGTTACTGCTGCTGCTGCTGCTGCTGCTGCTGTTAGTAGTTGGTGGCTCTAGACTTTGGCGGCGTCCTCTTCGCTGGTCGTCGTCACCATGTCGTCGCTCTGGACATTGCCAGCAATGTTGCTCTTATTTCAGAACATGAACAACAGCAGCAGCAACAGCAGCAGCAGCAACATCGTTTGTATGGGTCGCAAGAATGCCTTAATTCAGGAATTTAATGAAAAATGCTCTATGAAGCAGAGCAGCAAATTAAAAAAGGAAAAACTTTTGCACAGCAGCAGCAATCGTCGCTGTCGCAGCAGCAGCAGCAGCAAAAAGGTTAAAATTAAAAATCAACGCAGCAGCTACAACAACAACAACAGCCAAGCTGATGTGAGAGATCGGTGGCAGGTGAGTCCAGTGGCTGCTGCTGCCTCGACTGTTGCTGCTGCCTCGACTGTTGCTGTTGCTGTTGCGCGTTGTAAATTACATTTTCCAAATGCTTTTGCCATGTCGTACCAAAAACCCCATGTACATATGTGGAATAAGGCCGTGGCTCCTGCCTCTTGGCTTCCGTTTTTGATTTGGAACACTTGTTGCAGCTAGCTGTTGCAAGTTGTTGGTTGTTGTTGCCCATTGGCAGTTGCTGCTGCCTGGCTTTAGGATTTGTCCTGTAAAATTCCTTGGGGATATGTACACACACACACACACACACACGCACACAGAGATTTCTGTTGCTGTTGGTCTTTGGCTTCTGTTGCTGCTTGTTTGATTATGTTGTTGTTGTTAGTACAGATTGTTGTTGATTCGAGTGTTGATTGTTGTTGCAACATAATGCGGTAGGTGGGCAAAGGCCTTCGCCTTTGATTAAACCGAAGCCCAGACCCAGAGCCCACTGTGCGTGTGTGCGCTGAGTGTGAACTGCGAAATGGCTTCGGACAGCAGGTATTATAAGATTTGCTGCTGTTTTCGCAAGATGTTGACTGGGATTACGGCCAAAAAGCTACACGAATTGAGTTGTGAAGAAATTAAGCGGCTTCAGTGCAGCTCTCACCTGACCTGGCTCAAACTTTCGCTGAGGAAAACTTTTTAAGCAAAATGTTCATTTGAAAATCCGTGATATGATTCCATCATCCGAATCATATAAATAGAGCAAAGATAACACGAAGCATATACCATTGTTGGTTTTGTATACCAATATTATATAGACTTTAAGACTTTAAGGTATGACTGTACACGGCTTTAAGAATCGAATTGATGACTTAGCCTTAGTTGTCGTCTTACCATCGATTTATCTGTTCATATAGAGTTTTTCACTTTCCATGAAAGTTTTCCCATAGCAAGTACTTAAGATCTGTATGGAATACTTGATGTACGTATTTCCAAAACACTTTTCTATATGGTACGTTCGAGATCATTAACCCAAATCCAATGCCAAAGTGCTCTGAATAAAAGGTTTTTAGTTTTTGGCTGTAAAGTATTTATGCGATTGTTAAATAATATAAATATATATAATCCGTAAATCTTTTTATTTATTTTTGATATATTTTGTATTTATCTTTATTAGTAATTTCTTCTTACACATATCTGATCTAAATATTTAATATTTTATAGAAATATCTTAAAAATTATTAATTATTTTCATAATTTGTCACATTTTTATGATTTTGTTTGTAACCAAAAACTAAAACTAATATTTAAGGTCGGAGGAACTGTTTTGCTCTAGAAGATGGGCTCCGGCTCGACGATCTCGTAGGTGGACATCGGCAGGACATAGTTGCTGTAGTAGTTGCCGCCTCCAAAGGGCAGCACCAGCTGGGGATAGAGCTGAGCGGGCGGCATGTAGAAGTCGCGCCGCTGCTGGAGGAACTGAGTGCCGACCACGGGCCTGTTGGATATGCGCTGCACCAGGTCGTTGTCGATGTAGTCGTCGGGCGTCGCCTCCTCGGAGTTGACCTCGTTCAGCAGATCCCGCGGCCTCGCCCAGCAGCCACAGAGCGCCAGGCTGAGCAGGAGCAGCAGCAGCAGCGGCAAAGCAAACGAGTTGATGGACATCTTAGTGGCTTGACAGTTGAGCGGGGAATGTCTGTCCAAATGGTCAACAGCTATCACTTATATAGGCATCTGCTGAGATCAGCCTGGGCAGGTGGGCAGGTAGAGCGCGGGCGTTAAGCGATTTCTAATGAGCGGGCGAAGCTGACAGCTGGCAGCTGAGCCTCAGCCTGAGCCTGAGCCTGAGCCTGAGCCTGAGCCTAGGCCTGGACTTGGGCCTCTACCTGCTCGAAGATAGTTAAGCAGATCCGCAGCCACCCGGTCGATAAAGTCACTTAATGCAAATCCCAGGCCCAAGTCGAGTCCAACTCCAACTCCAACTCCAAATCGAAGTCGAGTCGAGTCGAGTCGATATATCAATGCGTTTGCCATTTAACCATGTTAATCAAACAACGAAATCCATCAACGGTTGACACGGCCAACAAGCAGCAGGTGGAGGACAAGACAACAAGCTACAAAAAAGCGCAGAAAAATATTCAGGTCGGCCATGAACGACTGCGCAATGCTCGTCTAAAATGTTAAAACCTATGCAAACTGTATGGAAAGATATAAGGCAATGCAGATATTGGAGGATATGAATATGATATGGATAGATGCTACTGGAAAGAACTAGGAGAGCACTACACTTTCTTTCTCCAAGAGCGTATATGAACCCGTTTACCTCAGTGGGCTAATCAATTGGTAAATCTATAAAATGTTACATAAACCTCTGGAGATATATGTAAAACCATTTAGCTCTCTCTGTAAAGCTGGTCTATGCAATCCATCTCTGTAGAGATTCCAGTCGCTTGCTATCAGGAGACATTAAGATATAGGCAGACCCCACTCACAGCTAATATACCCATTTCGATGCAGAAACGAGCGAGCAACAAAAAGAAAAAATGAGGGAAAAAAGGAAAAACCGAAAGCCAATCCCAATGCCATATCCCCAGACATGTCAGTGCGATAATGGTGCACTTCGTCTAAAAACAACTTCATTCACAAAAATCTGACGAAAAGAGGCAAAAAAGAATGGAAAAATCAGGCAGAAAAAGAAGAAGCAGAGCAAGAAGCAGAAGCGGCAGCAGCGCAGCTAAAGGAAGCGAGTCCCATTAAAAATATCTTGTGGATGCCAAAGAGCTAAAGATACATTCAACGACGACAAGGTGCAAGCCTAGCCTAGCCTAGGCTAGGGGCAGCGAGGCGGCGGGGCAGACGTCAACTCAAGACTGGAGCTGGAGCTACTTGACTACTTCGCTACACAATGCACAGCACAGCAGCAGCCGCTGTGGGGGCGGCGGTGCGCAGGGGGCGTGACGAAGCTGGGCAGGCAGGCAGGCGCAGCTTGGATAACGCTTGCAACATACGCCTAATGCCACAGACATCGACATCCGCCATTTAACTTCTTAACCCCCAAGTGGCTCGCGGGGCTGAAATCGATGGAGCACAAATAAAACGACGAAATCAAAAATGAATCAAACGGAAGTGAATGAAAAATGTGAGAGAGAGAAAAATTTTCATAATGTAAATTTAATTTAACAGAGTTTCAAGATGTATAATGCAATTTATCGATTAATGTAAGCTAATATAATAATGTTTCCGATTTATCTGAATTTGTTGCCATCCTATTTTCAGTAGTTCAAATTGAACCGTTAGGTCTCGAGTCACAATGATCAGCAATTCAGTTAATAGAATCTTAAAGTAGAAGAAGTTATTCGAGCTGCGTTATTTCCAATCAGAAAGCTTAGTCATTCAAGCCCTGAACTGGATTTATTTTCCCATCTCTCTATGCTTGTGCCAAAGCTTTCATCTGTCTCTCTTTTTCGACGTTCATTGTAGGGTTAAGCCGTTTGCGCCTAGGCCGACGCAGCTGCTGCGCAGTCGCAACTGTCTACATTTGTCTGGCTGCCTACAGCTGCCGACGCAGCAGCAGCAGAGATGCCGCGTCGCTGTCCTCTCTGGCTTGGTCAGCAGTCGGCTCGATTATTGGACGTCCAGCTTTCAATTTGCAACATAAAGCATCTTCATCGTGGGCCGCATGAATGGGCAGCGCAGCAGGCAGCAGGCAGCAGGCAGCATGCATCAAGGAGGGGGAGCGGAGCAGCGGCGGGGGCACAGGTGAGGCGTGGGCCGATTCTGCTCGCTGCCTGCCTGGGCTGGCATTGGCAGCAGGCACTCAGGCGTGCCGCGGCGGTAGTCGCTGACCTTTATTGATTGCTGTTTGACCTCGGCAGCAATTGTTGCTGTTGCTGCCGTTGCATCTGCAGCCATTTGTACTTGCTCGATCACAGGCATAGATTAAGCAGCAGCAGCAACGACGCCCACAACGGCAGCGCTGACTGCGACGCGGCGCAAGCGGTTGCAGTTTTGCCGTTTTGCTTTCTGCCTTTTTGCTCAACCTTCATTGTTGTTGCCATTGTCGTCGTCGTCGTCGTTGTTGTTGTTGTTCCATTACTTCGTTCATGGCAGTTAATTTATATTCGATGCCATCTCTAGCTCTCTCCCGCTCTCCCGCTCTTAATGTGAGCTTTTTGCTGCTGCTGCTTCCTTTTGATATGTTTAGCTTAAGGTCGTCGCTGACTGACAGCTGCAGCCGCAGCGCTGCAGCAGCACTCCGCCGTCATTGACGCCTCTTCTTGTTGCTTTCCGCTTTCCGCTCTTCACTCTCCACTCCACACACTTCACTCGCAGCGCATGCAAAGCAAAGCGTGTCAAAAGAAAACAATGAAGAGCAGAAGAAATCACAGCACACTTTCAGCATCGGCGTATCGTTGTGTCGTTTGTTTTGTTTGACAGTTTCTATCTGCCCCTGGCTGAGCGGTCAAAGGCAGCCGCAACGGCAGCGGCAGACGCCATCGTTTTGTTTTCTTAATTGTTTTTTGAGTCTTTTTGGGGAGAGCTGGAAAAGCGATAATAATTAGCAGATTTGCAAATGGATTATTGAAAGAGAAGAAAAATTTATTGTAGAATTATTAACTATCTGAATACATATTTGTATATTATTATATCATCTGTTATATCTTTTATCCTGATCGTCTCTATCTACACGCTGAAAATCTAATTTCTAGTACAAATTAAAAACTTCTGTACAGTTAATCAATTTCTTTTTCTCAATGAGCACACGCACACGCATTTTCACCATTAATTGAAAGCAAATCAAAACTAACTCTTTTTCCATGACGAGCGCACCCCAAACATATAATCATAATAATTAATAATTATAATAACAGTTGATCGTTACACAGCAGAGCAAACAACCTGCTGCATTAAAATATACATACGTACGTATGTACATGCATACACATGTATGTGTCATTACTCTTTAGCCTCTTACGTGTGCGCTCTTAAAAAATCACTCTTAAACCTGTTGCCACAAAATTCATTCATATAAAGTACACTGCACACACACATACCCACACACATGTATGAATGGCGCACGAAGTGCAGCCGAACGCCCGGTGCGGCCCCACACACAGAAGTGATGGAGACATAGAGAGAGTGAGAGAGAGCACTAGCGGCAGCGATCGAGCAGCGACCGTCGAGTTGGGCAGCGCCAGTCAGTTATATTTGCGACGCTCTCGAGTGCGGGTCGTTGTCGGTTGAGGGGCGCAGCTGGATGCCAAAACAAAAGACAAAGTGGAAAATATAGAAATAAACAAACAAACAGTAATAATAAACGTAATTTAAACAATTAATCAAAACGCGGCGATCAATGAAACTTATGCAAAAGCAGCAACAACAAGTGCCAGTGAATTATTGTACTTAATTTTTATGTACAAATTGTGAGTGTGAATGCGTGCAAGTGTGTAGATTTGTATGCATGTGTGTGTGCGGGTTTATCAATTGCTCCATATAAAATATCATTGAAGTGTTTGACAGCAGCAGCAGCAGCAGCAGTAGCAGCGCAACAACTACATAAAACTAACGGCAAAATCAACATCGGGAGCAACAACGACAGCAGTGGCAGTGGCAGCGCAGACGACGTCTGCTTAAAACGGTAATTAATACAAACACACTTTTGATTTGGCAATAAACAAATGATTCAGCAATTGTCAGCAACTGTAAATTGTAAAACACTTGCTGCGCTCGCCGCTTTGATTGAACGTAGTCAGCGTCGGCGTTGGCGTCGCCGTCGCCGTCGTCGTCGTCGTAGGCGACAAAGCTTTTAGCTCAAACGCATGTCTGCAATTAGTCTGCGTTATTATTGTGTTCTGCCGACGTCGCGACGTCTACGTCGACGCAGTCGCTGTTACAAAGTAGCACGCGCATAGACATACCAAATTAATAAAATACTGCTTGCGCGCTCTCTCGCTCTCTCTGCTCCCCCGCAGCTGTTACGTAGGCGTGCTCTCTTTTGTGTGCGTATGTGTGTGTGAATGTACGTGTTTTTTTTTGTTACGTGTTTGCCTTTACGCCTTTTACATACCCTTCACATTATTATTTGCTATTTTGTCGCTTTCATTAATTGGCCCATGTAAAAGCGGCAACGGCAACGGCAGCGACGACGACGGCGACGTCGGCTACCTGACACGGCAGCTTTTGTTACTGCTATCAGAAAGCACACTAACAACAAGTGCCGACTGCCACTCACCCTCTCTCGCTCTGTCGCTCTCTCGGCTGCTCGCTCTTTTACACACACTTGTTGCCGTCGCGTTGTTTTTACAGTTTTTAAGTGGCGCTCATATCCGGCGCTTGCTTTGCCCGCCCTGATAAGCGCACTTTTCTCTCTCCTCCCTCTTTCCCCTCTTCAGCTGTTGCTGTTGCTGGTTTTGTGCGCTACCTGTCTGCATTTTATTTGCATTTTCTTTGCCGTTTCTTTAGCAAATTATTTTTGGGCTTAGGCTTTGTTCTCGTTGAGTGAATCAGCTTGAGAGGCGCCTAATGCGCATCTGTTTTCTTGTTTGCTCGTTAATTGCTCACAAAGGGTGCGTGCCCAAGTGAGAGAGTGAGTGTGCAGGTCTCCAATTCGGGACTCTGCAGCGAAACATTTTTCACTTGCTGCACAGTTTTTGAGTACAGCGCGAGTCGATCACAGATACACAGGACGAAAGCTCTGCCTTAACCGTTAACGCGCTGTAAGTTGTAGCGCTGACTCTGACCCTGCTCTCTGAAGGGACTCTAGTTGGAGTATCATGTATTTCGAGAAGAGAAGGAATCTAAGATAGAAGCTGACATATGATTAAACGAAGATTTTAATGTGTAGTCCCGTTAAAGTTCTCCTAGTTTTGAATTTCAACTAATTTTAATATTCTACAAATAGAATCTGCTTATTAAAATGTTTACACTTTCGCTCCCTCTGATCTAATATCTACCAATGATACCCAAGTTCGCATCGAGGCAATCAGAAGCAAGGCAGCGCTCAGAACATTTAGCTTAAACAAAGGTTGAGTTGTAATATCAATATATAGATATAGATAGATATATGTGTTTCTATTTGTGTATGCATAAATATTTATATATCGCATTGAATTATGCACGCATCAACACGTTTCGCCTATAAACCCTAAAACTGAATATGTTCTTCCCAAATATGTAAGTGGTTTTACTCGTGGAGCCTATAACATATTTATTTTAGCATAACAAAACAGCAACTGAACGACAGAGATATTCCTTACCGTCTCAATATTTTGATTTCCTTGATATGATCGACTTTTAGATACGCCTTCAAATGAAATTCGTTTTGTGCTGATAAAACCCAGAGAATAAAATTGTTCTCAAATGTGAAGCTTGAATAATATTACAGGGTATTTCTTGTGTTTTAATTATACATTATAATTAGATAATTTGACCATTTATCCTGAATTAATTAGACATTATAAATTTGCCGTTCCCATAACAGCATTCACAGGGTATGCACTCTCAGCCAGAGTTATATATGTTGGTGGGGATCAACGATTCATTTGGATCTTTGACATATTTAGATTGACCTAATAGCTGTACCAAGTTATTCATCAAAGATTCCATAATATTTGAACAACCAAATTCATAATGCATTATTTGATTTTTGAGTTTTATTGATTTTTTCATTTGAGTTTTATTCTATTTTTGCTGAACAATCTTTTGACCTGAACTTGAGATAATTTTTTGAAAAATCTGAACCTCCTAAGTTGCGGCCCATCGATTTGTGACGTCAATAGTGAGGGGAGATTAGCATACTCGTTAATAGGGACGGGCTACGGTTTTGAACTTTGTGTGTCTGGCCAGGCCCTGGCCTTGATAAAAAATGGCTGGAAAAAACGAAAAACGAAATAAAGACAATCGGATCTAATGTTAACCTTCTCGGGCATTTTAACGAACGCTAAGTGGATCAACGAGTTCGGGTCAACGGGTTTCAGAATTCGAATTAAAAGTTTCGCGTATGCACATATATTTTTTTCGGCACAGATTATCTCTGCGCGTCTTATGCACCTGTACACTGAGAGAAATATTGCAGTATATTGAAAAGCTTTGCATACAATTTTGGGACGATTTCAGAGGTCATAAATAATCTATACACTAGCCGAAGTTGAAAAAGTTAAAGTAAGCATTCATTGCTGAAACGTCTTTGGTGTAGAGTTTTCTGTAGTGATTTCTCTCAGTGCATCTTTCAAGTCATTTGTGATTGTCATTTTGTTCGTTGATTTGTCTATTGTCCGATCGTAGTCCAAATATTAAATATTTGCCCATTTGCTGTGACAGGTTAGACAAGTATTTTATTTTTTATTTGTTTTGGTTTATTTTATTAATTTTTTGTTAATTTAGCGCATCAAATTTGATTATTTTGGTTTTGTTTTGGAACGGGTGTCGGTTTGTTTTTATACATTTTGGTAGGTCAGCCTCGTAAATACATTAAATGCTAAATATTTTCGGCAGCATTTGGGTTTTTTGGCGTTTAGCATATCAATATTTGACCTTTGGACAAATCCCAAATACGTGTCCATCAAACAACTTCCGTTTGGCTAACATTTTTCAATGGAATTTCTCGCTCTTTTTGAATGAACAACAAAAACAATAACAACAACTGATGCAGAAGCAGAAGCAAAGCAGGGGAGTTTGTGTTTATATTTTGAAATGCTCAGCATAAAAAGTGTCGCCTTATACGAATATCATATAACATCATTATCATATAAGGCATGCTTATCGTATCGTATGTACATATACATACATACATATATTGGTATAGTCACTTATTTATGCTTTGTATATACACATAACATAATTGCTTACCTCGTTGGAGTGGTTACTTGATGAGTCCCACTCCAGAAATAGTCCTCTAGCTCTTGCTCTCACTCCCCTTTATTCAATCTTTCTCGATGTGGTGAATGTCTCATCTCTTCCCCTCTCTTCTCTTTGCTTGCTTGTCTCCATCTGCTCCGTTCTACTTTTTTCTGAAAATAGATACGCTTATTTAACAATTCATTTTATAGAAATACTTAATAATATATGACAGAGAAGAAGAATTCATATTTCATGAGAATGGTAAATGCAACGAGCGTCCTGTACAGTGAGCCCTTGCTGTTGAGTTACGGACTCCGACTTTGACGTACTAGTAGAAGAAGAAGAAGATGAAGAGGGTATTGCGGCGAGTGTCTCATATTTTACCGCTTGATGTCATTAGCGCGACTCTAAAGCAAATATTTGACGACGATGACAAACGGAGATACAACAGCCGAACATCAACCATAAACCCGTTTGCCCAAAAAAAAAAACACACACACACGCACACACACATAAGCCTGAGCTGAGGGTGAGGGTGTGATCGCCAGATGAAAGATGAATATCGCGATCTTTTTGCTTTATGTGTATCTGTAGCTGCTTTTTTCACTTTGACTCTGACTCTGACTTTGAGTTTGAGTTTGAGTTTCTTTCCGCTGACTGCTGACTGCGACATTTTTGTCACATGAACTGCGAGCGACCGGCGCGATCCTCAGCCCCTGAAACTGAAACCCGATGATGCTTTATGCTTTATGTACTTGCACTTGCCACTCGGGCACTGGCCATTCTTTCTTTCTTTTTGTCAGCATTTTTATTCATTTTTGTTTTGTTGTTGTGTCCTTCTCTCTCTCTCTCTCTCTCTCTATAGGAAATCACGTCGATCACAGTGTGTTGTTTGATCAGCAAGCATAATTGAGCTGCGACTGGGAGATTCACTCGATCACTCGTTATATTTCATGTTGTTACGTTGATCTTGCATTTGTCATGCTCTTATAAATTTGATCCGTTGACAGTTTTTTCTTTTTGATCTGTTTCTCCTCTACGCTTCTCGCATTTTACTTACTGGAGATCAAAGATCGTACGGTTATGCGAACCGTTGTTAAATATTTTTTAGCTTTATTTTCTGTTATTGACACAGGTTCGGTTTGGGGGGTTAAGCATTGGCGCTGACCGCAGTGTCTTAAAAGTTTGCCGAATACACTTTTAAAAAAATAAAGTACTTTGAGGTTGAATCTTCTGTATGGAAAATGAAGTAGAGCTAAGCCAATGTCAAAGATCTCAAATTATGTTTCTTACTTCGATCGATTGAAAATATATGTGTATAATGTAATTGATCGTAGATCGTTATCTTTGAGCTAAAGAGGTCATTAATTGTACTTGATCGTCTATATATTCCTCAACTTGTATTCTAAAAAGTTCAAGTTGATCTTCTTCGATATTTTTTGCAGTGCATTTGCTGTTGATTTGTTTTGGTTTTCGTTTGAATTGTGCCGCCAACTAAAATCATAAATCCATAAAGCATCCCACTTTGTCGGTGATTTCTCAAACACGAAAACTATTTCGCTATACTCGTCGTTCTATTCAGCTGATGATCGTTCACAATTTCAGTTGCTGTTCCAGTTGCCAGATGCCGATTCGCAGTTGCCAGTTGGCAGTTGCCAGTTGCCAGTTGTTGGCAGTTCAACTGGCGCCCACACCAAGCACTTAGCTGAGTTCACTTCAACTTGACTCGGCTGATCTCGGCTGGGTTCAGCTTGGTCTGTTAATGATTGCAAATGTCGTGATATTGTCGAGTGGGTTGAGGTGGGCCGAAGTGCCGCTGAACTTTAATTAAACCGCGCGAGCTCGACCGAGTGCGAGTATGAGAATGTGTTGTTCATTTTGTCTTGTTGCAAATTTTTCAAAATGTGAACTTTGATACACAACACACACACACACACACACACACACACAGCTGCGATCAGTTAAGATCACAATCTACAGATAGACAATAGATATTTATACATAAGTATATTTAGATAATTGCAACAGGTCGAGATTCTGGGCAAACATTTAAAGCTGTACGGGAGGATCAGCTTGAAAGATCTGATTGAAGATCAGTTAAAGGTATGTGAGCTCTAACTCACTTCAAGGTGAGTCTCTAGATATGTGAGAGGCTCAGCTGAAGTGCATTTAAAATTTAGGCATGGGAGCTCTAGCTTAGTATCAATGATATATATATATATATAGTCTTTATATATATATAGATACAATGTTCGATCGTCCCTTGGAGATCAGTTTATCAAATACGAATGCAGAGTATCGTTTGAATGATCGTTTATTACGATTAACTCTGACTGATTGAGAATGAATGAATCAAATTAATTTGATGATCAGTTTAGATATATATTAGTCTTAAATTTCTAATTTATATATGTGACATGATATTCTTGGGCACTTGCTTTTATGCTAATCTGCTGCTTTAAATACTGTATAATTAGGAGAAAAGAAAATGATAATAATTATTGAAGATCAGCTGAGCGATTGATAAGTTGATGAACTCTTAAATCTCATCTGATTTGATTTACATTTATACAGTCATATATGTGCATATATATGTATTGAAGTACATAAAGTTGATCTTAGCTGGAAGCTACAGAGCTGCACAAATTGTGAATAATATTGTGAACTTGAATTTACAGCGAATGGAATACGAGAACGAGACGTCGCAAAGCTGAACTCGCGGAACTGCAGTTGTATAATTGAAAAGACCTTTGTGCAAGAGAATATGAATGAAATTCGATATGCCAAACACTTGAATAAAAATTAAAAACATAAATTGGAATAGAAGAGGAGGCATTGTAGAATAAATTGTTAAAATAGATCGTAGGATTAAGCTTTGAACAGCTGTTTTCTTATTGGAAGTCAAATGCCAATAGGAATACGGGAATGTGAATGTGATGCAAACTGTCGTTGGGCGCTGTCAGAGGCGTTTGTCAAAACGAAGTGCCGTCCGACAGTCCGTCAGGCAGTCTGACAGTCATTCATTCATTCAGTCAGTCAGTCAGTCAGTCAGTCACCTCCAAGCAGCACAGACTTACACACATACACTTGCAATGCTCTCTCTCTCTCTCTCTCTCTCTTTCTCTCCCTCTGTGTGTGTGTGTTTGTTTTTTGCGCGCATCTAAAAATAAAGCAACACTGAAAATGCTAATGCCATGCGACCGACCGTCCGTCCGACCGATCGACATCGAGGCGACCGATGCCAGACCTCAAACGAACGCCCGTTTGCCCTCACACACACACACACATACACACGCACACACACACGCAGCAGCCAAAATGACAGCGACAAACAGCCGAGTCGAGTTCACTTCATTTAGTTCAAACTGAAAACTGAAAACTGAACACTGAACCGATCTGCATATATGTATGGATGCATGCTTATACATATATACATACATATATGTTCACCTAACGAATGCTACATACACTGGTCAAAATAAAGCAGTAGTTAATGATGAGAGCTAGCAAATTAATCGGCGCGATCATTTAACAAAATAAATAAATCATTACATTAAATCCTCTAAAAGTAAAGAAAGTATTAATGTTCCCATTTTGATCCATTGACAGATGTTCCTCTAACAATTTAGCTGTTCCATTGTCAACTGTTTCCTTTTTTAATTTTCTGTATGTTTTCAATTTCTCATTACGAACAAGCTGCCTCATTTTGCTCAGTGTAGTTGGCACACGCTGGCCCCAGAAACCTCTGTCTAGGATCTTTGTATGAGAATTCGTTGCAAAAGTTTAGTTTTTTCTGTTTTTTTTTTTGTGCTTTGCCTCTTTATTTTTCTTTGGCCCGCGAGCCCAGCCCCAGCGACAACTCAACTCTGTCACCGAAGGCGGGAGAGAGGAAGAGGAAGAGGAAGCTGGGACCTGGTACCCGAGGCCAGATAGCAAGTCGGGCGTGTGGGCAGCGCGTGTTGGGGCTTTGCACCAGTTATGCCTTGAGGCCCGTCCCTGGGACATGGACCAAAAACGAGCCACGGACTGCGCCTGAGATCGACGCTGCAGCCTTAGTTTTAAGTCAGCTCGAGCCTCGGCTGGAATTTGGATGCAGTCTCCTGGCTCGGGGTCAGGTCGTGTGGCAACTGTACTCGCCGATTGACACCTGCATTGCGTCTGTGCCACATTTTGTGGCAGGTCAAATTGGGAGACTTGGAGTAGCGCTGCCCAAGCACTGGAATGCCCGTTCCAGTTGGCAAGCCATAAATAAGACGGAGAAAGCTGTTGAATCAATTTAAGAATTGTAAATGAACGATTAGCCAACGAACAAGAAGAAGAAGAAGATGGAGAAGAAGAAGCTGAAGGAGTAAGCCACAAATAGCATTGAGAAATCTAAATATAAATGAGATAAATCAGAATCTGAGAGAATACGAGTAGCTAAGAGCTATACAACAGAATAGCTGAATAGATTAACTCCTGTATATAAACTGCTCGTCTCTTATCTGACCTTATAAATGGAGTTGAAAATTACAGCTATTGCGTTAATTATATTTTATTTATATTTTATATTTTACTATAATATAGTATATTTTACTATAGTATAGTACTGTGAACTTTACTCAAATCTTAAATTCTCTTCTAAGATCAAATTATTTTTTAATAATGCATCAAATTGTAATTCTTAAGACGGCATTAGAATTTTTTCCCTTAGATTATATATGACATATATAAAGAAAGATAAACGAGTAAGTTAGCTTTTAATTTGACAAGTTTTATTGATTATCGATGCGACTGTCATTTTTCTTTGTTATATTGCTAATGATAATGATAATGATGATGATGATTATCATTAGTGCGAGTGTGAGCGTGAGTGGTGCTCTCCTTCATTCGACATCTCATTAGCATTTTGACAATCTGTAGATCTTCCACTGATAACACATCTGGCAAAAGTCAACAGAAATTTATGTGTGTGTGTGAGTGTTTGTATGTGTGTCTGTGTGTGTTGCAGCTTTTGGCTTTTGCAACAGTTTGACGCGTGTTGGCAAACGAGTCAATTGTGTGGCCGGAGTCGAGCAGGACTGGAAAAAGTGGCCAAAGATGAAAAAGCTGCAACGTTACTTGTTGTTGTTGTTGTTGTTGCTGTTTTTGTTGTTTTTTTAATGCTTTTTGCTCACTCTGAAATTCATTTTTCTTGTATTTTTGTGTGTGTGTTCTGAAAGCTCCAAATGCAGCGGGTATATGGATTTTCAGCATAGGTATGCAACAGGCAGAAGAATTTAATAGATCACCAGCTACTGGGTTGCAATAATGTTAATGTGCGATGTGAGAAGGGATATACTTAAGTCTGCCTATCTATAGAGCCACATATATCACCTGCCCATTTTGTTGCCCCATGGCTCCGACAGTTTCTCTTTCACCCATCTCTCCTTTTTCTCATTTATGAGTCCCTCTTCATGTAGCTATCCCTATCATAGGCGCTCAGTATGTTCACATTTATCGATAGCTCTTGCAGCAAATCGGTCAAGGCTATCGATCAATGGCTTTGATTTAGGGTATTGCCAAGTCGTTCACATCCAACATTAGCACGCTTGCTTGTGTCTTCTTCTTCTTTTTTGCAACACTGAAGTTCGTCCCACACACACACACACGCACACACACTTTTTGTTGCCCCTACATCAGCAATGCTTCGGTTTCTTCTTCTTGCTCGCTCGCGTTGTCAACGTCGAAGGAGAGGCTGCGCCCTCTCACCTTACTGCCTCCACCTCGGCTGCTGCCCCTTCCCCTCCTCATCTGGTTGCTTGTATTTTTGATTCATTGATGTGCTGCCTGAATGTCGTTCAGCGGCACAGCGCGCGCTCACTAAGACAGCTATACAAAAACCATATATATATTGTATATATACATATATTTTGTATTTTTATGCACCCATATCTATATACATATTTACCCTCCGATGTTCTTTCATTCTTTTTTTTTGTTTTTCGTTATTTTTTGCGTCTTGTCATTTGACTTTTTGGCTCTGCCTGGCCAAATCACACACGCACACACACATACATATGTATGTATATACACTCACACATCATATGTCGAAACAAAGTTGTGCCAAAATATTAAAAGTCTCAAATGAATCAAAATAAACACAATTTTCGCGTGTTTCATGTGTTTTGTTTTGCGTCCCAAAAATCGCAATTTTTGGAAAGTTTTGAAAAATCTTGCACTTGAATGTAATTCCACTTTAATCAGCTCAATTTCAGTTGTAAAGGAATCTAATTAGACACCAGTTCAAACTATCAATTCATTATCCATTTTCCAATTGGCATGCACGCTTTTGGGAACAACACCTGAACGAGAGGAGAGAGCGATTTCTTATAAGAATATTTTGTTGAGTTTATTTTGTTTTGCTTTTGTTGTTTCTGTTGTTTTGCATGTGGCATGTGTCGCTTTTATTTGTCTTTCGGTCTTCGGCATTTGTTGCGCTTGCAGTTCTTGCAGTTCGCTGCAAAGATCACAGACCTTCTGACCTCACTCGCCAGCAAGGAAAGAGAGAGAGAGAGTAAGAGAGAGAGAGACACTCTTTCTCTTTGTTTGCTTTGGCAAATGTCCCGTCGCAACCTTTGGGCAGTCGCTGCGGAGGGCGCGGCACGAGGCCTGACACTTAAAAAAAGCTGGCAAAGAGTGAGTGACGGAGAGAGGGAAGGGAGGGGGAGTGGGGACTACAATATATGCATGCCGTTGCGTCGCTGTCGTCGTCGTCGTCGTCGTCGTCGTCGCCGCAGTTCTAAAAATATTTCAGGTCGCTCGGTCGTTTGGTCGGTCGCAATGGCCGCCTGTTCGCTTTTTGGTCTCGTTTGGGTTAAGTGTGCGGCGCATCTGTATCTGTATCTGTATCAGATGTATCTGTATCTGTAGCTGTATCTTGGCGACTGCTGGCCTATGGGCCAACACATGCAATACATACATACATACCATACGCACATATAGACAAATGTATGTCGGTTTGTATTTGTATTTATTATGTTTTTATTTTGATTTCTAAAGGTTGTTAAGGTCGTTGTGATATCAAATGATATTGATTTACATTGAATTGCTTATATATACATATATATGTACATATATGTCGATATGTTTAGAGCTTATATATCTACTGTTATATTGGTATATTTTTCATTAGAACAATCGCGTTGCCATTGCAATTAATATGCATATGTTTTTTGCCGCATTTTGCCCACTGTTCGAACGAACAACAACTGGGCAAATACGAAAAGTGCAATGGAGCAACAACAACAACAACAACAATTGACAGACGAGGCCAAAGTATCAAATGGACAAGCGATACAGTCACAGCTACGCACACACAGACAGCAGACAAACACACGCACACAGGCAGACATTGTACTGCGTTTGCATTGAGTGCAGCTCGATGATGAACTATGAACCCGCTGACCTTCATTGAACCCTTTCTACTCAGCTGCGCACACACGACAGCAACGGACGTTGCAGTTGACAAAAGCGAGCGAAAGACAGAGAGTGAGAGAGACAGAGAGAGAGAGGTCGATGATAAAGCTACAGTCGAAAGAGTGAGCGCCTAGCCAAAGAGCGTTCAGTCAACTGATAAAGCTTAAGGCGCACGCACACAGCAAAGCAAAAGAGAGCGGGAGAGACCTTAAGAGAGCATAAGCCAAAGAGCGTAGCATTCGTCTTTAACTGATAAAGTTTTGCTATGCCGGGCAGCGCGCTCTCAGCTCTACTCACTTGAGTATGTGTGCGTGTATGTGCACGTGCTCAGCGGCGACTCCGATTGGGAGCCGCTGCCGCGCTGCTGCTCAGTACGTTTCCGTTTGCGCTGCGAGTCGTGCGAATTGCGCTCGCGCGAATTCAAAAAAGAAAACAAAAAGGCGATCGTAACTTTTTTTCGGCGCGTAACAAACACAATAAGAAGAAGCAGAACCCACAGCACAAGTGCTGACAAAACGAAGAGAAAAAAACACGCACTTGCGTGCAACGTGCCCCAAACGGTTTAAAAGCTCAAAGGATTAAGCTGTAACCCAAGCACAGCTGCAAACCAAAGCAAAACCAGAGCAAAGGCTAACGGTGCATGCAACAAGCTCACGTGACATACGAAGAAAAAAATAAATAAATAGAGATAAAGGAAAAGCAAAACAGGAAAAGATTCAAATGCGTAGCTGGCACGTGACCAGTTGCAGTGCAAGCCAAACAAAGTATCTGAGAGATACAAATGAAATGGGTATCTTTTCGGTAAAACGGTACAATATCTAGCACATGTACCATTCAAATATAATTACATAAATGAAGCCCTAAGCTAGCAGTAGGTTAAATAAATACTTTAGTCACAATCGTCAAACCAAGTATCTAAGAGATGCAGACTATAAGATGAGTCTTAAGGATGCAACTGTATCTGAAATAAGCAATCGTTAAAAGTTGTCTCTAACTCACAATCCCCTAATAATGGCAAATGGTTTTTTGACAAACAATATCTAAAAAGGTATCAACTTATGATTGGTCAACAATTTCCAGTGAAGTGGATACAATATTTGAAATGTATCAATATTTCGAATGTATCTTTAAGATACAAAATGTTAAACAACGCAATTAGCTGCGCGAAGTGCAAATGTGAAATGCAAATCAGAGTCGAAAAGTGAATGCCAATTGGAATGCCCATAAGAATCAAAGCATATTTCGTGGCTTTAAAGGTCAAAGCGTCACAAAATGATTTGAAAAGAATCAAAAAATAAAGGAAGACAGAGAGATAAATATATTGTATTTATATAAGAGCGAATGCATTAAACAAAAAGCGATTTGATATTTAAAAATACATTTAGTGCAGCGCGGAAATTCGAGTGCAACTAAAAAGCAAAACAGTTAACAGTTCACAAACTAAAAATAAACAACAACAGCAACGACAACGGAAAGGTGTAAAAAGGTGCAAAAGTGTTTTTGTTTTGTATTTATAATAAAAATATTTTAATAAGCCTCCGACAACAGGTTCAGTTTTCAACGCACATTAAAAATAAATAATTATATGTTATAAAAAAATAAAAAAAAAATGTTATACATGTAGATCTGAGTATATATATCTGAATTTATATGTATATACGATTTTTGCATTTGCAAAAAAAGTAAAAAAAAAAGTAAAAACAATTAAGTCAGAGGCGGCGTTTGTTTTTGCTTCGTGTGCGCTCGTTTTCCTCTGTCTGTTGTTGTTGCTCTTCTTATTTTCTGTTTTTGTCAATCCGTTTGACAAATTGACAGCAGTTGCGGCAAAGCGAACAACAACAACAACAACAATCGGCAAAAATTTCAATAAATCTAAATGAAATAAAACTTGAAAAAAGGTAAAGAAAAAAGCTGTTTAAATATTTGCGACCTTAAACTTCATAGATCAATTTTATTGCTCAAACAATGAAAAGAGTGTTTTCTTCCTCTTAATTCTTTTAGCTGACAGAAGGCATAGAATATACATTCATATCTCACAGCATATAAGTAATGCTCGTAATTCCGAATTTCTCATTGCATCTGTGATGGATTGTGAGCTATTCATTGTTTAAAGAACTGGCATAGAACATGTGCAAAAGAATATATTCATTTCTTCAATAAGCAATAAGCATACGAATACGAAAATGCAAATACCTAAGTGGACGTAAATGTAAACTGCTTTATAGGCAGTACAAGTTGTTTGTTCAGTAATATTTGTAAGCTTTCCATAGAGTTCGATTGAGAAATAACACATAAAGCATAACATCATAAAAACATGCATCTGATTTCTCGATTTAAGTAGAGTATTATACGACTGCAAAAGAATGAACGTCTGCCTGTTTTCTTCTCTTTCCCCCATTTTATGATCATATATTTATAGTCCTCTGCAATTACTTATATAAGCTTTGTAGCTTCGGCTTAAACCGGTTGGGAATTATTACACTAGACAAATTTCTCAAATCGCTTCTTCTTTTGTTAATTTTTATGTCATGCATAGCAAATATCTGTGTTAAATGAAATTTGACGCATTTAGAAGCTTTTAATTTTCAAACAAAGCACATACAAACATTGAGCAAAAGAGAACTCTGACGAGAGGAAAGACACTGCGACGATAGGCATACCCTGTAAAAAAAAAAAAAAACCCAAGAAATATAAAACATTTAACTATCAAGATTAAAGGGAATGAATCACAAATTGATGAGTGAAAGAATAAACAACTCTCTATATGAAACGCTTAGTAAAAACTATAGTATGGGAGCGCTATTAGCTCTCGAGTTCTGAAAGGTCTGGCCGAAATACATATGTACAATCCTAATACTCGTATCGAATTGCCTTCTAAATATTGTGTGTCAGTCGCTTTATAACTTTCATGAACACAGCTGTATGTAAATATTTATGGAATGTTTCATTTAACACCAACTCCTTGGCCATATAAATAATTAGCTCTATGACACATTAACTACCCTTCCCTACTACAGGGTATTTGGCTAATAAAAAAAAAAGAAAAACAGTTGTAGATTTGACAACAGGTGAATTAATTAAAGAAACACCTAGCTGCGGCTGCGGCTGCCGCTGCGGCTGCTTAGTCCGAGTCATATTTAAAAGCCAAGCCAAAAACATAAAGACATTAACGCAAGACAACTTAAGATTAAAGACAAACACCAGCAACAACAAAGACAAACAACCCGTTGCCTCGAACATAATTGAAAAATTGGCCAAGCAAAAAAAGAGGGAAGAGACTTAAAACTAAATAAAAAAGCAAAGAAAACTTGTTAAAGTTAAGCTCGATAACTGTAGTCCGACTATTGCTAGCTCTGTCGCACGTTTTTCCTATAGCTTTTTCACTACTCTTTTCTCTTTCGTTTCATTTAGTTTCCGGAACAGGAGGAAATCAAATCGAATCGACGCGAATCGTATCGACGCGGTGTGGTTTTTGACAATATGTTGAGCCCACCATAATGAAGGAAATTGATAGCGAGACAACTGTAGTATGGCCAGCCTGGTGTTATTCCGGTAAGTGTAAGACACGCCCCCTTTACACCTGTCCCACCGCCGGCCCGAGTCGAAGCTGCCTAAGCAGCGTTTATCGCATTTGTTTAACTGCTTCCATGGACAACAACAACAAATGCGTCAAACCGAGACAGAGACCAGACCCCCAGAGCCGCAGAGCTCCAGACCCCAATTGAAAACAAAAACAAACGTAACGCGTATTATCCATGAAGACCTGAGATCTTAATACCCTGCAAATTGAATATTGAATGCGAAAATGTGGATTATCGAAACCTATCTGAAAAGGATTTTGTATTTAATGTGAAGGATATTTTCAGTTTCCCATATACATACATATATGTATATGCATTTTAACTGATTCGACTTGTCTTTAATTTTCGATCAGAAACAGAATTTGGAAAGGATTTTACAATCGCTTTAGCTATTTATATGGCGTTTTGCTGATATATATAGAGCCGATCTGTTCGATTCTCAGATATGCTTCGCGTGCAGTCAGAAGCTTTCGCTGTGCCAACTCTCATCTACGGGACCTCAACGTAAGCTGAGTTCCAATAGGTAGTCGTGCTCCAGGAGACCTGTAAATCGATGTGACTGCACTGCAATAGCTCTCGACTCTATTGCAATTATGCATAGAGATTGTTGCATCATTGAAGTGACTGAGTTAAACTACCCTTTCCGTCTCTATTTTACAGGGTATCACGCATAAAACTAGGTGTTGAAAGTTCAACTATCGTTTTACGCTTTTGTTTTTCCTATTGTTTTCTGGTTTTGTTGTCTGTTCGCTCCTTTGTTGTTGTATTTATTTCTCATTTGGTTTTTGTTGTCTGTTTGTTTGTTCCACTGTGTGGTTGTGCGTGTGTGTGTGTGTGTGTGTGTGTGTTGTTTTGTCACCTCAGCTGCTTGCCACCGTTTCGGTGAACCTTTTGAGCGAACTCTGACCAGCTTTTCGTCTCCCCTATCAATATATTGGTGCAGCATTTTGTTAATTATGATAATTATTATTAAAAAATAAATCATGACTTCGCTGATGTCATGGAAGCTCACCTTTGACTTTTTGATCTGAGCAACCAATAAACGAGAATTTAACTCAACTCATTGATGCACATACAACTGAAAAAGTAAAAGGCGAACAAAACAACAACAACAACAACAACAAATAATATACATATTTTATTCAAATTTTAAAGTTTTGTATTTATGTTCAGCAAATGAAGCTGCGAAGCGCGTGTCAAGTGACACAAAGCTTTTACACAGACAGCTGAAGCTTTTGCAGCTTGCCATTGTGCAGGTGCGGAGCTTTCAGAAGCTCACCAATACAAGTGCAGGCATGCAGCTTCCTTTGGAGCCACGCCTTGGCTGAAATTAAGCATTCAGCATGCAAATTTATATTGAAACAAAGCACCTGGAGAGCAGGAGAGGTGGGTTGGTGGGGTGGGGTGGGGTGGAGAGAGGGAGACTGAGAAGGTAGCGACTCAAACTCAAACTCAAATAAGGCAACGCACAGCGCGGCTTTCAAATTAAAATAATCAAAAATAAAGTATATAAAAAGAATAAACAAGCGCACAATGATCATCATGATCGTCATTATCATCGCGATCAACACGATCATCGTCATAAAAAAAAAACTGAAATAAAATTAAAATGCAAAACGAGTCGACGTTTCGGCCAGGAACAGAAGGTGCGCAGCGCAAAGTAGCAGCCGCAGCCGCAGCAGCAGCAGCAGAGGAAGAAGAAGAACCAGAGGCAGAGGCAGAGGCAGAGGGAGAACAGCCACAAACAGAAGCGAAACAAAAACCCTTTTTTCTGCTATCAATATGTGCTGCATTCTTTTAACCTTTGTCTCTTGTGCCTCGCTCTTTGGCACCCAGTATTTCTTTTGGTTTATTTCATTTACCTTCCTTTTTTTAAAGCTTTTTGCTCGAAACCTTTGACGCGAACTTTTGCCCTGCAAATGGCCATGGAATGTTGACTTGTCTGGCAGCGAGGCTTGAGAACCGACGAGCTGCAGTCGACAAGAAAGAAAAAAATGAGGGAGAAAACTCAGGGGGAAGTGACGAATGCTAAATACACTAACGAATGAAAGAAGCTTGACTTGTTTAATGTTTACTTTGCAAGTGGCTGCTAAATGTTTATGCCATATTTAGCGTCACTAAACGATAATTGCAATCGATATAAAAACATTGTTTATTTCAAATTAAATACTCGAATTACATATAATTATAGCGTATTTTCTTATAAGAGCAAGTTAAACTATATATGTTTTTTCTAATTGGAAACAAATAAGTTTCCAATAAGCAATGTTACCATATCTAATTCTAAATTCAAGTATCTCTCTCTTTTAATAAGTCAAACTTTATGCACATGCACGTATGCTCGCTCTTTATCTCTCTCTCTTTGGGAAGAGCATTAAAAATCGCTGGCTGTTGTTGTTGTTGCTTTTTTATATGCCGATGGCGTGCAGTTGTCGATGACGAGCAGCGAAGACTGCGCAGTCGCAGCCGCAGCCGCCGTCAGTGTTGCCATTGCCGTCTCCTTCACCTTATGCGTCCTCGCGTTTATTATGTCTGGTCAACTTTGCACTCGGCAGCAGCAGCAGCAGCGGTGGCAGCGACGCCAGCAGCCAAACGACTTGAGACACGCACACTTGTTGCTCTTTGGCTCTTACGCTCTTTGGCTTCTCGCATGCACTTATTTATTGTTTGTTGTATTTATGATTTGCGATTTTACTGCCTGTCTAGTGCTCGTCGCCCCCTGCCCCATCCCCTCTCTATCATTCTTGCTTGCTCTTTGTGTGCAGCCTATCGATGGCCGCACGGTAGCCGCCGCAGGGCGCAATTACGCCACTTGTTGGAATTTCACTCGACTCTTGGGCACTCTATCTCTGTCGCTCTTTCTCTCTCCCTCTCTGTCCGTGTATCTGTCTCTGTCTTCACCCCTCGGTAACCCTTTTGCGATTTTAATTCATTTGTGTTTTGTTTCAGCTGCGCGCCCAGAATCGCAAATGAGCAAAACGTGTAAATTATACGCGTCGCGGTCACAGCCAACGCAAACAGCGACGCTAGCTGCGACGCGTCGTCGCCTACATTACTTTTGCCTGTGCGCCTTTTGCTTTGCTTTGCTTTGTCTGGCTTTGCTTTGCCCATGTTGGTGCTTCACCTCTCTTGAGCATTATTGTCACCCAGCAGCGTCGACGCCCGCGCCATTTGCGCTGCTCTCAGCTCAGCTCGGTTTTTGGGAGTGGACGTCGCGACGTTTATTCATCAGTCACATCAATAATGGTGGCAACATCGACTGCGACGGCGACGGCGACGGCGACGTTGACTCTTTTTTAGCAGCGCGTCTTGAGTTATGTTTATTGTTTGTTTTGGCATTCCTGGGCGTTCGCTCTTTTCTCCATTTATTTTGTCAAAGGTTTAGCAGCATCTGTCTTCATAGCGCAGCTGTCGTTGACTTATCCATCATTAGGGTCATGCCTGACAATTGCGCACGCGCAACGGCAACGGCAACGGCAACGGCAAAAGCATGACAACGGCAACGAAAGCTTGCGCTGAACAAACTTTAGAAAGCTCTCAATTGAAAATCGATTCGTGTCCTAGATGCCACAAAGCAGGCGTGCTCTTCGAAATTTAAGAGAGTGAATTTTTAGAATGTTTGATACCGTTAGAGATGCGCAATTGGCGTTAAATGTGAATTTGTCATATGCACTAGTTACAGATCAGCGAATTCGATTAAATCTTTCAAGTCTCCACACTTTTCTTTATATGTATATAGCATTGGCTTATTTAATTCCACTCATCAGCTGTATTCTATTTGGTTTCTAGACAAAGTTCAATTCATTTTTGCTACTTTTAACATTTGCCGACGTTTTGCTTGAGAGTCAAGAGTTCATGCATTTCAATGACCTTTCGACGTGCGCTCAATTAAACTAATAATTGACATTAATTAATGCTTCGACTCTGCAAAAGGTGACTTCTACAAACGCTGGTCGAGGTGCTTCTCATATAGTTCTCTTTTTCTTGTTTTATTTTTTGTAAATATCTCTAATAGTGGAATAATCAACAAAATAACTTAAATTCCAAGTATTGTTCCCTTTTTAGCGGGTCTCCATTTTTCTCCATTTTCTGCCAGTTTTGGCTACTATTTAGCCGTTTTTTCACGTTTTGCTAGAAAAACTGAAAATTTCAACAAATATTTAAAAACGTAAATTGTTTGTGTGTATGAGCGTTGTTGTGGTTGCGTTTGTAAAGCTTTTTACATTAACAATTGAACTTGAACTGCTGCCGTTTGTTGAGCATAATAAAAAAAAAGTAATATAATTATAAACATAAAACAAGGCGGGTGTAAAGTAATTTGTCTGTGTGTGTGTGTGAGTGCAAGTGTGTATGTGTGTCTTAGCCATGACTGTAACAAATTCAACGAACGTCATTGAAAAAATAGGTATATATATGTGTATATGTATATCTGTATATTTATGTAGCCGTGTAATTGTCAAGTCCAAGAGCGCGCGAAAAAAACGCTCAATAAAACCAACAACAACAACAACCACAGCAATGCCTAAGTGTTTCTTGTCCATCATGCTTTGGTCTTTTATATACAACAGCAACAACAGCAACAACAACTTAACTGAAGTTAACGCCACATACCACAAGGTTAACTTCGCTCTCTATCTCACTCACCTCCTCACTCACTCTATCTATCTCTCTCTCACTTCGGGTTCAATTTGATGGGCATACCTTATACCCTATATAATCATTATATGCCTTATGCCTTATTCAGATACCAACGCATAGCGGCCCAACAACAACAACAACAACAACAGCAACATTGACAAACAAAAACAACAACAACAACGAAGAATTGACAACGTTTTTAGAATTCAATTAAAAAAGAATCATTGCACAAAGCGGGAGCAAGAGACATGTGTGGGAGACGGGGAGCTTTGACTGATGTTTGAGGTGGGCGACACACAGAGAGAGAAAGAGACAGAGAGAGAGAGGGAGGGAGCAGAGGCGACGATCATTGGCGCAGATATTGACAAAATGTCGAAACGTGAGCAAAATTATTGATGAGAATTGGCAAAGCGCAAAGAGACAATGATGCGGAGGCAGAGGGAGAGCGAGAGAGGAAAAATATTTAGCCAGAGAGGCAGCTAGAGAATGAGAGAGCGAGATAGCTACGGAGAAGTAGCGAGTTATGCATAAAATATGTGAACTCTTCTTCTTCCATATACATTTATATATACATGTGTGTGTGTGTGTGTGTGTGTGTGCCTACACAGTGTAAAGCTTTTTGAAATATTGCCAAACCGTATTAACATTTCGCGCAGTGTATTGAGGCAAATGGTTGGGTTAGCGGCAGGCGAGCAGGTGAGCAGGCGAGCAGGTAGCTGTGGGTGCCCGTCTACTCAAACAACCTGCTAAGGTGAGGCTTTATTTAACGACCCCAAAATGACAACAATAAAAAATTTGCAGCAAATAAATGACAACAAAAAAAGGAAGGAAAAAACAAGCAAACAATCCGATGTCAATAAAAGAAAAACAAAGAAAGTACAAATTTCTGATAAAAGTTGTAAAAAATGTGATTTAAGAAATTTCAACGTTTAATAACTGGTATAAAAGAAAGAGAGACAGAGAGAGAGAGAGAGAATGAGAGAACTTCCTCATGAGACTTTTCAGATGGGGCTTTCCCCAGTAATGTTAGTTATACATATGATAATATTATGGTATACACAATGTGATCTATGATACATACTATATGTATATATCATTAATCACTTATTATACTATATTGATATTGCTACATTTATTTGCAACTTCATTCACTCATTTTCTCCAAGTGTATTTGCGCATGACCCCCAGAGGTGGGGCCGAGTGACGCCAAATAGGCTTAGCACCAAACGAACTGTGGCTCTAGTTGCTTTGGCCAGCTCAGTATTGTTTTATTTTGTACTGCTTCTTCTTCTTCCACTGCTGCTGCTGCTGCTGCTGCTGTTGGCCTCGCTTTTATGACACCCGAAAAAAACCAAGAAGAAGAAGAAGAAGTAGGAGAAACAACGAGTCTCGTAGTCGTCCGTCTGTGTTCATTCGCTTGGTCGTGTTTGATCATTCAATTTGAATGTTATTCATTATTCGATCACGTACGCACGCCCAAGCTGCCACGCCACGCCCCCCGCTAAAAAGGCCAAAGAGATGGAGAGAGAGAGAGAGGTCAATGTTCGTATGACAGTTGCTTTTAGATGGGTTTTTATTTTATTTTATATACACAAATTTCTTTCGTTTTTCTCCTCGAACGTTGGCCACAATTACAAATTGAATTTCTGACACGTCCAATGGCATTTGGCGAGTTGGCAGCCTTCCTCTTCTCTTCTCTTCTCTTCTCTTCTCGCTCTCCCTCTCTCTCTCTTTTTACGACTCGTCTAATGAACTTTTCATTTGCCTCAACGGCTTTAACGACCCGACGTACCCCTTCCTTGACCTCGCCCCTCTACTCCGCTGAGAGCAGTCGCTTTGACAACTTCTTTAGCCGCTGTGCGAGAGAGATTAGCCAGTTGCAGCTGCCATTAAACGCAGCTCCCCACTTCCTGTGCGAGTCCTGCAAATGGCCAACGAAAAAACGAAAAGCCACAAAGATGACTTACCAACTGTGCGCAGAGTGTGCTGAAGCCCAGATACCCTAGATTTGGAATGGGAACAAGTTTGACATCTTTGAAAATAAATCATCGAAGTGGGTTGAGGGAAATAGTAACAGAAAGCCAAAGTGATTACTTAGATACCCTAGAAAATAAATGATGGAGAGAGTGGAAAAGAGAGAGACAGAGAACGCTAAAATCAGATAACCTAGAACTTAATAGAAATGAGAGAGAGAGAGAGAGAGAGAGAGAGAGAAACAGAAACAAATTGTAAGAGAGATCGATTTTCACATATTCATATATTCAATATATTACATATTCTATACATAATTAGTTATACCTTTAGCTAGTGTATATATCTATATATCTAAACAGAAAGACAGACCGAGAGAGTGGGAGAGGGAGAGAGAGAGAGAGAGAGTTAGAAGTCAAGAACTAACAGAGGCTCGCAACAACATCTAATCTTCATTATCAGCTGGCAGTGGGGAGCTGCGGATGGAGCTGTTGAAAGTCTTTGGAGCGCACACGCTGTAAAATTGCTATTAAATTGTTGCTGATTTTTATGTCTGAGACGGAGTCGGAGACAGGAGGCTGAAGATTCTACACTTGCGAATCTTTCAGATGTTTGCAGATCTCAACTATCCAAAGTGATTTCTCAAGCTGCAGTTGGAGTTGGGGCCGGAGTTGGAGTCGGGTTGGAGCAATCTCCGACTTCCTCTGGCGCTATTTACACTTTGCCTCTTACTAGCTGGACGAGTATTATTATTTTTTCTTGATTTTTTTATGTCTACTTAGCTCGACTCACACCGCCTCGGCCCTCCCCTCCGCAGATGATGTCTCAATTAGTTTGGATACCTTATGGGCTCTGCAATCCTGTTCCGAAATGAGCTGAAATTAAGTGTAAGCGAGCTGCAAATTGTCTTTTAGCTTATCTGCTCAGAGATAAGTTTCGGATCTGTTCAGAGAAGAACGAGGCAAATCTGATCTTTAAAGTTCATTTGAATTCTATTATCTTGCCTAAAGTCCCCATAATGCAGTGATATATATTATAGTGAGTACATATGGCTTCTCCTCTCGTTTATCTGGCGAAATTTGTGAATGTTTTTGCCTATAATATATGCATATAATATGTATACACATAATATAGATTCGTTAAATTGCTATTTGATCTTCCTGTTGAATCTCATATCAGATACTGGGGAAAAACATACAGAGACAATACTGAGAAAGAGAGAAGGAATGATTTATTTTTATCAGGAATAGAGAAAGATAAGGACTTTATCTCTATATGAGTTTCCTAAATACTTTCACACACATTATTATTTTTTCAGATTTGTTCACAATCGATATATTCAACTCTTTTATTTCTCAACGATCAATTTACAGATCCTCATAGACAGCTCCCCAAATAGAAGCTGGAAATCATCCTTCACCTGTTCCGCTGTGGTTTCCATTTTCATTTCTCACGCACCTCCAATGGCTGTCTGTCAATCACTCGATTCGTGGGCAATTCGAAGTCAATTCTAACCTCAAATTATGTATCGCCAAATGCATTTTTGTGACTATCAAAACTAACTGTACAAAAATGCATATGAGCTGGGCCGAAGGCATTCATTATACCCAGGCATTCCTTATATGCAACGTATAATAGTTCAATCACTTGTCACCGCATAGGCTGTCTCCCTCTCCCTCAGTCTTTCTCTGTCTTTCTCTATGCGATTTGTCACAAACACCAATTTCGTGTGACAAATTTGTATGGGTGAGCATTTGAGCTGGCAGCAAGACAATCTTTTGGGCCACGGCCAAATAAGGCGACTCCTTCGACTCGGCTCAAGCAGCTCAAGCTGCGCCTCGAGCTGGGGCAGCAGTACTTTATGCCACATGCAACATGCTGCAAGCAACAAGCAACAAGAGCTGGCCGTCAGTGGCGATCGAGTGCCACGTTTCGTCGACTCTTCGCGTCGGTATTCAAATGGCCAAAAGATGCCATCGTCTTCGACTTGTACCCTGTGCACATGGGGGGTTATTTCGTGTGGGGTATGATGGACTTTTGAGTAAAATTGTGGCAGCTGAATGTAGAGAGCGAGGATCTATAGAATCGCCCGAGGATAGTTGAGGATGAGTATAATAAGGAGCTCCAGCAATGATTGATTCGATATGTGCTTTATACACTACTAAAATATATCGATAAGTATCGATTTCGTAGTTCTAGGGTATTTACTCGCCAGTCACAACTTGTGCTTTTGTTTATATCTTTCCACTTTTCTTCTTCAATTTGTGTGTCGACTTCACGTGCCGCATTGTCGCGCATTTAAAATGCAAATTATCATCATTATGATTGCATATCATCATCAACATCAGTATCACCAGCAACATCATCGTCATTATCATTATGATCATTACGAGCATGATGAGCTAGCTGGCCTGCCAGTTCCGCCTACTTTCGACTGCTTCTTTTGGAAAATTGTTGGCAAATTATTGCCTTGGCTTAAAAGCACATAAAACATTGGCGCGTCTTCGCGTGCCCAAGCCAATGATCATTGTCAATGTCATTATTATCGTCGTTGCTAAGCTCATTATTGTTTGCCTGCTGGCAGGAGGACAAAAGTCTGTCATAAATTTGTCACAAGCAGCAAAGCGCCTGCCTCTACCTCTGCCTCTGCCTCTGCCTCTGCCTCTGCCTCTGCCTCTGCCCTTGCCTCTCCCTTTCTCCTTCATTCTCTCTCACACCATCTCTATCTCTCTCAGTCGCCTTGTCAATCGGTCAATTTGTCAATCTGTCATTGGAGCGCCGTTTGAGCCATTGCCAGAAACAATTTATGTTCGCAGCTGCCTGGGTCACGCCCTCCCAGTGCCCCTACGCCGCCCACTTTTTGGCTTATAATTCACCCACGCAAATATTTGCGATTCTTTTGTTTCTTTCCTTTTTTCGTTTCTTTTGAAATTGCAATTGAATTGCTTCGATTGAGCAAAGGAGTTATTTCCATTGTTGTTGTTGTTGTTGTTGTTTCTGCTGTTGTTGTTGCTGTTGCTGTCGTGCGTCTGTTATTATGCAAATATTGAAAGCCGCTAAAATGCTCGCGGTGCGCGTCATTTAAACGCATCGTTGCGACGCAGTGGAAGGCCGTCCTACAGGCGTCTTTATTGTGATTGTTGTTGTTGTTGTTGTTGCAGGCATCATTATGGCCATTTATGTTGCATAAATTACGGCGTTTATCTTTTGTCACTTGCGTGAAAATTATGTGTAATGCGATTCGCTATTTTGGCCAGAGCTAAATTTAAAACTGCTTGAATCATCCATATATGGACGATGGGGCTATGCTGAAATAATACAATGACTGATTGCTTGGGTTGCATTGCGATATATACGTTACATACATATACATATATACAGGCATGTGTCTACATACGTAAGTAATCTATCAATGAGAGCATCTTAAAGCAATGGTAGCTATTGCAGTGTTTTTATTGTTGTTGAAGCTTTAATTAGAATTTGTGAATATCGGTAAGACATGGCTTTAATTTAATATTGTCATCAAGTAAATACTTGCAGATAGAATTGTCAAAATTCAAGAAGTGCTATTTATGGTAATCGAAACAATGTACATATATCCTTACTAGGAATGTCTTATATTTTATTAAAAATCTTCACAAGCTCGATGAGTCATGGAATCCATTTGTTAGAGAGACATAAATGTAGTTCCTAAGATTTATTAAAACTTGCATTATATATTTGAAAGAGGAACTTTATAATTTAGTTAAGTTTCGTTATCTTGCGCAGTTTTAAGCTGCATCATTTCCATAATGAGAAACTTTGAGTTTGTGAGCAATATTTAATAGTCAAGTCGTGGCTTGACATTCTACATTTTAGATTATAGATTTCTCAGCGATACTTCATAGAGAGAGTCGTGCCATAGTTGACCCACTTCCCAATTGAAGCTCGCCTGCGCCAAAGGAACTTTTGCTGATTTGCGTTCAATTTATCCCGCATTGTGACACGTAGCTATGCCACCCACACACACACACACGCACATACAATTGCACCCGCACCCATTTACACACATGCCAAAAAAAAAGTATAAATGAACTCTGCTGAACTGCACAAAAGCTAAAGTAAATGCAATAAAAAATGAGACAAAAATCAACTGAAAATGGGCGAGCTCTCTCGCTCGTATCAATCAATGCGAATGCAAACGAAGCGAAGTGCGAACGAAAGCGCATTGCGCATACGTCGTGTGGCCCATCAACGGCCGCAAGAGCGCGCTGCGGCGATGCCTAGCACGCCGACGGCTCGCTCTCTTTGATGCTCTCTCGCTCTCTTTGACACACACGCTCACACACACATGCACGCCTGCATGGCACAGAGCCGAACGAACGCCGCCTCGTTTGACTCGGCCAGTCAACGGTCGTGTGTGGACGTTGGCGTCGCTGCTGCTGCTGCTGCTGCTGCTGTTGTTTTTGTTGTTTTTGGTGTCGTCGTCTATATTTACACTTGTGGCCTCTTATCAAATGGCAGCGGCGCAGTTGACTTTTTTGACGTTTGTGTATATATTTGTTGTTGTTGTTGTTGTTGCTGCTGCTGGCTGATCTGTGTACTGTACATGTGTAGCCCGTTTGTTGTTGTTGTTGTTGTTGCCGCTGTTGCTGTTATTTGCTGCTGCTGCTGCTGCTGTTGAATTTTGTACGCGGCGACCGCTTTGCTGCTTTGACTTTTTGCTCGGTTTTTTTAAATATGTACGTACACACTCACATATACACACACATATGTAGGTATATATATATAAGTCTGTGTGTGTGTGTGCAGGCAAAATGGGAACAGTCAACACAGCAAAAGTTCAAGTCAAAGATATTTATTTTATATAATCAGGCGCGACATCGCTGGCTCGTTTGTTGATTGTCGTTGCTGTTGTTGTTGTTGTTGTTGTTGTTGCTATTGTTTGATTATAAATACTTTACGAAACAATCAAAATACTGAATACGAACTGCCAGCACAGTTGTACATGTACATACACCTATAAAGGGTCACACACACACACACTCGACTGGGACATTACAGCCGCAAAACACATAAATCTTTACATTATTCGCTATATTACTGAATTCAAGGAAATAATAGTTTTAAAAAATAAATGTGTAGATGAATGAAATTACAATGCGAATCGATAACTCTTAAATGTATTGCCAATGATATCCCGATACAATATATGTATATCGATCAATGCAATTTCGGGAATATTTATTTTGTGCTTTGCAATCAAATTCGTTAATGGACAAGTTACTTTTATTTCAAAATATTTCTATATCAATTTTTATTCAATGATTGATTATGCCAATTGATGCCAAACGCTGCCTTTTTCTTTCAGAAAAAAACCTTTTTTTAACACTACGAAAACACTATTTGAAACGGAAATTTCTTTGAACTTGTCGATAACTATGCATAAAATAGCGTGTTGGCAATTCCCCTAATGCTACATTTGTTTCACTATTCCCAGACTTACACATACACGCATTTCGTTGTACTATCAGTTCCAGTGTATGTGCTTTTGTTTTTTTGGGTCCACTCTAACCAGACAATGCTGTTTGAGTGCCTGCGCCGCCGCCTCAGCGGCGATAAGTTCGCGTGCAAAGGTTCTGAACTGCTTGAACTTGTTGAATACAAGGCAACAGCCACAGCCACAGCAACAGCAATAGCAACAACAACAACGGGTCTGTATATTATATATGACTTATATATGACTTCTCTGTCTATATATGGGCCACCTTTTTATACACACACACAAGTCTGATGTGTATGCTATAGGAAATTATCAAAGAACCTTTGGCTTATTTATAGTTGGTTGTGCTATAGGCTGGCTTACAGCACCATATACATATGTATATGTATGCATAGGAGTGTATATTTTTAGAGTTCAAGATTTAGTTGATCAACTTTGTATAACACGTATACGCCCTATCGCACACGTATGCTATCCTGCGATATACAGAAAGGAAAGCTTTCCATTAGTAATATATGTACTTATTTTGACTGACTTCCTTTCCTCTGATGAGCTATCCTGCTCCCTCCTGTGTCACATTGATTGAAAAGCTCCTGAATGAAAGCTCTAGCTAACAGTAATAATACTTATACGCGCTCGCTATCTGATTGATGCGAGCTGAACTGCTTGGCGTGATATATGAAAGCTTGCAACTTGTTGCACGAACAGAGAGATTCGGCAGGCCTTTTGCTATTCTTCACTCAAATGTTGTTAACAGGACAGAGCACACGCCCCAAAAACGAGGGAGAAGAAGAAGAAGAGGGGGGTATAAAATATATGTGTATGTTGCTGCCACATTCGCTGCTGCCATAAATTTGTGGCATCAGGCCGCAAGAAGCGCAAGAGCTGAACTCGGCTCGCAATTTATGTGCAGCACAACGCAGCTCGCTGAGAGGAGCTCAACGTGATTCGGCTTGCAGCTTGCAGTGGCATGCAGCGGCATTTGCTGCTTTATCGCCCAAATATCAATCAAAGTGTTTGGCAGGCAAGCAAATGCCAATGCCACAGAGACAGTCTATAAAGTTCAGAGTTTGTGGCTTTTATGGGCGCTGATATATGTGGCACGCGGCAAGCAGTCGACAGGGGGCATGTGAAAGGCGGTGGCAGGTAGCGGGGCACCTGCCTCATTTAATTGCTGACAAATTTATAGAGCGCTGCGCATTAATTCGCTGCGCCCAAATCACAGAAATGCATTAGGCGCCGACGTTGCCGCGAGACGAGGCAGCCTTGTTGTGCAGCCAAGCTGCCAAATGCTTTCCAACTCGCAGCAGTTGCCCGTGCAACTGAGAAACTGAGCAACTGTGCAACTGTGCAACACGATCTGCGCACTGCGTTCATTTAATTATCGAATTTAATTAATCTGCACTTGATTTTTTACGCCACCAGCCGCAGGCGCGAGACACCAAGCTGTGCAGCCGACTCTTGCCACAGCCTGCCGGCCCCTGTCTCCTCCTGCTACTCCTGCCCCGTGGCTCGCCTCTAGTTCGATTGCAGCTGGTTTTCCTTTTTCCAGCTAGCATTGACTAAGCTTCGTCTGCGACAATTGGCAAATTGTTTTTCGCTCCCTCTCACTCTCGCTCTCTCCCTCTCTCTCACACACTTTGTCTTGCTTTCTTATCCAAATGTTATTTATTTTGCGCAGTTTATCCAGTTGTTGGCACGTTTCCATCAGCCAAATAAAGTACTTTTTTAACCTCAGGATAAATAAGTATATCTAACATCTGGTTTATTTTTCTACATGACAGTGGAAAGCCTAGTTGAAAGTTATTATTAAATAAATACGTAGTAGTTCTTCTTTTTCTTTACTTCACCTGCGGTTAAATTCCTATTAACTGATTTTCAGTTTTCGCGTCTTGAAAAGATAGTAAAGAAAACAAATAATGAACTTGGGTCTGTTCCACTTTAGATTTTGAGATATATTCATTACATGAAGGAAAAGTTTTGATGGATTAGAGTTTTGTAAGAATATCCCAAACTGATATGCTCGAAATATGAAATTTCTTTCGCAACTGCTTGCTCTTTCACAACTCCCTCGATTCGAGCCGATATACCCGCTCGCCCGCTGTGAATGAAATGCAGGCGATTGCCTTTCAGCTGGCTGACTCGACATGGACGTTGCTCTGATCCACTCCAAATTAATATTTGATAAAAGAAAACGAGAAAACTGTTCCACTCGATGACAGTTGAGCGCAAAGCTAACGGCGACTGTCAGCCAAATTGAAAATTTCCAAATCGTGGCAAATTTCATAAATGATTAACACCTAAAGCTGGACAAACTGGAACTGGCACTGGAACTAGAACTGGAACTGGAACTGGCACTGGCACTGGAACTGGAACTGTCCAAGTTGACGGACGCTTGGTTAATCAAAAATTCTAATCACGCGCTGCACAAAATGTAAAAGAAGATAAGTTCACGCCGTTCTCGGCGATTCTCAAGAAGAGTTGTGGCTGTTGTGATTGTAATTGCTTTAATGGAATTTGATTTTGAGCTTGGCAGCAGAGAGAAATATGCAGACACACACACACACACACACAGCAATTGTGAACGCCCCTTTGAGCCGCGCCTGCTGGGCTGTGTGTGTGTGTGTGTTTGGTTTGGGTTTGGATTTTTCGGTCCATTGCTGATGATGTACAACTGCTATTAGCATTAAAGTTTATTATCGACGACGCTTGCATTCTGAATTCCTGTAAAACAGGTGCAACACACACACACACACACACACACAGACACGAACACATACATACAGCTGCAACTCTTTGGGGCCTTTCAACTTCTGCAGATTTCTCTCTCTCTCTCTCTCTCTCTCTCTCTCTATCTCTCTGCGCATTGCATGCAATGCATTTGCCCGCTAAAAGCGCCTTATTTGGTTAAATTGGTGCAGATTGCTGTGTGTGAGGCGGGCAGCTAGTCGAGCTGGGCGTGCGAGAGGGTGGTGAGGGGGGCTAAGCGGCTCTAGGAGCCGCCGCAACTGCAACTCTTGCGGCAAGAGCTGAGCTGTGCCACTCGCTGGCTCGAACTGCACTAAATAATAATTAGCACAGGTTTTTTTTCTGTTTTTTTTGTTGTCTTCTTTTTTCAGTTTCTTCACTTGCTTGTTGTTGGCTGCTCTGGTTGGCCGCTTGGCTGCCTTAATGCGCCTTGGTCATTCACCATTCAGCCGCCCCCCGCTCCCTCCACCGTCCTAGCTCCGCACTTGTTGCATGCCACTGCCAACGTATACGGGGTGAAATTTCCTTAGAAATTTGCAACGTTTTTCTTTTTGTTTTTCGTGCTTGCCTGCTCTGGTTTTTAATTTGATTTTTACTTCGCCTGTTTGTTTGGGCTGTCTTTGGCCCCCAGGTTCAGGTTCATAAATTAACGAGAGATTCGCCGCCGCTGCTGCTGCGGCTGCTGCTGCTGCAACTAGTTGCAACGTTGGCAAGTTGCATGTCTAATGTTGCTGCTTGGCTGCAGATTCGCGTGTGCGCTATGCCCACATGGGCAACATACACCGAAGCCCCGAACGCCGCCCCCTGCACCACTTCCCCACTCTATGAACTCACCCCAGTTGCTCCTTGTTGGCGCGCGCCAATGTTTTGGAGCATTTGTGCTCTTTAATTGCACAGCATTTTGGGGGGTTTTTTATCACTCAAGCCAACTTCACTTATAGCTACATATATATCGTATATACACACATATATATGTTTCTATCTATCTAGCTCTTGTATCTAGCTGCTAGCAATTAGTTTGTTTATGGATGTAGCTAAATGTGTGACGCACGCTATGCACAGCACATTATACTATCGTGAATTGTGAACATATCTAGCAAACATACACACATATATAGCATATATAGCATACATATATATTATCGTAAGCATAACTGCCAAGTAACGGCTAAAGCCATAGCTCTTTTTTGGGTTAATTGGTCAGAAACTTGGCTAAATTAAGCTACTCCATAGACCTTTTCTAATATATGCTTAAACTCATTGCTTCTGTATTATTATTAGCATTATTATTGCAGCGGAAGTCCATTTATTATTGAGTGTAATATTAGTTTTGCTAGCTGCATAACAAACTTTATTGCTCGCTCATGAAGTGAGTGGGGATAGGATATTCTATCTGAGCATATGTCGGTATGAAGCTAGAGACCAGAGATTTAGAATATACATTTGTTGCTACCTTCGTCATATAATCGTCAAAAATCAGGATTTACTTTACATAAGCTCCAAAGGTTTTATTGTTGAGCTCTAAATTTTCCTCAGATTTTCTATTTCGCGGTAGCTGTCCACCAAATGTTTTAGATTCATATAACTTAACCTGAAATATATTTTTTAAACTAATAATATCTGTTCTCTAAGAAGCATTTGTGTACAACAATTCACATAAGAAATATTTAGGCTGTAGCTTCTTCCAGAACTAGTTTCTCTATTTTATTTTAGCTCTAAGAAACTGCACTTTCCAGACCTTCTCTATTGTTCACCGATTTGTGGGGCTTTTGTTTATTAGTTTTTCATTTCCAGCTTTTGTAGATAAACATTTTGTGTGGGCTCGAGCGGCGACTGCATCATCAAATGGGTTCTCAGTTTCTGTTGACTGTTTTCGCTCTCAGTTTTCATTAATTTGTTGTTGCTGTTGTTGTTGTTGTTGTTGATTTTGGTTTTGGTTTATGCTTTACGTGATTTCTTGTATCTCAAGTGTTCGTCGGGTTATTTCATTGGGGTCTTATCGCGCGCTGTTTGTCCAGCTCGACGAGCGTAAGTAGTTCATATACATAAGGCATAGACCTATTTTGTTACTTACATATTATTATTATTATTATTGTTGTTGCTGTTAATGTCATTATATTTTTGATTATTTTGTTGTTTTTCTTAATTTTCATTTTTGGTCGCATTTGTATTATTATTGTTATTATTACTATTTTTTTATTTTTATTTTTATTTTTTTTTGTAAATCATGTCGCATTTATTAGATCATCAAGGTGTTAAAGATTGTGGAGCAAATGCGTGAGTGCTTGTATGCGTGTGTGTGACCGTAAGTGTGTATGTGTATGACGCGTTTCACTGATAATATTTGGTGTGGCCTTTTGTCAACCTTTGTTGCTGATGTTGCTGTTGTTGTTTGGATTTTGGACAAGTGCGACACGAACTGCGGTGAAAGTAATTTAAAAGTTCATTAGTGTATATTTGATTTCCTACATATAACATACATAGATGACACGCCCACAAAATCAACACAAAAATACGCCCCAAATAGTGTTTATTTTCCATGTTGTATCATTTATCAAATGACGAAGATGATGTTTGCATGAAAAAAATAAATAAATAAATAAATAAAGCAATCATACAAATTCTTTATCTTTACGATGACAAACGAATTGCAGTTGGGAATTTTCATGTAGAAATTGAAAAGAGAAATAATATTAATAATACATACAAGAAATCTACAATTTAGAAGTTGTTTTATTATCCTTAAGCTATTGTAGATTTGTTAAAATGTGATATATAATACAAGTATATTAAACGATATACCAATGCATTTTATATTTGTCTGTTGATCGTTACGCTCTTCTCTTCTCTGAAGAGTATTCCAATGAATAGCTGTAAAAGTAGGCAAAAGTTCGTGTGGGATCATCTCAGTCTACAACCATAAATAGTCAGTGGATTTTGCACATAAATTTCGATGAAAAAAACTAGTTTCTATAATGTCTATTTTTATCTCTTTCTAGTTCACTAAGATCTGCTCTCTAAAGTGTTCTAGTATGTGTCTCTGCCTATATTTCTTTGTGATTTATATTTATATTATATTTCTTATTATATTAATGAAATTCTCTTAACTATTTATCAAATGACTTGCTTAGCTATCCAGCTAATATTCGATATTAGTTCTTTATTATTTATGAAAATGAATCTATATTGAAATTTGTTTAAGAGATAAGACAATATTTTTCTTGAACTTTCAATATGTGTATTTGGCTCATTATCTAACAGCTCATGGAGCTCCAAAAGTCGATGTATAGAAGAATCTAAATACCGATTTCTCGTTGTGTGCACAAAACACAAAGTTGTACCTATTTTTGCCCCACATCTCGCTTCTGGCCTACCCTTTCCCCTTGCCCCATGCCCCGCCCCCTTTGTGAGGTGATAAGGCGTTGAATTCAGTAAATGTGACGCGTCTCAAAGTTCGCATAAATCGTTGGGGCGCTATTTGCTCTCGAGCGTTGCGTTTTATTTGGTTTTTAAATGAGGTCAAAAGCTGATAAGCTCAGTATATACACATGTTGTTGTTGTTGCTGTATGTATGCGTGTGCATGTGTGCGTGTGTATGTGTGTATAATTTTAACGCCCCGACTCGAACTCGTGGCCCGCCTTTGAAAGTCAAATTGCGGCCGAGTCGTATACAATTTTGTTTTCTTTTCTTTCTTTACCTTCAAGGTTAGGCGCGTCTAGGCTTTATGTTTTTTTTTATTTAGCTGACCCATCAACGCATCGACGGCAGCTGCTAAGATCTCACTATTTATCAAATCGAAATCAAATTACGGCCCCAACCTACTATTAGTACACAATTATGCGAGGTAGGTCTATGAAAAATGGTCACATGACATCGACAACGACAACAACGACAACGACAACTTTTGCTGCGACTGTGGGTCGGCAGCTGTGTTTGCCAACGTCACGTTGCAGAGAGCGGGACGCTTGACAGAGGAGAGCCTAGGCAGGCGGGGCTCTAAGGGGGGCAGCGTGACGTGCCCCAAAAGCCAAACAGCCAAATGGCAATGAACTTTACCGTTGTGTTTTCGTTTTTCCAGAAAAAACGTAGAACGTGCCCAGACACGGCTTCGTCTTCGTCTACGGTCTAGCCTATCCAAAGAGCCAAAAGCCTAGCCCCAAAGTCGCGTTAGTCTATTAGTACTATTGACACTTGTCGACCCAACATGCGGCCTGTCACTCTGCAGATCACACACACTCGACACACACACACACACACGCTAGACACACACACACCTTATACACAGTCATGCGATTAGTCTGATAAAAGCAGAAAAAAATCTTGTCTCGCCATGACGAAACCCAAATACGCTATACTAGAGAGGGAGAGAGGGAGAGAGAGAGAGAGAGGGAGGGAGATAGAGAGGGAGAGACTATAACAATATAGGATAAATCAGCTATATAATGCGATAGACTACGAAGGAAATGAAAGATATGTATATAGTCTAAAAAGAACATCATATTGTATATGAGAAGAAACAAAGAAGCCTGAATCTACTCAACAGCTGGCCTAATCAGAAATATATTTATTTATATATAATAATATCTTCTGAGTTCCTCTTCTCTGTTACCTAGCTCCCACCAGATCTATAATACTCTAAGAGAGTAAGAAAATGAGGCAGCACATGTCTCAACTGGAAAAGTCAACAGCGGATCGCATGGCGCATGTCTTGCCTCCGTTGTCCAACCTCTCGCGATGTCGGAGCTCTACGCTCACAATCTACAGATATACGTACACGAAGTCTCGGTTAGACTCGACTCGCAACGTTTTCTATATAGACTCTATGCGGTCGTCGGTTTAAGGTTCCTCTGCTTGCTGCTGTAACCCGACATCATTCGACATTCGACGACACTCTCGACATTCGGCATTCGGCATTCGGCATTCGGCACTTAGCACCATTGGCACCAAGCGCGATGCCAATCAGCTAGCCTCAGCTCAAGTGAGGGGCAGATGGAGACTGGGGAAGGAGTCGTGAGTAGGGAATGGGGGGGGGATATCCATATACAGTGGGTCGAGCAGCTAATTATGCTTAGCTATAGCTTGTGAGGTGAGTGTAAATGATGCCAATGGAAGGCAACTCGTGCTAGAGCATATCAAATAGCAAAATCTGTATAATTTATAAGCGAGTTTGAGTGAATATATAAAATCTTTACATTTCGTATAATAATAGCTTACCTTAAATAAATTTATTTATTTATTCAAATACCAAACCCTTGTGATGGAATACTTTTGTAAATTACTTCATTGATTCGTTCTTTTATGACTTAAAGTTCCCTAATCTTATATACCATTTATGGCATCGCTTCAATCCAGTTTGATCCACATTTGCTCCACTGTGGCTAGACATTTCTTCGAAGCGAAAATCAACACAACTTAATTTTAGTGCTAACTAATGATAAACTAAATTTTATGATAAGACCCGCAAAACTTTATCCCATATAACATTTTTACACGATATACTCGATGTGCGTCTGTGTGTGTGTGGATATTTGATACACGCACAATCCACAGGGGTGCCCAGAGCTGGATCTAGAAATTCACAACTGGTTTCTAATGTTTGCTTTGGTTACAGCTGCGATTACTAATTTGGAATGGTTCTATGGCCGATCCTAACGATCCTCAGCTACAAATTGTTGTTAATTTTACCAGTAAATATTTCTTTTAATTATTTATGCTGCTGCTGCTGCTTCTGGCGTGTGTGTGTTAATTTACACCTGGTCTTCAGTACAGCTCCAGCAGCTTAGCTCTCTCAGTCCTTTTCAAAGGTCAACGTTTGATGTTCCTGTTTGCTTTTTAATTTCTGCCAGTTAAATTACAATTTTATTATTTATGATAGATATGGGGAAGGAGATAAGCAGACAGAGACGGCGAGAGAGAGAGGGTGCGAGAGCAGTACGTAGGGAATGTGAAGAAATGTGTGTACGCTATGTAAATAAACAATTTGTGCGATGGGCGCGACGGAAGCTTCAACCGCACCATAAAGTTCAATGTATGCCACTGCGGTCAGCATTATAATAGTGCGTGTGTGATCATTTGTGTATCTCGGTATGTGTGTGTGTGTGTGTGTGTAATTGCTGTGTCGAAGAATGGGTATATTGACTGGAGAAAAGCAATTATTGGTTCAACTTAAACTGCATAAAATTAAGAGAATTCCTAATCTAAGTCTAAATAATAGCCAGACATCGATTTTTAAATCTCTATCTCTCTCTCTCTCTCTCAAATGAAATTCTATTTAGTAAAATTTTGACAAAAATAAAATTAATTCAAAGAGAAAATTCTAATTTAATTGTAAATTAATTTTAAATTGATACGCGATTCGCAACTCTTTCGAGCCTATGACAAATGCTGCGTATGTTGTACTTTGTCAGTGTTGTGGTTGTCATAGTTGTTGTTGTTGTTGTTGTTAATGCTGTTGCTGTTGTTGTTGTTGCTGTGGATGTAAGAGTGTATCGGCATTTTCTGGCATTCCGTCCGGCTTTGCACTCGACGCTCACCCCGATAATTAGCTTAAGGGTTCAACATGGCAGGTCAACGGTTTTGTTAACATATTCTAAGTTATTTTCACCTTTGGCCGATTTGTATGCGAGCCAAGCCCAAACGAACCGAACTGAACTGAACTGAACCCCAGCTGACTCTGAAGCGACTCTGACTCGGACTGAGAATCGGAAGCGATATTTCGAATCGACTTTAGTCAACCTGCTATTTGCCAGCTCTCTATGAGGCGAATGTTTTTAGTAAGCTTTTGAGCGCTGTACGCACGGCACAGCAAAGCACACAGATCCGTCAGCTTCAATCTCTCGCTCACACAAGCTCCACTCTCTCTTTCTCTCTCTCTCTCTCTCTCTCGCAATCGTGCAGGTAACACGCCCACAGACATACTGCAACAGAAGCCCGCGAAGGCAACAACGGCCACGCCAGGCAAACACCAAAACGAGGAGCAGGCGCAGCAATTTAACTCTCTGCCCGCGGCGGCGGCCACCAAGCGGAAGCACCTCGAACGGCTCGCCAGCGATCTGCGACAGCAGCAACAGTTGCTCAGCGGCAGCAGCAGCAGCACTGCAAACATGCTCAGCGAACGCTCGCTATTGCTCAGCGGCTATGGGGCCATCGACAGTTCAAAGCAGCTGCGAGAGGCCAGCAGCCCGACAACAGCAGCAACAGCTGCAGCAGCGACGGCAACAACTGGCAACAGCAATGCTGCCGCCACGCCGGCAACAGCAGCCAATACCTCAGCAGCAAACTCCGCCACAGCAACAGCAACAGCCACTGCAGCAGCAGCAGCCGCCGCCGTGGCAACAGCAGCAGCAGCAACGACGGCAGCAACAAATGCTGCTGCTGCTGCCTACGCTGCTCTGTACTTTGATAGAGTGAAACATGAAAAGCTGTCGCCATTGCATATGACGAGCGCACAGATTGATTCGCTGAAGGATGTCTTTTTGGAGTCCACGGTCATGGTCAATATTCACAACAACAACAATAACAACAACAGCAGTAGCAGCAATAACAACAACAACAATAACAGCAGTAGTAATAACAACATTAGCAACACCAACAGCAGCAGCAACAGCAATCATCAGCAACAGCTGCTCAGTATCAGCAGCAGCAATGTGAAACGGGAGCGTCTCAGTCCCAGCAGCATCAACATCAATAACACCAACAACAACAATGGCGAGCTGTCCGTCTCAGCGGCATTTGCCAGGTGAGTGTTAGGTGAACTGGCAACATAATAAATGGTTATTTACATATATAAGGCTTTAACAGGGAATTAGTTAGATACAAGAAGAAGTCTTAATATTGCGAGGCCTTGGACTGCAGCTGGTCCTGGCTTCAAGTTGTGAAGCCGATTAAGATTATGTAAAATTCATTTATATTTAGATGGAATATACATGTGTATAATATATATAAAACTAATAGAATCGGGAGAATTATTAAATGGTTTTGCAGATCTTGGAATCAAACTAAAATTATGTAACAGCATTCCTAGAGAAGTTTTATGTTTCCAAAAAGTCGAGATGCTTACGAGTTAGAAAAAGACTAGCGTTTGAAGATCTGAAATCATTCCAAACAAAATGAATTTATTTAAAGCTCATTCAATCTTGCCCTTCGTTTTTGCCATGAATTCTAATTGTAGCTGGGGCTTTAAAATGTATAATAAAACTCAGCAAAAGAGTTTTACAATCCATGTAGACATCTGTAGCGATGGATAGGCACACCAATGGCATAACAGCTTATGTAAGAATACAAGTTCTTCATTTAGAATTCATTCTGTGTGTAAATGTATACT
Organism: Drosophila mulleri; assembly: GCA_035047565.1. Taxonomy (NCBI): domain Eukaryota; kingdom Metazoa; phylum Arthropoda; class Insecta; order Diptera; family Drosophilidae; genus Drosophila; species Drosophila mulleri. The sequence continues at coordinate 5,429,022 of JAWNPK010000018.1, read as the reverse complement.
ACCGACTTTTCACATTCACAATGTATGCAGGGTGTTTAAAAAGTTCGCTAATTGAAATGTTTTACGGTGTATTTTATTTCTTGATGTGTGTTCAAAGTGTCTGGCGCTGGGAAATGCTTGATTCCTTACGCTAGGTTTGGTCCTTCTTCTGTGAACTCTCTCGATTATGGTTTTGATCCTTCTCCGCTGTGGATTTCTGCGGCCCTGTAGAGGATGCTCTGCCGCCTGACGCCTTTTGCACCGTTGTTGACTGCCGCCTCGGTATCCGATCGCCGTGCACAGTGGCGAACATATTGTGATAGTGCTCCCTGCGCAGCTGCTCGAACTCCTCGCGGCGCTGGCGACGCTGCTGCTGAGCCTGAGCGTCGCTGGCATCGCTGCTGGCCAGTCCGGCGGGGGTATCCGTTGGCAAATTGATGGTTATTGATGGATGATTGGTGATTTGATTGGTCCGATAGCTGCCGCTGACACGCAGTATAGAAGCGGGCCGCGAGTGCATCTGGCCCTCCTGCTCCCTATTATCGTCCATGATGGGTTATTAAATGGTTTCTGATCAATTTATATCGATTTTTTCGAGATGTTATGGAATTACCAAAAAATAAATGTCAACAGACAATTTTGTAAATGCTTATGTGATGACTTCCACAGTCCGCTCCAAAGTATACCCCTTGGCCGAATTGTTGTTGTTGCTCTTATTGTTGGGATGTCTCTCGCCTGACAAATTAATTATCATTTTAACAAATTAATGCCACGAAAAATATTGATATTGGTATCTGCTTTGTGTATTTCTGTTTTCTGTTTTTGTTTTTGTTTCTGTTGTCTTGGCTACTGTCTGTAATGGCCCAAGAGACGTCAAATTAATCAAAATGCTTAACACAATCCGCACGCTTTTGCTGTCAGCGCAAAAAGAGACAGAAAAAAACCAAAGACAAACGCGAATAGGCCAAAAAAAAAAAAAAACGCCGAAAGCTTAAAATTTAAATATTAAACAAGTTAATAATCTCGACGCCAGCTGCCAAAAAAAGACCAAACAAATATGTTCATTCAACAAAAACAAAAGCCGAAATAGATTTCAACAAAAATAAAAGTATGATACGCATCACTTAATTAATGGCGTTACAAATTTATGCATAGATTAGCATAGGCATTTTTACGAACAATTAATCAAAATTTCAAACTAAGCTTGAAAAAGAGATACAAAGACAAATAAAGATTCACTTACATGAATTATGGGACAACTGCAGACAGATACAGATACAGTTGCAGATACAGATGCAGATACAGATACAGATACAGATACAGATACAGATACAGATACAGATACAGATACAGATACAGATACAGATACAGATACAGATACAGATACAGATACAGATACAGATACAGATACAGATACAGATACAGATACAGATACAGATACAGATACAGATACAGATACAGATACAGATACAGATACAGATACAGATACAGATACAGATACAGATACAGATACAGATACAGATACAGATACAGATACAGATACAGATACAGATACAGATACAGATACAGATACAGATACAGATACAGATACAGATACAGATACAGATACAGATACAGATACAGATACAGATACAGATACAGATACAGATACAGATACAGATACAGATACAGATACAGATACAGATACAGATACAGATACAGATACAGATACAGATACAGATACAGATACAGATACAGATACAGATACAGATACAGATACAGATACAGATACAGATACAGATACAGATACAGATACAGATACAGATACAGATACAGATACAGATACAGATACAGATACAGATACAGATACAGATACAGATACAGATACAGATACAGATACAGATACAGATACAGATACAGATACAGATACAGATACAGATACAGATACAGATACAGATACAGATACAGATACAGATACAGATACAGATAAAGATACAGATAAAGATACAGATACAGATACAGATACAGATACAGATACAGATACAGATACAGATACAGATACAGATACAGATACAGATACAGATACAGATACAGATACAGATACAGATACAGATACAGATACAGATACAGAAACAGATACAGATACAGATACAGATACAGATACAGATACAGATACAGATACAGATACAGATACAGATACAGATACAGATACAGATACAGATACAGATACAGATACAGATACAGATACAGATACAGATACAGATACAGATACAGATACAGATACAGATACAGATACAGATACAGATACAGATACAGATACAGATACAGATACAGATACAGATACAGATACAGATACAGATACAGATACAGATACAGATACAGATACAGATACAGATACAGATACAGATACAGATACAGATACAGATACAGATACAGATACAGATACAGATACAGATACAGATACAGATACAGATACAGATACAGATACAGATACAGATACAGATACAGATACAGATACAGATACAGATACAGATACAGATACAGATACAGATACAGATACAGATACAGATACAGATACAGATACAGATACAGATACAGATACAGATACAGATACAGATACAGATACAGATACAGATACAGATACAGATACAGATACAGATACAGATACAGATACAGATACAGATACAGATACAGATACAGATACAGATACAGATACAGATACAGATACAGATACAGATACAGATACAGATACAGATACAGATACAGATACAGATACAGATACAGATACAGATACAGATACAGATACAGATACAGATACAGATACAGATACAGATACAGATACAGATACAGATACAGATACAGATACAGATACAGATACAGATACAGATACAGATACAGATACAGATACAGATACAGATACAGATACAGATACAGATACAGATACAGATACAGATACAGATACAGATACAGATACAGATACAGATACAGATACAGATACAGATACAGATACAGATACAGATACAGATACAGATACAGATACAGATACAGATACAGATACAGATACAGATACAGATACAGATACAGATACAGATACAGATACAGATACAGATACAGATATAGATATAGATATAGATATAGATACAGATACAGATACAGATACAGATACAGATACAGATACAGATACAGATACAGATACAGATACAGATACAGATACAGATACAGATACAGATACAGATACAGATACAGATACAGATACAGATACAGATACAGATACAGATACAGATACAGATACAGATACAGATACAGATACAGATACAGATACAGATACAGATACAGATACAGATACAGATACAGATACAGATACAGATACAGATACAGATACAGATACAGATACAGATACAGATACAGATACAGATACAGATACAGATACAGATACAGATACAGATACAGATACAGATACAGATACAGATACAGATACAGATACAGATACAGATACAGATACAGATACAGATACAGATACAGATACAGATACAGATACAGATACAGATACAGATACAGATACAGATACAGATACAGATACAGATACAGATACAGATACAGATACAGATACAGATACAGATACAGATACAGATACAGATACAGATACAGATACAGATACAGATACAGATACAGATACAGATACAGATACAGATACAGATACAGATACAGATACAGATACAGATACAGATACAGATACAGATACAGATACAGATACAGATACAGATACAGATACAGATACAGATACAGATACAGATACAGATACAGATACAGATACAGATACAGATACAGATACAGATACAGATACAGATACAGATACAGATACAGATACAGATACAGATACAGATACAGATACAGATACAGATACAGATACAGATACAGATACAGATACAGATACAGATACAGATACAGATACAGATACAGATACAGATACAGATACAGATACAGATACAGATACAGATACAGATACAGATACAGATACAGATACAGATACAGATACAGATACAGATACAGATACAGATACAGATACAGATACAGATACAGATACAGATACAGATACAGATACAGATACAGATACAGATACAGATACAGATACAGATACAGATACAGATACAGATACAGATACAGATACAGATACAGATACAGATACAGATACAGATACAGATACAGATACAGATACAGATACAGATACAGATACAGATACAGATACAGATACAGATACAGATACAGATACAGATACAGATACAGATACAGATACAGATACAGATACAGATACAGATACAGATACAGATACAGATACAGATACAGATACAGATACAGATACAGATACAGATACAGATACAGATACAGATACAGATACAGATACAGATACAGATACAGATACAGATACAGATACAGATACAGATACAGATACAGATACAGATACAGATACAGATACAGATACAGATACAGATACAGATACAGATACAGATACAGATACAGATACAGATACAGATACAGATACAGATACAGATACAGATACAGATACAGATACAGATACAGATACAGATACAGATACAGATACAGATACAGATACAGATACAGATACAGATACAGATACAGATACAGATACAGATACAGATACAGATACAGATACAGATACAGATACAGATACAGATACAGATACAGATACAGATACAGATACAGATACAGATACAGATACAGATACAGATACAGATACAGATACAGATACAGATACAGATACAGATACAGATACAGATACAGATACAGATACAGATACAGATACAGATACAGATACAGATACAGATACAGATACAGATACAGATACAGATACAGATACAGATACAGATACAGATACAGATACAGATACAGATACAGATACAGATACAGATACAGATACAGATACAGATACAGATACAGATACAGATACAGATACAGATACAGATACAGATACAGATACAGATACAGATACAGATACAGATACAGATACAGATACAGATACAGATACAGATACAGATACAGATACAGATACAGATACAGATACAGATACAGATACAGATACAGATACAGATACAGATACAGATACAGATACAGATACAGATACAGATACAGATACAGATACAGATACAGATACAGATACAGATACAGATACAGATACAGATACAGATACAGATACAGATACAGATACAGATACAGATACAGATACAGATACAGATACAGATACAGATACAGATACAGATACAGATACAGATACAGATACAGATACAGATACAGATACAGATACAGATACAGATACAGATACAGATACAGATACAGATACAGATACAAATACAGATACAGATACAGATACAGATACAGATACAGATACAGATACAGATACAGATACAGATACAGATACAGATACAGATACAGATACAGATACAGATACAGATACAGATACAGACCTAATAATACATTTACCCAGTTTCAGATATATTTACCCATTCTCATTCGAACAGGCCGACATAGGCCGGCCTAGCTTATTGGCTTATTACCTTATTAATATTAATGAGATACGCTCTTCGTATCTGTTTTGTTTTGTGAATAGGCGAGGTGTTTGTTTAAATCTTTGTAACCAAAGACACGTTGGATGTCATTGCCTTAAACATATGCGATAAGTATCTTTGAGTTTGATTTGAGTAGCGCTTGGAGTGTGGTCTTTGTGCAGGCTTGAAAGCCTTGATTAAGAAGATTGTTTCACCAATTTGATAGCTTTATTTCATTAATTGAGTTGCTAATGAGGCCAACACAAAGAAATATGCCAGCGGATATATACTTCTAGTGGCATACGTTATTAATTATGTGGGAAAAGTCAATTTGACTTTTACTGACTATTTAAAATTTATTCATTTTTAATCATACAAATCGATATCGAGTTCACGCGGATTGACTATGGACTTTTAACAAGGTGACATGTTTATTTATTAGAATGTTGACATTAATCTTATATCATATATCTTATATCTTATATCTTATATTTTATATCTTATATCTTATATCTTATATCTTATATCTTATATCTTATATCTTATATCTTATATCTTATATCATATATCTTATATCTTATATCTTATATCTTATATCTTATATCTTATATCTTATATCTTATATCTTATATCTTATATCTTATATCTTATATCTTATATCTTATATCTTATATCTTATATCTTATATCTTATATCTTATATCTTATATCTTATATCTTATATCTTATATCTTATATCTTATATCTTATATCTTATATCTTATATCTTATATCTTATATCTTATATCTTATATCTTATATCTTATATCTTATATCTTATATCTTATATCTTATATCTTATATCTTATATCTTATATCTTATATCTTATATCTTATATCTTATATCTTATATCTTATATCTTATATCTTATATCTTATATCTTATATCTTATATCTTATATCTTATATCTTATATCTTATATCTTATATCTTATATCTTATATCTTATATCTTATATCTTATATCTTATATCTTATATCTTATATCTTATATCTTATATCTTATATCTTATATCTTATATCTTATATCTTATATCTTATATCTTATATCTTATATCTTATATCTTATATCTTATATCTTATATCTTATATCTTATATCTTATATCTTATATCTTATATCTTATATCTTATATCTTATATCTTATATCTTATATCTTATATCTTATATCTTATATCTTATATCTTATATCTTATATCTTATATCTTATATCTTATATCTTATATCTTATATCTTATATCTTATATCTTATATCTTATATCTTATATCTTATATCTTATATCTTATATCTTATATCTTATATCTTATATCTTATAGCTTATATCTTATATCTTATATCTTATATCTTATATCTTATATCTTATATCTTATATCGTATCGTCTATCGAGCTATAGCTTCAAGAATACCTCAATAACGTTTCGTACTTAACTCACCTCTTAACCTTAAGTGTCTGACTACACTTCAGGCCAAAGACAAACGCTTCACATTAAACATAATGCATTCACCCTAGGCTATGCATTTACTCAAGTTCAAGTTGGCTCTTCAATTAGACTTGAAATGTTTATGTTGACTTGTGATACTCTAACCGATATATAACACTTCTGACGTACTTCTCGGCCAAGCTTAAGCCATCATTTGACTTATTCATATATTCAGTAATTTGTTGTTGCTATTCACTTAATGGTTTCTGTATCGGGTTACGATTTGGGGTTTTTATGTTTTGTGTCTCAAATTTTTGCGACATTCATTGATAAACATTTTATTTTTGTCTTTTGATTTTAGAACTATGCAAATTTCTTCTTCGTGTTGTTTTGCCTTTTTTGTGTGTGCTTTTGAGACGTGTAGGCGTAACAATAGACACCATTAGCATATGTCTAACCGATAGGAGTAGCAGCGCCCAGCCCCAGAGCCAATTAGCCATGCCATAGATCAGCACCGTTAGATGTACACACACACACACACATAGATCGTAACAGTAGCTGAATACATATGTATATGATGTTTTGTTTTTCTTTTTGGGGGAGAGGCTTTGTCGATGGGGCCAAACATAATCACATCGAAAACAATTTGAACAATTGCCGAGCTTAACAGCAACAACAGCAAAATCAGACAACAATAACAGCTTAGTAGCTGCTACCAATCGCCAAAGCAATTTGCAATAATCAACATTTTTAGCAAACAAAAAACAAAAAATTAAAAAAACAAAAAACTAGACAAAACACACTTAACAATAAAAACAAGACAAATGAGTTAACAACGAACCAGCCGAAGTAGAAATACCCTTGATATCCCAAAAGTAACATTTAATGTTCTCCCTCAATAAGTGAAATCAATTAAAGCTTCGAGTAACCGTTCTAGGTAAAAATTTAGATATAAATTGTGTATTCAAAATCAATTAGACAATGTTTTTGTTTCGTCAAAAAAAATTAAAAATACTAAAGTTAGGGTATTAGAAAATGTTGCAGCTGTTCATTGTGGAGCAGCAGGCGATAGCAGCAGCAGCAGCAACATAAAATCGACAGCCAAACAGATCACGATAAATCAATGGCTGTAAAAAGCCAGCAGCAGCAATAGCAACAACTACAGCAACTGCCTTTAGCTTTATAAATATGTATAAATATATATATATGTATGTACATATACATACGTATGTGTGTGTGTGCATATCGGAGCCGGCAGCCGCTGCAGCCAACACGAAATGAGCGACGACGTGCAGCACGAGTTGCAGGCAGCTAGCCAATGCCAATGCCCCTAGCCGCCTACCCCCGGCCCGATCCGTCCCACATGCACTACGAGTAGTGGAGCACACTCAGCTGAACCTTGTTCAGTTGCAAGCGCGTCCCGGCCAAGAAGCACTTGCAGCTGCACCCAGAACATGGGCCAGGGCTTTGGGGGCAGGTGGGAGTGAATGTGCTTGCCTAGCTGCCTAGCTGCCTAGCTGCCTAGGTGCCTAGGTGCCTAGCTGACCCAATGCTGATTATTAGCCATGGCTCGTGGTCGCGCTTGCCAACTGCAGCAGCAACTGCGAAATGGAGCTGGAACTAGAGCCATGTTGGTGGCATGTTTGAGTTATGGCCACGTTAAGAGCTTGTTGCAAATATCTATAGATGTATGTATATGTATATATGATAAATACATACATATGTATGTACATGAATAGAAAAGGGAATATATCGTATGATGGTGACAAGTCCAAGTGCTCAAATTGAAATGTGCATCAATTGCTTCAAACTAGTATGGAAATATTTCACTATCATAGGAAGACAACTTATTTAACCGAAAGATTGTCTTGAATTCGAATTCCAGTTTAATAATCAAATTGTGCAAAACTTTAAATTATCGATTACTATACAAAATAACAATCAAAGCTGCAGGCAATGCTATGAGCAATTAAAAACAGTCTGGCAACTCCCTAGCAGCAGAGAACTGTCTAATTAACAACTGAAAGATTACCAAAAGTGAATCGTATGCAACTAAGCTCGCACGCCATCTAAAGTGCACTCTGCAGGCAGTACTTACTGTAGATTTTCCGGGAAAGCGGCATTTCGCTTCTCGCCATGGCGTTTCCCATGCCAATTTTGCTGCTTGGCCATAACTCAACGTGAGTCGTAATCGCATTAAATATCATTCGCAAACACGCCTCGACTCTCATGTTAAAATAACGAGAAATATCAGATGTCAACACGGATCAGATCGGTTTAGTGTGGTCCATTCGATCGCCGTTGCCGTTGCCGTTGCCGTTGCCGTTGCCGTTGCCGTTGCCGTTGCCGATTGCCGATTCCCGATCTTCTCACGGCTGCTGCTCATTAGCATGTCAAATGGTACGCCGGGCCTATGGCTGACTGCTGGCTTCTGGGCTGACAGACTGGAAGTGACACCCTAATTAAATATTTAATCCCAATTTATGCTTATGCCTCTATTTTTAAGTGATTTCTTAACCTTCGCCTTGACTTGGCCAACTTCAACTTGTATTTCAATTTCAATGTCTTTTCTATATTTTACAGATCTCGCAGCGCCACGCCCTCATCCGCAACGTATCGCAGTGGCGGCAGCAGCGGTGGTGGCGGTGGCAGTATTTCGCCCATTCAGCAGCAGCAGCAGCAGCAGCAACAACAACAACTTCAGCAACAACAGCAACGTTTGAGCCCGCCCAGCTCACAGACCCACATGCCCCTGCACAATTTGTCCACAAATCTGTTGAACAGTTTTCAACAGGCGGCCGCAGCAGCTGCTGCCAGCAGCAACAGCAACAACAACAACAGCAGCGGCAACAACAACGTCGCCGTTGGCAGCGGCGCCGGCAGCGCTGTCACCAGCCCAGTGGGGGCAGCAACAAGTGCCCCAGCAGCAAATGCCACGGATTTCTCCACGCGCAACTATTCGGATATCATGCGCTGCCTCGCAGCCAAATACAACAATGCCAATCCCAATGAGTAAGTGCAGCGGATAAGGTTTGGGCATAAGTTGAGGGGCTGGAAATGTGTGTTCTCCGTAATTTATAGGTTATACATATTATGAAAAGGATAATAATGCACTGAAATCGATATTGAATTGTAAATATATATTTTGATCATTCAGATCGTCCTCGTATATGTCTAAGGCATAAGACTTCATTTTTCAATGAATACTCCTGTATACCGTAGGAAGAGCATACTTCATTCTATTTGTAATATAACTTGGTTTATCATGCCATAGAACTTCAACTTTACTGCACAGCTCCCTATGATTAATAAACAGATTTTTCGATGTCTCAAATTCCTCCTCTGTTCCTCGTTATCGTAAACTCTCTAGCTCCTCCAGTTCGTTGATCAAATTTCAAAATATATGTGTCACAGTTTTGATATTTAAATTTTTAAAATAATAAATACAAATTTCAAATTTACGATGGGAAGTCTCTCTGTCTATGAATTGTGTTGAAGAACTTGACAGCTATTTAACATACGTTTAACATAGCCAGTTATTTAAATTGATTTTGAACTAAATCAAAAATAGTTTTCTATATAGTAGTATAGTATAGCGCATATTTATATTATAATTATGAAATATAAATTGCTTATAAATATGTTCTATCGACTCCATCTATATAATCTACGCACGAATTTGTATTGGCTGTGTAAAGACATTTGTATTATATGTTAGCTGCATTAATTTGTACTGTATGATTTATTCTTTCGTCATTATTAACCAATTCCAATCCACTTTGATCTCCTTTCTATTACTAACAGTCATCATGCAACCCGTCGCAATTCCTACTACGACAGCAGCGGCAGCAGCAACGCTGGCGTCGCTGTTGCTGCTACCGCTTCGACTGGCGGCACGGAACGCAGCGGCGCCAAAGCGAGCAATGTCAACAGCGGCAGCACTAGCAGCAGCATCACCAACAGCAGCAACAACAACAACAACAACAACAACAGCAGCAGCAGCAGCTGCAACATCAGCAACAGCAACACCAGCAACTCGAGCAGCAAAAAACACTCGCCGGTCATCGCAGCCAGCTTGAGGGAGAACAAGGATTGCGCTGCCACGTTGTCGGGCGGCGCTGGCAGTGGCTCCATAGTGGGTGTGCCAGTTGGCGTGGGCTCCACTGTGGCCGGCAGCAACAGTCTGCCACTGGCTGCGTCCCAGTCACCCACAGAGCAGGCCAAGAGCCAAATGGCTGCCGTGGTGGCCGCCGCCAGCGTTTCGCCATTCATGAGCAACTTTTTGCCCTTCTCGGGTGGCATTTTTCCAATGATGGACATGAGCAGCACCCAGGCGCTGTTAACGCTGGTAAGTCGGCCAACGGCACACACACACACACACATACACGTTCCTCACCAAATGTCGCCCCCCTCCTCTCACTCTCTCTCTTTCTCTTTCTTCTCTCCTCTGTGCAGGCGCGTGCTGCCAAAGATGCTGAGATACAGCAAATATTGCGCGGCAAGCAACAGCAGCAGCAACAATTGCAGATAAAAGGCAGCAGCTCGAATGCCTCGTCGCCCAGCGCCAGCGCATCGAGCACGCCACGTCCCAGTTTAAATGCCGCGCTGCAGCAAGCGGCGCAATTTGTTACACCCGCTTTAATCTACTCGGCGCAACTGCAGCAGCAACAGCAGCAGCAACAGCAGCAGCAGCAGCAGCAGCAGCAACACCAACAGCAACGATCGCATCACGCCTCGCGTCAGTCTAGTCCACGTTGCAATGCGGAGGCTGCAAATGTTGCAACTGCAACGGCGGCGGCGGCGCCGTTGGACTTGAGTTCTCAGCCGCCAGCTGCCAAACGTTTTAAGGCTGAATCATCCACAGCAGCATCAACAGCAGCAGCAGCAACAGCAGCAACAACTGCTGCCACTGCAACAACAACGTCGAGCACACCTTCCCCGCCACTTATGGAGCAGAAGCCAACACTGAATATAGCCGAGGGCCAAAACAACACCAACGCAACAGCACCAGCAACAGTTGCTGCTGCAGCAACAGCAACAGCAACAGCAGCAGCAGCAGCAACTGGAGCAACGTCGCCAGCGGGCACAGTGCGTCAGTGTCAGGCGCAAAGCGAGGAAGTGAACTCCTGGTCCGTGGACGATGTCTGCGCCTTTGTGGGTGGAATTGATATATGCGCCGAATACGTACAGGTAAGCAGCAACAACAACATTTCGACCACTCTATACACACATATACATATATTACATACTTACACTTAAACCAGCTTGAGCCGAGCTCTTTGGTTGGCGCATGCAAATTGCTTTAAATTGCCAGCAACCCCACAACCCTCTCGATCTGACTCCTAATTAATGTTTATGGAGCACAGTTTGTTTGTTATCTAGATACAAGCCCACGCTCGATTAAGATAGCGATTCAGAGGGAGAGGGAACACGAAAGATTCAGACAGAGAGAGGGAGAGTGGGAGGGAGACCAATTACCATGTAGCCAAAGTGTATAACCAATCAGCAAATCTTCAAAGATTTGGAATGAAAACTAAAGCGGGTCTTAGCTGAAAGTCAATTCTACATTATTCCTCATATTGACTTATGCATCAGCTCAAACTATTCAAATATCTTTGCAACTATTTATTTAAAAAATCATCGACCTCGTAATACAATCTGATACTAGGAGACAATAATAACAATGGAATTGTAGAGCATTTAAAGACTGAACTTATCGCTGTAAAGTGTCCAGATAGTAAACTAATATTACTGCAGAGCGCTCGAAAAGATAAGATAATGTTGTCCGAATAGAAATTAAAGGAATTATCAATAAACGAATTGAGAAACTTAATCAGTTTTTAGCTCGAAATGACTCAATCGCAGCTGTTTATATCATCTCTGCTCTGCGCCTCACATAAAGATAAGTAGCTAAACCTTTTGAGAATGTTATTAAGAAATCTTGGATTTCGTGTTTCGTTAGTTTTCCTGGTAAAGTAGGCCCTCTAACACAATCTCTCACTCTCGTAATGATCGATACCAAAATATATTTGATCCTAAAGATCTTTGACTTGCCATTTTCCTCAACTGCATCTAGACAGACTCTATGCACCTGGTATGTGTTCTTCATTTGTAGTCTCCATTTCAATTGTGTCTTATCCTGAATAGACTGTAGATCATCTATCCTATGGCCCCATTACTTTAGATGGGGAGCATGTGCAGCGGGATCTGAACTCCATTGGCGGCCATTAATATTGTGTGTGCCACGCGAGCGTCGCCTCTACTGCTGCTGCTTGATTCTTGCTGTTGTTGTTGTTGCTGCTGTTGTAATAATGCTGCGAATGCGGCCAAGTGACTGTGGCATCTCAGCCAAGAACTCTATCTCGCTCTAGCCGTCTGTCCGTGTGTCCAAGCTAGTTGCTCTGGTTGCTCCACATAGCGCGATGTTGTTGTGGCCCAGGTGATCTTTTACGACCAGTTCCGGCAAGTTGAACGACTTTTGATCGGTCAGCCGCTTGCGGTCGACGATCGGTCAACGTCAGGCATCATTAAAGCCACAGTCGGAGTGCCAGAGCCAGAGCCAAAGCCAAGCCAGTCTACAGATCCTGCTACACGCGTTAATGGAGGTGAAAACACGGCCACAGCCTCTACTACGACCAGTCAGCCACGGCCTACCTCAACAGCACCGTCCGTTCGGCCGTTCAGCCTCCGTCCGTCCGTGCGAGCGACTGCAAAAAATGAAAAGATAGCGTTAACAATTAACATGAAGCTGGAGCTTTAGGTGTTGACACATTTTGATGCATATTAGCCGGTAACATGGCCACATCTTCAGCCGCCTTCCACCAGCTCCTCCTGCTCCCCGTCATCCTCTGCCTCTGTTGATAGTCGCCTAATTAGCGAGGCCCAAAAGCCGCTTACCACCCGGTCCATTGAAATCTGCTTACACACAGTTCAAAAACGACATTTGCTGATATGTTTGCGAACCAGTTTAACTATCACACACACACACATATATAGTATATATACATATACACACTCACACATCAAATCCCCTCTTTACTTTACTTTTTTCTGCTTGCTCCGCCCCATTTCTGCGATAGACAAAAAGCCAATTGGCGTAATATTCAATTGAATTTATGGCCACAACGACACTTGGCCAGTTGCCTCAAAGACTTACACCTTTTGTGGCATGCATGCATGCATCCCATGCACCGATGCATGCATGTTGCATGCAACTTGTCCCTCTATGTTAGAAGCGACTTTGTCGCTGCGGCTCTGTCCGTCTGTCTCTGCATTTGAGATATTGCGGAGGTTGTAAATATTTAGTGCAGAGGTTGCTGGGCAATACAGATATATATATGTATATGTATATGTATATGTATATAGTGTATATGAAGACATTGAGAACTGGTTCAGTGACATTGGCTGCAGTTGAGTCGAAGCTGTAGCTGGACTCGTCGCTGCTTGTCGCATCATGTTGCACAGAGCGACTGGCAAGTGTTATTGATATTGCTCAGACTTTGCTCACACACACACACACTAACACTATCACACACCTTAGCACACACACACACACATACACACAAGCAGAGCTTAGATACGGCCACGAGTTGAAAAGATCTCGGACTTCGAGAGACTGAGCAACCACGCATGGGTGGCTCAATGCGACGGTTTATTATCGCCCCGACCTAGCTTCAGCTTCAAATGCAGATGAAGTTATAAACCAAAGGCAAACTTGACCAGCAGCTGCTGCACCCCAGCAGGATGCGATATTTTCCTTGCATACATACATATATACATAAGTATTTGTAGGTTGATTTTTGCATTTTAAATGCGCTGATTTATAGCTATATTAAGGCACAATAATAATTTCTATGCGTGATCACCAGCAGCTGCAGCTGCCATTGAGTCCAGCTTCACTCTCTCTCTCTCTCTCCTACTCACTCTATCTCCTTCTCTTTTAGAATTTGTTTTTGCGCTTTGCCTTGATTAAGTGCACTAAGACAGCAGGTCGCTGCATTGGATAAGTGGCATCGATCGCTGATAAAAGCGTAGATCATTATGGAATGCGCAGTCTGAGAATGTTTACATCAATTATTAAAAGATATTTATCTTAAGATATACTTAGTGTGCATTATCTTCTGGAGGATAGCTTGCCGATAACGGAAAGACAACTCACGTTCGACTAGAAAAGTATGGGCTTCCCTAAGGACTCTCTCTCTCTCTCTCTCTCTCGCTCTATCTTAATATTATACTCTTAATATATTACAATCTTACAAATTATTTAAATAAAGTACTTATGATTTGTATTACATTCTAGTTATCCCAAAGTCATCAAAAAATACTCCGTAAGATTCGAACTCTGAACTTTTTCCCTTGTGCAAATACTGCTCAATATTCAAGTCGAATTCTTCAATATTCAAAAATTCACAAAGCTTTTGACTTCAACCTGTTGTTGAACTCGTTTTTGCCATTTCAAATCGTACTTCTCTCCCGCTAGGCCATTAGTCTCACTTATCTATCAAGTGAATTGTAGGGTACTTAATCAAAATGTAATACTGTAATTTCCTAAACTGAATGCGGCTGCCACTTGAAGGCTTAAGCTTTGAACTTGCCTCTGCCCTAAATGGCCCGAATTAGTTTTTTGCAGTTGTGGCTTTGTGTGCGTGTGATGACATTCAGGAATGTTTCCCAAGACACAAGCTCCACAACAAGCTAGCTGCTGAACCTCTGAACAAAGCTGTCAAAAAAAAAAAAAGTTGAAAAAACGGCAAGCAACACGGAACTGTGGGCCGCCCCCTCTCGCTCACGCTCTGATCTCTCTCTCTCTCTCTCTCTCTGTCATTCGCCCTCTTTCGCTCTCTCTCACTCGTCACAATCTTCAGAGCCATTTGCTGGCTTGTTTGTCTTGGCTTGTAGTATCTCCATCTTCGGTGCTCAGGGTGTTCGGTCGGGCCAAGTACTTACTTGTACTCAGGCCGTCATAGTCGTATAGTCGCGCTCGTACTTATTGTATTTGACATGCCAAATGCCAAAAGTACACGTAGGCGTCATAAGATTCATGACTCGAACTCCAACTCGAACTCAGAAAACCAAAAAACGAAAATAGGAACATTTTCAACATGGTAGTGTTGAAGCTTGTATGCTCTGGAATTAAGTGAAGGATTTCTTCTATAGAAAATGGTTGGCTAATTGAGGCAGAGATCTAAATGTTGACATGTCATCAAATCTCAGCTAGAATATATATAATAAATATTTTCTCAAAATATTCCTCGAAGTAGAACTCGAAACTTAAATATGTCCGATATTTTGTAGTATATTCATTATCTATATTCTCATCTTAGCTGTTCCAAACTGGAACATATTGTGTTTCTACCCGTTGTTAGAGTATTCAAAATGGAAGAAAAAAAACTATCTTGGTATGGCTGGGCCCACGGTGTCGTGTCGCGGTCGCTGCGAGTCGAACGTTCTGCCCGCGCGGCGCAGACAAGAGCGACAAGAGTCTAAAGCCAGGCACAAGACAACGTGTTATTGTTGCTTGGGTTCACATAAATGTCAAGCAGGCAACAACAAATGCATAACTCGAACACACACACAACCACACAGCTAGTTATATGTATATCTATATAGAGTGCAGATCGCCTTAGCTCTAGATATTGCGGCAAAGTTAACGCCCCCGCTTCAAGCATTGCAGTTGGCCCTCGTCTCGTATGCATTTCAAAGTCGACCCTATTATTAGACGCGCGCAGTTTCATATTTCAGCATTATAAAAGCAAACATCATTATCTTCAAGATCATCATTGGTATTTGCGCAGAAATGTCAAAGCTGAGTTAGCTCTGCCTCAGCTGCCCTCCCTCGCCCTCTCTATGTACAGTAGAGCTTCGCACTTGTCACTTGAGCCCAGGCCCAGAGGTCTCCTCTATATCGTTCCCTTAGCCATTGCAATGGCTAGCAGCTGCATCTCTTTTGCCTTTGCTTTGCCTTTTATTTGTCTATCTCAAGTTGTATTAAAGTTTGATTTTTTATAGCCCAGTTTGCTCGTTACTTACCTTACCCTTCTTGACCATGCATAAATGTCGCAAAAGCTTTATTTATTTGCACTCTCTGCCTATCTCCTGCCCTCCTGCCTCCTTGGCGAGCTCGATTTTGGCCCATTCAATTGATTTGGAAAGTTGCATTAAAATGCAATTTGAGCCCCAGCAAATTGTTGCATATGAGTTGGGCCTGAGCAGGAAGTGGTTGAGGGAAATGACTCGACTCGGCTGCATTTTCGAAAAGGTTTTTCATTCATTGCTTCTCTCGTTGTTTCCCACTCTCTCTCCCCCTCGCTCTTAGTTATTAAGAATTGGTTACAGCACTTGAATAGTATGACTCGTCGCTTTTGTTGCTCATAGCTCAATAGTTAATGACATAATAAAGATCAAATGTTAATGCTGACGGCGTCTCAGATCTTACAGGTTTTTTGTTTCCAAACTCGAATCACTTTTAATTTGGATTTCTATTTCGAGCTGTTGAGGCTGCATCTTATTATACTGAAAAGAGCTTTTACAGAAATTTACTTACGTAACAGACCTCATAAACCCAAAATGGAAAGATCCCATCAAATATACATTTTCTCGAGCACGACGAAGAGCTAGTCTATCACTCCCAAATAGAACAAATTTCAAAAGCTCTTTTGCCTACGACTTCTGTATAATCACATATATCGCCAGCAGTTGTCAGCAATATCAATAGCTCTTTATTAGGTACAATCATTACATATCAATTTTAATGATTGCAAGATAAAACGGAAGAGAAGAGAGAGAAGACAACAGAGAATACCTGCATTTGTTGTACCTAGAGCAATATTTGCACTTTCCTTTCGCTTGACCGATCTGAGGCGATCAAAACTCATGCAAGTGTTATGGCTATAGCGCCGCAAGGTTCCGTTCCTAACATGCTGCGACTGAGTAACGGTACGATTGTCTGTGCACTGAACTTTCATAGCCCCAAAGGAAATTCGTGGCGAGCAGCAAAACTTTGCGGCCTAATGATTATAAACGTGTAACGATCTATGCGAGTTGCTCTGGGTTGTTGTTGTTGCTGTTGTTAGTTGCTGCGTTGCTCGCGTTGCTTGTGTTGCTGTTGCGGCGTTGGCGGTCAACGCATTATCAGCTACAGCTCAGTCAACAGCAACAAAACTACCGCACACGAGACGGCAGCAACAGCAACAGCAACAGCAGAAGCAGAAGCAACAACAGCCAACAACTACAGCCGACAGCAACAACAAGAGGCCAGTGAGGCACGTGCTAAACATGCAACTCCTACTCTTGCCACGGCCATGGCCACGGCAGCAGCCAGCAGCCAGCCACACAGACACGACCACCATTCACTCTCCGTCAGTCACTGGCTGAGAGATCGAGCAGCAGCAGCGGCAATGGCAGCGGCAGCAATATGCTAGCCATTAATCCATGAATTACTTAAAACCACATTCCGTGTAGGGGCGGGGGGAGCAACATTTAAATTGCCCGCTTACCGCCATATTTCAATATATTGGCAACTCTTCGTCGTCGTCGTCGTCCTGGTTGTTGTTGGCAGCCCGCCTACTAAAAATTGCAACGACAAGCAATTTCTTGCTGTTACTTTTTGCTCCCTCTTTGCAGTTGTTGTTTTTTCTTCGCTTTGATATTGTTGCACGATAATGATGTCGTCTGTTTGATGATGCTGGCCATGGCCAAGGAGCGCAGTTAGAACAATCACCTACATTGAAGAACTTGAGAACTTTGGGGCAAAAATCACAGCACGAAAGCAAATGATTGCAATCGACGGTGAGTATGTTGCTGCAACATTGCTGCTGCGGCTCCTGCTGCTGCAACTGTTGCTGCTGCTGCTGCTGCTGCTGCTGCTGCTGCAGGCCATGCAAGTTGCAGTCGCCGCATGCTGGTGCAGAGGTTATATGCAGCGAAGGTTAAGAGGTGGCCACACGGCGCATCGAGCTGCCATCTAACTGACAGGCCAGCAACAGCAATAGCAACTGAAAATCCAAGTCTAGCAGCAATATAATACAATAGAGCGAGAGAGAGTGAGAGAGAGAATGAGTGAGCAAGAGTGATGCCAGCCGACTGCAGCAGCAGTCCATGACTGGAAGCAAAAATAATCACAATAACGAATTGGTTTGGTAAGGATAGCCGACTTGCGATACCCTGTGCTATTGAAGTCCGATTTCTAATTAATCCGAATAAATTGGAAAAATCTTTGAGAGAGTAGTTGTATCTCAACTTATAATGATTGATCACTATCAACATCGCATTATGTTATCGGTATATGTTACCATCGATAAATTATTCTCATAGTGATGAGAATAATTTATCGATGGTAACATATATCTCATAGTGATGAGAATAATTTATCGATGGTAATGTATACCGATAACATAATGCGATTGTTATATGCGTTTTTATACCCTGAACCCATTGAAAATGGGAAATCAGGGTATAATGGTTTTGTTAAAAGTATGTAACAGGGAGAAGGAGGCGTGGCAGACCCCACAAAGTATATATATTCTTGATCAGGGCGACGAACTGAGTCGATTTAACCCTGTCCGTCTGTCTGTCCGTCCGTCCGTCCGTCCGTATGTATG
The DNA here is from genome assembly GCA_035047565.1 of Drosophila mulleri. Taxonomy (NCBI): domain Eukaryota; kingdom Metazoa; phylum Arthropoda; class Insecta; order Diptera; family Drosophilidae; genus Drosophila; species Drosophila mulleri. The sequence goes on along the minus strand of JAWNPK010000018.1, from coordinate 5,409,446 downwards.
AACGCGTCGATTTCAGAAGATATAAGAGCTAGAGACTTGAACTTTTTTTTTAAATGACCGTATATACGGCGCGCATATCGAGTTTATCACAAAAGATCGATAACTCATCCCGTTATTTTTTTATCGATCAAAAACCTTATCGAAAACCAGTTATAAAATTATATCTCCTACACCTTTAGAGCTAAAGTCTCCAAATTTTAAATGTAGACTCGACTGCACGTGATAGAATTTCGATTTTTGTTATAATTCACCCCCCACCCCTATATCCACCCCCTTACCCTCATCTCTGTAAAAGGCGTATTTCAAATACTAGAGACTTGAGCTTTGGCAAATATACGCATAGTAATGATAAAACCACATTCTGAAAGTTTCATGAAGAACGTACGTCCACAAAAAAAGTTATTGAACAATTAAGTTCCCATAGTAAGCCCACACTGCAGCCCATGCCTGTTAATGCGTGCGTGCCTATGGGTGTCTATGTATATGTTTGCGTGTGTGTGTGTGTTTGTTTAAGCTGAATGACACTAAAAATGATTGAAATGGCTGTTGCTCGGAGGGTTCAGGGTATCTCGTAGTCGAGCAGTCTCGACTAGAGCTTTCTTACTTGTTAAATATTAAATATGAATCTAATAGATATGTAAATATCTCAGTACTTATGTTTTTCGATATTCTAGATATTGTACATAACACTTATCAAATGCATCATTTGTAAGAGTAATCGATATTGAGGTTGTTTCTGTTAGACGATAACGATAACATTGCAATTGTATAGCCCCTTATCCATAGCTATATGCAACGAACCGTATACTCCTTCCTACATGCTGCTAAATTTGTAGGGCATTGAAAGCGCAGTCCGAGACCGTAAGTCAAATGCCAAGCAGCAGAGATCATGGTTCGAGTTCGACTTCGGGGACCCGCGTTGCCAGATTTGAGAAGAAAAAAAAAAAACCGAGGAAAATCAGTGCCGGGCTACAAGTCCAGTCAGGTCGGTGGCGGCGTCAGCGTCAGCGTCGACAGCGACGTCGCTCGTGGTGTGTTATCAAAGCTGATGATGATTATACCCACTTGCACGCCTTTTTTTGTGTGCGCCACAGCGCCCCCCTGGAAAAAGCAAACAGGAAGCCGGCCTGAGCTGAGCTGAGCTGAGCCTTTGCCAATTGGCTGCTGTTGCTGTTGCTCATGCTGCTGCTGCCCCTGCAACACGTTGCTGCAGTTCGGGGCTCGCAGCTCGCAGCTCGTTGCATGCATTATTATTATGCGCATGCGCACAGTTGGGGCATATAATCTAAAATTGTATCTCTGGCGTGTAACCCGGGGCACTTTCTGCTGCTGCTGCTGCTGCTGCTGCTACTCCTGCTGCAGCTTCTCTTTTAGCCTCTTCTTTAGGATCAGAAATGAAAAGAGGAAGAGGGAAAAACAAAAGCTAAAATAAACTGATTATGTGCCCCACTCGACTCGAACTCCAGCACCAACGGGTTGCAGCCAATGAAAATTAGCAGCGCTCCATAGTCGAGGGTCTTCAAGGGTCTTTAGGGCTCTGCGAGGGTCTCTACGTTACTTACCTTTCTACCTCCCTTCTCGTTGCTGCAGCTGGCCGTCTTTTGTTTGCGCCTGTCTGCTTGGGTCACATCAAATTTGCTAATATTTTGACCTAAAGTTATTGGGCTGTTCGTGATTGCACAGTGGGTCAAATATAATGAATTGATATTGAAATATCAATTTTTAATTGTAAACTTCAAAATGACTTAAAATATTAATATAAATATTTGCATTTTACGTGTTTTAATATGCTTCTTACACTCAGTCCATGAAATAATTATGCATCATATTCAGTATTGCAAAAATTCTGATTGGAATTGCAAAACTATCGATATTAGTTGGCAACCACTGTAGCACGACTTCATTATGCTCGCGGCAGTAGCTGTGAACAGCAAGAGAAACAAGAACGTCAAAGTCGAGCGATACCGATTGCAGAATACACATTCACAGCCGATTTTCCTATTTGTCCTGATCCTATTGGTATATACATATATATATTCTATATATATTCAGCATACCATGAATGTAGTTCTAGCTTACCTAAAAGCCCTGCTGAGAGACAATTGTTAACGTAACTTTTGCTGAAGTAACAGTCGAAAAAAAATGAGAAGTAGGGAAGTCTACAAAAATTCAAATGTCAAACAACAGTGCCAACATTAATACACTGTTAACTAATATTATTCACCCTGCTACTGATTTCTGTGCGCCTGGTACGTCTAAAATTTGCATAGCTATTTTGGTGAAATACCAGGCGCATAGAAATGAGCAGCAGGGTGCAAATTGTTCTTTAACAGTAGAGCAACAGTGTACTGTTACCATGCTGTTATTTAACAGAGTAATAAAAGTGCGGTAACAGTGCTACGCTTATACACTGTTAACTAGTATTTTTCACCCTGCTACTGGTTTCTGTGCGCCTGGTACGTCTAAAATTTGCATAGCTATTTTGGTGAAATACCAGGCGCATAGAAATGAGCAGCAGGGTGCAAATTGTTCTTTAACAGTAGAGCAACAGTGTACTGTTACCATGCTGTTATTTAACAGAGTAATAAAAGTGCGGTAACAGTGCTACGCTTATACACTGTTAACTAGTATTTTTCACCCTGCTACTGGTTTCTGTGCGCCTGGTACGTCTAAAATTTGCATAGCTATTTTGGTGAAATACCAGGCGCATAGAAATGAGCAGCAGGGTGCAAATTGTTCTTTAACAGTAGAGCAACAGTGTACTGTTACCATGCTGTTATTTAACAGAGTAATAAAAGTGCGGTAACAGTGCTACGCTTATACACTGTTAACTAGTATTTTTCAACCTGCTACTGGTTTCTGTGCGCCTGGTACGTCTAAAATTTGCATAGCTATTTTGGTGAAATACCAGGCGCATAGAAATGAGCAGCAGGGTGCAAATTGTTCTTTAACAGTAGAGCAACAGTGTACTGTTACCATGCTGTTATTTAACAGAGTAATAAAAGTGCGGTAACAGTGCTACGCTTATACACTGTTAACTAGTATTTTTCACCCTACTACTGGTTTCTGTGCGCCTGGTACTTCTAAAATTTGCATAGCGATTTTGGTGAAATACCAGGCGCATAGAAATGAGCAGCAGGGTGCAAATTGTTCTTTAACAGTAGAGCAACAGTGTACTGTTACCATGCTGTTATTTAACAGAGTAATAAAAGTGCGGTAACAGTGCTACGCTTATACACTGTTAACTAGTATTTTTCACCCTACTACTGGTTTCTGTGCGCCTGGTACTTCTAAAATTTGCATAGCGATTTTGGTGAAATACCAGGCGCACAGAAATGAGCAGTAGGGTGCAAAGTGTGCTTTAACAGTACAATAACAGTGTACTATCATATTGTTATTTAACAGATCATTAACATTATTATGTTAACTTACATTTTATCTTCTTCATTCTGTTAGTCATTTCTATGCGCCTGGTGCTTTTGAAAATATCCGCTTACATTTTGGCCCCAACGGCTACGATAACAGTCTCCCTAAGTTATGCAACTATATTTTTTATAGAGCATATTTTTAACCGTTGATATTTGAATATTAATTCCCAGTACAGAAAGCCTGTTAAATAAAAAAGCTGTTTGTAGTTATTGAACAGAATTATTACTTACCTCTGATTACTCATGACGCAGCTTGAATCTACTTTGCTCTTTAGATCACTATCTGTTTCTCTCTCTCTCTCTCTTTCTCCCTCTCTCTTTCATTCTACTTCTATCTTATCTCTTTATCGTATCGATGTCTCTTTATATCGCTCTTATTCTCGTACTCTATCAATTTCTATTTACCGCTCCCTCTATCTTTCTCTCTCTGGCATACTGAAAAATGTATTTACCGATTTGCTACGACCCAAGTAGGCGGGCCGGGATCATTTTAACACTTTATAACTCAAATTTCTAGGACAGACAGACGGATGACCATCAAGGCAGACCTTGCACTAAACCAATATACTCATATCACTTTCGTGAATGAGTATAAAAATGGTATTTATTACCAAAAAAAAAAAAAACACCAGACATAAATCTCGACTCTGACGCCAAAGCCGACTCATACAGTCGGCCCGGTAGAAGTAGTAAAATTTGATGGGCCTTTGGGCGGTGCTTTATGTAATTTTGCAAACCATCTAATATAATAAGAGAGCATTTTGTTTAAGGCAGCGCAAAGCGTTGCTTGATTGTTAGAATCAATCAAGAGTCGAAGCTCAGCTTGGTCTAAATTCCGCAGCTCAAGCAATTTCCAACACCTTTTGGCTAGTACACGTGCCCAAGCAGTTGCTGTTGTTGCTATTGTTGCAACAATGTGTTGCTTGTGTTCTGTGTGTGCGTGTGTGTGTGTGTATGCATGCGGGAAAGGTAAGAGGGGTTGGTGGAAGCCCACCTAGTATTGCCTGAATGCGTAACAAGATCAAACCACAGCCACCGCAGCAGAGGATGTTTGGCATTAAGCGTAATTGTTGGTTGCTCCGGTCAGCCAGTCAGCCACTCACCCAGTCAGCAAGACCAACAGCAACAGCGGCAGCAACAACAACATCAGCAACAACAGCAGAGGCAAAGTAAGAAAATACAAAATCATTAAATACTCGTAGTTGGTAGCTACCCAAAATCAAAGCCAAAGTCACAAGTGGAGTGTAGCCAAACAAGTCAACTTTTTAGGTGGGCAGATCGAGCCAACAACCAACTGGACAGCAGCAGCAGCAGCAACAGCTACAGCTACAGCAACAGTTGCCGTGGCCCATCAACAACCTTTGGCTGGCTGTTGCTGCTGCGGCTGCGGCTGCGGCTGCTGCTGACGGCAATCAGGTCGAACTCGAAGCCGCAGTCGAGTCGCTTTTGGCCAGACATGAAGAATTACAATGAGTAGGTAGTTGGGCGCAATTGCCACAGCAGCAGCAGCAACAACAACAACAGCAACAGCAACAGGCCGCTGTCTTGGCAGCAGGTCGGCCCACGTTCCTCGACTGCTGGACTGCTCCCGGGCATAGGTAGCACAAAAAGCTGTTCAATTTAGAATTCAAATTGTTGTCTTCGCTTGTGCCCCTTGTTGTTGATGTTGCTGCTGCTGCTGCCGCTGCTGCTGCTGTTGGTGGTACATTTAAAGTTGTTGCTGAGGCTCTGGCTTTAAGGTTAAGCAGGTCAAAATCCGTACAACTAAATTGAGCGCAGAAATACAATTGAGCCCGGACTGCAGCTTGAAATTCATTTTTGATTGTGTGTGCGTGTTGGTGTATGTGTGTGTGTATGTGTGCTCCGCTCAAATTAAAATGTATTTCAACAGCAACAACCACACTTGCCACAGAACAAGAGGGTAAGAGAAAGACAGCGAGCGAGAGAGAGAGAAAGTGAGAGTGTGTGTGAGTGAGTGAATGGGACAGCAATCGATGACCAGAAGCAGCCAGAAGCACTTTTGTAGCCGCTTATTAGTGCGCCCTTGTGTATATTTTAGTATTTTATTATGCTCGCTCACTAAGTGAGAAGAGTCCAGTATATTCGCACTCCATTAATGCACTTAGCGAGATCAAATCTAAGTTAGATTGGTAGAATTTGTAAGCCAATCTCTTATCACAGTCGCTCAGCGTCGACTTCTCCAGCTGCTTTAAATTTCTAAACTCCGAATGCCCAATCTGTAAGCGCGTATTATGCAGTCGGTTATACTCGACTGGATTGATTTTAGCTGCCTCTTTTGCGGCTTGGTTGTATGAAAAGGGTCCCCCAATTGTGAAGCGGCACGTTTCACATTTGACGCATGAACAGGATCTGAACTCAACTTTTGACTTGGGCACGGACAGGCTATTCATTCATTTATAACATATATTATATACATTCGAGATCTTCTCTCTTCTGAGTATTTTTATGGAGTTTTTAGAGGCTGAAAATTAAAATAAGAATTGCTTTTACGGGCTTTCCGATTCTATGTAAATATTGCGCAACAAAATGTCTTTATTTGGCTAAAGCTTTGTTTTTATTGATCTATGAAATGCGGCAAAAACTATTTTATTAATAAAAATCAAACATTTAAAGAGAAAAACAAAAACAAAAGTGGCCTCATGAATTTTGACGAATACCAACAAATATTTACGATTTCTTTAACAACCGATTCCAATCAAGAGTTCACAAGCATTCATTTCGTGCTGTGTCAGTGTCAAAACTTGAACTATAAACTTGGCCAGATGGAAAAGTTGTAGGCAGCATAATAATCTAATGCAAAGTTGAAGGCATTCACGGTTCGAGGTTTAGAAACCTGTGTCATAAACCTAATCGAAGCTTCAGTAATTCCAGCTCATTTGCCTTTTGTTTAGCATTTTATACACACATCCATCCATTCTATTTTTGGCCCAATATCGATTTCATTTTTGTCTCGTCTCTTACTATTAGAATGAGCATTTTATGTTAAGATTGAAAGCTTTCAAATGCTAATCGTTTTAATTTATTATAAAACACACTAATAGTCTATATTTAATTTTATCTCATCAGACACACAGCAAATTTAGAATTTGCTGGTTTATTTGCTGAGCCATTTGTCCTCACATTTACATATATTAATATTTAGTGCGATTTTAAAAGCTAAGAGATATTATTAATTTGTTTAAAGTAGACCAAAAATTTAATATTTGAAAATTTTGAATATTTATTTATTTATTCTTCTCTAAAATTGTTTTCATTAATAGCTTAAAAATTGTAAGTCATGCATGAAAAAAAAATAAGCTAGAAAATTAGGAAGAAAAATAAAAAAATCAATTTCCAAGTTAAACTCTATTGTCTTTTCAAGTAAGCCTTTGCCATTATCGATCATCAATTACTTCTAGAGTATCTATTGGTTGAGTCACTTCATTTCTAATGCTAACCATTGCATTTCGTTGGCCTTTTGTTTGATGCTCCAAAATGATTTGCATATTTCCATATTTTTTGTTGGTTTGTAAATTGCACCCATTGCCAGAGAAAGAGAGTCCAATTACATTGCGTGCAGCTAAGCTGGACAGCCAACTGGCAACTGGCAACTGCAACTGCAACTGGCAACTGCAACTGCACACATGGCCTCCAATTGGAATTGTAGTACGTTCGAGTTCGAGTTGGAATTGTTGTCGGAGTCGGAATTTGAATTGGAGTTCAAAGTCAAGACCAAGTCGCACAGTCAAATCTGTTTGCGATGGTATTGTTATGGTTAAGTCGGCGGCTAGTTAAAGTCAGCATTTGTTGTTGTCCATTCCATTGTTGTTATTGTTGTGGCGCTGCCTTGTCAATTATTGGTAGAACAGAATTTGGAACGTAGAAAATACATATACATAGATATTGTTGTTAACCACAAAGACACCAAATCAATGCCCGATATTATGGTTATTGTTCTCTTTGCTGTTCTTATTATGACAGGCAAGAGTCCAACTCGAATTCTACATCTACATCCAAGTCATACAAAGAGCCTCCAATTTCCGGTATTTTATACATTGAGGCTTCTTTCATCTACGTCCATTTCAGATAGTTCTACTTAGCAAGTAGTTCAGATACTCTCGGAATTGAAACAAATAAAATCAAATATATATAATATAAATCTATAAATATCTATATAAGAAGTACATATTTTGTATTCACAATTGTATTTTATTTAAAATTTTATTTTATTTGTATTCATATTTAATCTGAAAGTTAATTTCGTCGCTTAGGCAAAAAAATGTACTTTTAATATTAGTTTATGAAGCGATTTTTATCGAGTATTTGAAAGTCCCTCTTAAAATAACTAATTCTAAACTATAACAATTTTCTTTCTTTTTTTTTTTAATGTCTCTTTTTTTATCATATAAGTTAATCTTAGATTTTATAACCTAATAATCTAGTCTTGAGATATTTTTTGCTTTTGTTTAAAATAAGTTATTTTTAGTATATATATATATTTATTTTTTTTTTTCCGCTAGGGCTTTGGTCGTGAAAACTCTCGTTATCTTGTCTTCGTCGCTGCTCTTCAAATCGCTCGTTGATTCTTTTACGTCGAATCACCTCTTTTCTGACTTTCTCCTTATTTGCCCAGAACTTATCGTTAAGCAGGCGATTATAAACATCAGCAGCCAAGGACCGCCCCAGCAATTGTTGACTTTACACATAACTTTAGCGGGCAGCCCGCGATCTCGAGCAAGTGTAATTCCAAACACCTCATGTAATCGCACATCCTCATTACATTTGGCTTCCGGATAGTCGAAAAAGTCGGGTAAATGCGGCGTTGCACTTAACCAATCAATGGTTGTTGTCGTTGAAACGGTTCAATCTCTAGTCCTCCATGGTCTGCGCTTTTTCTTAGTTGGTTTACTAGCTTGATCTTGTTTTCGTCGCTCTTCTTCAAATTGCTCGTTGATTTTTTCACGTCGCATCACCTCTTGTCTGACTTTCTGCTTATTTGCCCAGTACTTATCGTTAAGCAGCTCATTATAAACATCTTTCTTATTGTTTGCTTCTTGCTTCAGTTCCAAATCTATGGTCGCGGCCCAGGGACGGCGCGTCGTTATTTCTGTCTGGTAAAAAGCTGTATTGTTGACCTTAAAGGGATTGGGCTTGATAAAAATGGCAACATAACCGGGCTGCTTCACATTCCGTTCCACGGGAAAAACACTGAACAAATTGAAAATTGATAAGCAAACAGCAATTTTGTTGTAGGGACTTAAGTCTCACCAATAGGATTCCACATCCTTTTCTACCTTGTTACCCCACCAGGCGCCCAGCACACGAAAGGGACACGAACGATTCCTGCCCGCATCCAGTTCAATCACTTCACCTACTGAAAGGTATAGCAAATCTGTTGTGTTCGCCTCGACAAGGTGAGCCTTGCGCAGCATGAAGAGATCATTGAAGCTCGATACAACAACATCATCGTATAAATTATAAACCAACTGTTTGTTGTTATTCTGCCCAATGATTAGCATGGCTATGCGCATCTTATTCATTATATGAGCCAAGGACAAATAATTGATGTTCAAGTCCTTGTAATCATCGGTGAGATAGCCAAATATCCATTGCCTAAAGTGCACCCGAACTGGCAGCTCCATACGATACATCAGCAGCCAAGGACCGCCCCAGGTATTGTTGAATTTACACATAACTTTAGCGGGAAGCCCGCGATCTCGAGCAAGTGTAATTCCAAACACCTCATGTAATCGCATATCCTCATTACATGTGGCTTCCGGATAGTCGAAAAAGTCGGATAAATGCGGCGTTGCACTTAACCAATCGATGGTTGTTGTCGTTGGTATGGTTGTTGTCGTTGGAATTGTTGTTGTTGTCGTTGGAATTGTTGTTGTTGTCGTTGGAATGGTTGTTGTCGTTGGAATTGTTGTTGTTGTCGTTGGAATTGTTGTTGTTGTCGTTGGAATGGTTGTTGTTGTTTTTCGAATGGTTTTTGTTGTTGTTGCTGAAATTGTTGTTGTTGTTGGAGTGGTTGTTTTTGTTGGAATGGTTGTTGTTGTTGAAATTGTTGTTGTTGTTGGAGTGGTTGTTGTTGTTGAAATTGTTGTTGTTGTTGGAATGGTTGTTGGAATGTTTGTTGTTGTTGAAAATGTTGTTGTCGGTGAAATGGCTGTTTTTGCTTTTCGAATGGTTTTTGTTGTTGGTATGGTTGTTGTTGTTGAAATTGTTGTTGTCGGTGAAATGGTTGTTGTTGTTTTTCGAATGGTTTTTGTTGTTGTTGTTGGAATGGTTGTTGTTGTTGAAATTGTTGTTGTCGGTGAAATGGTTGTTGTTGTTTTTCGAATGGTTTTTGTTGTTGTTGTTGGAATGGTTGTTGTTGTTGAAATTGTTGTTGTCGGTGAAATTGTTGTTGTTGTTGGAATGGTGGTTGTTGTTCTTGAAATTGTTGTTCTTGAAATTGTTGTCGTTGGAATCGTTGTTTTCGTTGGAATGGTTGTTGTTGTTGTTGTTGGAACGGTTTTTGTGCTATCAGTGCCTATTCCTCCATTGTCTGTACCATTTCCTGGCCCACCATTGTCTGGTTCACAGTTCTCTGTTTGTTGATGCAAATGTTTTATAGATATGCATTGGTATTGGTATTGTTGTTATTACCGTTTAGTTATATAGTACCTTCACTGGTGTCACCACTACTCTCTGATTCATAACTGCTTGATTGGTCAGGTACGTATGGGCTCGAAAAGCTCTGCGTTGTGTTGTTGGGATTAATTAATTTGCTTGTATTTTCTTCGCTTGAATTACTTTGATCGTCGTCTGCATTGCCATAGTTGTTAAATACAAAGTTTATATAGTAAGTTTGACCAAGCACCGCAAGGGGCAGCAAAGCTGTCCACCAGCAACAGAGCAGCATTGCTACTGATGACCACCAAGTCGATACTGGTGGACACGCGTCAGCCGTGTGTTCTCTTTATAGATTCGGTTCCCGACCGCAACCAATGCTGTTTACCCTGCGCTGATTATGATATCTCCTCATCATTCAGACACAGCTGCTCACAGCCCATAAAACTTTAGTTCCATGATGAACCAGAACCTAGGCAACGATATTGAAGGTCTACTTGCTGAATGATTCCAAGGCACAATAGCAACATATGGATTGCAGTTGCTAGTTAAAGTCAATCGATAAAGTCCTCAAGAGAGAAAAAGAAAAGTATTGTTTTTATTTAGTTTTATATTTGTAATAAATATTTATTTGATATCAAATAGCAGCAATCTGGCTTGTCGATCCGGCGTATCGTGTCTATCACTGTCGTCGTATTGTAAATAGATTGTAAAATAATTTTCAACATTTTAATTCATTAAAAATAAAATTGAAATACTTTTTAACAAAACACTGATGAATATAAACTTATTTATTCAATAGAACAGTTATTTGTGTTTTCTTGAGCTTTCTTACTTATTGTAAAATGTTCGGCTTTTCCGCAGTTGATGCTTAAGTAGTAATGTGTATATAGAGAATGGCATCCAATGCAAAATAAAACAAAATAAAGTCAAATATATATAATATAAATCTATAAATATCTATATAAGAAGTATATATTTTGTATTCACAATTGTATTTTATTTACAATTTTATTTTATTTGTATTCATATTTAATCTGAAAGTTAATTTCGTCGCTTAGGCAAAAAAATTTAGTTTTAATATTAGTTTATGAAGCGATTTTTATCGAGTATTTGAAAGTCCCTCTTAAAATAACTAATTCTAAACTATAACAATTTTCTTTTTTTTTTTCAAAATGTCTTTTTTTTTAATCATATAAGCTAATCTTTTATAACCTATTAATCTAGATGTTATAATTATACTGAGTCTTGAGATATTTTTTTGTCTAAAATAAGCTAAAAGTTGATGTTAGTGGGATTGGTACTTGGTTTTATTCTTTGGTCGATCTTTGGTCGTGAAAACTCTCGTTATCTTGTCTTCGTCGCTGCTCTTCAAATCGCTCGTTGATTCTTTCACGTCGAATCACCTCTTTTCTGACTTTCTCCTTATTTGCCCAGAACTTATCGTTAAGCAGGCGCTTATAAACATCTTTCTGGCTGAACTGGCAGCTACAGTCGATACATCAGCAGCCAAGGACCGCCCCAGCAATTGTTGACTTTACACATAACTTTAGCGGGCAGCCCGCGATCTAGAGCAAGTGTAATTCCAAACACCTCATGTAATCGCACATCCTCATTACATTTGGCTTCCGGATAGTCGAAAAAGTCGGGTAAATGCGGCGTTGCACTTAACCAATCAATGGTTGTTGTCGTTGAAACGGTTCAATCTCTAGTCCTCCATGGTCTGCGCTTTTTCTTAGTTGGTTTACTAGCTTGATCTTGTTTTCGTCGCTCCTCTTCAAATTGCTCGTTGATTTTTTCACGTCGCATCACCTCTTGTCTGACTTTCTGCTTATTTGCCCAGTACTTATCGTTAAGCAGCTCATTATAAACTTCTTTATTATTGTTTGCTTGTTGCATCAGCTCCAAATCTATGGTCGCGGCCCAGGGACGGCGCGTCGTTATTTCTGTCTGGTAAAAAGCTGTATTGTTGACCTTAAAGGGATTGGGCTTGATAAAAATGGCAACATAACCGGGCTGCTTCACATTCCGTTCCACGGGAAAAACACTGAACAAATTGAAAATTGATAAGCAAACAGCAATTTTGTTGTAGGGACTTAAGTCTCACCAATAGGATTCCACATCCTTTTCTACCTTGTTACCCCACCAGGCGCCCAGCACACGAAAGGGACACGAACGATTCCTGCCCGCATCCAGTTGAATCACTTCACCTACTGAAAGGTATAGCAAATCTGTTGTGTTCGCCTCGACAAGGTGAGCCTTGCGCAGCATGAAGAGATCATTGAAGCTCGATACAACAACATCATCGTATAAATTATAAACCAACTGTTTGTTGTTATTCTGCCCAATGATTAGCATGGCTATGCGCATCTTATTCATCATATAAGCCAAGGACAAATAATTGATGTTCAAGTCCTTGTAATCATCGGTGAGATAGCCAAATATCCAATGCCTAAAGTGCACCCGAACTGGCAGCTCCATACGATACATCAGCAGCCAAGGACCGCCCCAGGTATTGTTGAATTTACACATAACTTTAGCGGGAAGCCCGTGATCTCGAGCAAGTGTAATTCCAAACACCTCATGTAATCGCATATCCTCATTACATGTGGCTTCCGGATAGTCGAAAAAGCCGGGTACATGCGGCGTTGCACTTAACCAATCGATGGTTGTTGTCGTTGGTATGGTTGTTGTCGTTGGAATTGTTGTTGTTGTCGTTGGAATGGTTGTTGTTGTTGGAATGGTTGTTGTTGTTGGAATGGTTGTTGTTGTTGGAATGGTTGTTGTTGTTGAAATTGCTGTAGTTGTTCGAATGGTTGTTGTTGTTGGAATAGTTGTTGTCGTTGGAATGGTTGTTGTCGTTGGAATGGTTGTTGTTGTCGTTGGAATGGTTGTTGTTGTTGGAATGGTTGTTGTTGTCGTTGGAATGATTGTTGTTGTTGGAATGGTTGTTGTTGTTGGAATAGCTGCTGTTGTCGAGATTGTTGTTGTCCTTGGAATGGTTGCTGTTGTTGGAATGGTTGTTGTTGTTGGAATGGTTGTTGTTGAAATTGTTGTCGTCCTTGGAATGGTTGTAGTTGTTGGAATGGTTGTTGATGTTGGAATAAGTACTGTTGTTGAAATTGTTGTTGTCCTTGGAATGGTTGTTGTTGTTGTTGGAACGGCTTTTGTGGTAGCATTGCCTATTCCTCCAATGCCTGTTCCACCAATGCTTGTACCATTGCCTTGTCCACCAATGCCTGTACCATTGCCTTGTCCACCAATGCTTGTACCATTGCCTGTTCCACCAATGCCTGTACCATTGCCTTGTCCACCAATGCTTGTACCATTGCCTTGTCCACCAATGCCTGTACCATTGCCTTGTCCACCAATGCTTGTACCATTGCCTGTTCCACCAATGCTTGTACCATTGCCTTGTCCACCAATGCCTGTACCATTGCCTTGTCCACCAATGCCTGTACCATTGCCTTGTCCACCAATGCCTGCACCATTGCCTGTTCCACCAATGCCTGTACCATTGCCTTGTCCACCAATGCCTGCACCATTGCCTGTTCCACCAATGCTTGTACCATTGCCTTGTCCACCATTGTCTGTACCATTGCCTTGTCCACCAATGCCTGTACCATTGCCTTGTCCACCAATGCTTGTACCATTGCCTTGTCCACCATTGTCTGTAACATTGCCTGTTCCACAGTTGTGTGTACCATTGCCTTGTCCACCAATGCCTGTACCATTGCCTTGTCCACCAATGCTTGTACCATTGCCTGTTCCACCAATGCTTGTACCATTGCCTTGTCCACCATTGTCTGTACCATTGCCTGTTCCACAATTGTGTGTACCATTGCCTTGTCCACCAATGCCTGTTCCTCCATTGTCTGTTCCATTTCCTGTCCCACCATTGTCTGGTCCACAATTGTCTGTTTGTTGATGCAAATGTTCAATAGATATGCATTGGTATTTTTATTGTTGATATCACCGTTTAGTTATATAGTACCTTCAGTGGTGTCACCACTACTCTCTGATTCATTACTGTTTGATTGGTCAGGTACGTGTGGGCTCGCAATATTTTGCGTGCTATTGACGGGAGTCATTAATTTGATTGTATTGTCTTCGCTTGAATTACTTTGATGGTCATCTGCATTCCGATAGTTGTTAAATACAAAGTTTATATAGTAAGTTTGACCAAGCACCGCCAGGGGCAGCAAAGCTGTCCACCAGCAACAGAGCAGCATGCTACTACTGATGACCACCAAGTCGATACTGGTGGACACGCGTCAGCCGTGTGTTCTCTTTATAGACTCGGTTCCCGACCGCAACCAATGCTGTTTACCCTGCGCTGATTATGATATCTCCTCATCATTCAGGCACAGCTGCTCACAGCCCATAAAACTGAAATCAATTTGTATTGCTCGGCATGGAATTTTAATGGCCATGATGAACCAGAACCTAGACAACGACATCGAAGGTCTACTTGCTGAATGATTCCAAGGCACACTAGCAACATATGGATTGCTGTTGCTAGTTAAAGTCAATCGATAAGCTCTTCGAGACTCCGAAAAGAAAAGTATTGTTTCTATTTAGTTTAGTATTTGTTACAAATATTTACTTGATGTCAAAATATTGTGAATATCAATTGAATATTGCCTTAGATGCTTGGACCCTACTCAAATTGAAGCTTATCATATATCACAGCTATGCTATCAAAAGTTCCATTGACCTAGGCTCAACTGAAGGAAGTACAGTTGATTTCAGTTTTGATTTTACTGTTAAGTGAAAACACAGCAATTTAAAGACAAATCCTTTATTAATTATACAATTTTTAATGGGCAAAAATGCATTAATTGTAAAGTCATTAGGCTGTGGATTCCCGTTAGAGGATCTGCATGAAAGAGCAACGTTAGAAAACAAATGTAAGCAACATAATGGGGAAAGGAGAGCGATTGGGAGAGGGAGACAGATAGAGAGAGAGACGGAGAGCAAGAGATAGAGAGAGAGGGAGCGCCAGTACGAGTGATTACCTAGACCAGTAAGCTCTAGGGCTCGATGAATTCCTCGTAGTCGTCGTCTTTGTAATTCCCTACACTACCTCCTGTTTCCTGCGCATTGCTTTCGGAACTATCCGCTACATTCGCTTTTTCTTGAGATCCCGATAGCGGATTGCTGCCTGAATGGCCATGACTCTCAGAGCTCTCGTATATGGAGCGAACATATCGGCCGCCGAAGCTATCATCGATGCTGATCTCATAGCTGCTGTGATGACTGTGATCGTTGTCCGGCCTGTTTTTCTCTTCTTCTGCCTGCAGCAATCTGGCGCGTCGATCTGGCATATCGTGGCTATCACTGTCGTCGTCATCATCATCGATTTGGAATCGCTCATTATTTTCATCCGTGCCAGAATTACCACCGCTGCCACTACCACCATTCCCACTTCCATTGGATCCACCGCCGCCACTGCCGGAACCGCTTCCATTATTGTCACCACTGTTACCGCCAGAGCCAACAGCGCCGGAATCGCCGCTATTATTGTCAGTGCCCTCACCACTCTGACTGTTACTGCCGCCGCCGCCACCACTGCCTTCACCACTGCCTGGATTAGGAGGGGACAGCCCGTTATTGCCGTTACTTGGCGCGACATTTTCTGTTTCGACGGATTTGGATCCTTCGCCTCCGTCGGGATTGTTGTTGTTGAACGCAAAATTCATGTAGTACTTCTGGGCCCGCACCGCGGTGGCCTGCAGTTGCCAGAGCAGCAGGCCTAGGGCCAGTATGCGAATGCTCAGCCGGGTCCTCATGATCCTAAATAGACTCTAAACAGCAGCCGCCCTGTTTTCTCTCTTATATATAGATGACGGCCGTTCAGTGCATCGAATCGCATTGTCGGGCCGCCAATCGATTTCCATCTGAGTCCTCCACAACGCCAACTCGAAAGCACCGTGAAACGCTGCGCCCATAAAACGATCACTGCGCAAAAATGAATGCTCTCGAGTGGCTTCATGAGTATTTCATAAATAGTTTTATTAATTTCATATATATTACTGAAAGTTGTACGCAATCTATTTAGAATATTCTGCTTTGACGTGAGAGAGTCGCGAGAGTAGTCCTCGAAATGCTTCTTAATAGAGAAATATTGCTCAAATAAGAACAACAATAGTTCGCTTATCGGGAGTGCCCCACGCGTATCCGAACTGGGAAATCAAAGCTCGCATTGCCAATGGCCACTAGAAGAAGAAGAGTGCGAGTAAATATACAACTAAACCGCATTACCCTAAACACATTTGACTAAGCCTCCGTGAAGTCGCCTCCTCTCGCGCAGTTCGTACTCCCCATTATAATTGATTAAGTCAGAAAACTTAAATGAGATTTGGGGCTGAACTTTGTTTAGGGCACGTTGCACATATTTGCTTCAGCATGTAGAGGGAGGGCAGCTGCGGAAGGGGCGGGCGTTGTTTTTCGCTTGTTGCACAGTGGCAGTTCGCTGGCAGTCGGCAGCTCGCAGCTCCCGACGCTGTGGCAGCTGTGTGGCAAACAGGTTGCGGCTGCCACAGCGGCCTCGGCCTCGGCCTCGGCCATGGAATTCAATCAGGGCCAATCTATAATAGAAATCTCATGTGGAGGGGCAGGCAGCAGCTTGCTTCCAACTTGCGACTTGCGACTTGCGACTTGCAACTTGCAACTTTGCTGCCCACTTTCAATCGCTGTTGGCGTCGTGCGCTGCAAATATGAAAATGCTACTGCGCTCGATCTCCACCGGGGGCAGCAGCAACATCAGCAGCAGCAGCAGCAGCAGCAGCAGCAGCAGCTAAAAATCGTTTTTCATTAACAATTTTAAAAGCAGCGCATTAATCACACACACACACACACACACATACAGGCATACGCCCTGCATGTTGCATGCATAAATTTTATAAGCTTCCAACTAATTCTTTGCTCTCTCTCTCTTTCTATCTCTGTCTTTCCGCTTGCAGCATTTTCGTGAGCAGAGCATCGATGGCACGGGCTTGCCGCTGCTAACCGAAGAACATTTGGTTAGCTCGCTGGGCATGAAGCTGGGTCCAGCGCTGAAGCTGCGCTCCATATTGGCGAAGAAATTGGGCGGGCCCTGTCCGTGTGTTGCGTGCGTTGCGCAGGCGCAACAGATGCTGGCATTGCAAACGGGCGGGGCAGCAACAGCAGCAACAGCAGCAACCGCAGGAGCAACAGGAGCAACGGGAGCAACAGGAGCAGCGACAACAACAGCAACTGCAACAGCTACAACAACAAATGTTGTAACTAGTTGCAGCAGTTTGTCCAACAGTAGCAGCAGCAGCAGCAATAGCAGCAGCAGCAGCAGCAGCAGCAATAACAACATGCCCGATAGCTGCAATGGGCCTAGCTCGAGCAACATTGTTGCGGCAACAATGTTGCGCTGCAGCTTTGATGCCGCCGATAGCAACAATGATGCTGCCAGCTAGTTCTCCCCTGTCACAAATCGAAATTAACAGAAGAATTCAATTAAAAATAACCTAAAGTTTATATAAATTCAAGAATATATATATAAATGCTAAATCAAATTGCATTTCAACTGCAAATGTTGTACCAAATGAGCTTTCAAATGTAAACGGAAAAAACAAGCACATAATTAATATTAAAAAAATTATACATTAAATATAAATATTACATATAGAATATTAATTACAAATTGAATTAGGCATAGCTAAAGTTGCAAACTTTTTAAGACAACGGCAAGAATCGCAAAAGTCTTCCATTTGCATGAGAGAAAGAGAAGAGTTAAAAGTAAATTATATTATACAATGACTTTCAATTATAAACAATGAAGCAATTTAGTCAATTTTAATGAGTTTTTCGATTAAACAACATTCAATGTACTTAATGTTGCACAACATTTTTATATTTGTAATTTATTTGATTTTTATTTTTTATGCATACATAATTATACTTTTATTTTCTTCATTAACTGCTAGTCAGTAATTATTATAAAATTGTTTAATAACATTCAGCAGAGAACTTAAACTAAATGAAATTTCAAATTAAAAATTTCGCGATTTCCTTAAAGGTTTTTTTTTTTAGCAAAGAAAAGGCTATTTATTTGATATATATATATTATACAACATTTTAAATATTTGTTAAAATGAAAAAAAATTCCCATAAAATATTTGTTGTTTAAATTTATTTCTTTTTTTTATTGATTTTTTGCGGCCATTGCACATTGGAATTCAAAATTCAGCATTAATTTAAGAGCTCCAAGACTTGAAGACAACAAACAAAAAACAACAACAAGAAATGCATTGTATATATTGTTTATTTAATTATACTATATTAGATATACATACAAATCTTATAAATGAATATATATACATATATATATGTGCAACTGACTGTGCGTCGGTCTACTTAAAGCTTATGTTTACATTTAGGCAAGCAAACAATTGATTTATTTTTATTAAATTTATACACCTAAATATATACATGCATATATAGTTGAGTATATATATTGTATATTAAAACAAATACTTAGCTATTTTTCACACGGCAAATAAATTATAAACAAACACAAAAATACAAAGCAAAACAACCGCATTTTCTATACCCTCTCCCTCTCCCTCTCTGTAGCTGTGTCTCCCTCGTACTGACCTCCAGGTTGGGGGTCAAGCGTAACCGTTGCGCCAAAAGCCAGCCAAGGATGCACTGCCCAACCAATTAAAAGCACGCAGCTGGAGAGCGCTAGCTGCGGCTCAAGCTCCGACTGCGGCTACGGCAACGCCAGCGGCTTTAGCTTCAACTGCAATTCGAGCCTCACTTCAGCGTCTAATTGCAAATTGGAGTCATTGAATTTAATCGCTGCAAGAAATCCGCATATGCACCTCGAATGCACTCGTGGCACGCACGCCAACTGTGTCTGCAGTCGGTCATAACTCGCTGCCTCTGGCCGAGATCGCACAGGGCATTGCTCGCCCCTGCTGCTTGACCCAGCCGCAACGGCGAATCGAGCCCCGGCATATTCGCACTTGGATGCCACATGATTTAGCTAACTGTATAATTACAACGCTATATAGGTTCCACTTCAGATCAGACAGTGAAGTGCTCTGCTGCTGCACAGCTAAACTTAGATATGGAGCATCTATGCTTAGCTCATATAGATAATAGATCATGAATGGAGATAATGTATTGATCAATATAAAATGTGTATCTCTATTCTGAGCAAAAAACAATATTTAATTGAAACATTGCTAATATGTATAAATAAATGCTCAAATTTATATATACTCTAAACTGAAACTCAATTAAATGTAGATTGCCAAGTTTAGGGAATGCAAAGAGAAACGATATAGTCTGTCTACCTTCCTTGTCTTAATTCACTCTAATCGTTCTTTCCAATGCAATATTTCCATTTTGATAAGAGTTCATCTGGCGCCAATATCCACTTCACCCGCCTGAGCCTACAATAACATTCGATTAATAATGCGAGGAAAACATGTACACATTCCTATATCAAAATATAAATCTATCTGATGCTTACATACTCTTTTATTATACAGAAATTGGGTGTTGTTTAAACATATTTGTGTTGGATGATGGTGAACAATGATTAACAATAATTGGATATTAGCCTGAACGTATGTGGATCTTATTTTAACTCTATTTTGGCTGGCATATCATGTTGCCTCTATGTGGCAATGGGCGTCGCCTCGTTTTCGCCCAGTGGGGCTTTGTCGGTTCCATTCTTCTGCTTAACCGCAGGCAGTTCCTTAACGCCTGTGGAGCCAAATCCTGCCTCTCCACGTTCAGTGTCTTCCAGTTTGTCCACTTCCTCCAATTCCGGGTAGAAGATGCGCTCGCATATGAACTGGGCAATGCGATCGCCATGCTTCACCTCGAAGTCCGTGTCCGAGTGATTGAAGAGGACAACACCCAAGTTTCCGCGATAATCCTCGTCCACAACGCCGGCGCCCACATCGATAAAGTTCTTTACGGCCAGCCCGGAGCGCGGTGCTACGCGACCGTAAGAGCCTTCCGGCACCTGCACCTGCAGATCCGTTTTGACCACAGCTTTGCCACGCGCTGGCACCACAACATTGTAAGCGCTGCGTAAATCATAGCCGGCAGCTCGTTCTGATCCACGCTGGGGCACCAATGCATGCTCTGTGAGCTTGGCAAAGCGCAAAACGCACTTATTGTCGATTTTCATTTTCTTGGCTGCTGGAATATCAACTTGTGCGTCTGGTGAGGGCATCTATGAACGACTTTAGTTCTGTATCGGAATCAACGCGCTGCTTGCGAGCTTCAAACAATAAAAACGCGGGAATAATTCCTCAAAATGGTCGACAAGCAGCCAATAGCTTTAACAGTGCTGAGTAGTGGAGAAAACTGAAACCAGGGCTGCAAGTATTCGTTAAGTTGAGCATTTGTGCGTTAGAGTGCACTGCATCACATTGCATGCATGAATAAAATTGCATGCATGCATTGAATTGAAGTCTAAATACGAATACAATATTTCCGACACAATTTTTTAGCTCGAATAATGTGCACATGTATACATATACATCTGCTTGAATTATTTATCGCGCTGTGTTGTATTGGATACTTATCGCTGAGCCGCCACAATTTGCCGTCAGCTGTTAGCAGAATCGCATCTACAAGGCCAAATGACCGGTTCAATGGTACACAAATATTGATTTGCAATAATTGCAACTTAGTTTAGTAATTTAGCACTTAGATATGGATTTCACAGACTTCGAGGTGCGCAAGGTATGAAAAACTTGCCTTAAGACACTCGTATCCGTTAACTACTAGTAAAATATTAATTGCAGTGCCCGCCAACCGTCATGTACATTCCGAACTTCATTACCTCCGATCAGGAGAGTTCCATACTAAGTCACATAGAGAGAACACCGAAGCCTCGGTGGACGCAGCTGCTCAATCGACGACTCGTCAACTATGGCGGCATTCCTCATCCAAACGGCATGATAGCCGAGGAGATACCTGAATGGCTACAGAGCTATGTGGACAAAGTCAACAATTTGGGAATCTTTGAGTCCCAGAAAGCCAACCACGTACTAGTCAACGAGTATCTGCCTGGCCAAGGCATTCTTCCACACACCGACGGACCACTCTTCTACCCAATCATATCGACCATTTCATGCGGGGCACACACCGTGCTAGAGTTCACCAAGCGCGAGACTGCGGGCGAGGCCAACGACGGCGTGGTACTCTTCAAGCTGCTGCTGGAGCCGCGCAGCTTGCTGATCTTAAAGGATACACTCTACAGCGATTATATGCATGCCATTAGTGAGATCAACGAGGACACGCTATGCGATCGCATTTGCAATTATAATCTCTGCGAAAACACCTATAAGATCGGGGATCATCTGGTGCGCCGAGCTCCACGCATTTCCCTAACTATCAGAAATGTTCCAAAGACAAGCAAAATGAAACTGAAGTTTTGCTAGACTGTTCAAGCATTGTTGTTACCACAAAGTTCTTGTTAACCACCCACTGAAGTCAGCCCACAAGTTGCCGAGGCGCAAAAGTAAACCTAACTCAAAGTTATATGTATGTATATTCTATAATCTTTAAATCTTCCGCTAGACATATAAGAAAGAGCACAGAGCAATGTTTCATAATAGTTTCCTATAGCCCACCAAGTGCTTTCATTTCGATTTTATACCAATTATTGATGTAGATATATGTATATCGTATCGGTTTAGCAAAGTTTCATAATGTAAAAGTTTCCACAGTGCTTTATTTTTCGATTTTTCGATTTTATACCAATTAAGTATCTAAAGATGTATATCTAAATGATTTGTAGGTTTAGTTACACCAAGCAATATGCAAGCACTTGTTAATGCCAGATCCTGTATTAAGGCTCGTATTATATATATGTATGTATAAATATGTATTCCTTATATGCTTGAGTGTATTTTTGTAACATTTTTTGCACCCAAAGCAGAGAGCAAAGGAAATTTGAAATTGAAAATTTTGAATAAATTGTTAATCAATTGAAAACACACCCAACCTTCATAGATCCTCTAGACTAGACCTCGTCCTGCCATTCCAGTCGAAACTCCCGCTCGAATACCAACCTATCGTACAGTCGTACCTCGCTAATGCGCGCCGATATGTCCAGACGTAGCTCGCTGACGGCCAGGTGAAAGTTCTGACGCACCGTTCGCTGCTTGTCCGGCGTCAGCTGATTGAGGGGCTTCCGGAAGACGCTGATGATGCGCTGCAAATGATATTCGACACTCGCGCAGCGACCAATGCAGACCCACAGGTTCTCCGGATCGTGAATGTTGCCGGGGAAGCGAGTGCGCTGATCGAATGGCGCCTTGCCGGAGAGCAGGGCACGCACCTCCGCCACAATCTCCTGATGGGTCTTCAGGTCCCGTGTACTCAGGGTCTTGAACTCGTATTTGTCACAGAAGTACATAAGATCACTGATCGCGCACCAAGGCTGCGAGCTGAGAGTTGTGTGGTTGTTGTTCCAGTTGCTGTAGCCAGCAGCCGTTTTGCTCGACTGCTGCGTCGCGGCTGTGGTCGTGGAGGAGGCACTGGTCTTGGTTGACGTGGATGTGGATGTGGAGGAGGTGGTCGTACTGGTGCTGGTGCTGGTGCTGGTGGTGGTGCCGGTGCCGGTGCCGGTGCTGGTGGTGATGGTGGTGCTGCTGTTGGCATTGCTGGCTCTGGCTGTGTCCTGTCTGCTGGCTTTGTCGGCTGCCTTCAGCAGCTGCTCCATTTCCCGCTCATGCTCGCGCTGTCGCATATACACCTCCTTCTTCTGTTGCAGCTCCTGCAGCTTGGTCAGCTTAGGTGGCGACTGGGGCTTGAAGAGCGAGGGAGGAGGCGACACCGTGCGCGTAGCTGTCGCCGTGCCCATGTCAGAGATCTGTGCCGAATGCGATTCCAGCTGTGTTCCATTGCCATTTGTGTCCGATGAGGCACTGCGTCCATATTTGGCGCGATATCGCTCCAGGGTGTCCAGCGAGAAGCTGAGCTCCTTTTTTAACGTTTTCTGCATTTTCTACCTTATGTAATCGAGTTGGGAACGTTGTGACTGCGTGTTCGCCACGAATTTACAAGCAAATGCGATCGAGATCGAGAAACGGAAAATTCTTGCCGATGCGCGCTCTTTATTTTTATCTTTTATCAATTGGCGGCACCGACGCGCGGACGTCGACGTCGCCGCCGGCGTCGAGCACTTGGGCGCACTTTATTTTGGTCGGATCATACACACACACACACATGCACACACATATATATATATAGACGTACACTATATTAAGACTGCCGAGAGAATCTCAGTTTTAATAATGATCAGACTTGGATGCAAAAAATTTGAATTATAGACTAATATAGAAACATTGCGGTGGACACCAGGCGGCTCCTTTTGCCTCTAAGGCATTGGTTGGGGGCCATCGGAGGACGACTTCATGCGACGAATGCGTGCGGCGCACATCTGCTTCATCAGGCGCTTGGTTTGCTTTTTCTTCATCAGCTTATTATAGCAGCGCTTGCAGCTTTGGCGGCGCTTACGGTGACGCATTGTTGTCACCAGCAGAGCGATGTTCTTCTTGAAGTGTTTGTGCCCGCGCCCGAATCCATGTCCATGTCCGTATCCATGTCCATGTCCAGGCCTGCGTTGCTTAAAGCGCATCAGGGCAGAACGTGGTGCCACCGGATTGCTAGAGATTTGCGGCAGAGCCTCGACCATCGCTTGCCAATCGTCCAGGGGCATCGAATTGTCTACCATTTTACTCGCCGCCGATCAGGTCACAAGGAATTGGAAACAAAAATGAAAAAAGTAAAAAATGTAAAATTCGAAATTCCAGGAGTAAAAAGTATTTTAGTTGTGTTTACTAAAGAGCTTGGGACGCTAATGTATCATAGGATTTACTCTTAAATATATCTGAAGTTGTTCGAATCGTAGCCTACTCGAAGCTCTGTATGAACATGTATTGAAAAAGTAAATACAAATAAAATAAATAAATACATTTGCGTATTGTTTAGTAAAAGACTGATTGCAATTAATATAAAATTACATTAAATTCTATATAGAATGTGCATTTCGATTGACAAATTTAAAGTTCAGCAATACCATTTTCGTATAACTTAAGAAGAAAATTATGAAGACCTCTTTATTTTGCATAAGCTTTTATTTATAATACATACACACATATATGTATAAATAGTTTACAATAATAATAGAGTTAAGATTAGGTCTAACAAATAAATGTAAATGGCACACATACAAAATTAGATTTCTTTTGTTAAGTACAACAATATGTTCTTTGTGGTTTCTCGTTTTGTGTGCTCTTTGATTAAATATACATATATATATATAGAAATTCCATTAAAGTTCTCATTTGTTTTTTTGTTTTTTGTTTTCTCACGAATTACAATCATTTATATCGTTTAAGAATTGGTTAAAAGCTAAAGTTAACAAATGCACAAAGTACATTTAATACTTTTCATCGGAGGCCGGCTCAACCAGCTCTACACGTTTGCACTTTTTATATTTAAGGACCTGACCTAGTAGCAGCGCCCTTCTCGGCGACTCTCACTTAGCACAAAAACATGCAGCACATAGAGAATAGAGCTCCAGAGCTACGTAATGCTTAGCAGAAGGCACAGCATGCACAGGTTGGTAGAGTGTCTCAAAGGTAACAGACTCTTAAGCTAACGCTTACGAATAAATTTACATCGGATGGCCTGCAGAGCTCGTCAGAGCCGCTCACTAGTAGCAATACGAGACGGGCACCTCGTAGATGATATTGCCAGCGGAATGTCGGAAACTGGGCACCTCCACATGGGACGCCGCCTCGACAACAATTGTGCGCGCCTTCTCGCCCAGCCGGCAGGCAATATTGCTGCCCACATTCACGCGCAGCTCCGTGCCGGTGATGCTGTAATTGAAATGGATTTATAAGATCTGTTTGGAGTGGGCATTTGGACGGGGAACCTACTCATGGTACTTCTTGCACACAACGCCCACTAGTTCACCTACGCGATCCTCCTTGAGGGGCGTACACATTTCGCTTTGCAGGGCGAAGACCAAATCGTTGTTCTTCGGTGAGTGGAAGACGATTAGCTGATCCCGACCAGGCGTTATGCTAATGGAGGTCAGCTACAAGAAAAATAGAAAAAGAGGCTTTTAGTATGGGCGGGCTCTACTTGATGCCAGCTTCCTTACCTCTCTGATGGCCATGGACCGCTGCATGTCCCTGAACTTCTTCTTGATGCCATCCAATTTGTAGATGTTCGTATCTGTCACAATGAACGCCCGATCCGCCTGCTTGTTGCGCCTGTTGAACTTCTTGGCAAAGCTGGAGAAGAGCACCTGCCGGAAGCTATCTCCTCCGCTGTTCTTCATGTTCCGCACGTTGGCCGTGTAGGCGTCGTAGCCGCTATTGTCCTGCGAGTTGGCCAGATAGTCGCCCAGCCACTTGCGCTGCTGTCCCCAGTAGGGACGTCGTCCCGCGATGGCCGTGGCCGCAATGATTTGCAGTCGCAGCTGCGGCCACTCGCTGCGCGGATATCTACGGAGTATCATGTAGGCACGCCACTGGTCAAACATCCTGCGCAGCTTGGCCTCGGCCTTGCGTCCTGCGAGGGGCGGCTGGGGCCACTGAATGCTGCGCCCATAGTCGCGCTGATGCTTCGCATTGCGGAAGCGATTGGCCAGCTCCTGGACGTAGCTGCGCAGCTTGTAGGTCTTGTAGGCGTGCATTATGGTGCGCGCCGCCTTCATCTTCTTGTAGTTCTTGCGCGCTATCCAGCCACGCACCTGCTTCTGCAGCAAGGTCACAATATGCGGAATCATCTCGTTGCGCTGCTGCTCCAGGGCGAAGAGAGTGCGTGGCGAGCGAATGAAGATCTTTGTGTGCCCATACTTGACGTCCTGGGCGAAGCCCTTCTCCTCGATCAGCACGCGAACTCCGTCGCGCTCGCTGCCCGCATGGAAGTTGGGCCACGTGTACTGCGAGATCATTTTGTAGCGCAGCAGGAACTTGTCGTAGCGCTGGCGATGCACGAAGCCGGCGCGGCGCACTCGCACGTTCTCCAGCAGGCCCAGGTAGCGCACCTGGTGCTGCACGCGCTCCTCGTCAAACACCGTGGAGCTCTTAATATCGTTTGGCTTGATGCAGCGCACGTAGAAGGGCTCCTTCTTCAGCAGCGTGGCCACCAGATCCGCCATCGAGCGCTGGAAGAGCGTGCCGGCAGTCAGAGGACGCTTCGTGGTCTTCTTTATATCCTGCGCTCCCTCGGGCCACATTTCGCTGAGGTTGGCGTCCTTGGAGTTGTGCAGCAGGCGCTTGAAGTCCTGATACAGCGTATCCTTGTTCTTCTCGATGAAGCCAATTATGTTGTAGATCACGTCGCCAGCATAGTGGGTGATGCGGAAGTCCTCGCGATGCTTCAACTCCTTGTCCGTCGGCTTCAGCTGGCGACTCGTGTAATGCGGATGCTTGCTCAAATTCTTGTCCATGGCGCCCAGGAGGGTGTCATCGGTGACATTGCCGACGCTCAAGCAGGCCTCGTCCATGATGGCTATGATGCCCTTATGCGGCTGCTCAACCAAATCGCAAATGATCTAGCGAAATATTGAGAGTGGAAGTGGAGAGAGTGGAGAGAGATGAAGAGCGGAGTTAGATATAATCCAGACGAGGATCAGCTCTTCGTGCTTACCTTGTTGTTGAAGTACTCAATGTTGGTCCACTCGATGCCCTCGCGCTGGTACTCCTCCTGCTCCTGCTTCAGCACCAGCTCTGCAATGAAAGAAACTCGGCTAGGCTCTATTTCTCCACTAGGACTCGACTCGTCCGCTCACCTATGAACAGCTGTTGCAGCTTCTCGTTGCAGTAGTTGATGCAGAACTGCTCAAAGCTATTCGAATCGAAGATCTCAAAGCCGTAGATATCCAGCACGCCGATCACCGAGTTGAATCTCGCCTGGCTCTTGCTGCCACGGAAGAGTATGGCACGGTTGATGCGCGAGATGATCCACGTGAAGAGGCGATCATAGATGGCCTTGGCCAGCGCGTCCTTGCCGTACTCCGCCTGCGTGGCATCGTGGTCCTTCTTCATCACATTGCCTCCGGCTGCTATCGTGCGCTTGGTCAGTGCCGTCGACAGCTCCGCCTCGGTCACCTGCAGCATCTTCGCAGCTGACTGCAAATGCGACTTGTTGCTGATCACCAGTTCGTCCTCGATGGCTACGGGGACAGGCACATTAGTATGCTACGTCATTAGTGGCGGTTTTCTCTTTGCTAACTCACTCTGGAACTCCACATTGCCCAAATGCAAAACGGACGCAATTGTGCGCCAAATGGTCTGCACCTCATCAGCCTGGAAGCCGAGCGTCTTGAATGCATTGCACGTGCCCTTGTAGTCGGACTTCTCGGTGAGTATATCCATGCTGCCCTGGTTAAGGTAGTGGTACTTGGACGTCTCCTTGAGCAGGTCATACTGACGCAACTCATGGTCGTTGGCACCGCGCAGCAGCTGGACGGGAAGAAGGGAAGATGTGAGTATATCCCTCAATATTGATATTAATAGAACTGCTACCCTTTAGAATAGACAGAGACAGAGTTGCTAGTTGAGAGTGCGAACCCCTCAGCTTAGACGCCGTCCATGCTTTGGCTTGTCTCTGCATCCAAAAAGAGAATTTACAACTATTTAGTACAACAGACAATTAGCCACAAAACGTTGTCCATAATTGAACTTCCGCTTTAATTGTCGCCATTCGCGGGCTGCTCAAATGCGCCATGGCATATTACTGTTTAGTTTAGAATGAAGTCACATTCTCAGACAGAAGCTCGTGTAAGGCCAATGCTACCGAATTTCTATTCCTAGGAAATATTAATCAATAACCGGGCCGGCGAAGCTTTGTGGACAACAGGTGCAGCAAGGTAACCACAGATATCGCATAAGTTACAAATAAATAAACAAATACACATGATATCTATCAACTGCTCACTTGTATACTTTACTCAAAGATATATACATATGATATATACTTATATGTATACACAAAACCTACGTATTTAGTTTAGTGAAGAGCCCAGTTTTAGAGAACTCAAAGCTGAAAGTCGCCCAATTAAGAAATTCTATTTAGTTTAGGTGTTAAGTGGAGAAGTAAAGCTGGAAATTCTTTCGTCCCCATAGATGGTCTCCGACAATTAACGCCTTCAAGCTAAATTTGACAGCCAGAAGTCAACAAAGAGCAATCTCTCATTTTCTTTTCAAGTCTAAAATTTCAAATAGGAGGTGAGAAGATGAAATTCTACAAATGTCGAGCATTTATTTGATGTATATACGAATTACGATAATGTATACATATATGAGTAAATAAAAGTTATATTTGGCGAGTTATGCATCAAATGCTGTGTGATGCATAACTCGCTAAATATAACTTTTATTTAGTCATATACAATATGTATACATTATCGTATTTCGTATATACATCAAATAAATGCTCGACATTTGTAGAATTTCATCTACTCACCTCCTATTTGAAATGTTAGACTTGAAAAGAGCTTGAGAGCTGATAAAGCTTCATACATGTGTGTGAAAGAAGATATCTTCAATTCCCAAACACCCATTTCGATATATAAGAATATGCATATGTACAGTTATATTTGGCTAGTCAAATATTTTTAATTAATATATACTCTTTGATGAATAAATGGCTGAGCGCTGACGAATTTCCAGTTCCTATGCATGACTTGGACTTATCGGAGCTTTCATATATTTCACATGATGTCATATTCACTCAGAGCAACAGCAAACATATATCAACAGCAAACATAAATCAACTTAATTTCTGAATAGTTTTTGAGTTCAATTGGAATGTCTGAGTGTTATTGAGCCATAACCTTTGACATGCGCAGGTTAGGATTTCGCTAAGTGTATTCATCAATTTTAATGGGTCCACAGCATCTTCGGCTTATCTCGCAGCTAATTGTAATGTAAGCTATTAAAAGGCTATTATTGGAATTTTATGGCTCTGCAATCGCTGATTCATAAATATTTATGGCTGGGCATATCGGCAATCGGATACTCTTCTAAATAGAAGAACTATTTTACTAATATTTATTGTCTATATATGTATACATACATATATATTGTTTACACAGAGCCGCACCTCGTTACTCGCACCTCACACCTCACACCTGTCACCCAACAGCTCACACTAGACTTTCGAATGTGAGCCACCCGCCCACCTGCCTAAGCCACCCCGCTGAGTCATCTGGGCAAACAGCTCCACACCCACACACTCGCACACACAAACGTGGGCCTTACCTGGTAGAAACTGTGGAAGTTGCGCTCCCCTGGCTGCTGCTGCACCACACGCGACTTCTCCAGCAAATAGTTGGTGATGATGCCGCCCACCGGATCGGCCTTGTAGTCGAACTCAATGTCCATGTATTTGCCGAATCGGCTGGAGTTGTCGTTGCGATTCGTCTTCGCATTGCCGAACGTCTCCAATATCGCATTGCTCTGGATCAGCACGTTCTTCACTCTGCAGGAGAGAGAATCGTTTATCATAATTGCATTTTTATTAGGGTGGACCCATACCAAAAAAGTAATTAGCTAAATGGCACCAATCCCCCACCTGAGCCACTAAATAAATGTCAGTTTAAATTGTTTTAACTTTGAGACACTAAAAATTGGCAAAGTGGCAATTAACTTCGGCTCTGTCTAGGGTTTGGCAAAACGCGACGCTCCCCCAACCTCTCCTCTTCTCTGCTTTGCTCTCATCCACCGTTTTTTATGGCTCATAGTTCGCCCTTAAATTGCCATGGAGCGATTACGAGCGAACGCCTTTGTATAGCTGAAAGCGTGAGCAATTAGCGTCTCACTTAATTTCGTACAGTTTATTGAAGAGTCGTATTCGCTGAGTGATGTCATACGTGGTTCACAGTTCACCCAGCGCACTCCTGTAAAGCCTCTATGCGCCTCGATCTGGGGAATGCTCTAATGAGAGCTTCATTTCGCATTTGCATGCCACACAATGGGAAACTTCTCTTGAATAGACGCCCCATTCAAATGCTGGTTCCCAGTCTCAGGCTGAGTCTCAAGCTTAAAGATTTCCATACTAATGTGGATTTTGTGTGCACTTGATAATACAGTTAAGTGAACCTGAACCTGGCTTGCCATTTGTTCACGAACTAGAACTAGTTCTAATTATAATGCCTATGTAATCAACCAATCAAGCATCTTCTATTATTTTTGATAAATGCATAATTTCATAATTAGTTCATTAATTGAACAACTTTTTGTGGAATAGGTTTTTCTCTTCTTGCAACGAGTAAGAACACTAAATATAACAATAAGTTACATCTAAATCGATTTGTATTGCTTAGCTAATTACATATACATTTAGCTCATGTCCTTACCTTTCGATTTCATTTTGTCCCTGTGCGTTCGTCACGGCCGCAATATACTTCATGATGATCTTGGAGGCTTCCGTCTTGCCCGCACCCGACTCACCAGAGATGAGGATGCATGTGTCCTGGTGGCGCTGCTTGAGCACCCTGTATGCGGCGTCTGCGATCGCAAACACGTGCGGCGCATTCTCGAACAGCTCCCGACCCTTGTACTTCCGTATGGTCTCCGGGCCGTAGATATTCATCTGTCTGTAAGGATTCATCGAGACGCACACCTCACCGATGTATGTGTAGATGGAGCCAACATGGTAGCTGCAACCAAGAGTCTTAGATTAATGTTTGTTGAATCCCAATCAAATCAAATTAATTTCAATATCTGGAGTGAATATACAGTGAGCGAATAGACCCGCAATGGGAGCTCGACTGCCCGCTGCGCACCTGTCTGATTCAATTCCTAATTTGTTTTTCAACAAACCAAATCGACCTTTTTCTATTGTTGATACAATGCCCACTCTTCGGAGCTGGATTAGCCACAGGTATTGCTCAGTTGGATTGAATTAATTTGCCCCGTGCCTTTGTTGCCGTTATTATTGTTCAAATCGATTGAATTTCAGTTGCATTTAAGTTTGATAGAGTGCAAAGCGCGTGGCATTGTTTGTTTATTTTGTGCGCAGTTCAGAAGGCGCCAAAAGATTTAGATCGACTGTTCCCAAATACAATAGGTCCGAATCTAGGCCAAATGGGAGGCAAATGCAGGCAACAGATAAATATCTATATATGTATGTATGAGTATATATATATCAGAATGTCTTAACTCATATCTGGGACGCTGGGAAAATCTTGCATCACATTAAAATTAATAGTTTATAAGTGCTTCTTCTTCTTCGTTCTTCGGCTGCCTACAAATATTTAACTAAATGTACATAAGCCAAGTAAGCATTTCGAATTCAATTAACTTAACTTAACAAATGCACTGTAACAAAAAGTGCATCACCTGTAGGTGTTGGGAAACCGTAAGCATGCTACACTGCAACAAATACAAAACAGAAAGAGGTTGGCAACAAACACAAGAAGAGGGAAATGGCAACATGAAGCACGGTGTGCAACAGGTGAGCGCAGTTACAAAACTGTGGGTTGCTCGTTGGCCACGCCCCCATCACAGCTGACTGCCGAAACAAAACGCAAGAAATTAACAAACAGTAGAAAAAGAAAATGGATTATGCGTGATAGACCCTAAAATACCCATTAATGGGGACTGGACTTTAGTTGATATATAATCATTAAATTAGATATAGATTTATATATGTATATAGCCATATCCAAGTCTATCAAACTCTATCTAAGCATTCTTGGTACGTGGTGAAAAAAAATGAAAATTAGAAAACCTCTAAGTCAAACCAGTCAAAATAAGAGAAATTGTTAACAGCAATAAGTATGGTTTTGGCCCGCAGCTTGAACTCATGCATACAAATACATGTATATATATATATATATAAGTATATGTATATAGCTATAAAAACAATAGGACTTAATATTAGTATTTATTGTTGTTTCTGTTGTTGCCTTTGTCTTAGCTGTTTGCTGGGGCCAAACGGCAGTCAACACATGTTTTTACTTAAGTTTTCTTCGGTGTTTATTTATAGAGGTGTCTAGATTTGGGTCACAATGTGACAACCCAGACGGAGCGACAGAGAGCGAAGACTAAGAGGCGGACAGAGAGACAGCAGACAGACGGAGAGCTGAGAGCTGCTCAGAGATGATTATGTTGCCCCACCGCTGAACTACTGAACTCCAATGAAAGGGGGCGAGAGCGGCGTTTAGCACGCTTGTTGACTTTTTAGCACAACGGGTCACATTTCAAATCGGAATCGGAATCGGAATTGGACTTGGAAATGGAATTGGAATCTCAACAAAGGGCAGTCAGCAAGCCGCTTAGCAAACTGTTTATGCGATTTCTACGATTTCGGTCTCGTCTGCCCCTTTCCTTGTCTTGCCGTGCCCCACCACCTGTGGCACTTGGCTGTGGGTGCCGCCCACGCAGCGTATGATTGACAGACAGCCAAAATACAAATATGCCGGCTGCCTAATGAGGTTATAGAAATTGCTTGAGGCAAAGTGCTTACGGAGCACACGCACAGCAACATATGTATGTGAAATTCAGTGTGTCCCCATATCTCATATCTCAGATCTGCTCGGGAGACATTTCGAATGTTGACAGTCCGATAAAGTTGTCATAACTTGAGTGAGCTTCTAGGGATCAATGAACCTCATTATTCACACATTTAATATTCGTTTCAAATTGTTTTCCCAAATGTCCAACCACTATTTCCATGAACACAGCGATATGTCTTTGCTTCTTCACACTTCAAGTTTTATTATCACATACTTAAAAGTCCCATATAGACTTGCTGCGAGCTTGGAGGGTGTCAAGTAGACTTGAAATCTATAATAATACTAGATTACTTTTTAACTCGCTCTGTCCCTGGTCTAATTTCCTTTTTTATACAGAATATCAGCTTTGTGTTGAGTCTGCTACTAAATTTTATTTAGAGAAATGATTCAATATTTGCTTGCAAGTCTATTGTTCACTTCTAGATCTGCATCGCTTAGCATAATTTGTTAGCACAAAGCAAGGGTATATTTATTTATTTGATCGGAAACTAGTCGAGACACGCCCACGGTTCTCAACAAGTTTTACGGAATTCGGAACTAGTTTTGCGCCATGAATATCTATATAACAAATGAACGAATTTAAATGCTCATCGCTCATCGCTCATCGCCTTCACGCATTCACACATTCACAGTGCGAGAGAGGTCGTTATTCATTGATATTGTCGAAGCTTTTTGATTTTTGTGTTTAGTATTTCGAATATTATGCCCAATGGCGTCATCAATATACAAAAAGTTCTATGGGAAAAGGCGGCGAAAAAGATAAAGATTCTAAACTTGTATTTGTTGTTTACTCAATTTGTTTGTCCTACGATTATTATTACTTCTACAACTACTGTGAATCATTCGATTCAAATATTGAGTAGAGCATTAGCGCCAGAAATAAAAAGACTCGTAACACGTTGGCTGACTAAGCCTTTGTTTAATTGCTCAATGTCTATTCACATGCAAATTGCATTGCTTATAAACACTTACTTTACCTCGCGATGATTCATCGACTAAGCATTCGTTCATTCATTAAGTCATTCAAGATGTGAGGGTTGATCTAGTAAAAATTGAGAAAATCAATAGCTTCGCTCATTTTGCGCTGCACTTTTCACTAGCCAAGGCGGCAACTGACGCTGACGTCATTAAATGGCCAACAGACTTGGCTCTAAGTAGGTCAATGTTTCATTTGCTTTTTGTGGATATAATTGAATTCAAGCGATTTATCGATGTGCCAAACGCAGAGCCAATAGAATGGAATTCAGCGGTGATGACAAGTTGCATTGCGTGAGAAGCGTAGAGAGGTGCTGAAACATCTTACGTGACTGTGAGAAGCGCAGAGAGGGGACAGAGCGCAGTCTGAAGCTATATATACGACTATGATAAGTACAGGGCGAGGTCTTGCTGAGCAGACAAGCACGATTATCAGAATCCCAGAGACGAAGTCATTTAATTCTAAGAATCTTTGACAGATGTAAAGCTATGAGTGTGAGCAGTCAATGTTAGATATACTTATGAGAAGCACCGAGAGAGGCGCTCGTTGCCTAAATGAGATTGTAATAAATATATTATTCAGTATGCTTGAATGCCTGCCAGAGACATATGACACACATAATAGTCGAGAATCCATTTCAAATAATGCCAACATCTGCTTCGAATCAAATGCAGATTCAGAATTGGCCATTTTCAATTTCTCAGCGCAAAACACTTTCAATTTTCCATGGAGGAGGAACTGGAGAGCGCGATGATTTCTGGTTTTGCGCAATGCAATTGCATCTTTCAAATTAACTTCAATTTACACCCAGAATTGTCTGCGATGCGGCCCAGACGCATATCAATTAGCTGGCAAGACTAAACAGGCGCTAAATTCTCGGACTCGACATGGGCATACATTTTTATGTAAACGTTGCCTTATAGTTTATTGGGTGCACGGGCAGCTGGCAACGCCGAGTTGCAGATGCCCCAAGTAAAGTTATTGCAACGCGAATGACAAACATGAACGTTTCAGCGTTCATCTAAATAAACACAGTAATGCAGACAGCGCTGATGTCTAGCTGGGCGTCATAGTCCGTGTAAGGGAACGGAGATGTGGTACAGGGCCCAGATACCTGGATACCAGATACCTGTCTCTGGGGCGGGGAGTCGCAAGCTGTTTGCTGGCCATTTGTGTCATTTGCATACCCTGTATGTAGAGTAACTGCATTGGAAATGGCTATGTGACGGGAAACGGGACGTCATGTAACATAGATAGATGTATATGCCTGGTACTGGGACTCAACAAGTGAAGTATGTTGATGGATACACTTTATCAGAATAGCATGTATGTGGCTATAACTACACAGGCTATAGCCTGTCGAGCTCAGCCCCCTTTCTTTCATTCACTGCTCCGTTTCTCTAAAGTGTCATACTTTCTCATATATATTATTGATTGCAGGGCACTCGCAAGTCGAGCACGCTCTGGTTTTTGGTGGCATTCAACAGTCAGGTACGACTCATTGATCATTAAGCCGTCTCAGCTAGCGCACACACACATTAGCGCAAAGAACGTGGCTCAATTAGTCAAGCGCCCAGCGATGGCCAACGATTGCCATTCGAATTGGCCGTTATGTAAATGATTTGATTTCCGCTCTGTTACTTTATCAGAAAGGGCTTATCAGAGCGGCAGAGGGGCGGCAACTGATAACAGCTTATCAGAGAGCACGTAGTCGCGCAGTCAGGCATATGGAATGTGTCGACTAGCACTGCCTGCCAGACACCTAGCTGGATACATAGATGCGCGCCTATAGACTGCCGTATCTGCAGATGAAAGCGAGTCTAGGTGCTTTGGGCTTTGAACTTTGCGTTCGAGATAATGTCTTGCATCTGGTCGATCATGCACAATCTTGAATTAGGTAAAGTTGCACTGGTCTTTTGTACAAACAAACAGACGTGTTCTTTGATTGCAATCGGAAATTGAAAAGGGAATTCGTAGAGCTTCTTTAATGGCCAATAGCAGACACACTACATAAACATCAGGTTCGTTCTTTCTGTGTTTTTCTTTTTTCATTATGCTTCCATCTTTCTTGTTGGCCCTTTAATAATTTTCCGAGATGCCTTCTTTGTAATCAAGTCTTGGCGAATGCTATAAAAATTGCATTCATAAACAGTTCGAGTGGAAAGTCATGACCCAGGCAGGAAAACCAGAAGAGTAAAATTTGAATTATAATCGAGTTCTATGGGGTTTGTGAGAAACTTGCAAGAAAATGTATAAATTCTGATTAAAGTTTAGTAAATAGCAAATATTCCACAGGCCGACTTATTGGATCTTACGGAAACTATCAAGTTATTCGATATGACAATGAGTTGAAGTTATATGAACTATAACTGATTGAGATATTTTCGAAAAGAGTTCCTAACAGCTGTGATATTACTGTACATAAATTTCTGTCAATATCTAATTTGACAGTACATAAATAAATTCAAAGAAATCTTCAATGAGGATCCCTAACAAAATGCACTTTTATTCGTATTTAGGAAAGATTTTCCATGCCAATACCTTAGCGGGTCGTAAAAGTGGTCGGAAAAGATAATCCCCAGTAAATGTTATGAGGGGCGTTCATTGCATAACAAATCGAAGATTGCCGGTTATCGGGTCTAAGGCTGTACATGTGGCAGTCACTACATTATATGCATAAGTCGCACCCAAGGTTATATATGTGTATAAGTATGTATGTGACTGTGTATGTATGTATTTAAACTTGTGCCTCGCTAAGTTTAACACTTCTTCGGGGGCATGCAATCTTATCAACAGTGTGCCATTATTATACAAGTTGAGTCGCGGCGGCTATTTACACAATTTTAAAATGAAAAGGCATAAAAAGAAACAAACCAAACGCACTAAATAT
Source organism: Drosophila mulleri (assembly GCA_035047565.1). Lineage (NCBI taxonomy): Eukaryota > Metazoa > Arthropoda > Insecta > Diptera > Drosophilidae > Drosophila > Drosophila mulleri. The sequence goes on along the minus strand of JAWNPK010000018.1, from coordinate 5,372,979 downwards.
ACCCTATAAATGTTTGTTCGACTAAGAACAAAAGCAAAAATGTAGCGATAAAAAGCGATTTCTTATAAACTCGACTCGAACACCAGATAAGATTATGAAAGCACCTAGACGTGCCAAGGGTTAAGTTGCTCTGATCGTAAATTCATGTGGAGGGTTAAGCCATAAAAACATTTGATGGAAATATTGACATAGTTTATTTAATTGCAATCCAATACATAAAGCAAGCCTTGACAGTCCAAACTGAATAGAAGGAAAATAAAATGAAATAAAATATTAAATGAAAACTGAATTTTAATGTATTTGTCGAGCACCTTTAAAATAATACGTGACTCACAGATGGGATGATATGACGCTAAAAATATGCCAATTGTGGGACTTTTTGTTTGTTGGTTGCTGATAAAACTGTAAAGTCGGCTGATAATTATAGCTAGAGCTCCGAATTAATTTATAGTGGGATGGATGCACTCACTGCGGCAACCACCTGTAACTCTTCGCAGTTCAACGACAGTTCATGGCAACTAAATAAACAGGCAGCTAGCCACATATATGTATGTACATATGTACATACATCGATAGATAGCTAGATGCTGATTTGCGCTCTATAGATGTTCTGCAGGCTGCCGAGCAAACAGCAACTACAACAAAACAGACGAAATGTAGGCCAATTTGGATGCAAGAGAGAGAGAGAGAGAGAGAGTGAGGAGATAGAGTCGGGGGCACATAAACAAAAGTCAATTCGAAAACTAAATGTAAACTTATCAGCGATACGTAAAATACACAATACACAATGCACTCGCTACTCCATACATAGATCGGCAGCTAGATAGATAGACATATACATAGTTGTTGTTGTTATTGGAAATAGTGCAATCAATCAGTGCAAGTAGATTTATAGGTACTGCCACACAATGGGGAGCGTGGGCTGTCTGTGGCGTGCCTCCGCGCAGGACACTTGGTTTAATGGCTCGTTTATTTGCTTCTTTCTTGGGGCATTCGTGGAAGAAAAATCATTAGAGAACCCCTTGAGAAAGCAACAAATGCTCTGAACTTGAGGAAACAACAAACAGATCGTGTTTGCGGAGGAAGAAACTTGTTTTGCTTTTGTTTTCGTTGTTACGAATCGATTGAGAGTGAATAATCTGAGTATGAACTATTTGGGGAAGCGTATGTAACAGATGGACAGATAATAAGTGTAGAATTTGCTTATGGGGTAGCTTCAAGTCGGACAATTTTCTATTCATTTTCTTCTCTGCTAGAGCATATACAAATTTAAGGGCTTCTATTGACTGGATATATTCTTGTCGAACATATTGAGTTAAACTATTAACTACGGCACTCCATTTATACTTCTTGTATAAATTCACACATTTCTCTTAGTTCTTTTGAATCAGAGTATCTTCCAGTCGGCTATTCCCTCTCCTTATTTATTTTCATTAGTTTTGGGGTTTGCAAACTGACGCCATCAACCGGTTTGAGTGCGGCTGCCTTTTTCGACATTTGTGCACGTATTTTGTTTTGTTTTGCGAGCGCCAAAAAGTATCTTCAAGATACACAGCGTGACTCACAAGCTTCGCATGTGCGTAGAGTGCAGCAGCAGCAGCAGTGGCAGCGGCAGCGACAGCGGCAGAGAAGACGCAGGCTTTCCATTTCATTTTCGAGATACATTTTTCGAAAACATATTTCAAGCAAGCGCATGCATATATCCATAAAGATATATATATATATATATATATATATATATATATATATATATGTATGTATATACATATATTTATATAGCAGATATATACATTTTGTGCGCGTCGAGCAGCTATTTGTGGATCACTTTTGTATATGCCTGTGTGGGTTGCATGGGCAGGGGCAGAGCACTCTCACATATATACTACACACATAGATATATTTACTTATGACAGTGCCAAAAAAGCAGTTGCTATACAAATATATATATGAATGTATATATACATGTATATATGTATATTGAAATGTGTTGGTATTGCCAGCTCTTGCTGGGGTATTGGAGCTTCGTGCGAAGGCTAGCCAAGTATTGTTGAAATTATTTTACGATTGTTGACAAATTGTCTAAGCAACAAACTTTAATATGCATTTCAAGCAGATCAATAAACTAAATTTTACAGCCGTTTTCAGATTAAGTACAAATATATGGCTACAAAAGTGCATTAACATATCTATAAATATTTTATCATATCCTAATACTACTATACTAGATACTACAGATATTAGATACTGTACATATAGATTATGAAAATTCCAAATACAAACTATGATGAATATCAAAGGCATGTAAAGTATATAGCCAGAGTATCTACAAGTCGGAAAATCCCTTCCAAACGAGGGCAAGAGTGAGATTCGATAGATATGAGCAGGATTTAGGCTCTGCTCCGCTCTTAGCCAAGTTCCCGAGTTGCCAGCAGATGTGTGATTACACTTCGGCTTGCTCAACCACTCTAGGAATTCTTCATTATTGTTTTATTGCCATTATGTTTTGTGCTTCGTCTTTCGCCTCGTTACATAGCCAAGTACACAGCCCCACATGATGTCATAGCACACATACTTAGGACTGAAAAGCGCGCGAATGGAAACAAATTGAATAAACTCATGTCTGCTCGCCATACAAAATGCAGTTTTTGCCATATCTCACTTGTTTATTACATTTCATTTCGTTTCGTTTTGTTTTTGTTAATCTTGTATTATAAAAAAAAGAAAACAAAAACGAAAGTGAGTTATTTATTTCTCTCGGTGTGTCTTTTGGCTTTGTCTTGCATCATTTTCCATTACACTGCACATTTTTTGGCTTTTTGGCTTTTTGGCTCGCGCTTCTGACCCTCAACTGATTTGCTCAATGGGATTTTCCTCAAAAATTGATATGTGTGTGCGATATACATATGCATGTGTCTATGATATATCCATTTATTTGTTTTGTTTTTCCGGGTTGTAATTTTGTAATTTACAAATTGATTCGTGTAACGTTACAACTCCAATATAACTGCACATGTGAGTACGCATACGTGTTGTTATCGCGCTCTTTGGCCAAGTTGTGCAATCGAAAGTTTATGGAGCGCTACTTCAGATGTAAGTGCGACTGTATTGATAAGTCTTCAAATGCCACCGAAACGAGAGCACTTCAATATTTCGTTTCTGGAAGACGTGGCCTTTTTAGTCAAATTATAGAGTATTATGAATAGGCTACTTAGCCACGTTTACGCGTAATCAGTATTTCACACTTGACTAGTTTCGTAATTTGAAGCATACTGAAAGTAAATTATTAGTATTCATTATTATCTTTATACATTATTTGTATACTCCGCTTTGCCCTCTTGGACTTAGGCATTGTTCACATATCCAACCATGTCCATCTGTCCATTTGAAATAGTTGCTCGGCGTAGCGTGCAGGGCACCTCCGAGTCGAGCACTCCCTGTGAGAGCACTCTCACTTGCTGTCTCTATTTGCTTTCTGTCTGGTCCCTATTTAACTGGCTCGCATTGTTACTCCTGCTGCTTGTCACAATTCTAGCCCACGTTTAGTTGGTAACGTATTCCGTTTCATGCAACAAGAGCGTGTGTCAACAACTTGTTGCTGGTCGCCCGGCATCCATTGTCAACGTTTGCGGTAGGCCGACGCCAAGCGGCGGCAGCATGGAACACGGGTCGTTGCATTCGATGCAACGCCTCGCTAGGCTGAGTGTCTGTGGTTCGTTGCGTTGAGAATGTTCATTATCAACAGCATTATCATAGTCGTAATCATCGTGATCGTCATTAGCATTAGCATAAGCATTGTCACTGCTGGACAAACAGCGAGTCGTATTTATTTGTTTAGTTTGTTATCAGTGCGTCACGAAATGGGCTTCGCTTTGTGCCACATTATGCGGCACTCGCTTTTCACGATGAACGATAATAGTTAACGATGACAACGATAATGACAACAGCCGAATTATAAATTGATTAATTTAGTTTAGGTTTGTTTAGCTATAACTGAATCACATCACCATTGCAACTCTCTTTAGAAGGGAATCTACATCTAAGCACTGATTCACTGTCACGTTGGCCACAATTACTCAGTAAACTTTAATGAAATAATCAGCAAATATAGGTATGTATGTAAGAACATATGTTTCCTGCCCGATATACGATACGGCGTGGGATTTGATGAAGCCACTGCGAATCGTAATTGAATTGCATCATTTCCACAATTAGACAATCGTGCGATAAGAAATTAGAAGAATAGCAAGCGTTTAATCTGAAGCACGTTTAATTGCATTAGCATAATTTAATAACAATATGTTGTGAACGAGATAGAAAGACGACGTCTTTTATGAAAAATTTCAAAATGCTTTTTAATTAATCGCCTGTTTAGCTGAGATTGTTCAGTGAAAGCAGCCCCTGCTTTATAAGAAACTAAGAACTTAATTAAGTATTTCAACAGCTTAACCAACACTTCATTAAGTCACTTTGCTAACACACCATAATGGGAGCATTTCGTTGCGGTTCATGGAATGGACACAATGGGAAGCGGTAGCCAAATGACAGTGGGTCAACGGCTTGAAGTTAGCTCCATTGAGCACGCTCTCAACTAGAACTGATGCAGCAGAAGCTGTTGTCTGATTGGACTGCCAATCAGACTAACCTTGACGGCAGACGAAAGGCCACACAGCAACAACACGCAGCAACAACTAAATACAATTCGTACTCACCGTTTGCGCAAGTTGTCCATGAACTTCTCCATGGTGACTTGGTCCAACAGGACAAAGTCCTGCACACCCGCCTCTCTTTGCATGGCCATTTTTTGCGTTTTTGTTTTGCTCAGCTAGCGTAGAGAGCGGGAGAGAGAGAGTTGCGGAAATAACGTAAGGCTGTCGGGTAATTGCCGGCTCAATGCGACTCGCGCAACTCAGGTAACGAAGCAGTGGCCAAAGCGGAGGTTGAAGATCACGTTGAGCGGACGCGCACACACACACACAGAAGTACACAAATATGTATAGGTATTCAAGAAGCCCTTTTTTTGGTGTTTTTTGTGTTTGCGTTTTGCGTTTGTTTTGCTTACGGCTGCGTCACGTTACCAAAAATTTTGTGTTTGCTTTTGCTTTTATGTTTCGCTGCGCGCTTTATGCTTTACGATTCTTTTCAGCTGACATTGCCAAAAAAAAACTACGGGGAATATAACTAATACCGTCTTTGTTTATTTGCATTAATCAAATCAATAAATAAATTATTGTGCCAATCGGAGGAGTTGCCGAAATGTTTATTGGAATTTCGCCGAAATTATGAAGGGAAAAATACAAGAGACGCGCGATAGAGGCGAACACAATAGATAAACCGCAAATGCGCGCCGTTGCCTTTGGTTAACATTTAATAACTGATTCGGTTTGGCGATCGTAAGAACTTGTTCCAGAGCTAGTAAATAATATTGCCCCTAGCCAAAGCCACAGTCACAGCTGGTTTCTTACTTATTCGCTCACACAACACACGAAGCGACACACGACAAGACACGACACGACACACACTGGGGAACAACCAACCAACCACTCGCCTGCGCGTTCGAAGAGAGACTGTTCGCCGTGAATCGCCTTAATACGGCGCGTAGCCAACAGTCAGCGGGCTCTCAACAACCGCTACTTGCAAGTGGTTGCACTGAGAGAATCAAAAGAGAGAGAGGGGATTGAGCGAGCGTGCAATCAATAAATGTGATGCACGCGAGCAGGAATATAGAGCAGCAATGCTGAGTTTTTTTTGTATGCATCAAAATTTAGGTCTGATGTTGCTAAATTATAACTAGAGATGATATAAATATATTAAATATTATCAATAAAATAATTAATTGTTAATTATTATATTCTCAATTTTTCTAAATGCTAAGTACATATATTTTGTTGAGTGTACTTGTTTTCAGATAAACACAATATATAATTTAACTTTTTCTTTTTCGCTCAGTGTATTTCTTTTGGTTATTCAATACACAGGGCTGTTATTACTCGCATGCCATAAAGCTGAACGAAGGTTTGTGTTTGTGCTAGATAGGGTATGGGCATGGGGACGCGACTGTTACGTAGACACAATTCCGATTGAGTCATAAGAATTCTTTTAATTTAAAAATAAATGTTTTTTAATATACATGTGTACATATACATATATTATAATATGAAAAAAATTAATTATAAAATCTTGTGACGAAAAATAAAATTAAAGTGAATTGCATACTCTTAGGCGAAAATTAATGCTTAACAGAATTATGAATTATATTACATTCTTAGAATACATTTCTATATACATATAATATAAATTGTATGCAAAATATAAATATTATAGTAAGATAATGTTACGTTAAGCCATCTTCCAAAAGCCACATCATTTTCACATAGTTTTTTATAGATCTGCTCTCCGAATTCCCCAAAAATAAATCCACATCGATTCTACAATTTTAATTCTAACAATTAATTTTAATTGTGAAATTTTTTATATGAGTCAAACAATTAATCAAATTGTCATTTTATAATTTTTCTGTTTTTTTTCTCTGCTTGTCGGTCAGGTGGGTGTCCGGGCACCTGCACGGATGACCCGCTCCTCTCTGGGGTCTGCTCCTTATACCTGATCATACTTAGGCTTTTCCTTAACATAATTTAAATATATTATTTGTTTGTTTTTTATGGATTTTTTCTTGTTTTTGGGTTTGTTGTGTAACTGGGGAGTGCTGAAACTTGGAGAAATAGGCGGATGGCTAGGCCCAGCCCGTGTTCCGCTTGGAGAGCACCACCTTCTGCATGTGCTCGTCGGCGGTGTGGATGGTGTGCATGCCGCCGGCGTGGCGCGGCACGCACTTGTTGACCGGCACTGAGTTCGTCCAGGCATTGGTGGCATGCGGGAACTCGTCCTTGCGGTAGTAGCCCATGATGCCGGACTTGCGGATCTGGCCCAGCTCGTAGGTGACGATGGGGCCAATGCTGTTGGTGGCCTTGGCCGAGGCGGGCCGCGGCAGCTTGGAGCGCTCCACGGTGCGCATCACGCAGGGCGTGTCGCAGGAGAGGCAGGCGAGCTCCTGCATCACCTTGACCCGGCCAGCCGCAGCAGCGCACTCGTCGTTGGTCATCTCCATGTACTTGTGCAGCGCCTCGGCGATGAGGGCGACGCGCTTCTCGATGAGCTCGCGGAAGTCCTTGAGACTGAGCTCCAGCGCGTCCACGCCCAGGGTCATGCGCAGGCCGTCGATGATCTGCAGCACATTCTTCTCGTTCACGTTGATGACGTAGCGCACCTCGCAGAACTGCTTCTCCAGCCGCTCCTTGTACTCCTCCAGCTGCTCCAGCGAGACCTTTGTGGCCAGCTGCGGAAAGTCGACCTTCTCGGCCAGCAGCAGCTCCACGTCGGCCTTGTCGATCTTGATCTCGTCCAGGTGAGCCACCGAGTTCTTCAGTGTTTGTATCTGATTCGTGGCCGCAGTGAGCTTGGTGAGCATGCCCTGATTGGCCTCCTGGTTGCTGCTCGTCAACAGCTTGATCTCTCGCACGGTCACCTGCATCTCCTGCATCATTTCCATCAGCCGCTTGGCGTCCTGCTTCATTAGCTCGGCGGCCAGTTCGTTCACCTTGTTGGTGAGGGAGCAGAACTCGGACTTGAGCTCGAGCAGCTCGTTGAGCATTCGTTCGGGTGCATAGCAGAGGTGCTGGTCGAGCTCCAGTTCCTCCTCCATTTTGGCCAGCTCGGTGGGGGCGCTAGACTCCTCCATGACCGCCTCCTCCTCCTCGTCGGCCATTTCCTCCTCGGGCTCGACCCCCGCCTCGTCGCTGCTCCAGCTGATGGACACCTCATCGTCATTCGCGCGCATCAGGACGCGCAGCTGGCGCGCTATGTTCCGTAGCAGCTTCATCCGATTCGGATTGGGTTTGCGATCCAGCATCAGATGGGTCATGTTGTTCAGCTGCTCCATGGTTAGCTTTAGCTGCCCGGAGAGGATACCCGCAAAGTTCTGGAACTCAATATCGTTCTGCTCCTTCTGCAGCTCCATCTTGGAGAGGCGGCGCTCCAGCTTGGCCAGCGAGCCGATAACCGAGCCCTCGGCACGTGGCTGCGTCCTGTCCGCCCTCGAGGTGCGCGACGAGTTGCGCGACGCCAAGCCTGGAGACGGTGCTGCAGCCTGTTCCAATTCCTGCGGTGCCGCCTCCTCTGGCGCAGGGGCTGCAGGCTCGGGTGCAGGAGTGGGTGCGGCCGCGGACTCCTCTGCCGGCTGTGGAGGTTCCGGCGCGGCTTCCTCGGCAGGCGGCTCTGCTGCAGGCGCCTCTGCCGGCGCAGGCGCGGCCTCTGCTGGCGCCTCCTCTGCCGGCGCGGCTGCCTCAGCTGGAGCAGGCTCCGACGGCGCCTCAGTGGCGGGATCTTCATCTTCGCCAGCGTGCAGCCGATACCTGGACGATTTGCCGACTGCAAGGGGAGACAAACCAGAGCTATAGAGACAGAGATTAGCTCCAGCACGCGGATGCACTCACTCAGGCTGCTCTGAAATCGCATATTGGCCAGCAGGTAGTCGTCCTGCTCCACCGTCTCGTCCAGCAGCTCCAGCTTCTGTGCGAAGTTGGAGAGCAGCACGTGCAGCGCATAGAAGTTGACGTGGCCCGACTCCGGCGAACCGATGGCCACGTCGATGAGGTCCTTGTAGGTGAAGCTCATCATGTTATCCTCGATGCTTCGATTATCTGACTTGCCTATGTCTACCAAATTTTTGAATATATATATTGATATATATTTGTGTCGAACTGATTCATATATATTTTGTTTATAGAACGATTATTTTTTTTGCTGTACCAAAATGTAGAATGAAATGAGAACTGAAATCAATATAGTCGAGTGACGCAAACAGTAACGAACGTATCTGAGGCTTATAGCCAGGCTTGCTTCACTTCACCGATCCATCGATCCGTAAGACAACGGTAAAAGCCTAATAGAACCTACTATGGATGATGGCCGGGGTAAGACTAGCCAGAGAGGTAAGCAAGTACTGTGCCCCAACAAATAGGTTTTACTCTCGATTATTTAGTATCTGTCGCACCTACTTAGCATACAACTGCAGCAACTAATTTGTCAGTTAGTTAGGCAATACTGTACCGAAATGAAGAAGCGTTTGAATACGCTAATCTCTAGTTAGATTTCCCTGTATATCGATTCGAATTTGCCTGCACCAATTCAAATATAGCTTCGCTTGTGTGTGCCCATTTAGTGAAGCCTCACTGTACTGCATGTCAAATGGCAGAGTTAAGAAACTTCATTTGAATAGCTTTGTCACTCAGCTGAGCCTCACCGTTCCGACTCAACGCTCGGCCTAGCGGCGGCGCTGCCTTATCAGAACGCATCGACGCACAATCGAGAGCTTTCGCAGAAAAGCTTTCGCCGCTACCGAGAAGCAATTCAGGCAACAAACTTCAGAGTTAACAAACTTTTATCATTGCGGCACAAACGCTTGTTGCTTCCACGTCTCTGCTCGGTTCGAATCGGACGGTTCGCAACTAAACAACACCAAAAAAAAAAAAAAGACTACAACACACAGATACCGTTATCAAATTAAAGTTAATGCTGCGAAAATTGGCGCGCGAGACAGCAAAATTTTGAAAAGTGAAAGCAACGAAAAGTGATAAAAGAGAAGCATTTGATAATTGAAATGGAAATGCAAATGTTAATGGAAAAAGTGTGGAAAATTGTGTGAAGTCAACTATGAAGTAATATATTATTTGCATAGCAAACTGCGTGTGTGTGTGTGTGTGTGTGTGCATATTTTGGACACATTTGCATAAGCAGTTTTTGGAGAAATCATAAATTTTAATCGAAATAATAAAAACTATTTCGAGTGAAAATCAAAACATCAAATGGGGGCGTCTTTCAATTATAAATAAATAATACAAATTCAAATTTGACTAAAATACTGAAACATTTATGTAAATCATTTAAGTGATTTGAATCGAAAGCAAAAGTTTAATCTGTTTTGTTATTCTATTCTATTTGCTGTTCAAACTAGTTAAATGGATAAGTGCTGTAAAACGGTAAACAAATACAAATACAAATACACACGTACATGAGCATGTATGTGTGTGTGTGTGCGTGTGTGTGTGTGTTAGCCCAGTGCCAACAAACCCTAATGCCCAAATACTTCGCTAACTCCAAAGAGAGTTAAGTTCAAATAGAGCAAAATCAAAATCACAAATACCAAAAATAAAAAAACTAATTTAAAGGCAAATTTACACAGCTCTAGAGTGGACACCAGCTGGCAGCACTAGAGTGGACCTTAACTGGCAACATCAAATGCGGTAAGTGCACAAATTCCACTTCGATTTTCAATTAACTTTGCAAAGCTTAATTCAATCCGAATCAGAACTTGGCATAGATTTATGTAGATGTATATCTTGATTGATATATGTTTGTATGTATTATATAGTATACAAATATATTTCACAAAGGCATTGCCACTTGAATGCACCCATTCTTTTGGCTTTGAATGTGTTTAAATGGAATCATGGCAGCCCGCAGACGGTTCGGCCTTGATTAGATAGCAATACTAATAGAAAATAAAAAATGTCGAGCTAGAAATAATGTTTAGCTTCGGCTAGACGAACTTCTCAAAACTCTACTGCTCAAGCAACAGGTGATATATTGTCAATTGACATGACTTATTTAATGACATACATGTCGGGGAATAACTGTTGGATTTATGGTACAAACTGTTCTGATCTGCATACATAGTGCCAAAATATTACCGTTATATTATTTTTAAGGCGCTACCAATCGAAGGAGTAATAATACATAAAAATGAACAGATCTTTTGGATAATCATGGTCTACTGGGAGAGAGACTCATCAACTAGAATAAATTACATATTATATTGAATAAACTCTCTTTCCATTTTGACTCACGACAGATCGATGCTATTCTAATCGTGCTCTATCAAAACTAAAATGCCCTTGCCTACAGTCAATTTGTATGCCATAAATCAAAGCAATATTTAATCTTGACTAACTACAGCTTAACATATATGTATATAAATATATATACATATATGTACATATATATTATTATTATATATATATATTTATATATATATATGTACATGTGTATGTGTATGTGTTTTTGTGCATGTATGTATGTGTGATCCCCTAGGATTTCTTTGCTGGAAATAAATTGTTCTGATCGCTCATTGTGAACTGAACTCAAGTGAACTGAACTGAGCAGGTCGTGTAGGTCTTTCATCAATCTTCGAAATTGTGATTCAATTTCTTTCGACCGCGCAATAAATTTTGACTTGACTCTGAACTCGAGTCAAACGAGACAATGTGACTGTATGCAAGTGATGTGTGTGTGTGTGTGTTAGTGCGTGTGTGTGGGTTGCTCAAGTTGGTTTTGATTCGATTGTCGTATCTGTGCCCAGGTACAACTGATTGGCGTTTTCCTTGTGGACAGTGCGTGCCTGGACTCACCTTTGAACTGTGCCCCCCCCCCCCCTCCCCTCACCAACCACTGTGGTCGGCACCTGCCCCCCTCCCCAAGCTACTATTATTATTGTCTCTACGGCGCATTCCGACTACTGTGCGTGTTCGTCATTTTCTTTATATTTGATTCGATTTGTATTTGGTGCTCTATTTAGTTCTCTTTTTGTGTGGACAAATTAAGCAATGAGTACTTCAAGTGATAAGCAACGCGACGCCATTTTTTACATGTGTGTGCGCGTGTGTGTGTGTTCGATTAATTATCGCTTTTGGCAGCTACCTTAAGCACAACAATTGCGTTGGAACTAAAGTCTGTCCATGTCTCTGTCTCTGTGAGTGTGTGTGTGTGTGTGTGTGGAGAGCTGCTTAAAAGCATATTATTTATTAATATTAAGAGTAGGCAATAACAATTTATTTACAACTCAACACATGTGCACTCACGCATACACACCTTTTTTTGTTTTTATTATACCCTGAACCCATTGAAAATGGGAAATCAGGGTATAATGGTTTTGTTAAAAGTATGTAACAGGGAGAAGGAGGCGTGGCAGACCCCACAAAGTATATATATTCTTGATCAGGGCGACGAACTGAGTCGATTTAGCCCTGTCCCTGTCTGTCCGTCCGTCCGTCCGTCCGTCCGTATGTATGAACGCGTCGATTTCAGAAGATATAAGAGCTAGAGACTTGAACTTTTTTTAAAATGACCGTATATACAGCGCGCATATCGAGTTTATCACCAAAAATCGATAACTCGTCCCGTTATTTTTTTATCGATCAAAAACATTATCGAAATGCAGAATGTAGATTGATATGTACGTTATAGAATTTCGATTTTTGTTTAATTTCACCCCCCACCCCTATATCCACCCCCTCACCCATAAGTTTGTAAAAGCCGTATTTCAAATACTAGAGACTTGAGTTTCGGTACATACACGCATATTAATGATATAAACACAATCTAAAAGTTTCATGAAGAACGTACGTCCAGAAAAAAAGTTATTAAACAATTAAGTTCCCATAGTAAGCCCACACTGCATCCCATGCGTGCGCGCCTATGTGTGTCTATGCATGTGTGTCTATGCATGTGTGTCTATGCATGTGTGTCTATGCATGTGTGTTTGCGTGTGTATGTAAGTGTTTGTGTAAGCAGAGAGACGCTAAAAATTATTGAAATGGCTGTTGCTTGAAAAGTTCAGGGGATCTCGTAGTCGAGCAGTCTCGACTAGAGCTTTCTTACTTGTTATACCCTGAACCCATTGAAAATGGGAAATCAGGGTATAATGGTTTTTTTTTTGTTTTTGTGAAGAAGAAAACATAAGAAAACATTCTTCTATAGCTTCTCTATATATACACTCGTCTATTTTCAGGGCATTTGTAAGAGAAATGTTCTTCCTTCCTATTTAATCAAAGCACAGCATTTTCATGCACGCCATATAAACAAACAGCTAAGTTAATGAAAACCAAGACGAGGTTAGTAAAATAGAATAGTTACGTGCTCGTTGGATGAACACAAAGAGATTTCTCTATTCTATTCTCTATTATTAAGTAAATAAATAAAAACTGCAAAACTGAATGAAATCAAATTTGCCCAAAGGTTCAAATTCACGAATAGAAAACGAACTCTGTATGAAAACGTTTTTAGCGTTCTGCCAAAAGGCCATATTCTATAAATAGTTTATATTTATCGTCTCAATTTATTTCGCTCTAAATGCGGAATTGTAAATAATTTATAATTCATTTATTCAGAGCTTTACTCACTTCGGTGAGTTGTCAGTCACACTAATTGGTTTGAATTGAATTGTGCATAACTTTCTGTGCACTCAAATTCTGTCAGATTAAAATACAAAAATATTCCTGTTATGCAATTTTCTCTCATTCACATTGAAATTTGACAAATTAAATGCATAATAAAATGGCATGTGCAATAACTGCTGAATTCCAATATAGATTGCGAATAATTTCACGAACATAAATTCTTATTTATTTTATATGAACTTGATTACTTTAAAATTTGTTGTTACACGGCTGCCTTAAAAAAAAAAAAAAAAAAAAAAAAAAGAGCAACAACGATTGCTCATTCATGTAAACTTCGACGAAATATTATTTGCTGTAAATCGAGACAGCATAACTTTACTCTACCAATCCACAAGCAACTCATCAGCATTATCGCCAACAATCAGCAGTAATACACATTGTTATATACCATAGCTCTGATTATGACAATCCGTGCTATGATTCTCTTCTAATTCCTATAATCATCGTTATTGTTATTGTAGACCTTATCATCAATGAGTAAACTGAATGAGTTAGGTCTTTCGCTTGTCTGATTCGTGTTTACTCATTTCATCTGAGGTGGACAGCAAACATTCGTGCGTTCGCCCCTGGAACTTGAATACAAGCATGCTGACAGGGTATGCCCAACTGGCTGATAATCATAATCATAATCACCTTTACTATCAATCATCACATATCTATATGTACTCAGAGTCTTTGGAATAGGGAATCGATAATTGCAATTATGTGTATGATGCTGTTATGGTGCGAATAGTCATCAAATCATCCTCATCAGCATTGACTAAATTGAATAAGATGCCCCACTTGAACATATTTGCCTCTGCTTGTATCGTCTCACGTGGACTAATAGTGGTTCGTCTATTGACTTCTTGCACAAAACCATAACTCCATTTCGAATGGCAAGTGGATTTATTGTATGGCTGCCAATATGTACATTGCGTATACGCAATGTGTGTACAATTATTGAATTGCGTATACGCAACGTCAGCCTTCAATGTAGCTATGGAGTAGGTGCATTTCAAATACTATTCTTAAAGGGATCCGCCTGTGAGATATGAGTGGCTCCCGCAACATAGGTTTAAAGTTCGATAGTCCAATCGGCGGGCACAGAACAATGCTAAATTATTCGCTTATTAATACATGTCATACCCGAAGAGCCTTATCGCCAGCCATGAAGCGTGTCTGTGTTTGTGTGTCCAACAGGTTAATTCCCAGTCGCGTGACAATGCCCACACACACACCCACACACACAGATAGAGAGAGAGAGAGAGAGAGAGAGAGAGAGAGAGAGAGAGAGAGAGAGACAGCTACAAACCACTCAGCTAAATGCTAGTAGCTCGAAATGGCCAAAATGGTAAGGAGACATACGTAAATGGCCAACGTGCGTAACTAGAATAAATCCAATTGGCAGCGCAACACGCCACACGATTGTGCACATCTGTAGCCTTCGGTTTTTGTTAGTTTGTTTTTTCTTTTTTTATGTTGTTTACTTCTAGTTTACCCTAAAAAATCCAAAAGACAACAAAACCAACAACAAGCACAAAGTCAATAACAAATTTCTGTTTAACTTGGCATAAAATAGAATACGAATTGAACTTATCAAAAGGCATCGAATGCGGCCACGATAACGATTAAACGTAAAAAATATCTATATATACAAATATATATATACGAAACTTATCTCGAAAACAGAATTCAATACGTATCATAAAAATTGCGACGTCGAATTCGCTGCTAAAGGGCGATAAGAGTTTAAAATAAAATGATTTGTTCTTTCTCTTCGCGCAAAGGGTAAACTGCTCCCAACAACTCGAAAGGCAAATACCCTACCAGAAAACAATTTACCATTTCACGATAGTAGAAAGAGAGTAGTAGTAGCGTAGTAAGAGATAAGAAATAGTAGATAAGATAGTAAAATAAGTGAGGCAAGATATCATAGATAACAGATCAAAGAGAAGGGTATAAGTCCGTACTTTGAAAATAATGTTGAAAAGAAAAATACCCCATGATCAGACAATCACTGCTATTATATATATGTATGTACATGCATATATATATATATATATGTATGTATATACATATATAAATTTAACATTGATAATATTTATTACTGCGAACAATCCAAATCATGGTGCTTGAATAACTTGAACAATCTTTCAAATATGTATCAAATATTATCAGATGATTAAAAAAGTTAAAAAGGACTACTAGAATTCAATACAAATTCTACAATACACATATGTATATACAAATATATTTGTATGTATGTATATATTGGGAGTATTGTATTTATTTTGTTGAAGCGAGTTGCTGAGATTCACAGTCATCAATGGCCGGCACTCCCGGGCGGGCGCAATAAAAAAGTTTATTGTGGAAGTCATAGGCATTTGAAGCATATCCAATTGAACTTTTATAATGCATTTCGATGGCATAAAAAGAAATACCCATTGAAATCTGTTGCCCAGGGTATGCTGATATATGGTATGTAGATAAATAAAGCTGTCCTCGACTGTCCGCTGAACTAAGAGGGAAGGGCATCTTCTAGTCGAGCACTGCCAACCAGAGCAGGCATGCTAGCTAAAAAGTTACTAAATCGATTTCACTGATTTAGCAAGTTGATGCTTTGGGCTCTACTCCCTGCAGTTGTTGCCTCGTCAACGCGAGAATATGACAGAAGACGTCATTGAAGTTTGCCTCCTTCCCCTCGCATGGCGCATGTGCGATACGCATTCAACAGTTTTGAACGGGGGTCATGAAAAAGCATTTAAGGCAATTTAAGGTTTCATTTGCGAAAGAGAAAATTCGATTTGTTGCATTCAAATATGAGTGGAATGAAGCAATGGGATCAAATGTTTTGAAGCCACAAACAGAAGTCACGGAGTCATGATACTCCAACTTTGTTGACTCAACGGCTGGAGTCTCTAACCAACTAGGTGTATCTATGGCCAGCCCCAACAGCATTGCACTTACATACATATATAAAAGTCACTAGCACATAGAATAGATTCAATTTAACACATTGTGGAAGTTTTTTTTTTGTTAATTGAAGCAGAGTTTGAGCAATTGTTTGGTATTTCATAAAATTTCTCATTTTGTTGTAGGTCAGGTTTTCTTTTTTTTTAAATTGTTCGAGCAAACTTATTTTATGTCTCGAGAAGAGAAAGCCTTACAAGAGCATCGTCTGTTCTGGTGAGTAAGTTGAGTAGCACAATTATGATATATTCATCTAAGATACCAGAGAGAGCCGGAGGTGCTAGAGCTTTGAGCACATATTCTTTAATTTGTTTGCGCAAAGACTTAATATTAGATACGTCTTGAGATATCGCATTTTACGCTGCAGATAAAACAGCGGCCACGGAAATACGAGTTATACAAGTTATTCGAGAGTAAAACTCAGACGGAGAAACAAGCGCGTTCTCAAGTGAACTTCAAGTGAATAGCATGAAAAGTCCATATCTGGAGAAAATCCATTTTAGCAACGGGGAATATCACTTCGATTAAAATAAGAAATTGAACAGAATGTTGTCCGGAATGTTCAGATCGGGCATGTTTAAGAAAGAATTTCGTCGTCAGCTGCTGGTTACATTGAGTGGTATGTTTATAGTGACTGAAAGAGCTGTTCTATCTATAGAAAGATGAAAAGAGGATTGAAATACTCTTTTATGAGGGTATTTCAACGTACCATTGTCTGCATAATTCATGTAGCATTAAGAAATATTTTCAATGCGCTTTCAAAGCGTTAAGACATCATATACAAACAGAGGTTGAAGGAGAGAGGGATTGACAGATTGGGAGATTGAGAGAGAGAACAATTTTAATTGGTTTTCATTAAGCATTTTACTTCTCTGCATCCTGAGAATTTCAATGAAATCCGATGCTCGATTGATGAGCTGTTTGGCAAGGGGAATTAGCACCAACTTCAGGTTCACTAAACACCATTGACCGTCAATTATCCACGCAGCAATTCTTATCACACTCTGCCATGGCATCGGACTGGGCTGGCTGTCTCCGATGCTGCCGCAGCTGCAGTCGTCGATGGAGACGCCCGTTGACTTTGTGATTGATGTGCACGAGTCCTCCTGGCTGGGCGCCATGCTCAGTTTGGGTGCTCTCACGGGCAATTTCCTCTTCTCCTGCATAATGAACCGGTTTGGACGGAAAGTGGCGCTCTATGGCCTCGCCCTGCCGAACACGGTTAGTTAGTTAGTCAATGGACTGCGCCACAAAGCTAATGTTGCTAAAAACATGCGAATTCCGCAGTGTATTTGGTTTTTGTTCTATTTCGCGGAATCCATTGAAATGCTCTACGTGGCCAGGGTGTGTGCTGGCTTAACGGGCGGCGGCATGTCCCTGGTGCTGCCCATTTTCATTGGCGAAATCGCGGACAGGAGGTGAGTGAACTGTGAATTTCGAACGAATTTTGGCTGGCCTGCGACACTTTGAGTGACATCCCATTTCGCAGCATTCGCGGCCGACTGTGCTCCTTCTTCAACTTGGCCATCAATCTAGGCATATTGCTGGGCTTCATTATATCTTCGCATGTGCCCTACCACGTGATTCCATGCGCCGTAGTGGCCCTTCCCCTCAGCTATCTCTTACTTGCCACACGATATCCGGAGACCCCCCAGCAGCTTTTGCGTTGGGGTCGAGAGGAGGATGCAAAGCGGTCTTTGAAATTTTACTGCAACTGCGATGGGCCGTCGCCCAGTCGGAAGTCGCTTTACGCCTATCAAAAGCAGCTCGAAGAAATGCGCGAGAGCCTTCAGCAGCAAGCCAAGAGCAGCTGCAGTGCGGGCCTAAGCATGACTGACTTCTGTAAGCATCAATTTAAAGCCGAATCAATGTTTACCCTTACCCTCACCCTTACGCTTACCGCACAGGCAACAAGCGCGCACTGAAGGCCATCGTCACTGGAGTTACTTTAATGATATGCTACATATTCACCGGCACATTCTCCTTCATCAACTACATGTCGAACATCTTCGAGCGGGTGCACACGCAGCTGGATCCCAACACTAATACGATTATCATTGGAGCGGTGCAGATCGTGGGCACCCTTGCCTCCATCTATCTGGTGGATCGCTACGGACGCAAGATACTTCTAATTATCTCGTGCGTGGGCAGTGCACTGGGCACGGGTGCATTTGGCCTTTACGCCTTCTATGGAGAGGAGACGGACGCCGACTTGAGCGCATTCTCCGCCTGGCTGCCCGTCACGATAATGGCCTTTATCATATTCCTGGCCAATGTGGGCATCATCTCCGTTGCCATGGTGGTGCTGGTGGAGGTCCTTCCGCAGAGGATTCGCGCTGTTGCCACTAGCGCGTGCCTGGCCTGCCTTAGCTGCTTTTCGTTTGTGGCACTCAAAAGTTTCCCTCTAATGATGGAATTCCTGGGTCTGGCGGCCACCATGTGGGGCTGTTCAGCGGTCAGCACGCTGTGCCTCTTCTATGTGGTGGTCTTTGTCGAGGAGACAAAAGGCAAATCCATGAACTATTAATATTTAATTACCAAATTCATGTAGTGAAACAAGAAAGATCGAAGCAATAATACTCTAGATTCCGGATTTCCCGACACGGAGTTTGTCTGTATGCTCACTTTTGCGGTTTTATAAGAAGAATATTTTATCAACAGATTCCGTACATTTCCCGCCTATGCTAGCACTTCTGCTAACAGCAACTCTGTTCTATGGCTGTTACGGTAGCCCTGGCACTGTTAACGCTATCGCTTACATTTCTGTTGTCACTAGCAGACACTACACACATGCATACATACATGTGTGCATATATGTAAATGTAAACAACATAAACGCTTAAGAATCACAAATGTTTTCAAGAGATGGTCAGGATTTGGTTTTTGTTCTCACAGATCATTCAAGTAGTCTACATGCATGCGACAGCACTCAATTGGCATTTATATTTAAGCAAAATGAAGAATTGAATGATTGCAGCAGCAGAGAGCGTTCCCATTGGCCAGTTAAGGCTCGACTATCTGGCGTGACCTAGCGAGAAACCTTTGAGAGAAAGTCGCCCTATATAAAGGGCAGCTGTTGAAGCATTTCTTCAGTCGCCCAGGCCTGGTGGAGGTCAGTCGTGCGGTGCAGTAAAGTGAAGTGAAGTGAAGTAAATAGGAAAGAGAAGGAGACTCTTAGAAGAAGCAGAGGAAATACCGAGGGGAAACACTGAGAGGATCGTTCTAATAAGCTTTTGAATTTGAGTTTTAGTTCTAATTCGATTTGCGTTTCCACTAAATGAAATTCAGTATCCTCTAATTTATGCGCCGAGAGTTAAATTAATTTGGCACTAATACCGGTAATTAATTCAAGCAGACAATCGAAGTGAGAAGTATTTCAGATGGTTCGCAAGCCAGTTGCAAACGGCATGAGTTTGTTGCAGACTGAGATAACTTCATTTCACGCTGATGATTTACCCGTCTATAAAGATTACCGAGAGCGTGAGGCGCCACCGCTCCCTTGCCGCCAGAAGGGGGCCACCAGCCGGACACATGTCACTCTCCCCCAGCGACGAATTCGTATTTAAACAGAGATTTAGATATGTCTAGAGATATCGCAATATCCGCCGTTCGTATATAAGAGCGACCACGACTCGTCTGTCACAAGTATTTCTCGTATAGAGCAGGCGCGATCTTAACTCGCTATTTAAAACTTCATTAACTAGCATGGAAAAACCATATCGGAGGAATTTAATTTATACGCAACGCTTACATAAGGATCTATTGGAAACCTAAACTGTGTCCAAAAACTCAAAACAATTCTAATAGCTATTGAATTATTTTGCATACAAATTATAAAAATAAAGTGAACGGCACATACACCATCATGTTTTTAAAGATGTTCAACTCGGGAATATTTAAGCAGGAATTTCGCCGCCAACTTCTGGTCACTTTAAGTGGTACGTGTTCTCAAATGTCCCGGACATGTGATAGTAATATATGAGAAGGAATCTAAGAACAGTCATAGCTGAAGCTAGTTTAACATAGACGGAAGAGAAAGAAAAGGTTAATCAAATTAATTGTTTAATTAGCTGCAAATAGAATTTTCATTTTGTGATAAGAAAAAAGGAATCCTGAAATAATTTATTGTTGAAACTTTTCACAGATTCTTGTTATATCGGAAAGTTTTTAGACTTTCCTTGTATTAGCATTTTAATTTTTTTTGTATTCCTATAAATATAAACTCAAAGTTTTTCGTGAGCTAACGGTAATAAACATAAAAAGCTACATCAATAAATATAATTTTTAGTGCTTTTAAAACAAGCATAAAAAGACATTCAGAGCAGCATCTACTCACCTTTTTATGGAGGTACAATACGTCAAGTTAATGCTTAGAGTCCGGGCCATTCGGGCCTATGGCTGCGCTGATAGATGGCCAGGGAAGGCTGAAAGAGGGCTGGGTGCAAAAGAAGAACGTAATCAACCAATTGCTGCTTGTTCACAGTCATAGTCATAACACTCTCCCATGGCATTGGACTGGGCTGGCTCTCCCCCATGCTGCCCAAGCTGCAGTCAGAGTCGAGGACGCCGCTGGACTTCGTGATCGACGTGCACGAGGGCTCCTGGGTGGGCTCCACAGTTTGTTTGGGCGGCGTGACGGGGAACTTCCTGTTCGCCTACATCATGAGTTTCTTCGGACGCAAGGTGGCGATTTATGGCCTGGCTGTGCCCAACACGGTTAGTTTTGCAAGTCCCTGAGCTGAATCATACGAATTGAACATGCTAAAGTCGAGTGTTGATCCCTCAGCTCATTTGGTTCCTCTTCTATTTTGCTAATTCCGTTGAAATGCTTTATGCGGCCAGATACTGTGCCGGCATAACAGGCGGAGGCATGTATGTGGTGCTGCCCATTTTCATTGGCGAGATCGCGGATCAGAGGTGAGTGAACACACTGCCAGGCAGGCAATCGAAACTTCCTCTGACCAACCCTTCGTAGCATTCGCGGCAGACTGAGTTCCTTCTTTACCCTGGCCCTCAATATGGGCATTTTGCTGGGTTTCATCATAGCCTCCCATGTGCCCTACCACGTGATTCCGTTTGTGGTCATCGCCCTGCCCCTCTGCTACCTCCTGCTCACCACACGGCTCCCAGAGAGCCCGCAGCAGCTGCTGCGATGGGGTCGAGAGGAGGATGCGAAGCGCGCCTTAAAATACTACTGCAACTGCGATGGTCCCACGCCCAGCAAGGAGTCGGAGCGTGCTTACCAGAAACAGTTTGAGGAAATGCGCGATGCCTTGCAGCAGCAGACCAAGGACAGTGGCAACGAGGGCTTGACCATGTCTGACTTCTGTAAGCATCGCTCGATGGGATTATAGCCTCTTATAACCATTCTGTTTATGGACAGGTAACAAGCGCGCCATAAAGGCCATTGTGACTGGACTTATATTGATGACAGGAAACATATTCACTGGCACCTTCGCCTTCCTCAACTACATGTCGAACATCTTCGAGCGTGTGCACACGCAGCTGGAGCCCAACACAAATACGATTATCATTGGAGCGGTGCAGATTGTGGGCACTCTTGCCTCCATCTATCTGGTGGATCGGCATGGCCGCAAAATACTCCTTATCGTCTCGTGTGTGGGCTGCGCCTTGGGAACCAGCGCATTTGGCGTGTACGCCTTCTATGCCGAGGAAACCGAAGCAGACCTGAGCGCCTACTCCGCCTGGCTGCCCGTCACAATAATGGCCCTAAACATATTCATCGCCAATGTGGGAATTATCTCGGTCACAATGGTAGTTCTGGTTGAAGTGCTGCCTCAGAAGATTCGAGCCGTGGCGTCAAGCTTCTGCTTTGGCGGTCTTAGCTTCTTGGCGTTCGCATCGCTGAAGACTTTTCCGCTGATGATGGAATACTTTGGACTGGCCGCCAGCATGTGGTCCTGCACTGCAGTTAGCATCCTCTGCCTCTTCTATGCGGTTGTCTTCCTCGAGGAGACAAAGAACAAGTCCATTTACGAGTGAACGGAAGAATAAGCTCTCGCTATGCTATATCAGATATAAGATATTTCACTTATTTTATAGAATTGGAATAAAAATCAAAAAGAAGAAAACGAAATTTCATTCATAAAGAAGCTTTCAAGTGCTATGAAGAGTAGATCAGTCTTAGTTCCGGTGAGCGTATGACAAACATACGATAGACAGATTACATATGAGCTTCACACTCAGATGATTTGCCTCTCATAAAGATTGCGGAATAGCAGGAGTTTTGAAAAACCGACCAACCGGGGCTATTAGCTAACTGCATGACTTTGTCTCGTTGGCATTAAGGCTTTATCTCTCAGTCTGTTTTACACCGTCTTTCTGTGTAAGCTTGTGTTTATAAAAAGATTTAGATTTGCTTACGACTCAAGATATCAAAATCTTCGTTCGAGATATAAATGGTGGGACGCTTCTAATTTCATTAGTTATTGCACACATCTCAAAGGGAGAGTTTGGCATCATCTTGCTGCTGGGATCTTTGCATCTGAATAGCATGGGAAGCATATACCACAGCACTCAGCGAAGCAGTTTAGCTGATAGTCGAGACCAATAACAAAATCTGTGCTGAAACAAGTTCCGCAATCCAAAATGAAGAACAAACTTAACAAAATGTTTATCGAAACATTTCAGTCGGGCATATTCAATAAGGATTTTCGTCGCCAACTGCTGGTAACATTGAGTGGTAGGTTCAAATTCCCACTAGAAATGGGATGAGAACGAATCAGAGGTCACTATTACTAAGCAAATACTTGATTATTTGTAGTTATAGTAATTACACTCTCCCATGGCATCTGCTTGGGCTGGCTGTCTCCCATGCTGCCTAAGCTGCAATCAGTTTCGGAGACTCCTCTGGACTTTGTGATCGATGTGAGTGAGGCGTCCTGGGTGGGTTCGATGATCAGCTTTGGTGGTTTTTCGGGCAATTTCCTATTTTCATTCGTCATGAATCGGTTTGGACGCAAGATGGCGCTCTACGGCCTTGTCCTGCCCCACATGGTTAGTTCAGCCTGCTCAAATCATGTAAATTAGAGCAATAGTAAAATTACGTAAAATGTTCTCGCACTCAGTGCATTTGGATTCTGTTCTATTTCGCGGAGTCCGTTGTATGGCTGTACGCTGCCAGAGTGTGTGCCGGCCTTTCAGGCGGTGGAATGCTTATAGTGCTGCCCCTCTTCATTGGCGAAATCGCCGACAAAAGGTGAGTAATTCGATTGTTGGTCGGCCAGTGGAGAGTCAGCTATCAGTCAGCTTATCATTTGCATTTATGCATTTGCAGCATACGCGGCAGGCTGTGCTCATTCTTTAGCCTTGCCATCAACCTTGGAATAATGGTGGGCTTCATTATCTCCTCCCATGTGCCCTACCATGTGATTCCATGTACTGTGGTCTTTCTGCCCATTTGCTATGTCCTGCTGACCACACGCTTCCCGGAAACCCCGCAGCAGCTAATGCGATGGGGCCGAGAGGAGGATGCGAAGCGTGCCCTCAAATATTATTTTAACTGCGATGGTCCCACGCCTAGCAAGGAGTCGGAGCGTGCCTACCAGAAACAGTTTGAGGAAATGCGTGATGCTTTGCAACAGCCAGCCAAGGACAGTGGCAACGAGCGCTTGACCTTGGCGGACTTCTGTAAGCTTTGAGGGATAAGATTCTGGTCGAGATTTAGGCATCTGCTTTCTCTTTTCCGATTTGTGTACAGGCAACAAGCGCGCCTTAAAGGCCATTGCGACGGGTCTCGTGCTGATGGTGGGCAACATTTTCACTGGCACCTTCGCCTTCATCAACTACATGTCGAACATCTTCGAGCGTGTGCACACGCAGCTGGAGCCCAACACGAATACGATTATCATTGGAGCGGTGCAGATTGTGGGCACTCTTGCCTCCATCTATCTGGTGGATCGGCATGGCCGCAAAATACTCCTTGTTGTTTCGTGTGCGGGTAGTGCACTAGGCACTGGCGCCTTTGGCCTGTACGCCTTTTTTGGCGACGAAACTGAGGCGGACCTAAGCGCAATATCCAGTTGGCTGCCCGTCACAATAATGGCTTTTAATATATTCTTGGCTAATGTGGGAATCATCTCGGTGACAATGGTGGTACTAGTTGAGGTACTCCCCCCGAAAATACGCGCAGTGGGCACGAGCGCTTGCCTGGGCTGTCTCAGCTGCTTCGCGTTCACCTCTCTGAAAGCCTTTCCGCTGATGATGGAGTATTGGGGGCTGGCTGCCACGATGTGGAGCTGTGCCATGGTCAGTGCTTTCTGCTTCTTCTATGTTATTGTGTTCATGGAGGAGACCAAGGGTAAATCCATTTACGATTAGTAGGAGCAAACGACTTATGATGATGATGATGATGATGATAATGATGATGATGTTTGAAGTAAGATAAGAAATCAATTATTTCGATTCATATAGACTTTTTATGAAGTCACAAAATTCGATCAAAAACTCATGGAAATAGCAAAATAGTTGTTGTTGGTTTCGCAGTAACTATGTGAGAATTCCAATTCGAATAAACTCCAATTGTAGAACTGTAATTGTTGGAATTCATTCAAATTGGAATTCCAAAGTTAAATGAATAACAATCTGTTCGCTGCGTAGCAATAGAATGAAGGCGAAAATGATTAGGATACTAATTCAATAACGATGCTATCTCTTGCCAGATAATAATTGGCCCCTGCTGCCGCTGGCAACGGGAAAAATTATCGCACTTTTGGCACTGTATAAAGCTGTTTTCATTTATGGCCCAGTCGATGGTGCTGGACGGGTCCTACGAGGAATGGGGGGGGGGGGGTCCAGTGGCTGGGGGAGGGCGTCAAAACAAAGCAAACAAACAGCAAGCGGGCCATAAAATAAAAAACGTTGTGACATGGCTTAATTTATGACCTAGCTTCTGGCTTCTGGCTACTGGCTACTGGCTTCTGGTTGTTGGCCCCACTAACCCACACCCGGAGCTGTTAATGTCTTGTCAACAATTAGCTTTGTTAGCTTTATATAAATACGCGCATTAATCCTGCCCGACTAAGGCGACCTGGCTGGCTGGCGTTGACAACGACGCCTACACACACACACACACACACACACACACACACACACACATTGAACACAAACACTTAGTGTTTAGCCAGGCGAATGGCGTTTCGGGAAACCTCAACAGAAGTCAACAGAAAATTGAAAATGGGAAAATGTGAAAGTGCAAAAACGCTTAAAACATTTATCGAATGAAATCGCATAATGCAAATTCAATGGGCATGCATAGAAATGCTCGGCATTCTTATCGCAAAGGTGACTTGAAGAATTATGATTATCAAAGCCGAAATGAGACGAAGAGGAAGAGCATATACTTATGTACATATGTACGTATGTATGTATATATGCTATGGTTGAAAGCTGTCATAAGTATGTATGCTGAATCATCACGATTGCGCAGGAAGATAACCGAAAGTACGTTCGACACTACATTTAATATAACGGAGTTTTATTGAGCAGTGCTTCACACTTAACACTGTCACAGGTCGCTCGAGTGTCCACAAAGGGTATTCACAAAGGACATGCATATTGTGGTCTCTGCGGGTTTTATGCACAGGCGGATGAACAGGCATTATGCATTTATCGTAGTCATGAATCAACAAGGCGAACTGAGAGCTGCAGGGCATTTAAATGCCTACAAAGGGTGTGGAAGCAAAGCAGAGCTTTCCAGCAAGCTCATATTTTAATTGGACTTTGGCCGAAATGGCGTCATTCTCGTGTGTAGCTGCTTTGGTTGCCATCGCTCAAAGACATAATCAGCTTTTTAAGTAATCATGTGTATTCAGTTCAGTGTGTATTATGGAAACCAAGCACACTTACACACACACACACAAACACACACACATACAGACATATGCACCTGTTAAGTGCATTGCTTTCCGTTGCTTTGTGCTGGCTCGTGTCTTGGCTCGCCTCACTAACAATTCAATCTAAGTGCTACTCACGTAATTGTTTGTGTCTAATTGGCTGAGCGACGACACTTGCCAGTGTCGAATGGGCGGAAAAGTCAACGCGTGCATGGAAATACCCTACCAAAGTCAATGATCATGAAAATAATCGATTAATTATTTAATGCAATAATCGCTAAGTCGATCATTATAGCAATCGAACAATTATTGATTCAATAATATTCTCATGCTTTGATTCTCTTATTTCGACTTGGTTACTCTATACTCTATTGAGTCCTCTCAATTACAGGGTATATTTGCTGCTTATCCGTTGCATCAAACCTCTCGAAAACTGAATCGTCGACATATTCGTACGCATTTTATTTAATCCTCTTCTTTTTTTTTTTAAATTTTTTTAATTTTATCAACCAGCTTACTGCTACCATAGTGGCAACTTAATCTAGTTATACATTAAAAACAATAACAAAAAAATCTAAGACCTTTAGGTCGTTTTCAATGTCTCGAGTTCTCATGTACCATGGTGCGTCACATATTTTCCTCAGAACCTTTGCTTGGGCGGTATTTTTTGCTTTACAGGCTCAAGCTGTAAGATACGATTAAGGATCACCCTCTCTGCCATCTTCCCTAGCGCCGAGAGTAGGCTAATTGGACGAAATCCTTCAACTTCTGTGTGGTCTTTTCCAGGTTTGGGTACCATCGTGATCAACGCCATCCTCCAGCAGGCTGGGAAGTGTCTCAGTCTAAGCATACTGTTGAGGATTAGGACAATAAACAGTAGAGCCTTTTTGGGTTTCATTTGGAGCCTTGCTGGGCTCTGTTTGGCCCACGCATTCACACCATCGAGATATTATATGCATAAGTCAACAAGCGTTTTGTGGCTTTCAGCTGCATGCAAGCCGTGTGCTTTCATAACCCTCAACAGAGCGACCAATGACACAATGCTAAAATTGCAAAATATTCGGTGTGCTGATACAGGGCGTATACTCAATTTCAGTTTGTGGCTTTTATGATATGCAGCTAATTAGTTTTTCATGGTTTGTTTGCTCTGCTGTTTATTTTACATAGAACCTATCGGTTTCACTTCGTCGGCGGCCAGATCGAATTTCCCTCCCCCCGCTCACATTCGGGGCAATCAATTTCAAGGACCTGCGTTGCAAAAGACTGTAATTTTCCTCTAATTTCTCTATTATCGATCAACATCGATATAAAAGCGTGCTTCTGCATACATGTTTGATGTACATGATTGGGGGACTGGGAGACTAGAGGACTAGGGGAAGAAAGAACTGTTTTGTTATGATGAGAGAAATTGCATTTAGAAGTTTCAGCAATTATTCAGTAACGAATGTATATTAGTAATTTCGACAAGCGCAGTCCAAGGAATTTTACGAAATTATCATACGAAATCCGATACGAATCCAAATCGCTGGCATTTAGTTGTAGACGATTGAGATTCAAGCCAATCAAATTAATTTGATTTATTCCTCATTATTTACTCCCGTGTGTTCACTAATTATATGCTAATAATAGATCTGTGTTAAATGTCTACTCTTTTCGAATTCTGACATTCGCTTCGCCTTATTATGTTGCAGCACTCGGAGCCATTCCCATGTCAACTATGAGCAGTGGAAATTCGAAGAATGCTGCGGTTAATATTCTATAATCTGCTCATAACGCACATTGCGCTGCTGTTGCTACCCAGCAATGTGGCTGAAATGTTGGCTCAGCGCAACGGGAGCGAGAGCTTGCCAAAGCAATCGATTCAAATTCGGATGGCAGCCAAACCAAGTCTGGCAATGCTCGCCATTCGGACGGAAGACCCAACTATGCAAACAATTTTCAATACAACAATAGCCAACAGCAACGACAGCAACAACAGCGTCATCAATGGCAACAAAATATACAACAATGGAAAAGAGCTTGGATCGGGCCCAGGCAAAAGCAGAAACAAACTAACCGTAAGTAATTCTCCGAAACTTTCGGAAAAATAACAAACAGCTGAAGGACATTTTCATGTCGTTACAATTTTCATTGACGTAATAATTTGTTGTAATTGGCAATTTGTCTTGAAAATGTACCCAGAAAAATAAACAAGTTATTGATTGGCTTACAAACTGGGGAAGTTTGATCGAGCTTCGAAATACTCTCAGCTGTACCAAATTACAAATATAGATTAGATTTAGGTTTTTTTCCATTTTCCTTCGGTGGTATATATCGGATTAGAAAAACTGTAAAGGAGAAATTAAATACAATACAAATCGAAAGACGAGCTTAGGTATACTGCACATAAAAGAAGAATATGGAAAGCTATCCTGAAATCCAAAAGTATCGATTCAATACCAAAAACTTAATTTTGTTTATTGTTTCCGTTCTGTTTGCTTGTCGCAGCTAAATATGGGCAAAGGCGAAATCACAGAGCTGTCCGCGAATGTGACGCTGTTCAAGCAGAAAATCCTACAGCTGCAGGTGCGCTGGCAGGACAACCTGCCCAATGGTGAGTGGCCATCGAATAATTATGAGGTTGCTGCATAATCGCCTTACTCTCATCTCCCATCTCCCATCTCCCACCTTCCACCTTCCACCTGCTGTGCCGCACTGCAGGCACCACATACAATGTATTGGTCAGTGCCGTGAACAGCACGCTCTGCCCGGACGCGCCCTGCAGCGAGTACACCATCAAGCAGAAGCCCAGCGAGTACATCTATCTGCCCCAGAGTCCCAATCCGTATGTTGAGGTCCCCGAATGCAAATATATGTTTGACTGCCAGTACAATGTGACTGTGGAGACATCAAATCTACTCGTGCGCCGCTCCATAGAGGTAACCATACCACGTACGTGTTGAATCTCTTCCTCATCTCTTTTAATGAGTTATTAATACGCCTGGATATCCCGCGCAGACTGTGTAGCCGGCAAATGCTCCTGCCCGCAGTCGCCCTTGCAACCAACAGTGCTGGCCACGGCCAGCATGCAGGTCAACGATACCATCAACATCGCCTTCGTCATACAGGCCAGCAAGCAGCTGCTCAAGGAGCAGGGGAATCATCTGCACGAGACGCTGCAGTCCTACAAAATGCAGCTCAGGTGAGTTCCTTCTTGATCGTTGAAAACTGAAATTTGGAGTATAATGAGTACCAGGTAGAACAGGTAGAACAGGTGGATGCAAGATCCGATTTCTTTGCTAACAATCGATACGCCTTCCACCTTCCCTCGTCCTCGAACACACCTTTCTCACCTTCTAGATGAACCGAATGGATTCAGCATTAGATTGATTTTCCAGTTCTTAGATTCATTCGACCCAACACTTCTGTCCCCATCAAAAATTAAATCAATCCTCATGCTGGAAATCGTCATTTACTCCAACAATAAAACGAATATCAGATAGAAAAATGGCCCCAGAGTGCGGAGGTCACAGCTCGTTGTGAATTGCAACCCAGAGGACACTCTTGGGCCATTTTTCTATGAATCGTTACATTCATTTCCCAGAATTAGCACGGAGAGCAATCCATCGCTGCCCTGGGGCGGCGATCTGACGAACCTATTCAATCGGATTTACAACCTAAGTGAATTGCACTTCCGACCCACTGCGAAGGGCTTCGATGGCAACATGATGCTCAATCTGGGCACGCAGCTGGAGGAGAAGACTCCCCTCAATCTGCAGGCCAAGATGATAGATCCCGCTGGCTGCGCGGGTGACCATAGCGTATCCAGAGTTCAGGGTGAGCCTAAAGAGTTCTTTTCCTCTTACGAGTCTCTGAATGAATTACGACTTTATTTACTCAGTGCCCGCCAATCCACACAAGCTGAACAGCCACGTCCATCTGGTGAGCGAAAAGAAACTACTACTTCTACTGCTGCAATCGTTGCTCACTCCTGACCCATTACGCATTCCGGTTTCCAGAGTAACTCGCTCATTGTGATGACCACCTTGGCCTTTGTCACCTTGGGCGCGGCCCTGCTGACACTTCTCGTGCACCGTCGCCGAGCTCGGGCCAAGGATCAGCTGCACAAGAATCAGATATATATGGAATCGTTCGCAATGTCCGCCGTCGAGTGAGTTAAGGCCGATTAATTGTTTTTATTATTTCCTCTGATTTACAATTCCATTTCACTCCGCATCCCAGAATGGAGGACAACATCAACTACGTGGACAAATACATTGAGGTAAGCAGGCGAACGGCAATTCATGTGATTTTGTAAATCTTAAGAGGGTTTTAGCACTTTAGCGAGGCACAAGTTATTTGACTTGTTGAACGTGCTTACACTAAGGCAGCCCCAACTTGGGTTGATTTGTATTTGAGTTTGCAGGGATTTTAGTAAATACTTGACTTTTGTTGGGGAATTTCACAAGCATCTCCCCTTTGTTCCATCCTCGCCCAGCAATCGCAGGCTTTGGGGCTCGCCGACATATTCGAGGTGCCGCACTCAGCCATTCACATTGGGCGAGTCCTGGGCGAAGGCGCCTTTGGACGCGTGCACGAGGCGACAGCCAGCAATTTGCGACGCATGCGGGGCACGACGAAGGTTGCCGTCAAGCAGCTGAAGGGTATGTAGTCACGAATTGAATTAGCAATCGAAGTGCATTTAATTGAAATCGCGCACGGCACCTGGACACAGCCAATCCCTCGGCAGACGAAGCAGCCGAGTTCCTCTCCGAAATTAATATGCTCAAGGGCGTCGGCACACACCACAACGTGGTTAGCTTCCTGGGCTGCTGCACCATACGGGCGCCCTACCTGATGATCATGGAGTATGTGGGACGCGGCAACCTGGTGAGCCAAGAGCAGAGCCCGAATTCCTTAGCTACGGCTTCAATCGATCTCTCTTGTCTTTTGTCCGCTTTAGCTGAACTACTTGCGTATGGCTCGCCAGGAGCTGGGCCAGCCAAAGGTGCGCAATGCGAACCACTCAAGTTGCAGACAGGCCAAAGGCAGCTCAGCAGGCGCCTCGGCGGCGCAGCTGCCGAGTGTTAATTACATTGAGCTCAAAGCCAGCAGTCAGTGCGCCGAATTGGAATCCTCCTCCCGCTCGCCCTACTCCAATGTTCAGCCAGCAACGTCAAACGGAGTCGGACACAGACAGCCAAAGCCCTCCTTCGCAGAAAGTAAGTCTACAATTTCATGTAATGCTCAATCAAGAATCTCTAAATGCAGCAATAAAACACACACAACAGCCCCACTAATTGGGATTCGTGAGGAAATGCTGTCAATAAATCATTCTCGTTATGCATTTAATGTTAATTTTCGTCTAAAAAGTGTTTATTCTCTAGAAATCTTCTGAATTGCTGCATTTCTAATTACGTTCACGATTCAGAGTTCCCATAAAATGTTTTTATACGTACTTTCAGCTACGTACACCATCGTGGAGGAGGAGGACTCTTTCGAGTACATACTCGACAACAGGGAGTTGCACAATTTCGCACTGCAAATTGCAAATGGCATGCGATTCCTGGAACAGCAAGAGATAACACATCGGTATGCGCAAAAGCAGTATAAATCTAAATTTAAATTTCCACGAATGCGAGCTCACCAAATACATACATCAAATTATTTAGTTGGATATGCACTTGGCCTGGCAAAAAATGTTTCAATTTATTTTATTTGCCGCACACATCCAAATCGAAACAAAAAGCTGCTGCTGCTTGACGCACATAAGAACTTGAATTTCAATATTATCTCCTATTC
The DNA here is from genome assembly GCA_035047565.1 of Drosophila mulleri. NCBI lineage: Eukaryota > Metazoa > Arthropoda > Insecta > Diptera > Drosophilidae > Drosophila > Drosophila mulleri. Next base: position 5,341,103 of record JAWNPK010000018.1, on the reverse strand, counting down.
ATTATTATAGCTCCCTTATCAAACAGTTTCTCAGTGCTCTCAGCAGCTGTAAAAGTCCTTGTAAACTTTTAAAATAAACAACACACACACACACACACGCACACTCACGCAGTCTGCTTGCTGCGCTGCTAAGAGCTGCTACGCTTCACCGAAATTGTGAACTTTATTAAGGGAGCTTAGTTCCCCAGTAACTTTTCTCACTTCCGATGACTGCAGAATTCACAAGCAATGTCCGCCGTAAGGAGTGCACGAAACGGAGCTTGTGCTTATGCATTGATTGCATAGCGCCGCGGGCAGGGCATACATTAGTCAGTCACTCCCGTTTGATTGAGTAGTCATGACTCTGCATTAGATTGGCTGAAACGTTTCAAGCCAAGCTCATAGAAACCAAAAGCGTTAACTGTCCATCACAGATACGCCTCAAAATGCCCCATAAGCTCTTCAAGTAGGGTATGCAGGGTATGCAACATTATTTATTTTAAATAAGTAACTACATTTGTAATATGGTCGACATCATACAGTTTACTTGGGCCTGCCATAACATGCAACTAATATCCAATTTCAAACTATTATACATTTCTACTCTACAGCGACCTGGCGGCGCGCAACGTGCTCATCGACAACAACAAGACACTGAAGATTTCAGATTTTGGCCTCTCCAGGCATGGCATCTACACCAATACCAAAACCCGAAAGGTGAGTGTCGAGGGCGATAATCGAAGGTTTCAAATGTCAATTAATCTTTTTTAATTGAATTGCTCGCATTGCCTGGCCGCAGTTGCCTTTGCGCTGGCTCTCGATTGAGGCCATCAGAGACAACGTATACTCTAGCAAGAGCGACATTTGGGCGTACGGCGTGGTCCTCTGGGAGATCGGCACCTTGGGCGCCTCGCCGTACCCCACGATCAGCAACAGCGAGCTGATACCCTTTCTGATGGCGGGCAATCGGCTGGAGCGCCCCGAGATCTGTACGCCGCAGGTGTACACGATAATGCTGCAGTGCTGGCTGGAAGACCCAGAGGAACGACCCACCTTCGACGCCCTGTACAAGGTATTAAGCCCGAAGACCACCTACGTGGACATAAACAGTCTGAGCGACGATTACGTCTTTCCACCGATTAGGGAGTAAATTAGTAGAAATGCAATTCCGTTTAGTATAATTCTCGTTTAAGCTACATCTAAATGTGAGTTAGTTTAATCAAAAAAAAAAAAAAAAAAAAAAAAAAAACAGGAAGCCAATTTGAAACTAGTCGATGTCTAAATGTTATTTAACTCTGATGTATACGAAATCAAATTTTGATGTGCTGTGAGCTAATTAGCATAGCCGATCATGCATACCCTATCTGTAAGTAGATTATAATTGTGTTTAGCATTCCAAGACCTAGAGTATAAGTGCGACATTAATTCATGTGATAAGTCTCTGAGTAAGTGTGAGGATAGGGAATCGAAAGTACAAGTAAACTGTAGAGGATGTCCAATAAATCATTCAAAAAACCTTTGAGTTCGTGTTGTATCATTTAACGCTCGATCCCATAAGTTTGATTCCAGGTCACGTAACGGTTCACATCATCCGGCGAGACGCTCTTCGAGATATGCTGGAGGGCGTTCGTAAAATCAGCCATCGTAACAGCGGGCAACTGCGCAAACAAAAACAAACAAAATATACCAGTTATTATATGGATGACAAGTCAGCCTGATGCTCGTTGGGAGTGCTCGACTATACAGTGGACTGTATGTATGATTACGGTGGATAAATTCCGAAAGGGAAACGGTGAATTTCGAATCTCCAATCACTTAATGGTTGATTATGACGGAGAGCCACGAGGGGACAGAGAAAGGAAATGACTTTGCCTTACATTTCGTATTCCTATTCGGTGCGGGGTATTGGAAGGAGCTGCTTGATGCAGATGAAGAGATTTGCTTACCTGCTCTGCATCGATGACGACAATCTGAGCAGGGGTTAAAGCTCTCAGTGGCTGCATAGCCGCATAACGGCAAAGGCTGTCCATATCGGCACCCGAATAACCTTCGGTTAATTTAGCTAGTTCTTCTATTTGTTGTTCAGTGAGGTTGTGCTGTATTTGCTGTATAAGCTTCTGAATTATCATTTGACGCGCCTTCGCCACGGGCAGCGAAACATAGATGCGACGCACAAACCGACGGCGCACAGCCTCATCCAGCTCCTGGGGACGATTGGTGGCCCCAATGACGACAACGTGGTCATCCTCGTTGGTTCCCGCCCCATCTAGTTGTATAAAAAACTCGTTTTTTATACGTCTAGAGGCCTCGTGCTCGTTATCCGAGCGTTGCGATAGCAAGGAATCCACCTCATCCATAAATATGATCTGAAAGGCAGTAAAAAATGAAATCAGTTGCTGCTTTTGAAGGGACCACTTGAGATTCACTTACGGCCGGTTTATGTGCAGCAGCTACCGCAAAGAGAGTCTTGACCATCTTCTCGCCTTCGCCCACCCACTTGGAAGTCAATGTGGAGGGATTTATGCTAAAGAAAGTTGCTTTCGCCTGCGAGGCAATGCACTTGGCAATCAAAGTTTTGCCCGTGCCGGGGGGACCGAATAGCAAAACACCCCGTGGAGGTCGACGAATGCCCTTGAACAAATCTGGCCGTTGCAATGGGTGTATGATGGTCTCCATGAACGTGGACTTGGCATAGTCCAGCCCAGCTATATCATCCCATTCTACCGACTTGTAGTTGTGCATACTCTCACGCATTATTTGCTTAACCATATGGGAATCCAAACCTGCCAACGCGGACGGATCAGGTAGCACATTTGCAGCAGGTGCTGCTGGCGCGTATTTCTTGTTTAGATCATCTAAAACATTCCTAAAAAAAGCAAATGTGAGTCATATTTCATGAGCTATTAATAGCTTCAGGCTAAGTCTTACGGGTCAATTCTTCCAACAGGTTGCACAAAGTTAGCATTTAGACTGCGTGTACGCCCGCCAAGGGATTTTTTCCTGTAGTCCATCACAATCGGGGCAACAGTGTCATTATTTATGTTTTTCTGAAATAATAATTGTTTATTCATTTGCACATTTTTATAAACATCTGGATCGTGCAGATGTTATATGCACATATATAAATCAAAGGGTTTAGTAAGCTAACCCTAACAAAATGTTCATCGCTCTCCACCAACATTTTAAACTAATTGAATAACGACAAATATTGGCTGCCACTATAAGCCTCATCTGAATGGAAATGTTGTTCCAGTATTTACCTGCATGCTATCACTCTCCAGCTGTTCACGTGCTGTACGAAAGCCTCCATTGCCAGTTGCTCCTGGTGCAGGGACAGTGCTTGATGTGCCCGACACTGGCACTGTTACTCCTTCTGGCGGTGACCCGTTCAATTCTATAGTTTCATCCCGTTTGCAGCTCTCATATTTTCCACGGCACAGAGGTTCAAATAAATGTTCAGGGGGCTGCCGCCACTCCACTTGCATTCCAGCAGCGGGTCTTCGACGTCGACTCCCCTTCAACAGGCTTTGGCATTCAGATAAACAGTCGTTCATATAGTCTTCCGTACTACTGGCATTTGAAAATATCTGTTGATGTTCCTTGAGCACTTCGTAGCGGATTGTTTCACTTAGATTTCTTTATAATTGAAAGATTTTGCTTTCAGCTTAAGCGTGTCTCATCTTGTATCATCTTCACTCACCTCGTAGCATGTGCCAATAGCAATTTTTGCTTACGCCAAGCATTCTGATAATTGCCAGCACTAGCATTATTGCTCAGCCGAATAGTTTCATTAGCAGCAAATTCGCTAGACCACAGCTCATCTGTCATGGTGTTGCTCATGCTTAAAATTTTTTTGAGCACAATTAAAATTGGCCCGGCACTAAGGCTGATCTAAATGTCAGAGTGGCGGCTGGTCGATAGCTGCTTGATAGCCCAGTTGTGCTGTGCATGACAGTCAAGTGTCGTATCAGGCAGCTTCTGTCGTGCATAGCCGCTTTGCTTATTATATTCGATAACGAACGATCATTAACACTGGCGGTAATTCAAATAATCGCAAATATTCGAAATTTTAATTTTGTTTCAGCCTGACCATGTTGGACTATTATTCTGCTCTTATAAAATAAAACCAAATGGTGTATAGCATATCTAATACATTTTATCGACAGAACAAATATTTCCGCACTTTGTCTACAATTGATTTTAATTGAAATTAATTGCTGTTCCATCAGCCAAGAATAAGTTTGCGTACAGTATTAATTAAGTTGCGTCTCAGTGCCTGAATAACCCTAACGTAGACGTATTTTGGCTTGGGTAAGGTTATCTGCTGTAGGTCAAAAACAGATTTCTCCAACGGCCAAAACATTTAGTCAAAACATTTAGTCAGACAGAGGCATTTTGTCGCGGCATCATTGTGGACTCACGTTGAGCAAATATATTTAAATGAATATACAAATCTGCCACATCTAAAAAGCTGGCCCCGGAGACTGGGTATCCAACAACGGTCCACGACAAAATGTTGCGCACAGCAGCAGACTGCCTTGCAGTCGCTTATCTCATTTAAGATAACGAAACTTAACAGAAAGATCTACCATAAAAGGGGCAGTCTAGACAATAAAACCCTCTCAGTTTACATGCAGCTCCACCTATAACTACTTTGAGGAAATCGAAATTCTGAAATCTGCATACGAGAGGACTTCATCATGTGCTTGCCCAAGCGAGTCAGCGGAGGCGCCATCCAGAGCGTGGCCACAGCCGTTGGTGGGTAAATCTATATATCTGAAGATCCATATGTCTGCAGTGCATATCAATTAATTTTGAACATCCCAGGTAATTTGCTTTGCTTCAACTTTGGCGTCCTCTTTGGCATTACACCCGCGCACATGGATCTCTATGAATCGGAGCAGCGAACGCCACTTAACAAGGTCACAGACCCCTCGGGCACTGCCCTATTAACGGGCTACCTCTTTCTGAGCGCCGCCGTTGGAGCCGCCGTGTCCGGCTGCCTGGCCATTCGTATCGGCCCCAAGTCCGTGCTGCTCTGCAGTGGATTGCTCCAAATCGTAAGTCGTGACATTCTCTTCCCTTAATCCCAATCTGCGTTAAATAATCTAATATATGTACATATACAGAATCTTAAATAGTTATCCAATCATTCAATTGAATCACCTTTGAGCCTATGAAGGGCTATCGTACTAAATGAACTAATTAGAAGTACTATAATGAAGGGAGCGATTTGCTATTGATAGCTAATCGAATTCAAACTCTCATCTTTTTCCAGTTCAGCTGGTTCACCATACACTTTGGCTTCGACATCGTTCACATCTATGCCTCACGCATGTTTGGGGGCGTGGCAGCTGGAGCCGCGCTCGTCGTGCTGCCCATTTTCATCAACGAAATCGCCGAGAGCCGGGAGAAGGCCGCCCTCTTGACATTTACAATCGAACTGTGGCGCACGCTGGGCATACTCCTTGGCTTTGTGCTGGGCTTCTATTTGCCCTACCATTATGTAAATGTTGTGGGCTGCCTGATGTCCTGTGTGTTCTCCCTGTGCTTCCCCTTCGTGCAGGAGAGTCCGCACTACTTCATGCGCAAGGGCAACCTGGCGGCCCTGGAGAAGTCCCTTCGCTGGTATCGAGGCATACGCGACATAGATGACCGCGAGAGGCCCGACTATCTGCAGGAGCTATCCGAGTTCAAGGCCGAGATGCAAGGTGAGGGCAAGGGCATTGGCTCAGAGCACTACCCGCACAGCTACGTCGTCCGCCTGATCGGCGTCAGCTTTCTGCTGACCATCTGCGCCAAGCTGAGCGGCGTCTTCGTGGAGCTGAACTATGCTGCCGACTTTCTGGGTCGCACTGGCTACACGATGGAGCTGAACTATGTTCTGCTCTCCATATCGCAGTGTGTTGGCGCCGTTTTCGCACGCCTCGTCGGTGCAAAGATGCCTCGCAAGGTAAACAGCCCCTGTCATTCTCTTTTCAGACTCAGCCTCATTGCATCCGAGTTCTCTCTCCCTCTTCCAGGTGCTGCTCTGTCTCTCCTCGCTGCTGGCTGCTGTGCCAGTCATCCTGCTGGCCCTTTACAAGCACTTCCAGGACAGCTGGTCTCTGGGCCTCTGGTGTGAGCGCTCCTTGCCCATCATTCTGCTCGCCATTCAGCTATTCTTCGTCAGCTTTGGGCTCTATCCCCTGGCCGCTGTCGTCAGCAGCGAAGTGCTGCCCACAAAGGTAAGCAATAATACATCATTCGATTCCGTGACACGGCCTGAGAAATATAAACAGATTCATCAGATATGTATATTGCGAGAATCGAATCGCTCTGATTATCCCGATTGCTTCAATAGTCGCTGAAGTGGCTAAAATATTGTTTGCCTGATTGATTGATCAGTCATGGCCAACGGGTGTAGCCGTAGTTTATAAAATTCTGAAAAGTTGCGGATTTCATAGCGCGCTCATTCCGTTTGCTGTGCATTCACGCATTGCTCTTCATATTTTGTGTTTAATGAGCTGCCATTCATGCTTTGCAATCATGTTGTTTGATGAGATGAAATTCCGTTTAATAGGGAGCTGGGCTGGACAGGTTTGATTGAAAAATGCTTAATACATTGCATTCTTTTCATGGCAGGGCATCACATCAACTTATTCGAGCTTAAATTCATCACAATTTGCTATATGTTTTGCTTGATTAAATTAACAAATAATTAGAATAAATGTTGAATCTAGCGAATCGAATGGCATATTCAATATGAGCTAAATTCAATTAAATGCGCCATTAAGCAGAAGTCAAATCAAATTCTCCGAGCTTTAAAGTGACTTTCAGCATGCGAATGAATTATTTACTCAACTGCTAACTTTTTAATTGTTAAGCCTTTAATTACTTACATATTCCTGTTTGCTGTCTTTAATCACACATTAATAACGAGTTCTCCGAAATGGATTTTCACAGCTGCACGACTTGCTCTATTCAGTGGCCTCGGGTGTGGCCTGGCTGCTGCTCTTCGGCATGATTGAGGTGAGTGGAGCGCTGCACTGAGGATTCTGAGAAAATCCCATAAATACAAAGGCATTTTCCATTGAAACAGGGCTTCAATGCGGTTAAGTCGCCGATTGGACCTGGGCTGGTGCTCTACCTGTGGGTGTTTGCAGCCGCCTCCATCCTCGTGGGACTCATTTCGATGCCGCTGCTGCCGGAGACGCGCAATCGCCGGCCGTCGGCCGTGCAAAGGGAGCTGGGCTACGTGGGCCAGGAGGGCGTGGCGAAGGCGGGCAGTGCCACCAACGGGCACATTTCCTCGAGCATCTGAACAATTAAATTACAATTAGGCCTAATATAAGTAAAGCACAAGTTAATTAAGAGTGGCGCTTGTTTTTTTCTTGCTTTTTCAGTTCTCCTCTGATGGAGTTCATTATGCTTTGGTAGGCGTTCGCGCTTCACGGCCTGTCTACGTGGACAGTGATCCGAGGTAGCGTCAGTGCTGATGAAATTCACATCACCATAAGCCCACGATCTTAACTTATCTAATCTAGCGTCCAATCTCTTTATTGCATAGAACATTCTGGGCACACTAGATGTGAAATTGGTCAGTATTTGAGGTACTCAGCCTGGGGCCTGGACACCAAAGCACTGTCAATATAGTTTAGCTAATAGATCTCTCTCTCTCTCTTAAGATTCCGAGCATCACTCAGAGACAGCACTTTCTCTTTGCGCGTCACATGGCCAATAAGGAAGACATACTAAGCGTCCCACATACACACTAATCCATATTTGCGATATGCTCTTTATGATTGTTTCGCCTTGTTTACCTGATTACAATTTAGAATAGTCGCAGCACACGCACAGAGTGTCTAATCTCTGGGCTACTGATACGAGAGCGGCATTGAACGTGAATCAAGCACAGCAACTGCTCGGCAACTAATGCAGTCGACTGCACTGCACGGCGATTCAGCTCTCCGACAATGACGCTCCTCTGTGCAGCTTATTTACTATTCCAGGCACATATCACAACAGGAAAATAGCAAACATATAATATGAAGAGGAAAACTAATAAAAATGTACATTGTACTAAGTAAAGCGCACTTATGTCGACTATAAACGCAGTTCTGATTCCCCTGCTGATTCACTATCTGTGTGTCTACATATATATTACTCTATATTGAATCTGTCGATGCAATTCTAGTCTCGGAATACTTGGAGTACCAAATAATCCATTTGTACATACCAAAGTGTATATCCTGATGCTACATTAAGCTCTTCCCATCTGTTATATTACCCCGTAGGACGGCAGTTCATATAGCTCCATCACATTTCCCTGACTCTGAGGAGTAGAGCAGAAAGTGCTTGCGATTATAATGACAGGGGCTGAGAAAACAAAGCGTATCGACAGTCTGGACTGGATGCACTTGGTATATCTGTCTGATGTTATTGTTGTTGTTGTTGTTGTTGTTGTTCGTAGTTTGAGAGAGCTGAGAGAGCTGAGAGCTGAGAGCATCATAATTGAGTGATAAGAACAATTTGTTCAGTTTCAGTTTGGCTTCACAATCTCTATCCGTTATGCCTGGGATTTAAATGCCATATATAAAAGTTATCATGCAGCCACCGTGCCTGGTTAGTTCGCCATGAGCGTTACCCCAGGCAGCAGATCCCAACTGCAAAACCACCTGCTAAGAGGATAATGAATAAATAGCAACATGGACGCAAAAGGCAGTGTGAAATATCAATATCTGGCTGCAATATGTGGTTCGTAACAAGGATAAAAAGCGACTGTGAAATTACGTTTAAACTTTAAAGTGCTTATGTGAACGTAAAAAATATAAATGGATATTACTCAGAAAAAAAAAATTAATGAGTATAAAAAGTAGAGCTTATTGCTTAAATACTACGAAAAACAGCTCAATTCGATTAATGGCAAATTAATACGAATATTTTTTTTTTATTTTTCATTTACTTTGTCATATATATGCAGGATAATATTATTTGCAACGTAATTAGTACAATATTTATTGAAAAGCAGTCCGATTTTAATTTAAATGCACATATAATACCATCAATAACCAACAAAATTGTTATGTAAATATGTATGTACATATGTACATATGTATTTGCATAATTCATATATGATTTATATATCAAATAGAGCCATATCAGCAACAACAATATTAAAACGATTTTGCTGAATTTTAGTAAATATTGTGTCCATTTCCTTTGGCGCTTACTGCGGCTGGCCTTCGTCGAGTTTTTTGGATCTAAACAGCAGCAGGAGTCCCTTGGAGACGGGTCCACTTACAGAGCAGGATCAGGGCAATGTGGCATCGGTTCTCTGCCTCGGCGGTCTGGTTGGCAATATATTCTTCCTATGGCTGGCCGACAAAATCGGTCGCAGGAGCTCAATGCTGTGGGTGGCTGTGCCCTCGCTGGTATGAAATGGTTTCTTCTGAATGCTGGACCCAGCTGCATCATGTGTTTCCTTACAGCTGGGCTGGATTGGCATCCCTTATGCACGAAATCCCACTCATCTCATAGCAGCTCGCTTCTTGGGCGGATTCGCAGGAGGCGGCTGCTTTGGAGTGATACCCCTCTACACGGCGGAGCTGGCAGAGGACAGGTGAGTCACAGAGACGCCTGCGACAGCCACCATCACTAATCTGCGCATTGCCATTCAGCGTGAGAGGCGTCCTGGGCACGCTGCTGGTGCTCACCTGCAACTTTGGCGTGCTGCTCGCCTTCATCCTGGGCTACTACTTCAACTATGCGACAGTCGCCTGGATTGCCTCCACTCTGCCCATTGTCTACGTGGGCTGCTTCTGGTTCATGCCCGAGACTCCGCAGCATTTGGCACAGCGCCACAAGCTGTCTGAGGCAGAGGACGCCCTGCGCTACTATCGCAATATTCGCACTCGTCCCTCCAAGGACCTGAGTGAGCAGCTGCAGCTGGAGCTGCACAAGCTGCGCGCACCCGAGAAGGCGGACGATGTGGATATCGACGACAGTGCCGTGACCTGGGCGGACTTTGGTAAGCCTAACCTCAACATTGCATGTATAAGCTGTAAATTAGCGTAAGTCAAATGCAGCTTAGCTTTGGATGAGAGCTTTTCACTGATTGAACTCTCAGTTTTCAATGAAATATAATTCTATTTCTCTTTCTCGTTCTCAGCTGATCGAAAGACGCGTAAGGCCTTGCTCATTGGGCTGGGCGTGGTGCTGTGTAATCAGGGCTGCGGCTGCTTTGCCTTGCTCAACTATACGGCAATGATATTCGAGAAATCCGGCTCCAGCCTGCCGCCCACTGTCTGCGCCATCGTTGTGGGCGTCATCCAGCTGGTGGGCTCCTATGTGTCCACTCTGCTGGTGGAGCGGGCGGGTCGCAAGGTCCTGCTGCTCATTTCCGCGGTTGGCATTTGCCTGAGTCAGCTGATCATGGCCAGTCACAGCTACCTGAAGGTGCTTCACTATGACACGTCCGGCTTCGACTGGGTGCCCGTTGCTGCGTTCTCATTCATGCTGTTCATCGCCTCGTGGGGCCTGTTGACGCTGCCTTTCCTAGTCATCTCGGAGATATTGCCCCCGAAGATACGCAGCACCGCCATCATGGTGCTCATGTCCATTCTCTGGCTGCTCTCCATGCTGGCCATCAAGGTAGATCCCCAGCATTTGACTGTACCCTAATCGATATTAAGGCATTTATCCTATTCCTATAGCTCATTCCTCTGCTCATCGCCGCGTGGGGCATGCACGGGACGGTGCTCTTCTTCGCCAGCTGCACCCTCGCCGGGGCTTTGTTCATTGCCATCTTTGTGCCCGAGACGAAGGGCAAGACAATTGAAGCCATTTTGGCGAATTTATAGTTAGTTGTGAATTGTTTTATTTATACTTGTCTTACAATATTAAATATTATAGGCCTGTTACAAGATCAAGTGCTCGTGCTATAGTATACCTTCCATTGATGCCAGACAAGTTACGTCTTTGTCGTAAGCCTAGTCGGGCGTAACAATCTGGCTAATTGTCTGCCCGTTAGCCAACAGCTTAACCTTGAACTTATCTTCTGTGTTTGTGTCTGTCTGCGACTTATAAACGCGCTCTTTGACTAGATTAGAATATTCATTCTGGAGATCCTATCTGTACAATCAGAGCACAGCCTCACGTGTTCTATGCAGTGCAGGTGCAATAGAGATGAATGAACTTGTTCGCCACAGAGAAAGAGATATAGACAGAGGTAGAGACTAAGGGAGTATACAGAGAAACTATGAGAAAGAGAGAGAGAGAGAGAGGGGGGGGCAAGAATTGGAAGAGGTAGAGATAGACCTGAGACAGACAGAAGTAGATGTATCGAATGTTAGAAAGAGAAGTATAGAGGATAAGCGGAATATACCGATATAAAGACTGAGAGAGAGAGAGAGAGAGAGAGAGAGATAAGCAGAAAAATGTATGCTCTTGTCGGTTATACTCTATACTGCCTCAAAAGCCTTATCGGACCAAACAGACACGCCTTCCTCGCTTATAAGTAGTTGCACATGGTATGGAACACTTGGACTTCGACTTGCTATATAAACGATCATTACCCCTAATGTAATCATCGGACATTCGCTCGTGAGCTCGAATGAGTATACTGGTTTGAGCAATCTACGTCCTGATGTCAGTCCAACATAAAATATTTGCTACCAACTCTTGACAAGAATCATGGCTAAGTCATGGTAGATTTGTTCTCTTAGGCATGCGATTAAGTATTGATTAAAATATGTTAGTCGCATTATAAGATTAGCAGTGGTTAGCAGTGGGCATCGATATTAAGGCACAGCTGCAACTGCTCGGCAACTAATGCAGTCGACTGCGCTGCCTGCCGATACAGCTCTATGATAATGACGCTCCTCTATGTAAGTTATTTGCCATTTCAAACAGTTATCACAGCGGGAATAACAGTAAGCACATAACACGAAGAGAAAAACAAATATAGAGATAAATAAGTTCAGTTATGTTTGCTGAAAACGAAATTATAATTCTCTTGCTGATTTATGGGCTCTGTGATTCTGTAATAAACCTGCCAGGAACGACTATTTTTTGTCTAGTAAGTTTTACAGTCTGGCAATTTACAAGACTTGGAGTACAGAGAAATTGACATATTTGATATTTTATGACTCTACTCGCATTTGTTGGGCAGCTCCTCCTCCTTTGCTATATACGAATTTGTATACCCTGAACCCATTCAAAATGGGAAAGCAGGGTATAATACGTCCGTTAAAATGTGTGTAACAGCCAGTATTAATCTGGGCCGTCCGTCCGTCATTATTATTTGGATACCGGCTCCAAATCCGCCCACTTCCCGCCAGCTCCTTGAAGATTTCAGGGCATCTCGTAGTCGAGCAGTCTCCCCTAGAGCTTTCTTACTATTTTTTGCTGCTGTGCATTTTCGTAGTTCCAGTTGAGGCTGAGACATCTATAAAAGATATCGCACAGCAACAGCGCTCGGTTAGTTCGCCACGAGCGTTGCCCCAGGCAGCAGGCGCTGGCACTAAAACTCACCTGCTAAAAGGATAATGAACGCATCACTTGCCATAATTCTATAGAAACAAAAAAAAAAAAAAAAACACACCATGGACGAAAGGGGCAGTGTGAAACATCAATATCTAGCTGGAATATTTGGTTTGTGAATAGTTTCAGTGAACTCAATAAAATGAGATTGTGAAAGGATAAAAAACGTGAAAACTGTTGAAGTGATTAAAGGAAAACAAAAACGAAAAATGCTAAATAAATAAGTAAATAATATCTATATATGTATATAAGTATATACATATATGTATAGTGTCACTATTTGCACTAAGCCAACTTCAAATTATTTAGACTAAAAATTCAGTGCAAATTTATTATTTAGTAACATATTATTATATTATTTTACAAAACTATTGCATATGTATACTAACTAATAAAAACATACCTGTACTATATCCTAATATTAGTTGAGTTCAAGATATTTCTATTCTGTTTACGAATATTAGTAAACATTGTGTCCATTTCCCATGGCGCATATTTCGGCTGGAGTTCATCCAGTTTGCTGGAGCTAACGAGCAGCACGAGTCCCTTGGAGACGGGTCCACTTACAGAGCAGGATCAGGGCAATGTGGGATCGGCTTTCTGCCTTGGCGCTGCAGTTGGCAATGTATTCTTCCTATGGCTGGCCGACAAAATCGGTCGCAGGAGCTCAATGCTGTGGGTGGCTGTGCCCTCGCTGGTATGAAATGGTTTCTTCTGAATGCTGGACCCAGCTGCATCATGTGTTTCCTTACAGCTGGGCTGGATTGGCATCCCTTATGCACGAAATGCCACTCATCTGATAGCAGCTCGCTTCTTGGGCGGATTCGCAGGAGGCGGCTGCTTTGGAGTGATACCCCTCTACACGGCGGAGCTGGCAGAGGACAGGTGAGTCACAGAGACGCCTGCGACAGCCACCATCACTAATCTGCGCATTGCCATTCAGCGTGAGAGGCGTCCTGGGCACGCTGCTGGTGCTCACCTGCAACTTTGGCGTGCTGCTCGCCTTCGTCCTGGGCTACTACTTCAACTATGCGACAGTCGCCTGGATTGCCTCCACTCTGCCCATTGTCTACGTGGGCTGCTTCTGGTTCATGCCCGAGACTCCGCAGCATTTGGCACAGCGCCACAAGCTGTCTGAGGCAGAGGACGCCCTGCGCTATTATCGCAATATACACACGGAGCAGAGCGCTCGGCTGCAGTTGGAACTGCAGAAGCTGCGCAGATCCGACAAGGCAGACAATACGCATGTTGAGGATAGTGCCGTGACCTGGGCGGACTTTGGTAAGTCATGACATTTAATGGCATTGCTTGATTGAAGAATCAAACTGCGTAGCTTGAATCCAGTTGAGCTCCACTCTCTCAGGTCTCTCTTTTGAAAGCCCCTTCCTTCAAAGTATACCCATTCAATCTATGATAATTATCTCTCACATTTTCAGCTGATCGAAAGACGCGTAAGGCCTTGCTCATTGGGCTGGGCGTGGTGCTGTGTAATCAGGGCTGTGGCTGCTTTGCCTTGCTCAACTATACGGCAATGATATTCGAGAAATCCGGCTCCAGCCTGCCGCCCACTGTCTGCGCCATCGTTGTGGGCGTCATCCAGCTGGTGGGCTCCTATGTGTCCACTCTGCTGGTGGAGCGGGCGGGTCGCAAGGTCCTGCTGCTCATTTCCGCGGTTGGCATTTGCCTGAGTCAGCTGATCATGGCCAGTCACAGCTACCTGAAGGTGCTTCACTATGACACGTCCGGCTTCGACTGGGTGCCCGTTGCTGCGTTCTCATTCATGCTGTTCATCGCCTCGTGGGGCCTGTTGACGCTGCCTTTCCTAGTCATCTCGGAGATATTGCCCCCGAAGATACGCAGCACCGCCATCATGGTGCTCATGTCCATTCTCTGGCTGCTCTCCATGCTGGCCATCAAGGTAGATCCCCAGCATTTGACTGTACCCTAATCGATATTAAGGCATTTATCCTATTCCTATAGCTCATTCCTCTGCTCAGCGCCGCGTGGGGCATGCACGGGACGGTGCTCTTCTTCGCCAGCTGCACCCTCGCCGGGGCTTTGTTCATTGCCATCTTTGTGCCCGAGACGAAGGGCAAGATAATTGAAGCCATTTTGGCGAATTTGTAGTTAGTTGTGAATTGGTTTTATTTTATTAAATATCTAATAATAATCCTTCAGGATCGAGTGCATTTTCATATAGTTACATATATGCCAAGCAAGTTGCGTCTGCGAAGGTGCAGATACAGAGAGATAAGAAGGGGAGATAAGGTGAGAGAACGAGAGAGAGATACTCATATATATATATATATATATATAGATAGACAACGATTGAAGAAGGGAGGATGGAAATTGACAGATAGAAGACTCATCTCCTCTATTTCTCTAAATAGATAAGATAGATATACAAACTCAAATATGTACTTATATACCTAGCAGCTTGTCTGATGCCTAGTATCGATTGTACTCTGTTTTCTTCATATGATCTACTTATATGCGTTTTTCAACGGATCTTTTGTAGCTTATCTCGTTAGCTACAAGCGCTAACAAATTAATTTACCCCAACAGGCTTATCGCAACAGACACGCCTTCTTTTGGTACTGATTTTCATTCCTTGCTAAATTAATGATCATCAGCCATAACTTAATCATCAGCGACTGCCAAATTGGCGTTCTATTCGAATGATCGTCCTGCTGTTCGTTCAACTGTTTGTTAGTTCCGTTGACCGACTTCGCTCAGAGCGTGTTTGAACAAATCTCTCTTTCACGAATTTTAAATTCGACTTTTAGGCGAATGCGATATTGACTTTGTTCGGTCTCATATCTTAAGTACGACTAATTTATAGACGAATAGAATAATACGAGCTGATCTTCCTTAACTTAACAAAGCAAATAGAGAAAAGTAGTTTACCTTATTGACATACCAAAAATATTGAAATCATAAAATGAAATAGATTATACATGAAACAGAATTGCTATTGCGCATTACATATATTTACATTAGTATAGGAGGGGAAATCATTCTGTTATGGATCTATGAAACTACTTGAGTCTTTGATCTCTTATTTCTACTGGGACATAGCCCACCTTCGAAGTTGAACGGGCTTGGCAACTTTATCGCTATGACATGGAGAGACAAGCCTCCTTTTTAGGCACGTCTGTAACACCTGGAGAATAGACCCAGGTAATGTAATCATTATCATTTACGCCTTTCGTGACTTTCCTTATACAATCGAGGCTCGCTCAGCCATCTTATCTTTATTCGTTCCTCATCTAAGCCATTAAGTATTGTCTGACTCGCCTAAGTATATTTCTAATATGATCTACCACCTGGGGGATGAAGACTCTAACAGCAGGCAATGTGCATGCAATAGACTGTGTCCACACGATAAAAGCTTAATAATCAAATAATAATAAAGGCTTAACAGTCAGCGAAATATCAATAAAGCTCTTCTACATCTCGGATGCTACAAATGCTAAAAGTCGCATTACTCGGCGGGCAGTACAACCGTTAAGACGTCTCCAATCCTCAATTACAATGACGAAACTAAAGCAGTATTCCCTTCTGAATCCGAGGACGCGCTACCAACTGCTGGCCACCATCATAGGTAAGTCGTGACACAGGTCGACATCGAAAGCACCAGCTTTATCTCGAGATCCGGTTAGTCAACATCATAACGTTTGGCCATGGCGTGGGCATCGGCTGGCTGTCGCCTACCTTGAGCAAGATCCAGACACCCGACACGCCCCTCGACTTCCAAGTGGGCATCGCAGAGATTTCCTGGCTGGGCTCCATGCTGGG
This sequence comes from Drosophila mulleri, assembly GCA_035047565.1. Lineage (NCBI taxonomy): Eukaryota > Metazoa > Arthropoda > Insecta > Diptera > Drosophilidae > Drosophila > Drosophila mulleri. Next base: position 5,324,804 of record JAWNPK010000018.1, on the reverse strand, counting down.
CTTGGGCAGTCTCCTGGGCAACCTAACTATAGCCTTTCTGCTGGAGCGAATGGGCAGAAAGTTTTGCATCTACCTGCTGGCAGGACCCTATGCGGTAAGTCCCGCCTATCGAACCGTAACGCCCTCGTACAACGTCGTACAACTTGTGCTTTAAGTGTCTCTGGATTCTCGTCTACTGCGCCTCGAACGTGTACTACTTGTACGTGGCCCGCTTTCTCTGCGGCTTCACTGGAGGCGCGGGCTATTTGGTAGTGCCTATCTACATCAGTGAAGTGGCCGACAGCAGGTGAGGAGGCTTATCTAAATCACTTTATATGTATCTATATCTTCTCTGTCTATACCTTCAGCATTCTGGATTCATATATGTAAATATGTTTATTTTGTATATCTTGCAGCATTCGGGGTTCTTTGACTTCTATGGTCATGCTATCTGTCAACCTGGGCGTACTCGTCGGCTATATACTCAGCACCTACCTGGCCTATCACATCGTGCCATTCCTCGCCATCATCTTGCCCATTGCCTACTTCACAGCCAATCTCTTCCTGCCCGAGACGGCGCCCTATCTGCTGCGGCGCAGTCAGCTGAATGCAGCTGAGACCTCCTTTAGATACTACCAAAACCACAAAGGAGGCATGGAGCAGGTCTCCAAGACGAACTTCGACGAGCTGCGCTTGGCCATAGACACGCAGCAGGCACAGAATCAGACTGCCCTAACCTATAGGGACTTGAGTAAGATCCGCCCATCGATAATGCATATTTATTCTTGATTATTGCATATTTTCCACACCAGTTACCAAGCCCGCCCTGAAAGCCTTCGCGGCATCTGTCGTTCTCTCCACGGGCTATCAATTCAGCGGAATATTCAGCTTCATCAACTACATGTCCACCATATTCGACGCATCGGGCTCTATCCTGGATGTCAATATCTGCACCATTATCATTGGCGTGGTGCAAATCGTTGGCGTTTACACCTCGACCATCTTCGTGGACATTGTCGGGCGTCGCATCCTCATGCTCATCTCGACACTGGGCGTGGCTCTGGGCTGCATCGTCTTTGGCTGCTTCACATACTTTGGCCAGTTCTACGATCTGAGCTATCTTAATTGGGTGCCATTAGTGCTAATGATACTTATAATCTACTTGGGCAACGTAGGGCTGATTGGAATATTCTTCGTAGTGCTCGTGGAACTCTTTCCAGCTAAGGTAGGATTTATTCCAATTATTAAACTACGAATTAGGGTTGATCATTTTTGAGTTTGGTAGACAGATCAAAAACTATTTATATCCTTTTCCCATCTTTTTAGATACGTTCCCTGGCCACATCCATGTCGGTGGTTTTCCTCAGCGTTTTGGTTTTCGGCACTTTGAAATTGTTCCCGCTGCTCCTCCATTATTTTGGTATATCGATTACCATGTGGTTCTCGGCTGCTTCCAGTCTTCTAACTTTTGTTTACTTCTTGTTGTTCCTGCCAGAGACCAAAGGCAAGTCCATGATTCAGGATTAAACTCTGTATATTTATGTATAAGATAATAAATTAGTTTTACTTAACCGCAACACAACTGAACTAATTATCGATTCTGTAGTGGATAGATAGTGGATAACTATAGCAAAATGTGGCATAGAATTACATTATCTAAATATTATGTGATGTATGAAAGGCTGAAAATATTATCGGTTAAAAAAGAAGGGTGCTTTAATTTTGTCACATGTGGGTCCAAAATGGCATGCTGGTTCGTCTCTCCATTTCTTTCCATTTTGTTGAAGCTAACCAAGACACAAATCTTTGTCTTAAAGTCGACTTTTAGGAGAATACGGTAATGCGCTCAGAAGTTCTTACTGTAGCCTGACTCGTATGATAGCCATTGTAAAACGATTGAGTCGTATACTCGAACTGACCTTCCCTAACATTCGCTGATTCTAATACAACGCAAACAGAGGAACTGTCTCGCTTTATTTACCTGATGAAATTCCCATAGGTCTCAGCAAATATTTGCATCATAAAATGAATTAGCAACTATGATTTTATTGGCCAGATTATATTTAATATTTATATTACAGAAATGATTTCAATGATGCGCAGAAATGTTGTTTTCATTTCGTGAGGTATTTCACAATATGTATTACTACACAAATATAAATATATGGGATGTCGATCAGAATTGAGTGATTAGAATCCACTTAGTACCTTGGGAAACCCTGTTGGTGATCCCATTTTTCCACAGCCATTTATAATTTCTCGGTCTCATCATGTTTTTACCGGACCTGGATTCCTCTCAAATGCCTTCCCCAGTCACATTTATGTTTCTGTCACAATTGCAGCAGCTGTTTTCAGGCTCTTATTTGGTTTGTCCGAGACTAAAGTCAAGGAGTATGTATGTACATATGTGTTGACACTATAATATCTTAATTTTTTGCCCAACCCACACATACACAACATTTGGTAGAGCTTTAAAAATAATCTGTTATCTAATCTCTCTCTGAAGTTGTGTAAGCGTCATAGACGTATCTCTCTAATCTGGACGATAGACTCTTTATTAGGCGACTCTAAAGTTCTATCGTAATCAGTGCAAGACATGAGCTGCAACTGGTTAGATCGCAATGAAGTTTACAACGGGACTTGAGCTTGGGGAGAGTCTGCTGAGCCGCAGAAACCGTCATCAGTTCCTGGCCACGTTTGTAGGTGAGCTAGGCGAACAAGGACTGCTTGGTATCTCGGAGGACTTTCAATTTGATCTTCCCTTCTCTAGTGAATATCTCGACATTTGCTCATGGCATAGGCATCGGCTGGCTGTCGCCTGTGATGAGAGCCTTGCAGACGCCCGATTCACCTCTCAGCTTCGAGGTGCTGGTGGAGGAGGTGTCCTGGATAGGGTCTCTGTTGGGCATTGGTAGCGTCGTCGGCAACTTGTTAGCTGGACTACTACAGGACCGTATAGGGCGAAAGCCGGTTATACTTGCTCTAACAGTGCCGTATGTAGTGAGTAGTCGACTGAGTAGTCCTTACATACCTGGCATTATCCCATTTCCTAAGTAACTGAATCTTGCTTTAGTGTTTCTGGCTGCTGTCCTACTTCGCTCAGAGCGTGGAGTACTTGTATCTTGCTCGTCTTTTGGCTGGCGTCACGGGTGGAGGAGGCTATATAGTTCTCCCCATATTCATTAGCGAAATATCAGATGCCAAGTAAGGTTACCACCTATACAAATACTCTCTCGTTCTCTCTATATATATTTAATCGTATGTTAATATACTTTAGGATTCGCGGCCGCCTTTCCTCTATGGTCATGCTCTCTGTTAACATGGGCATTCTAACGGGCTATATCTTATCTACAAATGTTGACTATTATGTGGCCCCCTTCTTCGTCCTACCCCTGCCCGTTTGTTATTTCATTAGCAATCTCTTTCTCCCCGAGACGCCGTTTCATTTGATCAACAAGGGCAAATTCGGAGATGCGGAAAGGTCCTTTCGATACTACAAAAATATCCGGGATGACGACAAAAGCTCCATGCTAGAGTTCGAGGAAATCAAACTGAAACTGACCAAGGAGATGGCATTGAGTGTGAACGCCTTCAATTACAAGGACTTTCGTAAGTTTCCAATAGTCTAGCCTACGATTTCTCCTTAGTTGATACTTTTCTTATTTCCTTAGTGACGCGACCTGCCCTGAAAGCCTATTCTATGGCTGTTTTGCTGATATTCACGAATCAATTCACGGGCACCTTCTGCTTTGCTTCGTACATGTCGGACGTTTTTACCCTCTCACACACCACCCTGGACATAGGCATGTGCACGATCATCATCGGAGTCATCCAGATCGTGGGCACCTATACAACGACCTTATTATGCGATCGGTTTGGCCGCAAGATATTGCTCTTGATCTCCAGTCTGGGCTGCGGCATTTGTCTGGCTGCCTTCGGCTCCTTCACCTACTTCGCAGAGCGCTACGATCTCTCCTCGGTTGGCTGGATGCCTCTTCTCCTGTTATCCCTGGATGTGTTCCTTTGTAATATTGGTCTGGTGGGAGTCCTGTTTGTCGTGTTGGTCGAACTAATGCCAGCCAAGGTGAGTCCACACTAAAGGTCCCAGAGCAGAGATCTCTGACAAATATGACTATTCTTCATATTTATAGATTCGCTCGGTGGCTGTTTCTGGATGCATAATCTTGCTGAGCAGCACGGTTTTCCTGTCGCTGAAGATCTTCCCCCTCTGCATGGAATACTGGGGCATATCGATCACCCTGTGGAGCTGTAGTCTTGTTGCTTTTGTTGGCTTTATACTCTTCCTGTGCTTTCTGAAGGAGACTAAAGGCAAATCAATGCTGGATCATTGATGGAATATGATATTATATTTTAGGCTGGACCAATGTAATGCAGTTCCTAGGCTAAAAATTTATATTAATTAAAATTATACTATTAAATTAGTTAACTATAAGCCGTAATAATAATACTCCTTAAGCTTGTTTGTCCTTTAACTTATCTTCAAATGAGAAAATTTCTCCCTTTCTATCTCTCTCTCTCTCTCTCTTTCTCTCTCTATCAAAGTTCAGTTTATTCAGCTTAGCCTTGTAGAGGTGAATAACTTTTGCTGAGCTATTCAAAAACAAAAACAAATGCAATCGAACCGCTGTATGACAGCTGACCAGCAGGTCTAGTCTTTGCTATAGCTCTTTGCCAAATACAACAGCTGCAACCTGTTGAGCTCAACGAGAAGCAAGTTTCACTATTCAGTATTTTAATAACACTTGACCAGTGCAGCAACTAAAACTCACCTGAATTGGCAAATCAATTTTAACTTCAAAATGTTGCTGAAACTACTCGAAGGCCCGAATTGTTTGCTGAATCGCAGAAATCGCTATCAATTTCTAACCACGCTTTTAAGTGAGTGCAAAGAGCGACATCCCTTCCCTAAGTAGATAGATCAATTTTGCCCTTCTAGTAAACCTGATATGCATTGCACATGGCATTGGCGTCGGCTGGCTGTCGCCCACAATTCGTAAGATACAATCGGTTGATTCGCCTCTCGACTTCTCGCTGAGCATCTCGGAAGTCTCCTGGGTGGGCTCCGCCCTGGGCGTAGGCGCAGTGGTGGGCAACATCCTGATGGGCCTGGTTCACTCTCGGCTTGGCAGTCGCCTCAGCCTGCTCTTCATAGCCTTCCCACACTCGGTAAGTAATCGGTGTAATCTATATTATAGTATCTGTGTATAAAGATGCATTCATTTAGTGCCTCTGGATCCTGGTCTACTTTGCCAAGAGCGCGGAGTATCTGTTCATCGGGCGTTTCCTGGCTGGTATTTCCAGTGGTAGCCTATACGTTGTCCATCCCATATTCCTTAGCGAAATTTCGGACTCTAAGTAACTAAACTAAAAGGTTCATTATTAAATCAAGTTCATTCCCTTAATCTCTTTCAGAATTCGAGGGACTTTCGGGTCTATGGTCTTGCTTACTGTAAACGTTGGAGTGCTCCTTGGCTATATACTGGGAACCCATCTGGCCTATCACATAATTCCGTTCGTAGTGCTCCTAATACCCATTGGCTACTTCATTTCGAATTTCTTCTTCATACGCGAGTCTCCGATGCACCTCATTCGCAAGGGCAGGTACTCGGAGGCTGAGCAATCCTTCAGATACTATAAGAACATCAGAGAAGACAGCCAGATGAGCGAAATGCACGAATTCGAGGCTATGAAGGAAGCGTTGACACAGAGCGATAAGAACTTGGATAGGCTCACTATCAAGGACTTCTGTGAGTTAATCAGCATAATATCTTACTCATAAATCTCATATCAATCGTTCGTTAGTAACACGAGCTGCCATCAAAGCTTACGGATCGGCTGCTGTGCTGGGTTTTGTGAGTCAATGTAGTGGTCTTCTTGCCATGATCGGCTATATGTCGGACATATTTGCTCTGTCGGGCAGCACCATGGACCCAGATGCGTGCACCATTGTCATAGGGATTGTTCAGATTTTGGGCACGTATACGACGACGCTTCTCTGCGATATCTGGGGTCGACGAATCCTGTTGATCATCTCCTCAGCGGGAGTGGCTGTTAGTCTGACAGCCTTTGGCCTATTCAGCTACTTCGCACAGTCGCACGACTTAAGTCAATGGAGCTGGGCTCCACTGCTCTTCATGTCCCTGAATATCTATCTGGGCAACATCGGACTCATGGGCTGCTACTTTGTCGTGGTGGTCGAGATATTTCCACTCAAGGTACGTGACATTGCCTAGAAAGTGGGGATATTTTCACTCGATTTCAATGCTTTTCAGATACGCACCAAAGCCACATCGGCAGCACTTGTCTTCTGCGACATCTTTTTCTTTATCATCCTCAAAGTTTTTCCCGTTTGTATGGATCAATGGGGTATACCGCTGACGATGTGGTCCTGTGCGGGCATCTCAGCATTTGGGTTCTTTTACTTTGTGTTCTCCCTGAAGGAAACCAAGGGCAAGTCTATGCTGGAGGACTGAAGCGGAAATCCAGGACTGAAGCCACATACAAATCATAGTAAAGTCGCAGACAATATATGTGTGTTGCCAGAGCTATGAACTAAAACCTTATCTTCTATTTACTGTTAAATCTCCATATATAAATAAACTTGGAAATTTGGTAACATCTTCCCCAGCTTTAGAGTCAACTCTTTACAGTTATGAAATTAGCTAACTGACCTTTTCTATAGACTGACCCGAAATTCAATATCTACGTCTACTGAAGGCTTGACAAATGGAGGGACAAACAAATACCTTTCTCTCGAGATCTTTTACGAGAGCTACTTCTCTCTAAAATATATGAATAGAAAGCGTTATCTGAGCACAAAATCAGTTTAATATATATATAAATATATATCTATATAGCAAGGCATTCATATGTAATAGAATCCCAGCTGTCTGGCTTATATATTTGCATGCACAGACTTAATCTTTATAGCAACTCGAGTCCACATACTCCAGACCCAAACCAATTAAAATCAAAGGGAACCAAGCCCCGCGATTCAGTATTCAAATGCACCTTGACCAGGTCTGATCTGCGAAATGTTCGCAAAACTACTGCAAAGCCCAAATTGTGTGCTGAATCGCAGAAATCGCTATCAATTTCTGTCCACGCTGTTCAGTGAGTGCAAAGATAAATCTCCCAAGTCAATATTTGACAAGTGTAAAGCCCGTTTCCAGTAAACCTGATATGCATTGCACATGGCATTGGCGTCGGCTGGCTGTCGCCCACATTACGTAAGATACAATCGGTTGATTCGCCTCTCGACTTCTCGCTGAGCATCTCGGAAGTCTCCTGGGTGGGCTCCGCCCTGGGCCTAGGCGCAGTGGTGGGCAACATCCTGATGGGCCTGGTTCACTCTCGGCTTGGCAGTCGCCTCAGCCTGCTCTTCATAGCCTTCCCACACTCGGTAAGTAATCAGTGTATTCCATGTTACAGTATCTGTGTATAAAGATGCATTCATTTAGTGCCTCTGGATCCTGGTCTACTTTGCCAAGAGCGCGGAGTATCTGTTCATCGGACGCTTCCTGGCTGGCATCTCTAGTGGTAGCATGTACATCGTACATCCGATATTTCTCAGTGAAATCTCTGATGCCAAGTGAGTGTTTCATGGGTCACAAGAACCACGATTGGGTAGGAGGTTCAATGGAACTCATTTGGTGTGTCAGGACGACATTGCACTTGTTAATTACATTAGACTAGAGTAGATTCGACGCACTTAAATGGCTCACAATTGCTTGCGTATATACCTTTATCTCTAACTCATCTTTCTCTTTGCTGCTTTCTTTCAGAATTCGTGGGACTTTCGGGGCTATGGTCATGCTCTCTGTAAACGTTGGCGTACTCCTGGGCTACATACTGAGCACCCATCTGGCCTATCACATAATTCCGTTCGTAGTGCTCCTATTACCCATTGGCTACTTCATTTCGAATCTCTTCTTCATACGCGAGTCTCCGATGCATCTCATTCGCAAGGGCAGGTACTCGGAGGCTGAGCAATCCTTCAGATACTATAAGAACATCAGAGAAGACAGCCAGATGAGCGAAATGCACGAATTCGAGGCTATGAAGGAGGCGTTGACACAGAGCGATAAGAACTTGGATAGGGTCACCGTCAAGGACTTCTGTAAGTATTTCCTTTACATCAGATACATATCTGTTATCGGATCACTCACAACATCAGATCTTACACTAAACCTCTTCCTTAGTAACTCGATCTGCCATCAGAGCTTATGGCTCAGCCTTTGTGCTAGTTATTGTGAATCAATTCAGTGGCCTCTTTGCGATGATCAACTATATGTCGGACATATTCGCCCTGTCGGGCAGCACTATGGACCCAGATACTTGTACCATTGTGATTGGCATAGTTCAGATATTGGGCTCATACACCACAACCCTGCTCTGCGACATCTGGGGTCGACGAATCCTGCTGATCGTCTCCTCAGCCGGAGTGGTTGTCAGTCTGACCTCCTTTGGCCTGTTCAGCTACTACGCACAGTGGTACGATCTGAGTGAATGGAGCTGGGTGCCACTGCTGTTCATGTCCTCGTACATCTTTCTGGGCAATGTTGGACTCATTGGCTGCTTCTTTGTCGCACTCGTTGAGATGTTTCCGCTGAAGGTGAGAATTGCTGAGATAATTATATATAGCTATATTATCTCTTGGCTTTTCAGATACGCTCTAAAGCAGCGTCGACTGCAATCGTAGTTTGTAGTATGTTCGTGTTTTTGGCACTCAACATCTTACCCATCTGCTTGGATCAATGGGGTATATCGGTGACGATGTGGTCTTGTGCGGCCATCACAGCATTTGGTTTTGTTTACTTTGCTCTGTTCCTGAAGGAAACCAAGGGAAAGTCAATGCTCGAAGATTGAGACGGAAGCTAAGCCAAGGCTTAAATAAAATTATTTTTAACATTTCTTTAGTACCTAAGATAGAGATAAGAACAGAGATACTACGGTATTTTAGTAAATAAAACTTAATAAATTAAAAATGTTGACTTATGGATAATATAGCTAAGCAAAGAGGGAGAAAGACCCCCAACGATGCTGAACCTACTTGCTTACCTCCTGTCTCTCTTTCTCCCTCTCTCTCTCTCCTTTTGGACTTCTTCCTCCTTGAAGTCAGTCTTTATAGCAGCCTCTAGTCGATCAAGGTAAATGGACAACCGAGCATCATTATTCACCATTCAAATGTGATTCAAATGCATCCGATATATAAATACTTTTATAGCAGCTCACTCGATTACGACTGTTATTCTCTATTTCTCTTTATCATTACGATGCCTCGATCCATAAAAGTTTGTATGGGAATGAATTTTCTTTATAGACGCGAGCGCAGTAGCAAATTAACTTTCCTCTGGCACAGACTGAAGCGTCGAAAGAGTGGGAGAGATGTTTGCACAATTGTTTCAGCGTGCCAATTGCTTGCTCAATCAGCGGAATCGCCATCAATTGCTCGCCACGGTGCTCAGTGAGTGATGTCGGGGGATCTTTTATGTTGCGCAGGGAGATCTTTATCCGTATGGCTTTGCAGTTAATCTAATATGCATATCGCATGGCATGGGCATCGGCTGGCTCTCGCCCACATTGCGCAAACTGCAATCGACGGACTCTCCGCTTCAATTTTCAGTAGATGTCAATGATGTCTCCTGGGTCGGCTCGGCCTTGGGGCTGGGTTCAGTGACGGGCAATATATTATGTGGACTCTTGATTAATCGCATTGGAGGCCGGCTCTGTTTGCTGTTAATAGCTGTGCCCCACTCGGTATGTAAGCGTAGCTAAAGTGCAAAATAATTGTTTATAACTTTTCAATTCACCCTCGCAATATCTCTCTTCTCAGTGTCTTTGGTTTTTGGCCTACTTTGCCCAGAGCGTCAAGTTTCTAATTGTGGGCCGTTTCCTAGCTGGCATTACGGGTGGAGGCATCTATATAATACATCCCTTATTTCTCAGTGAAATTGCAGATGCCAAGTAAGTAAAACTTGCGGAAGAACAGCTTTGTGCACATCATTAAGCGTCGTCAAGCTAAGCCGATTCAGGCTCGTCTGCTAATTCGTCCATAGTGAGATTTTATCACATTTTTGAAAGCTCATCTCATTGCCATATTGTTAGCTATCCAAGAATTAATTTCACACAGCTAATAAAGCTTAAGTCCTCACTGCATGAGTGCGTCTACTACGCAGTAAGCAGAGCAGTCGTGTATTCTTGCATATACAAATTAAATTTCTAAGAACTTTGAAGTCACCCAGCACAAAGTTGTTCGTGAATGTGTAGGAATGCAAACGGAATCTGAGTCGAATTCCAATTAAGTATGCTTTAACTCTGTGCTCACAGCATTCGTGGAACGTTGGCCTCCATGGTCATGCTCTCTGTGAATATTGGCATACTTCTGGGCTATATACTCGGTACACATTTGGCGTATTACAAAATACCGTTCGTGGTCCTCCTATGTCCCTTGAGCTACTTCGCCCTCATTTTGCTGTTCATTCGAGACTCGCCGATGCAGCTCATACGCGAGCAGAGGTTTGCAGCAGCTGAAAAGTCATTTAGATACTATAAGAACATTAAAGATAGCGACAGCTTAGATAAGCAATCGTTGGCTACGCTGGAATTCGAGAATATAAAAATGAAGCTAACCAACGAGGATGAGATGCCCGACAAGGTCAGCCTGAGGGACTTTTGTGAGTAGTAGAGAATGTAACCCATCTGCTCCTTGGTAATTTATACAAGTATAATTTAATCAGTGACCCCTGCCGCCATCAAGGGCTACGCCATGGCTGGGGTAATAGTCGTTGCCAATCAGTTCAGCGGCCTATTCACAATGGTCAACTATATGTCGGATATATTTGCGAAGTCGGGCAGCAGCATGGACCCAAACACCAGTTCGATTATTATTGGAGTAGTCCAGATTTTGGGCGCCTACGTGAGCACACTCCTGTGCGACGTCTGTGGACGCAAAATACTGATGCAAGTCTCATCAGCGGGCGTGGCCGTTAGTCTAACAGCCTTTGGCCTCTTCACACACTTTGCCAGCATATACGACCTGAGCGGGTGGAGCTGGGTGCCAGTGGCCCTGATGTCGCTTGACATATTTCTGGGCAACATTGGTTTGATAAGCTGCATTTTTGTGCTGATTGTCGAAATGTTTCCAATGAAGGTGGGTCTCGCGCTATCAATTTAAATAATATATTTATCTAAATGCTTACTTTCAGATACGAGCTCGGGCAACGTCTATCTCAATTGTTGTCTGCAGCTCGCTGGTGTTTTTGATGCTCAATATTTTTCCTCTGTGCATGGAACACTGGGGTCTGCCAGCTACTATGTGGTCGTGTGCATGCATAACTGCTGTTTGCTTTGTATGTTTTTCGTTATTTCTGAAAGAAACCAAGGGCAAATCCATGGTCGAGGATTGAACTGAAATAAAAACCGTTATGTTTGTTTGAAAACAATGCATCTTTCATTATCGAAAAATCATACACGCACAAGACACGACAGAAGCTGCCCGCTATGAAAACTTTATTATTCACTTAAGCATATAAGAGAGCACTGATGTTTACTTTGCAGCATAAAATATTCGTTTATACTCACAAACAGCCGCTGCTCAGTCAAATAAACTAAGATATATACAGAGCGTACAGCAAGAGTACAGTTGTTATACATTATTTAAATAACAGCAAGCCCGCGCTTCAAATAATTCTTCGTTAAGTTGCCTGTTGAAAGTATGATTGATACTGTTCACACATTCATATAGAAATGCATACACATAACAAAAGCTGCTAGCTATGTCACTTACGCTATTCATACAGTAGCGCGCCATTGTCTATTTCGTTGAGTCATCTGCATGCCAGGGCTGAAGAACAATTTTCAACTATGCCCAGAAACAATCGATTACTACGAATTTAAATAAATAGAAATGAGTCCTGAATATGTACACAATAAAAGTTGTTTAAGTTGTTTAAGCTTGACCATATGACATGTTCTATGCTCAGCAAAAGCTGACTAAAGACATAAACATCTGCTAAAGGTAACTTTGCTCAGTCACCATTCTCAAAGCTGTCAATTCGACTGCACAAATTATCGCCACTTGCCATTCAAATAATTTCAAATGTGTGCGTTACTTTACGGCATATTTTTCATGTATGTTATTTTAAATAGATTTAATTACATATAATTAGTTAATGTAAACATAATGCAACATTACAATTTTCTGTTATATGTGTGTGTGTGTGGTTGCTTGATTTACATGGTTTTCTCGGCAGCCAACTTAAAACTAATTAAAAAACTAGCATACTAAATCACAGTGTTTTTTCCCAATTGAAAAAATTTGCAAAAAATCTACAAAATTTCTAGAATATAGATAATGTATATATAGACATAGTACAGTATGTGCGATATACGATAATAATTATGCATACATAGTTATATAGAATTATATTATATGGGCTCTTTAAATTGTATTAATTTTGGATTTAAAACGTAAATAAAAACAAAATTCTCAAATATTTGTTTCCTTTTAGCAGCAACATAATAATTATAATAACTATGATAATAATAATAATTGGATAATAATAAGATTTAAGGTAAATGGCTAACAATTAAAAATGCATAAAACAAAAACAAAAATTGCTGTTTACAAAAATGCAACAAACAACAAATTTTGGATATAGCGCCTGCCGTTTGCCAAATACATAAATGTATATATATATATATACATAAAAGAAGTATATAAGCTAAATGTAGATAATAAGTAATAATAAATGTGGCTTTAATATTGAATCACAACAATTGGCGCACTTTTGTAATTTGTTCAACATTTTGTGGATAGTGTTCTGTTTTTCTCGGTTTCTTGTTTTTTAGATTTATAGGATTTTTAGAAGGCTACACACTAATCATTACGTATCACTGGTTCGTTGTCAGCTATATATATCACGACTTTTGTGGACAGCGGAGATAGCGTAATACCGCATAGCCCAGTCCCCGAAATACCAGAAAGAACATCATCAATATTAGCGTATTTAGCCAGAGCGGAGATGTTGAATTTTGTGCTTTGAGTATTTCCTCATATGGAATGAATTCGGTTGTCTGCTGTTTGCATATCTCATAGCTGCTCGGCGATCCGCAGCTGCAATTGACATTCAAATATGTTAATCGATTACAATTGAACAATTGAAATTGAGTGAGATTTCGCTTACCTAATAGCCGGTCCCTCGCGAAACTCGAGAATCTGCATATTCTGGTATGCATAGTGTATCATCGACGTGTAACGTATCCAGCTGAGACCTTCCGGAATGCGCGACGACAAATAGCCGCCGAAGAGCTGTGTGGCAAGCGTGTAGAGCGCGCTCAGCGTGATGCTCACATTCATGTCCATGCAGCAGGCGCCAATGAAGAAGCCAACGCTCTGCGCCACAATCGTATTCAACAGCAAAAAGATGAGCATCAGAAAGAAGAGCTTCAAGCTGCACAGAGGAAACCAAGTTTAAGTTAATCACAAATTCATTTAACAGCCACGCCAGCTTACCTGCTGCAGCCCAGCATGGGATAGCTTATCATGAGGTAGACAGTCGGCAGCGTTATCACCAGCGGCACCTCCGCGCACATTTTGGCCAAGTAGTAGGCAGAGAGCCGATACGCGCCCGAGCGGCGCTCCTTGCTGATCACCTCACGTTCCGAAGGAACTAAAAATGTAAACAAAAATAAAACAATTATTACATCCAAAATAAATAATTCCAGTACTAGAGGATTTTAGTAAAAACTACAGAAAACAAAGATTACTAAGAACTAAACTAAGAAATTGCGGGTTAAGTAAAGAATTCAGTAAAATGCAATGTATACTTAAGAATCATCAAATTCCGGAATGGAATATGCAAGCATATATACATTATATCAACAAAACCATAAATGATATAATATATATTTCATAATATTTACACACTATCTTCTCTTAAGTTCTCTTAGAGATTAATTACATTATTAAGGCTACTCTCTATCCCTCCCTCACTCTCACTCCGCTTCGCTGTCTCACTCTATCTCTCTCTCTCCCTCTAACACTCACATGAATTGAGCGCACCGAAGAGCGCAAAGAGCATCCAATAGGTTTGCGAGAAGAACATCCAGCCCTGCAGATCGTGCAGGAACTCCTCGGTGCGCGGCAGCTGGAACCAAATGGCGCCCGCCATCAGAGCCAAGCCGATTGTTTGGAACCAATTCAACTTGGACAACATGCGCGGCTTGGCCTCTTTGAAATTGCGACTCGAGAGTACGCTGAATTGGGTGTGAAAGCGTGTCGGATACGAGAGCCAGTCGTCGTCGTTAACGGAGCCTTTGCCCACGCGATACGATTGGCAGTCGCTGGAGGCACAGGAACTGAAGTTTGATTGTGAATCGGCGCCGGACCAAACCAAGTGCTGGGCAGCCTCCTCATCGGCCTCGCAGCCCCCGTTCGCCGTGTGATACTGATGATGGTTGTGGTTGTGATGATTATGATGAAGGTCATGAGGCTGATGGTGTCGCTGGTTGTAGTAGTTGTTGATGATGTCGTTGATCAGAATGGTGTCCTGCTGCTGCTTCGACTTGTCCGGATTGCTAATGCAGTTGCGATTCAAGTAGTTGCCATGCGACTCCCTGGCAGCTATGAACAGCTTTTCGCGTATATCCGGATGCGACTTCAGCTGCTCCACTGCAAGGCAAGAACTGGGTTAGCCCGAAGCGATCTCTCTGCCGTCAATTGTTTACTTACACACAAAGTCCGCGGGATTGTAGTGCGCCTTGATGGTCACCCCAATGTCCTCGAAGTGCCTGTAGATATTGTTCACCTCGCCAAAGTACGCAGTTCGTCCCTGATGCAGCAGCAGCAGCTTGTCGAACATGTGAAACATTTGCGACGACGGCTGGTGCACGCTTATCACAATTGTCTTCTGCTCCAGCTGCGCGTAACGCTTCAGCACCTTCATCAACGATATGGCCGAGTGGCTGTCCAGCCCGGAGGTGGGCTCCTTGAAATGGCAACAAAGGCGAAAAGAGGGAAGAGTTTCATTAATTGAATGTGCTATGAGTTGTCCCACATTACAGTATATTTATTGTATTACTAATATGTACGTTTCTTCAAATTTAGTTCCTATACCTGTATCGTTACATATTATCTAACATCAAAGCATAGATCATCACTCGTTCCCTTTCTCTTCATACAATATCGTATCGTATATCGTAACTCCCTTACAAATCTACATATCTAATATCGTAACCTAAGCAACTTTCCCCTTTACAATATCGTAACTATTACTTACGCATGTAATATCGTATTGTATATCATGGCGTTTCACTAACTTTCTGTATACTGAATATCGTATCATACACCGTAGCTCTTCAACTCATCTACATCAAGTATACCTATATCTGTACCCTATTATCTCTCACTTAATACGTATCGTTTTTTATATCGTATCTCCCACTCTCACTTTTACTCACATCAAGCAGCATTAGAAGCGGATTGGTCAGCAGTTCGCATGCGATATTCGCGCGCTTCTTCTCGCCCCCCGAGAGACCACGATTGAGGTAATCGCCAAACTTGGTCTGCTGACAGCAGGTGAGCTCCAGCGTCTCCAATATGTGATCGACCAGGCGCAGCTTCTCCGCACGCGCCATCTTCTCCGGGAGACGCAGCATCGCCGTATACATGACGGTCTCGCGCAACGTTAGCTGCGTGAAGAAGATCTCCTCCTGCAGCACGTAGCCAATTTTGCGACGCCAACGCTTGGAAAGGGGCTCGCGATTCAGGTAGACGCTGCCACTATCAAAGTGCCGCTGCCCGCTGAGGCAGTCGAGCAGCGTCGTCTTGCCGCTGCCCGAAGGACCCATGATAGCCAGCACCTCGCCAGGACTGCAGAACGAAAGAGAGAGACAGAGAGGGAGCGAGAGACAGGATAAAGAGAGTTATTAGTTTTGTCAATCATTCCGTAGCATATTAGTTATTGTTGTTTACATGTTTGTTTGTTTGCTTTTTCTTTTGTTGTTGTTGTTGTTGTTACCTGACTAATCCACTCACATCGGAAAGAATTTTGCGATCGTTGTGCAGCACATTCAAATTCTGAAATGTTAACTGTATTGTTGGTTGTTGTTGCTGTTGCAGTTGTTGCAGTACTTGTTGCTGCTGTGCAGTAGGAATTTGTTGCTGCTGTTGCTTGGCAGCATTTATGAAAGGAAATGTCAACGAAGGCGCCTGAGCCGCACTGCAAAGAGGCAGGAATAGGAAAAAATCGAATTAGTTAAAGTTATGTTACTTTTATTTAAGATTAGCATTTTTTAATTTTTGTTGAATTATTAATTATTTTTAATTAGTTTATTATTCATAGAATTTTCAAGAATGGTATTCATAAAAATATTAGACATATTTACGTAAAGCGAATAGCATAAACCTCATATTCAATATATATTTTATATGATGTTCACATATGTTAAATATAATTTCCGTCATAAAAAAAAAAGAACATCTAAAGCTTATCAGTGTTTTGTGGTGTTCATTTATCTTGTATATATGTATGTTACAAAATATGATGACAGTTTAACAAACTCTGCAAATAAATTAAAACAACTCACAAAAAATGTATAAAAATAAATCAAATTTAAACTGCGCTTGCATTTCAGATGCCCTGTAAACAACATTCGAATGGCAAGTGGCCCAAAAGTAGGCAGTAAAAATTTAACCAATATATACACAACATGAAAGCATATTTATTTAATATATAAGTCATAGATAATAAAGCAAATAATAAATAAATAAATGCAACTCAATTCATTTTAATAATATTATCAAAAATCTTTCTTCAATTCGCCTTGTATTGCAGTCATTCCTATCACATACAGCTCGCTTTGTTACTAAAATACAATATAAAATACACTCAACAATTGTTATCAAACATGTTTACAGCTTTATTATACCCCTTTCATGCGCGGCACGGCTGTAGGGTATAAAGAAACAAAAGTCAATGCACCCCTCCCCAAGCAAAAGTAAAATCTGTGTGTGCGCGCTACGAGGCGGGCGTTCATTTCGTCTCTGTATAAATGTGCGTATGTGTGTGTGTGTTGGTTGGCTTCTTTATGTGGAGAGCAGCAACACAATAGCAGCACAACGGTCGATTCTCCACTGTCAACTGTTATCGCCGATATCACATGTGTGTGCGACGAGCAACGAGCGCGTCTCATCGCGTCGCCTCGCATCGCCTCGACTCGCATTATCACACGCTCGCGCTCTCTTACGCCCACTCTCGCTCTCAGGCGCTCTCCCACACGTACGCACGCACTCTGTGTGTTCTCTCTGTTTTCCTTTTGGCTCAACGCTCGGTCAATGCTTCTGTTTCGTACTCCTCCAACATGCACCAATACCAATGCCTGCTCAGCCGTGCCGTAGCGAGTCAATAGCCTCTGTTCTCTTCTCGCCCCTTCTCCCTTTAGCTATGACTGACTCTTTTGCTCCTGTTCTTGTTGTTGTTGTTTGTGTGCGCTGTTCTTTTTTTTTACCTATCAAATTAATTTGAATAAGTTTTGTTTTCTTCTACACTTGGCGAGCCTTTGCGATTATCTCGCCTCTCTTCTAATTTACGGATTTTTAGCTCTCTTAAATAAATAGAGTCCGTTTTGACCGTTTTAAAACTTATTTGAATGCCATACTAATATAAGCAGATCTACTAATCTGACTGAACCTAATAATCTTTTACTCCTATAACACTCACATATAATCCTCAAGTCAACTATAAATCCAAAAAAAAAAAAAAAACAAAAAAAAAACAACAACAACAACAAATTTATCGTTTAAATATAACAGATAAACATCAATGGCATCCTCTTGAGCGTAGAACCATTCCAAAAATTGAATCGAATATTTAAAATTCTACAACAACAAAAAAGCCAATGTAAATGCTCGAAATGGGAAGCCAAAGTAAATAGAGAGTGCAATGAACCGCAATGTGCGTGTGTATGAGACGGCAATACCAGCAACAACTATAACAACAACAGCAACAACAGCAGCAACAAAAGCAACGTCAGGCACAGGCCCCAAGTGGGGGTCAATGCAGTCAGCCAGAGACAACAGCGTCAAACAAAGCATATACGCACGTACACACACGCACAATCACACACACACACACACACACACATGTACATACATGTTGCATGCGCATGCAAAGTATCTGATGAATACGCAGCTATGCCGATACCTCTATACCTCGAACCCCTTCTCTTCCTCAGTCCGCCTAGAAGTCAGCCTATATATGTACATACATATGTACATGCATAACAACAATTGCAATGTCCGGGTCTGAAATGTCTGATATGTGCCCGAACAATCGGCACAATCAAACATACATACATATATGATATATGACATTCTAAGCAGGCTAAGTACAGTTCTTATCCTCAAGATCTTATCAGTTCATCAATTATTGTTATAATGTCAAATACATCAACTGAAGAGCAATGGCTCGACACGAAGTTCATTTCCAATCATAAGTAATACTGCGTCTATTTATTTAGATTTGTATGTGGTTTGTACACTCGAGATCTGTGCCTTATACAATGGAGAGTGAGAACTCTATGGAAATTCAAGATTTTGTAGGAAATCTGATTCCATGCAATGAATTCCGTTTTGAAGTCTTGTTTATGGCAATGAAACAGTGGATAGGATAGAAGTGCAACACTTTATAAGGAATATATCAATCAATTCCAAACGGAATAAAGAAACTCGATCAGGATTGCTTAAGATATATACTAACTATTCCTAAAAGTTCCTAAACAAGATAAAGATATCTACTCCGAATATCCAGCCAATGACCTTGAACACATTTGATCGTTTGCCAGATCCGTAGATCGTATGTAAGATCGAAAAAGATTTGAATAATTACTTTTTTATAGTGCTGACAACTGCTTATATGGACTTCCCCCACTGTTGAGTCGTCCATAAACATACAGTCATAGACACGGAGGGAAGCCTATTCTCAAGCCGCCTACGTGAGCTCCATCACATTGCCCCGCTCAGTCGGAGCTTAGCAAATTTCAATGGTTGTTCGAGAAATGTCGATTACAAATTAAAAGAAAGTAAAATAACGAGAGAAAAAACGAATTACCAATGGAGTTTTTAGGCCACGTAAATTTATTACCAAAAAATAAATACATATATTTATTTGTCTATTTTCGTTTTTTGTTTTTGGTTTTCGTTTTGTTTTCTTTCTAAGCTGTCACGTGTTTGTCAGCGCTCTTAACTGATCGTTGCTGTTGTTGTCTGTTCTAGCATGAAAAAGCAGCGGAAAAAGTGCATATTTTGCAGTTATTTTTGGGGCGAGGCGTGCCACCTGAGCCACGTTCCAGTTTAGTGGGTCAGCACGAGGAATTTCATGATGAGTGTGCCAATGCTAAAGAAAAAGAGCTCAGCCAGCACATTTGCAAGGTTATCGAGCGCTCGAGCGTCGACCTTCGAGGGGTTTGCAATTGGACTCCTATTCGAAATATTCCTGGTAAATTAACGCAACTTAATAAATGAGAGAGGATGGGAACGTTTGTTGGGCATGCCATATAAATATGGTATATCTGGTAGCCACGCCCATTTTGGAAAGTAACCAAGCTAAACAACATAAACTTAAAGCATTCAATTTCTATTTGATAGACGTCATTAGAGCGTCTATCCAGCGAAAGCGATGAGGAGATGACAGCTTCCCCAACTCCTCCTCCCCTCTCACACCAAAAAAAAAAAAAAAACGAATAAAAGCTAATCAAAATCAAAACAAAATTAGCTCTAAAACTAAAAACTAAGATAAAACAACATTAATGTCGTCAGTAAAATAAAATAAAAAATAAAAACAAAATTATTTGTTCAAAAAACAATAAAAAATAACTACCAATTTCAAATTAATTCGAAATAAATTTAATAATGTAACAAATAAAAGGTACAAAATATTTGTAATATTTAATCATTTTTTACATTTATAACTACATATATTTATTTATTTATCAAGCATAATAAATAATTCTTTAAAACAAGCTATTTGTAATACTTTAAAAAAAAAAAAAAAAAACGAATAATATATATATTATACGTACACTGAAAACTAAGTCAAGCTTTATTTGATTACAACCTAAACAGATCTCATCAAGCTTATATAATCTATAAAAAGTGTACCATAGGGAAATATATCAATTTCAAAAACAAACATGACACTATATTGCCCAGCTATATAATAACCAAACAAAAAACTTTATATTTTACGTAATTAACAAATGAGAGGAAACAACAACAACAACAACAACAACAGCAACAATAAGCGAGCTACAACTGATGTTGATTAAGGCCACTAAGGCAAACAGCTTTCTAGTTGTTGTTAAAGGGAGCTACTATGCTTAATGGGCAACTAAGCTGGGCTTGCGCGAAACAGAGAGAGAGAGAGAGAGAGAGAGAGAGAGAGAGTGAGAGAGAGAGGAAGTGAAAGATATTGATGGCGGGCAAGTTGGAGGGGCGCATAGCGTAGGTCTGGCATTGAGCTACTGCAAGAGAGTGCGAGGAGCATAGCCGTAAGTCCGGCGCTTCTTGTATACGCAAAAGGTTGTTGACTCTTTACAACAGCAAAGCAGACAGCGAAAATAATATAATTCGCACGCACGCATACACAAAACACAAAGTGATACAGAGCGAGAGAGAGAGAGAGAGCAAGAGAGAGATAGGGCGAGAGATGGTAAGCTAAAGACAAAACAAAAAATGCGCAAAAATTACGTGAAAGTTTGGCATTGCATATGGACATGCACACACACACATACATATCTATACACACACACACACACACAGCTAAACGCACGCAATCAAAAGCACAAATTTTTGAAATTCTTATCGCGTTTTTATTCTTTATTTTTTTATTTACATTTTTTATTTTATTCATTTATTTTTTTTTTTTTTTTTTGTGTTGAATACATTGACCGATATTAAACAAGTTGACCAAGTCTACCTATGTATGTATGTATGCAAGTGTGCCTGGGTCTGTATGTGAAGGGCTTGCAGAGTTCATTGACAGCTTCTTTTATTTGTTTTGTTTTTTGGCAATTTTTAGGCCTTTTTCTCCATTTTCGTCTATTTTAGTATGTATTTATTTGTTTGTATTTACAGCATTTTTTATTCAAAATATTTTAATTTTTATAGAGTTGTTGCCCGACAAAAGAATTGGGTCACCAATTAGTTGTATTTTTTTTGTGTATTTTGTCGTTGTTTTTGTCTATCAAAAATTTGTGCAATTTTTTTTGATGTTTTTATTTACTTGTTTGAATTTTTGTTTTTTTTTTTTTTTCGTTCAGCTGCTTTTAATTAATATTTGTGTAGCTTCCTAAACAAATTTACAAATGCGGAACATGGCGCTATATATATATACATATATATGCATATATATGTATATGACTATATAATATTCTTTGATTTGTTGTTCTTATTTGTCTTTCATTTCATTTCATTTCTATGCTCAATTGCGTATATTATTTATTTTTTCTTTCTTTTTGGCCTGTGTTACTGACCCAATTCTTTTGTGTTTGCTTTGGTCATTTCTTTTTCTTTTTTTTTTGTTCTTTTTTTTTTTTTTTTTTTTTTTTTTTTTTGATTTGTTATTTATGACCGACTTAATTTGTAGCCTCGACTATGCAAATTTGTTGTTTCTTCTTTCGATAGCCCGAATTACTTTGAAGGGTGTTCCGTCTTCTAGAGGATATTCAAGGGTATGCTGTGAACTATATACATTATGCTTGATCGCACTTATTTTGCGTTGCGCACTATTCAAGGCCCTCAATTAATGCAAGCCCCGAAGTGAGCCCCGCCAAGGCCAAAGTCTAGAACCCAAAATGAAAATGTCGATTCGCTCAGTTTTTGTATGAGATATGACGGAAATTAATTCATTTAAATTACCATATTTACAGGGTATGCAAGAGTCAGGCATTGCATGGAAGCTACATTTTTAGAATAGGCAAATGACTAAGACAATTTTAAATTGGGGTACGTTAATTAAGTTAGTTTTATAGGGTATTTACGCATCAGTAAAAACATTTGCAATGTATTTTTTGTTTTTTTTTTTTTTTTAGCTTTTAATTTAAGAAATTGAAGCTGAGTTACTTAATTTCTATCTATTTTTGGTTGGGCTTTTTAATAGTTCAACGCACATTTTCCTGGCCAATCCAATGATCAATTGATGCCCTATAGCATAGAGGGATTGGGATTGCAGGACTGCACAGGATTCACGGTATCCTCTAGTCAAATATAGGGTATGCAATTGTTTGTCACTGCAAGTGAATCACCTTTTCTAATGGCTTCCATTTGACAATTTGTGCAAGGCTCTGCCCAAGCTGTGACTGGCGCCTGCGAGTCGTATACGTAATTTATGCATGTGCACAAAAGACATTCTGACTCTACATCTACGATATATATAGGCTATACATACTTGTATCAATTCCAGTTCTTGGCTGTTCTGAGTGGGTGTTGCTCTGTTTTTTTTCTCCCTTTCTGTCTTTCTTTCTCTCTAAATTGAATTGGAAAGGTGGCTTAGAAAGCAAACAGACCAGGCAGGCAGACAAAACTGAGAACTGAGAACTGAGAACTGACAGCTGAGAACTGCAGAAAAAAGTCAACCAACTACTTTCAGAGTTGACCAACTTTTGACTAAGATTACACTAGATTACATTATATAAGCGCGTAACGTAATTGAATCGAAGGTGGGGAAATGGGGCGTGGACAGGGGCCCAGCCAGCTAGCCTGTCAGGCGGTTAGGGGCGTGGACTGCCGCTGACATTAGCAGCGAGAGGAAGTTCATAAATTTGCAGCGCTTTCTTCTCCATTTTATTTTTTTTTTCTTGCACAGTTTCACGAACTTTCACGTCACATTGTGTGGTAATTAGTTAGCTGGGAATTATGCTTCCTAGTTTTTAAGTTTTTTCTTTTTCTGCAATTGATTGGCAGCGTCCAAGTGGGCCATCAGTTTGTCTATGTGTATAATTTAGCATATTAATTGACACAGTTGCCAGCCTCACACACAAACATATATATTTAAATACACTGCCAGTGGTTGTTGTTGCTGTTCTACGCACTTTCTCCGTGTGTGAGATCTTTATGAACTATGCAAAAAAAAAAAAGATGCAGAGGAAGCAAAAATGTCACGTGAAAGCCACAAAATGCATTCAATGCATTAAATATGCCTCAATAGTGAAGCATCTAATTGCAAGCTTGAAAGTGCCATTGCAACTGGGTCAGCTATAAAGCTGACTATCTATGTATATATGTATGTATATATTTATATAGTATAATATGTCATAGAGACCCAGCTGAAACTGGAGACGTGAACTCCAGTTGAGAAAAGACTCGACTCGACTCGACTCGACTCGAGAGCTCCAAGCAAATTACATCACTAAAGCTGAACAGCTAAATAGCCATTATGCAGATAAAACAACAAAACAATTAAAACACAATAACGAAAAGCCAAAAGTAAAGCAAACAAGAGACTTCATAGCGAATGGGAGATGCTCTTCCAAACAGGTACTCCTGATTGAAAACAGAACTTGCTAAACGTATTTGATAAAGATATCTCCAATCTTCTATCTCCTATCTCCTATCTCCTATCTCCTAACTCCTATCTCCTATCTCCTATCTCCTATCTCCTATCTCGTATCTCGTATCTCGTATCTCGTATCTCGTATCTCGTATCTCGTATCTCGTATCTCTTATCTCTTATCTCGTATCTCGTATCTCGTATCTCCTATCTCGTATCTCCTATCTCCTATCTCCTATCTCCTATCTCCTATCTCCTATCTCCTATCTCCTATCTCCTATCTCCTATCCCATATCTCCTATCTCATATCTCCTATCTCCTATCTCCTATCTCCTATCTCCTATCTCATATCTCCTATCTCCTATCTCTTGCCTCTTATCTCCTGTCTCTTCTATCCTATTTGATATCTACTGTCTGCTATCTCTCCTATCCATAGTCCTATAGACAAGAAAAGCCTTATGCCTTGTTCGTAGGGCATTCGAACCAAAGTCGTGTGCAATTTAGTGGCGCAAATATTGAAACTGCATTTGAGTGCAGCGGAAGTAAACAGTAAAAACAAAACAGAAACCAACAACAAATAAAAAAAAGTTTAAAATCCTTGATTTAGCATAGCTAAAAAGAATTAGTGTCAAGCCAAGGCAAGCTAAGGAGAGGGAAACCATCATACATCGGGTGGCCGGCATATATTGAATATGAATATATAGGGTATGTATAGGCAGGCGCAATCGTCTGTAAAGATACTTGACATATATAATTGAATGCTGTGCGCATAGTTCACTTCCCAGAACTAATCTTATCTCTATTATCAGAAGAGAAATGGGAAGAAATAATGCGCGTAATTCATTTGGCATTTCAAGCACTGTCAACTGAGATGATAACAACAACAACAACAGCAACAACAACAACCACACGGAGGTTGAGGAGGAGGCGCAGTGCAGGAGAAGAAGTGATAATCAGTCTGTTTATACAGATGCGACCCACACTAAGGCAATAACAACGACAACAACGAAAAGAAAACTCAGTGAAACTTGGGGGAAAAAGTCGACGACAAAAATGTCTTTGACTGCGGAAAAATAAAGGCAGGCAAGTGTCATAAACAATGGGCGAAAGGTGGAGAAAAGCGACGACAGAGAGAGAGAGAAAGAGAGAGAGAGGGGGGAGGGGGCTAGAGTAGCCCAAGACATATTTCTGACTGAAATGCAACTTTGTAACGATTTGTTGTGAAATCTTGAGAAGCAACAACAATAAAACACATGGCCTTGTCTCTGAATGCGGTGATCGAGTTTCTGCATATATCTGTAATATAAATACTATACTACATCTATATTTAAATTCAAAGTGTTGCAGCTGTGCTTCAAATACTGTGGAATAAGAAAAGAAGATTCTAAGAACTTAAAAACTCTTGTAAACATAATTACTTACTTACTACCTCCACTATGAGTACACATTTAAATATACATCCATATACATATGTATGCATGTATATAGGCTTTATCTTTGTTTTGGTAGCTATCCAATCATTAACCAATTAGCCAACTGAACGCAACTTGTCATGAGAGCAGCTTAAACATAGTCTTTAGATCGCTAGTTCTGTGGGCGGTTTTTATGACGTTCCAAATATGAGCTTAATTCGTGTTATTATATCACTCCACAAGTTTTCGTCTTTACCCCCCATTTCCATCCACAAGTCTAATTGAGGGTTTCGGCATCTACAGTTTTTGTTTTTTTTATTTTTATTTTTTTTATTTGTATTTTTGTTTTTGGGCGTTTCGAGTCGATTATTACATAGTTTTATAATTTGCGACATTTAACAAGTTTGATTAAAGAGAGCTAAAAGTGTTTATTAAGCCTGAGCTTCAATTAGGAAACTTTTCAATTTGGTTCATTGAACTTTTCTTGGCTCTAGACTTGGTGGCATTTTAGCATTTCTTATAGCTATTTGGGTTACCAAAATAGATTATGTACTGTGAATAATATCGAATAATATTTTCGCACAGCCCATTAGTTGCTTTGAGCAGGAATCATTGAAATTCCACGTTAATCCTAAGCCCAGCTACTTCATCAGATCAAGCAGAAGAAAATGATGCACTGAACTGCATCTGACTCACGCAGTCATTTCTGTGAAACGTTAAGAGGCAAGAGCTTGGCAGAGTTGCCATACTGTTTTGCATACACCTTGATATGCCTTGGCGACAAAGCGTCAATAAAATTGTTGCCAACTGGAGAGAAGAAGTAGGGAAGAAAAAGGCGTAGCAGAGCTAGGAATTGAGCAATATCAACAGCTACAGCAGCAGCAGCAGCAGCAACAACAACAATCAAAATGCGGAACGCGCTGAAATGAAACGCTTGACAAACGCAAACAAATAAACAAATGAAATGAGCAAATGATGAAATGAGCAAATGACGTTTGCGCTGCCAGAGACGCAGCGCAAAAGGCAACGACAACAACAGC
Source organism: Drosophila mulleri (assembly GCA_035047565.1). Classification (NCBI taxonomy): domain Eukaryota; kingdom Metazoa; phylum Arthropoda; class Insecta; order Diptera; family Drosophilidae; genus Drosophila; species Drosophila mulleri. Next base: position 5,298,803 of record JAWNPK010000018.1, on the reverse strand, counting down.
AACAGCAACAGCAACAGCAACAAAAAGAAAATAGCTTTAAACAGGCGTCGAAAACGTGCGAATGGCGCTCGCTGCCAGCGCTGACGGCGGCTGCGTCGACGCCGGCTGCCAGCGCAGCGGCCATTGAACCTGCCAAGTGTAGCTCAGAATTGGCGAAAGTGAAGACCCACTGCCGCAAGCGTAGAGACACAGACGCATTAAAGACAGCAGCAGGAGCGGCAGAGAAACAGAGAGAGAGAGAGGGAGAGATGCAGAGCGAGAGAGAGAGCCGAAGATGGCAGAGGCAGAGCGCAAAACAGGAGAGCGATCAGCGCTGATGACGCAGCCGTCAAAAGGCAACAACAATAACAATAAAACACAAAAGCTGATGATGATGCAGAAACAACAAACAGCGATTAGAAGCGAGGAGAGGCAGAGCGAGCGAGAGGCGGAGAGAAAGAGAAGCAGCTTAAACAAGATACAGCTCAAAGCGTTGCCATACTAACAGACTGACTGACTGACTGACTGACTGACTTACTGACTGACTCGTCTTGCAATCATTATTAACTACATCATTATCTGCTTCTTGTGTTTCATCTGCTGCGTTCGCTGCTTCTTGGAAGAAAACCCCAACGCAACCAAATAATGAAAACAGACAACAACAACAACGGCTAACAGCAAAAGAAAAACAAAACGAAAACAAAAAAAAATTGTTGATCACATCACAAACAACACACACACACATAAAGTGGAGAAAAAAACGCAATTTGTTTAAAATGTAGGTCTATAGGTTTCTCGAAAAACCCATGTGAAAGACGTTGCCGCAGCAACCGCAGCAGCAGCAACGGCAGCTGAGGCAGCGGCAGCGACCGTGGCAACAGCAACAACAGCCGGCTAACAGCAACAGCAACAGCAAAGGCACACACACACGCATACACTCACACGCACACACATACTTGAAATGCCTTTTCCCCATCATTTGGCTACACACACGTCCCATGTCTTGGAAGCAGTTAATGCTATACACGCGATTACACTGAGAGAAAAGTGCGGCAATAAATTGTTATAGCATTAGATTCAAAAATAAATTGGAAAAACTTCTAGAAATATGTTTAATTAATATATTTTATATTTATTAATATTTATATTTCGTTTTTGTATTCATTTATTTACAATAATATATTATATGTTTTCATTTTGTAATACTATAAGCTATATATATGTATATAGCTTATAGTTTATAAAATATACAATTTATATTACAGTAGTTTAAATATTTGTACACTTTTTTATTTATTTTATTTTAATTTTTAAAATTAAAATTTTCATTTTATTTGTGCTTTCTTTAATTAACTTTTTTATATATGTCGACATGTTTTTCTCAGTGTATGCACACACAAATTATTCTGCTCTCAACTCGAAAAAAGACTCTTAGCAAAAGCAACTTAAGGTTATTAGCCGCCTTTTTTCGTTTTTTCGGTTTCTGTTATTTTGGATGCTTTTTGTTTATTGTTGGCGTTGCTGTTGATCTTAATGTAATAGCTCTTCGAGTGTGCGTGTGTGTGTGTGTGTGTGAGTCCATTTAGTTGGTGCAAGTGGAGAAATAAAAGCACAGCCAGAGCCTAAGAACAGTGCAGTTGCATACAAACGACTTCTTAATACTCGCTCAAAGTAAATAAAACTTTTCAATCTATTTTCATAGACAAATTTCTTTGATCTTTAAACATTTTTAGATTCACTAATAGCTACAGTAACATTGTCACATAAATGTCATATTTGATGTCATATATGAGACCTATTACATTACTGAATAAATATATCCAGTATACAGTTATACAGTTCTCAGTTCTCTATCTAGAGCCAAGTTCAGTTTCATACATCTACCCAGATATACATAAATATTACCCCATAGCCAATACACTCCAATATATGATAAACTCATCGAGAGAGAGAGAGAGAGAGATACAGAGTAACTGCTACTCATAAAATGCTTGATTTGATGCTGCGAGGCGCTTCAAGAGCCAAAAATGCTTACCGCATTTGTTTTCGCTTTGTGCCTTGTGCTGCAGTTGCTATAATTTTATTTATTTATGTTGGCCTAATGTCAACAGACACACGCACACTTGGAAAAAGCCAAAAGCATTGACTTAACTGCTTTGCTCTGTTTCGCGTTGGCTTCCTCAAAATTCATACGAACACTTTTATGATTTAATGCGTTCAAAACATGACAACAACAAATGGTTTATTAGATGCACGCTTTATGGGCGCGGTTTCGGCTCTTATGCAACATGTTGCAAGCAGTCTTGTTCATGCCTCATTTGTGGAAAATGACACAAAGAGACGTACATAAATGAGAAACTTTGACTGTTAGGTGCAGTGCCATGCATTTAACTCAGGTACTTCTTCTTCTTCTCAAGTAGCTCTATAGGAATTAGACATTTATTAAGCTCGTCTGATTTAAATTATAATTTTGATATTTATTTTCTTTATAGCACACAGACAGAGTAGAAACATTCTTCAAATTTTTGTATTTTATTTTGGTTAAGCAAATATTCTTGAACTATCGCCACGGCCATCTAGGCGAATGCGCAATGCATTTACATATTACGTATACGCCATGAGTTTAGCTTGACTATTGATTTATTGACTTCTCCTTTTTTGCGCACTCAAAATGCAAAGCTAAGTGAATTCTGGTTAATAATGACGATCATAATAATAAGAGTGCTGCTGCTGCTGCTGCTGCTGCTGCTGCTGCTGCTGCTGCTGCTGCTGCTGCTGCTCATTATATTAATGTTTGGCTAAGTTCAAGAACGTTCGTTTGGCTTGAACTTGCGCAGCGTAGCAAAGGTCACAACAATGCAATAGAAGTGAATGCACTCAAGCGACAGCGACAACTATGTCGGCAAACAACAATAAAAAGCTGACAGCTGCCGCTGCTGCTGCTGCTGCTGCTGCAACCGCAATTTAAACTAATATAGCTTGCAACAACAGCAACAGCAACAACCATAACAACAATGACAATGACAATAATTTATTTTTGAATTAATTTTTATTCGTTTGCTAAGCAGCAGCAGCCACAACAACAAAAGCCATGCAACAGTCAACCGCAGGCAGCGACGTCAACTGCGAGTGCGACTGCGACTACGACTGAGCTGGTGATCGTGACTGTGAACTGTGACTGCGCCTGTGAGCGTGAAATATGACTGTGAGCATGTCAGTCAACTGTAAGTGGGAGTGTGATTGCACAATGTGCGCTATAGCAGTGATAGTAACTGTTAAATGTAACTGTAAACGTGAACCGTAACTGTGTTTGCAAATTTATGTAAGACCTTCAATCAGAAGAAGCGATGTCTAATGTGACTACCATTGTGAGTGTGGTAATCATTGCGAACTGTGATCGTCTCGATTGACAGCTGTCACTGTGACGATAACCGTAAAACTCTCAGTTCGCATTGTGATCATGAGCGAGTGAACTGTGACTTTGCCATCTACAATCACGCACGTCCACTGTGAACTGTGACTATCGTGTGGCCTTCGACTGTGAGTGACAATCACGATTGTGACTGTTCACTGTGACTGTTCACTGTGACATTTGCCATTGCCCTCCATTGCATCGGCGCTGGCCAAACAGTTCACAGCGAAGCCCCCGCGTACGCACGTGTATTATACACATACATATACACATACACACACACACACACACTTGCAAGCGATCTCTCGGCTTCCCACACATGCCGTGTTATTGACACTGGCAGCGCCTAACGGTAGATAAAAAGGCCGCAGTCGCTGGCAACAATGTATGCAACAGCCGTCGTCTATTTCATTTTCTATTCCAGATTAAATTATAATAAATTGCAATTTCTTTGCCAACTTTCCTCCACAACTGCCGCCCCAGGCCCCCTCTGCCACGCCCCTACAGCTGTCTGTCTCGCGTTGCGCAATGCGCTCGGCTCGCTGCGAGGCTGCAATTGGGCAGACGCCTCTGACTTTGCCACGGCGCATGCTAATGCGAAGGCCCAGAACGCGACTTTGACATCTTGGCGCCCACACACATACACTCACATAGATAGAGTAAAAAGGAGATGGGAAAGGAGAGCAGAGAGAGCGAGAGACAGGCGCAATTGACGATGCAAGCAGCAAGATTTCTGTCTGTTGTATGTAGTTTATGCAACTTGTATAGAAACAAAAATTAAATAAGCAAAACTATACAAATAAATAGAATAAATTGCAGTGAAACGAGAAAGTTTCTTTTACTAATACCAAGTTCTGAGTAATTGTTCTGCAGATAACTCTTCATGAATACTGTAGCAGTTGGCTTATCTAAAATAATTTAGAGAAGAATATGAATAAGCTTTGGTTATGATGTCAACTTTGGAGGAACAAGACCTTATAGGCATAACAAATATATGCAGGCTCAACATAGTTATAGAAATAATCAAGCTATAGAAATAATCAATAAATTTGCTTCTTTATGAATACATTCAAACTGATTGCGCAGCGAGAGAAATTGAGTAAGTTGAGGATTCTGAACTCATTAAATGTGGCAATTAGATTTTGTGAAAATGTATGTATGTAGGGGATAGGATAGTGTAATATGAAGCTGGATGTCATTAACCTTTTATCTTTGGGCTACACAGCTTCAATTCGCCTGGGAATCTCTCTGATTGTTTTTGTGCTCTACCTTTCTTCAAACTCAAAGAATTGTGCAAGTGAAGAGTTTCGGCGGAAGTTCTCAGAAAAGGGTATTCAAATTTGTATTTCATTTTTTCACTCGGTTTCAGGTTTTGTGATCTATCTATTCTCTAAGCTATTCAACATGTTGTTCTATCATCTATTCTTCGCATAAAAAGCTAAGAGCACAATAGATCGTGCAGCTGCCACTGCTCAACAGCTGCACAGGACTTGTTCTTATTTTATTATTATTATTTTTTTTGTTTTTTTTTTTTTTTGGAGTTTCTAAGAAACTGAATTTGGTTTGGTTCGTCAAGCTTTTACCTGGCCTACAGCTAGCTGAAGCTCAACTCCTGCTGGAGTTCTTCTATTCTATCTAATGAAATCTAAACAGAACTAGCTGAACCCAACCCAACCCAACTCAACTCAACTCAAACTCAAACTCAAACACTGAGAACCCAACTGAATTTGATGTTGCCCCATTGAATGTTGTTTGTTTTTGTTGTTGTTGTTGTTGTTTTTTTTCTTCTTTTTTTATTGTTGTTGCTGCATTTGACACGCCTGTTGCTTTTATTGTTGCTGTGTGCGTGTGTGTGCGTGTGTTATCAAGACAAAACTTGACCCACATACAAGTTTATTAACCGGTTTCTGGCAGCGCATCAATTGCCAGCGAAAAAATACAAAATAAAAAAGGGTTGCAAAAATTTCTGAGCGAATTCTTGGCTTAGACGCACAAAGAAAAACTTTGAAATGAAAATAGAAAACGTTATACAATGAACATGTTTATAAATCAGCTAATGCATCAGAACTTAGTTGAGTTCTTTTTAAGGAAACTTAGCTTAAAGCTGACTAAGCATACGTTTAATTGGGTTTCATTATTTGCACTCGAGTTTCGAGAAAGCATGCTCTAAAAAGAAGCTGCTGTGGAAGATATTGCAATTCCAAGTTTTAATCTATTTAGATACCCCAATCGGTATATATCGATTAGATATATGAAAATGAATGTTACGCCAACTTTGGTATAAAGAATCGATAAGTATCGATCAAATATATAGAGTCAGGTGAATTATATGGAGCGAAAGAAACAGCATTTAGCGCAATGTATTTCATACTCAAGATAGCCAAAAAAAGTCAGTGGACTTATCGTCTTATCTTATCGTCTTAAAAAGATTCAACTGCAGTCTAAGGCGATGTGCATTTGTATCTGTACCTGAAATGTATGCCGACAAATGAAAAAGTTTTATTAATTGATATCAAAGTTGTATTATATATAATGCACCCATATATATATAAATACATATGTATGTATGCATGTATATATATTCAAATCCAATCGGGCATTCGCATCGTCTATGCGCCATTAGCCCAGTTAGGCATATGCTGTGCGCCATTAAGGAGGGAGGGAGTCGATCCTATTCGATCCGATAGCTGACTTCCAGCTGACTGTGTGTGTATGTGTGTATGTGGGCGTGGCTGTGTGCCTCAATACGAAAGAAAAATAAATAAATAACTTGAAATGAAAACAGCGAACAGCACAAAATGGAAATGTTTGTGTTTTGCGTTTTGTTCGTCTGTGGCAAGAATGCGTTCTCTGCTTCTCTGCTTCTTCTGCCCCCTCTTTAGGTTCCACACACATATTCCTCCCATTTGCTTCGAGTTCAACAAACTTTAATCGCACATTAACCGCTCGAATTCCAAATCGATGGAAATGGAAATCAAATCGCCATAAAAACAAAAACACTTTTTTAGGCTCTTTGCTTTTGTTTCAAAACAAACAAAAAAAAAAAAAAAAAGAAAAGAAAAGAACTATAAACAAATTTGTGGGCGTATGTGTGTAAAGCTCTTTGAAATAAGATTTGATTTAATTTGATGCTCAAGCAATTGAGTTGGATGCATTTCAATTTCAGATCAGTTTTTACTTTGTTTTTCAATTCAATTTCAATACAATAATTATAATTGCTTTTTCGCTTTACTTTTTCTTTAAATATAGTCAAAAACAATTTAAAATTCAAAGTTTTCAAGCCAAAAATAGCCAAAGACGAGCAGCCAAAAGTGTTTTGAAAGTCGAGTGAACTAGTTCAAGAAAACCAGCACAAGAGCAATAAAATAAAAAGAACTGGTTTTATTATTCATTTGATTGATTGGGACAATAAAGCAATTCAATCTTAAGAAATATGCAAGATTTTTCAAATCCAGTTGTTTTCCGTCGAACTGGCATAAAAGATATATTTATATAGACCACAATAAAGTCTCGCTTTATGTAAAATTCAGCACTTAGGAATTGCATAATTGAAGAATTTTATAGATGTATAAGGAACCAGATGTGGTTTACGAACTACTGAAAACTAAATTTAGTAATTTGTAAAAAAAAAAAAAAATTTAATAAAAAATAACCATTTAGTCGTAAACATTTTGGAGCTTTCCTTCTATAAAAGCAAGAAGAAATTAACTAAAACTAAGCCGAAAGTTTCCTTTGCACCCAATTAATATATTTTCAATAACATAATAGCAATAGGAAATGTGATTAACTGATCTATGAAAGATTGTTAAAAGTAGCTTGAATAAATATATTTCTGTTTGTTTGTTAGCTTAGCAAATAGCAATCACATTTTTTTCATTCACACTTGCACACCTTTTGCGCTCAGTGTAATCATTGCTATTTGTATATTTTTTTCTTTTGAAGCTGTTGCAATTGCAGCTAAAATTACTTCTTTAATTCGTTGTCACTTGGCAGCCCCGAGGCAGCTGACTGACAATCTAACTGCCCAACTGACGGGCCGACGCTCTGACTGGCTGACTGACTGACTGACGTCTATTACCACATTTACCCACACACACACACACACAGTCGCATAAACTGCGACTCATAAATGGCTTCAGCATGGATTCAAGTGCATATTTTTTCGGTTAATTTGAATTGCAGTCGCACAATTAGGCGACCGCGTTAAGGTTTTGATACCCATTGAAAAGTGAGCAAGGTAGGGTAGATTGCTTATAAATGCCAAAGGTAGCAAGACCAGAAAACATTCTATTGAGCAATATGAAGATGAAAGAGGTCTTAGACACGTTTATATGATATCGTTTACTCTATCGAGTATATAATTATATCCTTGATCAATGCAGCCATGTATGATGTTATCATTATTGCTCGATAACTTTCTATGCGATCGATAAACAGCGACCATTTGATTCCGATTTTTGAGCCACAAATACCACAAAACCTAGAGAGATATATGCAAATATGCAAGGGAAATGTAAAATGATTGGAAATTTTAGAAATCTACTCGTCGAGCATTTCCAGTTGGTTTTTAGACTATTTCATAGTTCAGCATGCTCAGCTTACTTATTTTCATGATTCATTTTATATATTTTATTCTTATTTTAATGTGTATATATAGTATGTATATATATATCTTTTTAATTTAAGTAACGCTCACAAGAAGTGGATTGGCTGTAATTTAGTTGCAGGAATTAAATTTAATTCAATTACCATGAGCCACAACAATGCACTGTGTGTGTGTGTGTATGCGAATGTGTATTCGTGTATGTGTGTGTGCTGAGTGCAACTTCATTATGTGCATTTAACATAAATATTTTCAATTATTATGCGATTTAAAGTGCACTTGAGTACATGCACTTTTGTAGCGCACTGTTGAATGCGATTTTATTTGAAGTTGAGTCTCATTTTCTTCTTCTTCTTCTTCCTCTGCTTCTTTTGTATCTTTTGCAGTTTCTTTTACTCTGGTTTTATTTTATTTATTTATTTTTTTTTTTTTTTTTGAAATCTCGTACATCTGTTGTCGCAATTTTGCCAGAAAATTGGTTGACCCAGTTTTTTTTTCGCTAGTTGGGCAAGAGAGAGAGAGAGAGAAGGAGACGAAGCGAGAGAGAGTGGGTAAGAATGGATCTGATGCTCGCTTAGCAGCTGGCTCCAAAAAATAAGAAGAAAACAAAACTTCAGATTGGCACCAAAAACTGCAACAAGATGTTGAAAGTTATCTGGAGCAGTTGCACACTCCGAAAGGGGAGCTCGGGCCATGCGGCAAAAAGGGAGGCACAACCACAAGAACAAGCTGAGCGAAGAGTGTGCGTCAGTATGAGTGTGTGTATTTTGCTTGCTTTTAGAGAAATTCTGCATATATGTACGTATATAAACGAATCGAGTTCTTCAAATATCTAAGGACTTTTAAAACGTGGCCAGCCAGTAAAACTTTTCTGCATACAACACAAGAATAGACGTCGAATTCACCTAGTCTAATTCTGAGAGCAAACTAAATGCAGTCAGTAAAACATTTACGAATATATAACCTACAAGAAGTATATGAAGTACATCATCAACTGAAGCCAGTAAACCATATATGAATGCAGCACAAGTGGAAGCAGGGAGAGCTCTTCAATGTTGTTCCCAAACTGTAAACGCATATATGTATGTATAAAATTCGCTTTCCTAGAAGAATTTCGCATCAGCTTTATTCACTTTTGCAACCTAAAGGCTGGCCTTTATGATGCAGCTGCTGCTAGCGAAATTATACAAAGCTCAGACACAGTCACTGCCATAAGTATGTATACTATACAGCTTAATGTATATATAAGCATATATACGTTATATCTGCACAGATATAATCCCCCCAGCGGCGACAAAACGCATTCGCCGCAGTTCCAGTCGCAGTCGCAGTTTAACGAAGAAACCTGCTCCTTACGCAGAAATTCTTAGCTTCACTTTTAATACACTACAAGCATAAGCAGAAGGAGTATATAGGAATTCATGCAAGCTGTTATTATGAGCTCCCTGAATTTTGGAAATTTATTTCAAAGACTTTTGACTAACTAGCCTTTTAGTAAGACTAGTCGGGAGTGCGTGACTAGGAAATACCTTGCACGTATGCAGAATAACGCGAATTTGTTCCCATATTGATATAATAATAATAATAAAATTTATGGGAACCTTTAATTAAATTAAATTAAATTAATTATGTATTCACTTGGGCAATAGTTTGGATTATTTTTTATATATTATATATATATCATACATTGCATATTCTGTAAGTATTGTATCTTGTATATAATATTCCTCAGTTTTTCAATTTTTCACGTTTACATGACATTCCGTTATCATAAATTTTATATTTTATATCAACACAGGGTATGGCGCAGTCGTCCACGCCCAACCGCAAATATTCTGACTTGTTTTGCTTATTCGTTTTTGATATTTTTTTATTCTTATTATTTTTTTATATTATTTTCTTTTCTTCTTCTTCTTTTATGAAGTTTTGCTGTTATTCTTAAGCAGTTGCTTTTATATATATATGTGTGTGTGTGTGTGTGTTGTTATGCGTGTGTCCCAAATTTTGTAGGTGAAATTAAACGCCGACTGCAATTTCATGGCCTGTTTACATTTTGGCCAGAACTTCAACTGGACTTGTGTGCGCTTCTAACTGTCGCCGTCTCTTTCTCTGGCATCGCCGTCTCCTTCTAGCTAGGATATAGATTTACCTAAATCAAAAATTGGGTCAACTTACCTTTTGGCATCAGCTAAAATGCAAGTCTTGGCCAGATTATCCGTGCTGGGCAAATCCGTTGAGGTCGTCGATGAGGAGCTGGTCGAGGAGGCAGAGGATGTGCTGTTGCAATTGCTGCTAGCTGCAACTGCAACAGTTGCTGTCGTTGTTGTTGGTGCTGTTGCTGCTACTGCTGCTGCTGCTGGCGATGCTGCTGCTGCAACAGTTGGTTCGATTTGCAGGCGACAATCGGCCACAATTTTGGCCAAATTGCGTCGACTGGCTACCAACGGTAGCTGCTCCATTTCATCCGTTGCGTTGTCCATGCTTTGGGCCAGCAAATTCATTGGCAGCAACACCTTCTCACACTTGGTTAACGATCGAGTTGTTGCTGCTGCTGCTGCTGCTGCTGCTGCTGTTGGTGGCTTCTGCTTGGCTTTCAGTGCTTCAGCTGCTGTTGGAATTTTTTGAATTTTTATTTTGTTGTTGCCGCGCATCAGACTATTGTTGTTGTTGTTGTTGTTCTTATTGTTATTGCTGTTGTTGTTGCCGTTGGCAGCGGCAGCAGCAACTGCAACTGTTTCCGGTTTGTTCAATAGCAACAGCGATGCTGTTGCTGCTGGAAGCTGTTGTTGTTGTTGTTGTTGTTGTTGTTGCTGCTGCTGTTTGCCTGCTGCTGTTGTTGTTGTTGTTATTGTTGCTGTTGGTGTTGCTGGCAATGTTGCTGCTGTGGCTGTTGCTGCTGCCGCTTTTAATGACTCCTCAACAACTTGTTCAGCTGCTGTTGTTGTTGTATTTATAATTGCCGGCTGCTGCTGTTGCTCCTGCTCCTGCTGTTGTTGTTGCTGCTGCTGCTGCTGCTGCGTGGCAAGAGCGACTCCACCTTCTGGTATAATTGTTGCAAAAATTTGTTCGCCAAATATGAAAAGATCCTTGGAAATAATCATTATCACCTTTTTGTGATGTTGATGTTGATGTTGTTGTTGTTACTGTTATTGTTATTGCTGTTGCTGATGCTGATGTTGCTGTTGCCGTTTCTTTGATTACGATTTAAACCTCAGCTGGCTTTTTACTCTTTATATATTTAGTAAATGTAAAACTGTTTCGAAAACACGTTTTACGCATTCAACATATTTCGCCGGATTACTCAATAATTTTTGTTGTATTCATTTCATTATTTGCGTGCTGCAAAAAGATGAGGGAAAGAAAAAAGATTATAACAAATTGATAAAAATTAAAATGAGACTTTTAGTTGATTAAAAAAGCAATTTGTGAAGCTCAAAATAATATTATAAAAATGTATAAACAACTGTTTTAATATGAACGAGGCTGTAATTATTTTTGCTAACAAATATATATTAAAAAATTGAAGATATTAATTTGTATAATTATTGATTTAAATTTTTAATAATAGTAAGGAAATTAGTTTGATTTATTGTTGTTGTTGTTGTTAATTTTACACGCACTAAAAGAAACAGTCTTTTATATCGAGATTTCACTGTATTTCACAATAAATAGCTATTTCAATATTATTTACTTGAAATAAACAAGTTTCGTATTTTGTGTAATTTTATCAATAAATTAGTAGACTACAACGACTAATTATTTATTAAAATCTTTATTTGATATATTCTTCAAATCTGTAGGTATTTTTATTTACATTTATTTAGCTAGTTTCTTGTTTGTTTTCTTATTAATTTCCGCACTCTTTCCTTTTTGCTCGCTGCACTTGCGACTTGAGGTAACAAAATTGTATACAAAATAAGTGAATGTATATGTGAAAGAAATGTCTATAAAATTGCGTTCAATAATTTTTGTTATTTGTTCTTTGTTCACAATTGTTGATATATTTATTTTTAGCACTCGCAAAATAATCAAACAAAAAACTTTTGGGCGAAAATCGCTGAAAATCAAACCTAATAAATGAAATGAAATTGTTGTCTAAGAGAGCCTCCGCCAATAAATGAGCGAGAGAGAGAGAGCGAGAGTGCAGAGATGCAGCGGCGGCGTCTCGGTCTTTACTTTAGTTACAATTTGTCAATAAGCCCGCGCGAAACAAAGCGCCACAGCGAAATGTCAGTTACATTCTAAGTGTAGGTGTGTGCATGTGTGTGCATGTGTGTGAGTATGAAATAAAATGTAAACATAGCAAAAACAACAAGGGAGAACAGAACACAAAAAACAACAACAACAACACGCACCCAAAAAAAAGCGGCGAAGCGGCGAGGCGAATTGACGGCAAGTCTCGTACGTTGTAGAATTGCAGGCAAGTTGCTTTGCTGGGGGCGGGGCAGATGTGGGGGAGACGACGAGTTAAGCGTTATTAAGAATTTTGTATTTAAAAATCAGCTGCGCTTTACAAACACACAGACATATTTATATATGCATGCATGCATATGTGTATATAAACACAGAACACGCGCGCGCATACACAGCAAGCACGTTGCGAGAGGACTTTTTTATCTCACTTCTTTTTATTTACTTGTTGCATTTGTTTGATTTGGAATCATTTTGGGCAGGAAAAAAACACTCTTAGCAACAACGCACTGGAACACACACACACAGAACACGCGAAACCGAAAAACGAGATGAAACTTAACGAAAATATGTAAAAAGACCTTTATTCTTGTTGTTGGTATTTAGTAGTGCATATTGTTGTTACTGCTGCTGCTGCTACTGCGGCGGCGGCGACGGCGATCGACTAACTGAATTGGAATTGAGAGCTGAACGGCGACTACGACAACGACAACGACAACAAACAACGCGACGAGCATTACGTACAACCAACTGCGGCCGATTTCGATCTCATACTGATCACCGTTAAACATTGTTCCGACTGCGTCGGCTGCTGCTGTTGCTGCTGCTATGAAACGTCGCAGTCAGCGTCAGTGAGAGCGCGCGCGCCCGTGCATGAATGACAATTTTAACAGTGCCGTTCTCTCTGTCTCTCTCTCTCTCTCTCTCTCTCTCTCTCTTGCGGATCCAAAGCGGCGTGCGCTGCTGCTGCGCCTTCAGCCAATTGCACGTGCGTGTGTAGCTAACGCTCTCTCTCTATGCGACTCTCTCTTTGATGTAAGCTTACAAGGGGCTTAAGAGCTCTGCTCTTTAGCCGCATACAATGTAATGTAATGGGCCAGCTGTTAAGCGCGCTCTGTAATCAGTCATTGATAGCGTAGTCGTGTAGCCAAGTCGTAAACTCTTAACCGATTAAAGCAACAAAAGCTTTTATGAGGCTTAACCAAGAACACAGAAATGAATAAAGCAATTTAAGTGTCTAGTCAAAAAACTTGTCTTGGTGATAGAAATTATGCTTAAGACAACACTGAGCGAAAAGCGTTTTAAATGTGATATTGATGTGTTGAAGCTAGGATGGGATTGACATAATAACATGCCCCAACTACTTATGTTAGTAAAATGTTGTGAATAAGCTAATAGAAATCATATTTATGGCTCATTTAAATATTTATAGTTAATATTAAATTTCGTTTTTTTTTTTTCAGTGTAACTTATAGCTTGCTGCCTGACACGTTTTTAAGTTTGGTTACGTTTTGATTTTTGTTTTAAAGAATTATAACATTTCCGTCAGGCGTTGCCAAGTTAAAGAAGTTTTCCAGAATTCGAGTAAAATAAATAGGTATGTACGTAAGTATACTTTTTATTGAACAAAGACACTTTCAGTTTGCCAATGGGCCACAAATATTTGTGCGTGTGTCTTTGGGCTTTGAGCTCATATGGCGGCTGTTAAAGCTTATCAGTCATTAAACTTGACAATAGAGAGCAACAGCAACAGCAACAGTGAAAGAGAGCGCAGCGTATACGCAATGCGTGCTTGCGTGCGTGTGTGTGTGTGTGTGTGTGTGTGCCTGTGTGTGAGCCGCTATATCAGGAAGCTAAACCACAAAAACTAGACGCCTATAAAATGTGTCAGCTGTTCTTCAGTTTTCGGTGCGTGAAAGCCAAATAAAAAGAATATCTTAAAAAAAAAACAAAAACAAAAAGCAAAATATGGCGCACCACATGTGGCCAGCAGGCAGATAAAGCTAATAGGCCTAGCACAGATCCGCTTTAATCATGATGATTCTTCTATTTGATATATACATACATATGCGCGCATATCGAGCACAAAAAGTGCGCTATTTTATTTTATGGCATGTGCCATAAACATTTGCTACACACACACACACACACACAAGTTGTTTTTTTCTTCTCATTTTTTTCGTTCTAATTATGTACGCGCGGCCATTTGTGCGTGCGACTAGTGTTGTTGTTGCTGTTTGCCGTTGTCCGTTGCTATTCTTCCTCTTCTTCTTTCGTTTCTGCCTCTCTTCCATGAGTGTCGCTGGCAGCGCGACACGCATACGCACACTCGCATACATACTCATGCATACGCACTTGCTCTTAACCTTGAAAACTAAACGCACGCAGCTTGGCGTTCGCCTGTGCGCATGTGTGTGTGTGTGTGTTTCTGTGTGCATGCGTACTTGTATATATATACATATGTGTGTGTGTGTATTTGCTGTATAGCTCTTTTCGGCTGCGCTGATAACATTTTTGTTTTTGCTTTCTTTTCTTTCTTTTTTTTCTTTCTTTGGTACGTTCATTGCCCGCACACGCACACACACACACACACACACACACAGTCACGCACATTTATTTGTTATTTATTTGCGCACTTTGCCGAATTTTTTCTATAGTTTTATTATGCGCTATATCTTGCAAAATTGTCTCGCCTTAGTAAATTTTGCATATGATTTTCAGAATTTTACCCCAAGTAACTTTCATCTTTTTTTTTTTTTTTTTTTTTAGCAATCTGCGTATTTATTTCGTATTATTATTAGCGTTTAACGAACTCTTATCGGTCGCAATTTCTTTTTATTTAATTTCTTATTTTTTTCTTTTTTACTGCACCAGCTGTAATGTACAGTTAAGGTGTGATTCACCAATGATACGTTCGCTTTACCTTCTTCTTTACCATAATCTTTGCCTACAATTTTTTTTTTTTACAAAGAGCTGGCGAGATTGTGCCGTGGGACCTTGAACTTAACCTATATATTGCTTTAGATTTTGGGGTCAACAACTTCGGCGATACGGGATCAGTACTTCAGAAAAATGAAAGTTGTGCAAATACCGATATTGCCTACTGATCAAATTGCTGCTCTATACTTTATTAAATGTTGAAATATAAATTTGATATACAGCTTAATTTATTTTTTTGATTATTATGTTAATGTAGTTTAGTTTACAAAAATATGTTGCTTTAATTTTTTAAACGCGTTTTAATTTATTTAATATTTTAGATTGCACCCATATATTTTCGTTGCTATCAAAGCTTTAATAATTGTTTTTTTTTTTATACTCTTTCAAACACTTTTATATATATTAAATACGTTTTAATTTCTTAAATACTTCATATCAATGACTTTTCATTGGATTGTAACCATTAATTTAAATATTTTCTGACATCGCCTCAAAGTATGCTACAATTTGTTTTAACCGGAAGTGAAAACAAGCTTATATACATATATTTGGTCTAGCTTTCCTTTTTTTTTTTTTTTGTTGTTTGTTGTTAATTTTCGTCGTCAAAGTAGTATTTTCTAGTAGAGCACTCCCGCCTAGATTTTTGTTACTCGAGTTCGAATGATTGAAGTACTCACTTCAGTGCTTCGACAAAAATTGAGCAAGCCTTGCTGTAGCCGTTCGAGCATTATGTGCGTGTCCGTATTAGTTTATCCAGTCCGTAAACACATCTCGTTTGAAAATAAGCCAGGAAGCGCGTAGACTGTTAGACTGTTCCTTTCTCATTTATCTTGCACGAAATTCTCACGCGCTGCCCAGATGAGGATGGAAGAGCCGGTCGTGTCCATCTACGATATGCTGATGAAGCGCTACCGACAGCAGCGCCGAGATGACCAGCAGCAGCCGAAGGAGGAACCGCCGAATCGCCAAGCCATTCGCGATCTACGTCAGCCCTACGCAGCTCAACAGCAGCCCCTGGCAGGGGTCCAACTGAATGCAGACAAGAGGCCCAGGCCACGGCTGACTCGTCCGCGCCTTGCCGGGGACACCTTGACTGGCGGAAAGATGTCCACGAATGTGGTGACGGCCACCCACCTGACCAAGAAGCAGTCGGGTGTTCTGCTGCAGGCGCCGCTCAAAAAGGAGGTGCTCAATCAGCTGGTGGCCAAGATGAGTGGCAAGCAGACGCCGGCTGCAGCAGCCGTTGCTGCAGCCCCAGCAGCTCCAGAGAAGCCGTCGGCTTCGCTGAACAAGAAGCGTTCGAAGATTGGCAAAGCCTTGAAGTCGTCGCACGGCAGCGAATCCAGTAATCGTCGCGCCAGGCTTGTGCTCTCTCCGCGTAATACCAATCGGCAACTGAAGGTCCAGAGCAAGCGAGATAAGTCTAAGATAAACAGTGAACTGAAGCAGCAGCAGCATCAGCAGCAGCAGCAGACACCGCCGCCGCCGCAGCAGCAACGTCGACCCAAGAATCCGGAATCGGAGGGACAGAAGGTTCGTCTACGGTCTCGTCTATCCAAGTTTTCAGTGACGGCAAAGGACCAGAGTGCTGACAATGCCGTCCGATGTCGCCTCTAGGCGTTATACTCATACATGTAACGTCTCTTGGCGTTATATACTATATATGTATATAGACATACTATTTATACACATATATAGCTATATGTATTTACGTATTCAATCTTCAAATTGCAAGTGTTGCGGTCAGCCCAACTGTATTAACGAGTTCTGTTGTTTTGTTGCATTTTGGAGCGAGCTTCCATTTGCCAATCAATGGGTTTTCCACTTGCAGTGCTCGTCAAACTGTGAGGTCTGTTGATTAACAGGTGGACAGGCGCTGCAAAATCATTTTGTCTTTAATCTTTCGAGCGGAAAAAGAAAGCCATAAAAATTTAAATTAAATCGTATCGGAAGTAAGATCGTGTTTTATTTCATAGAATTGGTAACAGTGGCGCAGTGGCTGTCAAACTGTAAGAGATAAAGGTAGAGCTCAGTTGGCTAATTAACTTCCCTAATTATCATTATTATGGGAGACAAGCTATAGCTGAAAGAAAACATGAGATTGTAGATCATTTTAATAAGAAACGATGTTCATTCATTTATATAATCATTTTTTTATTTTATTTTATATTTTATAATAAATTAAAATTTCATTTAGCAGCTTAACATTTTCATCTTTGTTTTGTAACCAATTAGCATTTAAATAATTTGAAGCTTGGTTTTCGCTTTTCACACATGTTGGGATTGTATATACTCTATAAGTAGGATTCTCGCCAACACATGCATTGGCATATGCCTCGCACTAGACTTATTCCTTAACATTTTCACATACAATTCGACATTAAAATGCAACATCTACAAACTAAGAATACTTGGATCTATGTATAGTAATCGTATTTATATATATATATATTCATACATATATATCATATATATAAGCCATCAATGATGCTCAATATTTTATCTTTCGACTGTTAAAACAACGGGTTAAGAGGTGTTCCAAAAATCATGAAAAACCAAATCGAAGATACATTTTTATAGATTGTAAAAAAGTTGGCGGTTTTTACAAAAATATTGTACCGAAATATTTGTTTTTGTTTAGTTAAATATAATATTGTATTCTCTGTTTTGAATCTGGTATAGTTATCTTTATCAAAATTACAAAATAATTTCAATTTACTTTGCGCTTATCAGACATGGAAATGAATTTTTTAAAACAAAAATTCAAGGCGCTTTTAGTTGTTGTTTCTTTTTAATCTTCTTGTTGCTAGTAGGTATGTGTGTGTGCATGTGTATGTGTGAGTATGTGTGTGTATTTTTGTATTGAAATACTTTTAATTGGTTTTTGTTTTAAAGCATTTGCCCAACATTGATTTAAACATAAATGCAGCCGACTAAAAACGAATTTAGGTATTCAACTAAATTGATAACTATAAATAAACTGTAAATTCATTAATTATTAAATACACACATATATTTATATATACATCTATATGGAGCCTAAGTGAGGGACGAAACTAAAAGGCTTAACACAATAACACAAATGTTTCGCTCTAGCTCTCTCTCTTTCTCTCAATAGTTTGTGACTAATGTTTTTGAAATTCAATTTCAATTATTTGGAGGCTTCACGCTTCTTCTTAGTCCTTTCAGTACGAAAAGGAACTAAGCGAATGTTTCAGCTAGATCAATTGCTTTGCTTTAACTTTAAGTTCTATGGGGTTGCAGGATTTGTGAGTGGAGTTTTGTGTTGTGCTGAAAGGACTGCTAGGGTATCATGACTTCAGCCAAAGTCTTTTCAGTCTGAAATGAACATAAAAAAAGAAATTAGAAAACGAATTTGATAAATTATAAATTAAATTAAAATAATTAATTTAGCAAGCGATTTCTTAACTAATTCAAACAAATATATTTCTTTACATGAACATTTAAAATAAAATAATACAAAATATAAAAATTAACTTTAGCTAATTTTCCCAATTCAAGGTCCAATCTTAGCTTAACAAACAGCTAAAAAAATATAATCTCAACTTTTATGATTTTAAATACGTTTTCGAAAAATTGGTTTGGCGCAGGCTTTACGAAATCAAAAATATACTAAGCTAAGGCTTAAATACTCTGAAGTTCAAATAACTATAAAGCCTTAAGGCAAGCTTTCGGTTTTCGGGTTCGTCGTTCGTATAAATATCAAATCTAACAACTATGGAATATGTAACGATTTTCGCTTTTGCTTGCTGAATACGATTTCATTTGATGAATATGAATTGCAGTTAATTCGGGTTCAAGGTCGTCTGGCTTATAATTCCGTGTGCAAAGACTCAATGCTCTGACGCAGCTCAACATCGTTGTAGATCTTATCGCAAACGATGCTCACCTTTTTCAGCAGCTCGATGGCCGTTTGAAGCACCTGATGCCATTTGCGTAGCTCCGATTCGTGGGACAGCTCCTGCTGTCGCATAAGTTCCAGCCAATCCTGATTCGAGCTCGGCAACTCCCTAAAAAGCAAAAGTGACTTCATTAATAATTTCTGTTTTCGATATGTGCATGTTTTATATATATATATATATATGTACTTGAGTGCCGCCAAGGTGGGCATGCGCGCCCGCCGGCTGAGATCGAGGTCAATGTGTTCCTCCAGCTTCCAGAGCTTAAGTAATAATATCACATTTAATGCCAGCAGCAAGCACATTAACAATATAACGAACAGCGACAGGCCGCGATGCCGGAATCGATCTCGGCCCACTTGCAGGCCGCCAGCCAGCAAGTGCTGCTGCTGCTGTTGCTGCAACAGTTGCTGAGCGGTCAATTGCTGCTGCTTGCCGCTGGCGCCGCCACTGCCACCAGCGGCTCCATGTGCCAGGCCACCAGCTGCGCCACTTTGCAGCTTCGACTCCGAGTCGGGCAGGCAGCTCTGTGAGGCGCCTCCGCTGTTCGACTCCTCCGTCACGCCCCTTGACTGTGTCGAGGTGCCTGCGCAGCAAGTAGGTGGATAATCGTTAATTAGAGATAGCTGCGAACAGGTGTCAACAGGTGTTTAAGCAACTACAGCAACAGAAACACAACATTCGAATGCAACAAAACTTGGGTGTTAAATACATGCAAATTGTTTACGCATACAGCTAAATAATTATGCTAATAAAACATCGAAATGAAACAAAAGCACAGCAACAAGCAAAATTCTGCACCAAGCGATTGGCACAGGTTAGTTCAAATATTACGGCTATTATACTAGAGCAGCTAAATGGGTGCAACAGCTATATTCCTGAATTCCTTCAAGCTTATGTAAGGCATTTAATGTCGTATGCTTATACATTTAAGTGTTCTTCAAATATGATATATGTATATTAGTTGACATTCATCATCATTTTAAAGTTTATTTTCATGAGATTTAAAGGAGTTATCATTGACCATAAAAATCGACTATGGGTAACAATTTTTGGAACAGTTTGCTAACAACTGTAATATTTCTTTGCTCTTGTTTTTGGCACATGAAACCAAATTGTTTACTATACAGCTCTTCATATTTGATCCACGCTCTTTACAGTTTAAACACAAATATATACATATATATAACAGATATTCACATTCTATCAACACTCTGCAAACTGACAAAATTATCGAATGGAATCCCTTTAGATATATTTTACATCTTTTTACATTCATTGTAAAACTTAGGTATTCTATAATATATATGTACATATATGTATATATAATTTTCGATAGCTTAGCATGTGCCTAGTGACAATCGCTTGTGCTTAGACGGAGTTGCTTAGCGTCTGAGATACGCTATATACCTGAACATGAGAGCAATTTGGCCTTACGATGAATTTGTTGCTGCGGATGGATTTGCAAATGTTGTTGAGGCGACGCCGGCAACTGTTGCTGATGCTGCAGATGATGATGTGGATGATGGTGTGGATGGTGATGATGATGGTGACGATGATGGTGATGGTGATGATGGTGATGAGGATGCTGATGATGTTGTTGATGATGATGATGATGTTGTTGCAGATGTTGCTGTTGCTTGTCATAGTCCGTGCTGCTAGCTGTTGTTGTTGTTGCTGTTGCTGTAACCAATATGCCTGTGTGTTGTTGTTGTTGTTGTAGCTAGTTTGCAGCTAATTGTTCTAGTTGTTGTTGTTGTTGTGCGTGCATTTTGTGTGGTTAGAAGAAGCAATAGCAATGGCATTTGGACATTGACAGTGTATTTGTATTTGTTTTTGTATTCGTATATGAGTTATGTGTTCTTGCATTGCGTGTTGTTAGTTGCTATTGTTGTTGCTACTATTCATGTTGTTGTTGTTGTTGTCGTTGCTTATGCCTAACACCGAAACACTTACCACGTCTGGGTCGCCGTCCCTTGCCCTTGGCAGGCGGTATGCACGTCTCGCTCTGCAACGCATGCAGCTGCGCCCCAAAGAAGTCCTCCAGACCTGCCCACGTATTCTTCTCGATGAAGCCCTTGACCATGCCCCAAATGGATTTCTTATATTTGATCTGTGCGTGCACCGACAACATGGTGTGATCGTCCACAGTGCTAAAAAGGGTTTCTGAGTGTTAGCTACTGCAATTATATATGTGATACACCCCGTTCGCTTACCGCGCCAGACAAAAGTGTATCAATACACTGAAACTATCCGCATAGGGTATGCCCGCATTCACGCTGTTCACGTCAATCGAATAGAGCTCCCCCGGCTTGCTGCACTCGCGCATCGTTTGATATTCCGTGACCTGCAAGTAAATTTGAGTAACTTCACTTTTAATTCATACGATTTAATAAAATTGTGTATACAGCGTATGCAATGGGTCGAGATGGGTAGAGATTTCTTGTTGCTACTGATGAACAATATCGTCATAGCTTAACATTATAAAATCCACAGTCAAGTCTAGATGATTTCATTCTATAAGGACGATTGAGTCGCCTTTTTTTCATTCATTCATTCTACATCTCTTAGCTATCTCATGCCCACGCACCTTTGAAGTCTTTGGGCCCACGGAAGCGGCCAACTGCACAGTCACATTGACCACACGCACATTCTGGCCCTCCTCATTCTTGTGCCACTCGCCCAGCGACAGATCTGTCGATTTGCGCAGCTCATGGAAGTCGGTTAGGAATTTGGATTTTGAGAACAGGAAATTGAACAGGGTATCCACGCGAATGGGCAATATGGTGTGCACAATCTGCCTGCCCTCGTGTGTCGAGGTGCACTCCGTGCTGGGCACAAACCTGCAAAGGGAAGATATTCGATTTAATCGTGATTTAGTTAAATACATATCTCTTCACTCACGGCGCATTGTTCACTTCAGAGTCGGAGGAGTCGGATACGTCAGTGGGTCCCGCCTCGTTGTTTTTGCCCGCCAGCTCAGCGTCGCGTTGTCTCTGGTTTTTCATTTGCATCTTGCGCTTGGCATCCGAGCCATGGGACTGGAGCTCGGCAGCAGTTGCCAGACTCGCATTGCTGCTGACCTTCTCCGCCCTCGCTGACCCACTGGCTGTGGTGTGTGCAGTCGCTGTTGTTGCTGTTACCGCTGTGCTTGTTGCGGTGGCTGTTGTTGTGCTGGCGCTGTTGCTGTGGCCATAGTTGTTGCTGTTGCTGTTGCTGCTACTGTTGCCGCTGGGCACGCTGACGGTGACAGCCACCGACTGCTCCGCCGCCTTGACGGAGCTGAGGGTCAGCTCTTTGGCATTCGCCTTCATTTTCTTATTGGACTTGCGTGTATTGTCGCTCGCCTTGTTGTCCGAGCCGCTGGCCGAGGCGTTGGCCGATGAGTTCAGGTTTGACGACTTGCTCGTATTGAAGAAATATTTCGTTTTTGATTTGCGCACCGCAGCACTGCCGCCGCCGCTGCTGGCGCTGCTGTTGCCGCTCTGCTGCTGCTGTTGCTGCAGCTGCCCCGAGTTGTTGGTGCTTTGACTGCACAGACTTTGATCGCCGCCAAAATCGTCGATGGCCGTTTGGAAGTCTACATCGGTTTCCGTATCCGCATCCAGCGTGGGATCTATATAGTCCTCATCGTCCGTGGTCAGACCCAGTTCCTCGCCGTACGAATTGTGCACATAACGCCAGATCTCTTGCGGTGAGAATTGCTTGTTCAACAACGTGTTCTGCCAGACGCGAAAGAGCATCAAATACGACTTGTCACGCGATGCGAATGTCGCGAAAAAGAACTTCTCCTTGGCGGTGGATATTGTTATTGCATTCGGTATGACCAGCGCTGTTTTCTCCTTCGTTATGGCCGTCACATCCTTCCATTTGATGCTCACATAAGTCTCCCAGCTGAAGATGTTCGCGTGGAAGCAAACGTAGTTCTGCGACACGTACAGGCGGCCCTGCACCAATATATCACGCTGGAGCGCACAAGAATAGTCTGCAAGTAAAAGGATTCCATTAAATGGGCATTACGGGAAAGTTAAATCGGAATTCAGCATAAAAGTGCGTGGTAGATCCCTGACTAGAACAACGAGCAGAGTCGATCTAACAATCTGTCCAGTTATTTCTATTCATGTTTCATCTGGAGATCATCTTTCGTCAGATCCGATAAACAGCTCTGATTACAATTAGCAGTTTAAATTATATATCAAATTGAATTCCATTTTTGAGTGGCGCTCCTCAAGCAATAGCACACGGAAGCACTTGAGTTCCGAAACGCTTTGATAATACTTGTTGCACAGATCCGTTATCTTGCACGAAATAAAGTAAAAAAAAAAAAAATAGCTAGCTATAAAACACCACAGGTGTTCAAATAGGCACGTTATAAAAATCATATTTGATAAATACGCATTTTTAGCAGGAATTGAAAGAGATAACTAATTTCAATGGAATTTTTGGAATTGACATGGGGATAATCCTTTACGAAGAAACATTAAACGACTGACTAGGAAATACCCTCAACTGGTGGCACCTACATATAATGACGGACATGCTTAGGACTCAGGACGCGTTGTCCTGATCAAGACCATATGGAGTCTTTATGGAGCTTGCCACGCCTCCTGCTGTCTCTTGTACACATTTTCATAAAATCACTTCTTTTTTTTCTACGGTAACAGAACCTTGACTTTGCACCTCTTGGATACGATATCAGATATACACAAAGAATGATAACATGATATCATGCTAATATTGAACTTACCCACAATTAGACGCTCATCGTTGGGCACCCCTTTGAAGAGTTTCTTAAAGTCCTCGGCCCGAGATTTATAGTTGGGATAGATGACGTTATACCAGGACTTCTTCTTGGCTCGTTCGGAGAGCCGCGAAGTGCCCTTGTTGGGCTTATCGTTCGCTGTGGGATCTCCACGTAGTAAAACGCCTTCTGTGCTATTCGATTCGCTTATTTTACTCTGCGCATCCTGCAAAATATACATACATATATATATATATATACTCATATAGCCGACCACAGACAAACAAATAGTAAAACTTCTTAGTCATACATACAACCAAAAGTCTGAATCATAAATGTTTCGGGAAAGCAAGTGTCTCGCACGCTTATCAAAGTTTACACAGAAACTTTTTGTTGCTGTTTTATTAATTCTTTTTATTAGTATTTCGCCATTAACTGTTCTGCACTGTGCGAGTTGATGTTGTATAATCAAACGCGATCGATCCGCACCAAAATCAACGCACTGCGTCGTCTCGCGCCGCGCATTGAATTCTAATTTGCTGAGAGCCAACCAAACACGTTCCGTTCCAATATCAATCGCGTTATCAACAATGTGACAAAGCTTCGGACCAAGCCAATTTTAGGGTGCCAAGAGCTTTTCGTATACCGAATACTCTGTAACTTGAGCGGGTGGCAAATGAAGGGTCTATCAACTGGGGATAGACTGCGGAGGGTCTCTCAACTCTATCTCTAGTTGGTTGAGTCACCCAACTTGTTCATGAACTTGCGCTATGATCTATGCCCCATATAGGCTCTACAAATTAACCATAAAGACAGCTGCCTGAGGTGCTTTAATAGTTCTTTGTTGCTCCATAAAGTTAGCTATATCATTACTATAACTTGGTATACTATATTACTTGCATGAACTGATATGCACTATATTTACGTAAGCTAGCAAAGGGTATTTCAGTAATCAGTAAGTTACCACAAGCTGATTGTTCGCTGGGGAAACTTCGTGAACCAGTCGAAAATGCCTGGCGTTCAGTACGACTAAATCGATAAGGCTAATAGACGGCCAGTTGCAAATAATCCATTTGATATCGCCCGATTTTCGTTATCTATAGCCCCAATACATTATCAGCTCGTGTGTAGCATCTGTTCGATATTTCGTTCGTTCTTCTTTGCTGTGACCGGCGATGTGCTAATGAATCGAACCCATTAGAAATTAAAGCTCGCGAGCTTTCTTTCATGGCGCGACTATCAAATGAAGAGTTGAGCGAGCATTTTGTTGGGAAAGAGCGAAACTTAAGAGAAAACTTTGACAATTTGACAATAATGTGAAATTATGTCTTATTGGAACTAGATGAAACAGGTAAGTTCTTGATGGACATATTAAATGAAGATTTACAATGAAATGAATAATAAGCTGAGATTATTATTAATCACAAAAAATAACTAGTTCTCTACGATACTGTTAATCAATCAAATTTAACCAACAAACATTAGTAGTACCAAGCGTAGTAGTACCAAGCGTAAAGTGATGTATTCGTTATATGAGTGAACTATCAAAAGAGCCCTAGTTCCAAAAGCAAAATTCATATACATATATTTGTTATATGAACCGGCCAGAATTGCTAGTTCCAAACTTAACTAAACAGTCATAAAAACGAATCGGTCTAGTAAGTCTAAACGAATTCCGCTGTGGAGCTACCTATCACACTAGGTGAACCAGATCATGAACTACTCACCTCATCACGTCCACTGCTCGAAGTGGATAGCTTGGCTGACTTGCCCTTGGAGCTGGTCGAGCTCTTGCGGCTGCTCGGACTGTCCGTGCAGGAGCCAGCTTGCTGTCCGTTCGAGTCGAGGCTCTGAGAGAGCAGCGATTGCTGCTGCTGCTGCTGCTCCTTGGACTCTGCTTGGCTTATGCTTATGCTAGGCGTATTGGCAGCCTGCGGACTGGGAGGCTCTGCGTTCTGATGGCTGTTGTTGGTATTGTTGCCGTTGCTGTTGTTGGTATTGCTGCTGCTGCTGCTGTTGGAGCTGAGTTGTGTCTCCTGAGAGATGACAGCGGCAACAGGAGCGGAAGTGGCTTGTGCTGAAGACAATGCTGTGGCAAGGGTGATGCTGCTGCTGCGCTCTAGAGTGCCGGCGGCCTCCTGAATGGTCAATAGCTTGCTGCTTAGCTGGCTGCCGTTGATGCTGTTTGTTGCTGCAGTTGCTGTGGTAGTAGTTGTTGTTGCACTCGTGATGTCATCGCCAATCGAATCTCGCCTAAAACAAAGCAATCTATTTAGTGGCTGTCTGTGGCAGAGATCGAATCGAATATATACGACCATATAAATGTGTGTTTGTGGTGCAGAGGAGCTTCTACTACAAATGCATGCAAATTTCGTATGGATAGTCAAATAGAAAGCGGTTTATATACTTAACGTTTGCCCAGTTACTGGGGTGTCCCTGTCTCGAGCCTCGACTCTTGATTTCGATTCAAAGTTTACCTACCTTTCAGCTTGATTGCTACTCTGTACACATTTATCATCCAGTTCAGCTTCCACTTGCTGCTGTTGCTGCTGCTCCACTGACTGCTGCTGCTGCTGTTGCTGCTGCTGTTGCTGATGCTGATGCTGTTCTTGTTGTGCATCACAAAGCATGTCTGTGGCATGAGCAGCCTCTTCGCTGCTCACAGCAGTTGCAGTTGCAGCCACAGTTGCTGCAGTTGTTGTTGTTGTCGTTGCTGCTATTGCTGCAGTTGTTGTTGTTGTTGTGTTTATATCAATATCTTTAGTCCTACAATAAAATTGCATATGGAAATAAAAACTAAGAAATGCCAAAGGAGTACAAACCAAAAGAAACAAACTTAAACAGGAAAAAAATAACATGTTCTCTTTGCTGTCTCTCTCTCTCTCTCTCATTCTCTCTCTCTCTCTGTCTGTCTCTGGCCTTTCTCTCTCCTTTAAGCCATACATACAAGTAATCTCTTCCCCACTGTCTCTACACTCGACTCCAGTAGTCAACTTTCTCTCTCTTTCGTCTGTGGTGCATTTCATTTCTCTCTGCCTATCTCGTAGCCTACACTCCTTTCTCCCACTCTCCCTCTCTTAACAAACCTATATTTAACTGATTAGAAACTTGTTAAATTTCTTCAAAAACGTATTCTCTTTAACTCTCCCCTTCTAGATCTTTCTTTCCCTATTTTCCTTTCTTAAATCACATACATTTATAAGATACATACATATATATTTATAAAATTCCATACATACATACATATTATGTGGCTTGTATATAAGTAAATGATTTGCTCTCTCTGTCCCTCTCAGTGTGCATTCAGCTCGATTTAATTTAAAGAAATCTATTCTCTCCCACATGCCGTCATTCGATATTCCTTGATCTACATATACATACATACATATGTAGAAAGCTGAAGGTCAGCCTAGTCAGATTGAAATTTTCGTAGAGTTTAGAGACATTTATACTTGTTTCTTCGATTCTCCCGAGAGATCTACATAACGATATACGTTATACAAAGCGTTGGCCTATCGCCCTCCCGCTCTCCCGCGCTCTATACATCGTATCCTTCATATGAATACAGCTCAACTACCATCGAGGCAAAATTTTTGGGAAATCTCTCTTTTTCTCTCTCGCTTCCTTTGTGTTTTCATTAGATTTCGCTTTTGTTTTGTTATTCTAACTGCCATTACTATCACTTTTAGTAGAGTTGTTATAAAAAAGTTTATTGTTAGTATTATTTGTTGTTTCACTTTTATGATTTAGATTATTTTTCATGGTATTATTATGGTTCATTTCCGAGAGTTTGCACTGTACACTTAGACATATAATATACAGATATAGCCTTTACCACACAACATAGGGCTCTGTTGATTTCCCCATCTATTCTCTATTGTCTACGATCTACTGTTAACCGCTTGAAATATGAACTGAGAATGAAGTTTCAATATAATTGCCAATCATCGACATTGTCGATAATCACTGAGCCACATACATGTAAATGGACACACACACACACCCACACGCACACATATATTGGTATATGTATATAGCTTTATTGGGCCCGTAGTATCAAGCAACAGGTTAGCAAGTAAACTCAGCTGCCAGATAAGCGCGATAAGATATCTCTTCTCTCTTTACGGTATATTATTGGTAGCTTGGCCTTTGACGGATCCACCAAAAGTCGTTCATGATTAAATTCTACACATATTCAAATGGCTATAGATATAGATAGCAAAGTGTTACAGATATAATCGTAAATTTCAATTAGCCAATTTTTAGTGCTTAATGTGACCCATTTGATAAAAAACATTTAATCTACATTAGCTTATTAGGTCATTGACTTTTGAAGACAGTCAAAACTGTTTGAGAATGTTTAGAAAATTATTATTATGAAAATTATCAAAGAAAAAACATATATATATATATAAAATAAGAGCCATTCAATACATTTACATTTGTGAGCTGGGCAAATCATTATGTCCAAGCTTTGTAAGGTAAATATTTATTTTGTTTATACATTTATTGTTTATATTTGGCATGGATTTTAGATACGATTCCAGTTAGCTGGAACTATAAAAGCTTGGAGCTTGCACACCTTAGCTCAAGTAAAATTTTATAAATAATCTAATAAGTATGATAAATAAATAAAACACAATCATAAATAATTAAATTAATTTTCTATACCCATAAAATTTAGTTTTAGCTTATACTTTTCTTAAATATAAGCAATAAATTAATAATACGAGCAAATAAAATCAAATAAAATAAATATAAATATTTCTAAAACTATATTTGGAAACTATTGGAATCTAAACTAGACTTTTACCTTAGTATTTCACATTAAAATTTTCTATAATCATTTTCTCTCTCTCTCTATCTACATTGCATTTAATGCTGTTCCATAGCGCTTTCTAGGGTTAATTGAAAACCAATATATGGCATATTCCGTCTCCCGTTTTTGCACTTATTGTTTTTTGTCTTCTTAATTGACTTTGTTACATGCCTGGGGCCATTCAATTGAGATAGCAGCTGGCACTACTTGAGTGCAAATTTGATTGGATAATAGCTCAACAACTGACTCATAACACGAGTGAAAAAACTAAAACTAAATAATTGCCAACTTCCTCGCTCTCTCTCCTGCTCTGTGTCTGCATTACCATTTGAGGGACTACCCTTTATATATGATACAATACACCAAATTCAAACTCGATTGATCATTGAAATGCGCAATTAAAAAAAAATCATAAATAAAAATAAGTATAGTCAAATTAACCTGTGACGTTTACCCTTAATTTTTAATTTCATATCAAATTTAAATTTAGTTGAAAACAAAAAAAAACAGCGTAACAACCTTATCAGCAGCTAAAAATTTGTGTTTGTTGTTTATAACTTAATACAATAATGTTGTCTTTAGTTATAACAAAATCAGCTCGAAAGTTCAAAGTTCAAATTCCCTTGGAATTACTTTTGTTTTTATATAGAGAGTTCAAAATCAAGATTCAAACAATATATGACTTTGATATCGAAGGAATGTAACAATACGTTTTTGATATGTTGTGGCTATTGTTTAAGTTATACTAACTAAATTATAGAACTTTTAAATACTTTTTATACAATTATCTGCATGCTATCTCAAGCTTGAGCGACTTGTTTCCCTAGACAGCAACTAAACTGATGCTATATATTAAAAACGTCAGCTCAGCTGATATAGAGTTAAGACCTATGTATATACAAGTAAAATTATGTTTTATGGCTTACACATGTTTTAGGCAACTTATGATAGTATAAGTATGCCGTCCAAGACACTAAAGGGTACACAAAAAAGTTATTTCATATATCAAATAGTAAATACCCTAACCAAATAGATTCTATATAAATTAACAGGGTTTACCCTTATAGCTAACATAGAGTAATACTTCGTATACACTTCACATT
This sequence comes from Drosophila mulleri, assembly GCA_035047565.1. NCBI lineage: Eukaryota > Metazoa > Arthropoda > Insecta > Diptera > Drosophilidae > Drosophila > Drosophila mulleri. The sequence goes on along the minus strand of JAWNPK010000018.1, from coordinate 5,269,095 downwards.
CCATTTATTAAACAATAATATCTATTGTTGGGGCACAGCAAAATAATTAAAAGTAAGTAGTATTATTAGTAAATTGTTCATAAGCTACACAGAAATACTAGACGGCTTATAGAAACAAATTAATACTAACAGGAAATACTTTTGGAATACATAAAGAACGTGCCAAGGCAAGAACAAAGAAACAAGTTTTTGGAATACCTTATTGCTTGTATAGAGGTATATATACACATGTATATGTATATATAGTATCAAAATGGCAATCACTATTAACTCACCTAAAGCTAAATAGCATATAATTTCAGATTTCAAGATAACCTTTAGCTCTCGCATCAGAAAGCTGGAGGGGGGCGTGTCTCAGGGGCAATGCAACATGCGCGTAACGACAGCTAAACAATAATTATTTATGAATAAACATGCCCAATATATGCCCAGGCATACGTAGAGCTATGGCGAAACACATTTGGGTTGGGCTAGTCTAGTGGGGCTGGCCGTGTGCTGTGCCAGAACCCCTATGACAGTCCGAAGGAACACAACGGTAATAAATAATCAGCCCAACTAAACAAACAAACCAGTTGTAGCAAAAAAAATAAATACAAATAAAATAAATCAATAAAAACTAAAGTAAGAACAAGTAGGAATACAATAGGAAGATAGTCATACATTAGGCAACTTATAGACTATTTGATACCCTAGAAGATAGGGAAAATTGAGCGGAGCTGAAGAGATTTGAGCTGCATGCTATATAAAGCAATAGATCTATGATGTCGAGTTTTGTCTACAATATGGAATAAATATATAATCCATTAGAGTATTGGCTATTCTTTTAAGAAAACTGAACTTTTAACTAAAATTTAATCTAATATGAACATTTATTCATATAAATCAATAATCGAAGAATATATGTATATGGTATTTAAAAAACGATTGAAGGAAAATATCTATACATTCTAAGAGCACCATCAGATCACCAGAAGTAGATTCTGTTTCTGATCAAGATCAGAGCAATGAGTAAAGAGTAAAGAGTATTCATATCTAATATATCAGCTTGCTCTGCTTAGACTAAGCTCAGATCGGACTCAGCTGCGCACCTTATGTCTGTCACATACATTCCCACTAAACCGTATATGTATATATGTACATCCACTTTACCCACTTTCAGCTCATAAAAAAAGTAATAAACTCACATTTTTTGCAGTTTTGCCCTTTTTAGCTCGAATTTTTTTTTGTTGTCACTGAAATTTGTTTGCAAAATTTCTGTAGTTGGCTTTTGTTATTGTTTTAATTGTGGGTCAGGCCTGAAGGGGTCACTCGAACTGTGTCATCAATTGGAAAAACGATGACGAAACACAAATTGGGAGGGGCGTTCATTGTTTTGCTTTCGTTTTTGTTTCCCCATTGATATTTTCTTTAATCTATTTTTAGCACACATGCCATTAATATATCTGTATATAACCACGTTTCCTAATTATTGAATTAGTTTTCTTGGGCTATATTTCGGATAGGTTTCTTTTGATATTTTCTTTCGTTTGTTGTCTCACGCGATGCCGAATGCCGACGGCTGGAGAGCGAACGTCACCTCAGCGCGACGCTTGAATTTGCACTCGAATAAAGCGCCGCGAATCGCCCGACTCAACCGGCAAAAGTATATATATGTATGAATACACACATTATATATACATATGTATGTATATATGGGCATTGTTATTTTGTGCAAGCAAGAGTCGGCTGTGCCGATTGTTTTCGATACGCTTCGCGGCTCGCATTTGGCCAAGTGTTATGCAAATTCCATGCTTTAAATGCCGTAAAGAAAACTTGAGCAATTTTTGCGTGTAAATAGAGGGAAATGATTTTAAAAACGGTTTTTTAGAATTACAAAAAAAAAGTTATTTTCTTTATATTATTATATTAAATATTGAAAAACTACTTTTTATATATAATTTAATAAATATTTTGATTATAATTAATATCATTTTTTATTATATTTTTACGATTGATTAAATGAACAATGTATTATTGTTTATTAATTATTAAATTTTGGGAATTTTGCTGAATGGGAATTATGTCTGTCAAGATGTATTGCTCAACTAAGTATCGATTTTTGATTGTTTCCTGAGAAGCATTGACAATTGACGGCGATGACAATTTAATATCCGTCTATTACAAGTTTTCTTTAGTTTAGTCAGAACTCATTCGATCTATTGAAATTGCAGCTTGTATCTCTTAGCCCTTCACATATTTTTTGCGCCGCTTTACTTTGCTGACGAAGTCGCAAAACCATAAGTTCTATTTATTTCCCCATTTTTAAGGTAAACCTTATCATCAATCGAATGCGTAATGAGTCGAAACACAGGCATTAATATTTATGTGGAATAGTTATTAATTGAATGCCATAGTTCAACAATTAATTAGTTATGCAAAATAAATAAATAAATAAATATGATAAGAACAACTGTAATTGGCATCAAGTGGAAATATTTGAATAAGAATTGCCTGCCTATTGGGAAATAAGCGAATTGGATGTGATCTAATAACACAGAGAAGAGACGAGCCTCATTCCAAATATTGTTTATATACGCAATAACCCGTTCACTTGAGAAATACTTTAAATAAACAGTCGCTTGGAAATGTATTCAGATTAACAAACGACTTTGTAAACTTTATTTATTTTGCTATAAAATCAGCTCGTGATGGCCATACAAATATACTCAGCTTGTCTGAGCACAATTCTAATTGGAATTTGTATTGGAAATTGCGAAGTGGCCCATTTGTGTGTACACACTGACACGCTGGATTATCTCTTTGCCATTTCACTGATAAGAATATACTAAAAAGGAACAACAACAAAACCAACAAAAAATCACACACACGACATGCAAATTAGGAGCGGGCAAATGTAACTGTTAAACATGCAAACCAGCAAGAAAAACCTACACCAAACATAACTGTATATATGTATGTATGTACGTATGTATTTAAATATATGTATAATATATGTATCAACTTTTCAAGCTAAAAGTAGTTCAAGTAAAAGTAGAACATGTTTTTTTTTATTTTTCGTATGTAGCTTCTTTTTTTCTAGCGGTTGTTGGATAACTTACATGGAGTGCAGGGTAAGACTGGCGGCTCGCTTATGCCTGGGTTGTTGTTGTTGCTGCTGCTGTTGTGAGGATTGCCGCAGCGGACTTTGAGCAGTGGCCAAAGACTTGGGCAAAGCGCCTTGGCTGGAAGATTTGCAGAGCGACACAAAACGATTTGTTGTTGTTGTTGACGACTTTTGCTGCTGTGTTTGTTTGTGTTGTTGTTGTTGCTGCCGCTGCTGTGTGACAAAATGCATGACAACGGGCAACGCGCAATAAACAACAAATGAGAAACCACGCACAGTTATAAATTGTTGCAATGAGATTCGTTTTGCATGTTGAAAACGATACTTGAGATTTTATTTCCTTTTTGCTCTATTTATTTTTCTTCTTTTTGGTCTATTTAAATTGATGTGGCTGCTGCTGTGGCTCTGCTGCGACTGCGATTGCGGCTGCTGGTGCTGCTGACGTCGGCGGAAGTTGTTTCTTTTTGTTTTTATAGTTTTTCATTGCTTAATTATTTTATGTAAATTACACTCAATTAGTTAATTCATTTGTTTAGTGCGAGATTCGTTTTTAATCTACTGCTTTGCGATTCGCGAGAAACTCCTTGCTGCGTTTTTTCATTTTACTTTTCTTTTTTTTTTTGAGTGCGCATGAAAAGTGGATGTTCCGCACAGGGCTGTCGAGCGGCATGACTTGATGTAAGCCGTTACTTAGAAAATGGTGATGTATAACGCTAAATAGATCTTAATACTAAAATATTAAAGCTAATAAATAGTGTATACCTATTATTATATTTGTATATGATTTTAAGTCATAACTTTACAAAGAATCAAAATTGATAAGCATTTATGGTATGTTGGCAGCCCTGCGGCAACAGCTGATTAATACGAGACAATATACTCGAAAAATACTGCTTACTTCGACTCTGGTCACACTTGCGCTTAGCAACATTTGTTTTCAATTAATTTACAACAAAGTTTTATTATTTAAATATCACAAAGCACGAACTAAAAATAAATCATTTGCATTAAATGTAAAATATTTTCGGCACGTTCCATCGTCAGCCCGTTGACGTCTATTGCAGGCGCTGCAAAGAGCAGAGATTTAGTCTTTCTGTAGCTGGCTGCGAAATGTGCAAAGCAAAAACAAATAAATTTTTAAGCCAATAAACCATTGGAAGTCAGTACAAGGCTTGAATTGCCACTTTTAAGCAGCCCACGTATAAGGGATAAGTCATCTGGCGATAAGGACCAGCCGGTCAGTTGGCCCACACTCTGGAGCTCCGGGCAGCTGTCCATGAGCAGCTTGAAAAGAGGAAATGTCCATTAGGAAATATAGAGCGGGGGAGAGGAAGGGCAACTACACACCTCAACAGATTGCACCGTTAGCTCTGGTGCCAGCGTAAACCAAATATCCTCCAGGACCTTAAAATCGTGTTGAACAAACATGCTGAGGGAAATTTGTTTCAGATATAGTAATATATTCATATATTCGTATATATGTATATCATAGATACCTAACGATATCTTCATCTGTAAAGTCAACAGAATCGACCGCCAAGCGCTTCAGATCTGTGACACTGCAGAGGAACGCCTTGAGGGAGCTGCTCATCATGTCACAGCTGAGAATCTCGAGGCCTTCGAGCTGTTGGAATCGCGCCTGGTTCTGAGTATAGGAGAGACTCTCGATCACATAGCAATCCAGATCGATGAGGATGGGGCACAGTCTAGCTAGTTTGCCCAGCTCCAGGTTGCCCGATCCCTTGATCATGGTCAGGTGCCTCAAGTTCCCGCCAATCGGCTTCTCCAGCAGCGACATCAGCTCGGCGACCACAAACTTGCAAATCTTCAGCTTTCGCAAGGCCTTCGCCTGCAGAGCACGCAGTGCGCCCAGCTTGGGCGAGTCCAGGTACAGCGTGTCCAGCTGGGGACACGACTGCACAATCACCTGCAGCTGCGTTTCGTCCGTCGCCGTGTCGTGGACATACTTCAGTCTGCACTGGAAGGTGCTGTCGATGTTGTCGTAGATGAACTTCAGGGCAGCTCCTACAAAGGAGTACGTCGATAGGGTCTCCACGTGCCGACAGTGCTCGAGGATTAGAGCTATGTCGGAGTAACAAATATTCTCCTCGCCAGGCATGCCCACGTCCACGACGGTCAGGGACTGCGCACAGTTGCCCTTGGCCAGCAAGTCGATGCCGATCTCCGTGATGTCCGTCTCCCCTGATATATCCAGGATCTGCAGGCGATTGCAGTTCGCGGCGATCTCCTCCAGGAGCTGATCGTTTGCTATATAGGGCACGTAGAGCTTGATCAGCTGCTTGCAGCGCCTCACTATATCGTACATGTAGTGCATGTGCTCCTCCTTCACCCAAATCCCCTTCAGATTGAGCACGCGCAAGGCAGCTCCCTGCGCTGCGATCACCTGCAGGATCTTCTCATAGTAGCTGGGCGGAAAGACTTCTGTGACGAGCAGGTGGACGCCGCAATTCAACAGCATTTGCAGGCAGGTGAAGCGCATGTTCGCCTCCAAGTAGTCGGAGCTGAGAATGACGCGCAGCAGATCCTGGTAGATGTTCGACGTGGCGCCCGCCTGGGACAAGTACTCGTTCAGCTCGACCATGACGATGCTGATGTCCAGGTTGACATCGGGCGCATACTGAACGTAGCTGATCGTCGACACCAAGAGATTCGCCAACTCGGCCAGGGAACTGTCGCTCAAGGAGCGCACGCTCAACTTCTTGGACATCCTTCCCGCTCTTTCTCTCTCTCTCCCTGCCGATTACTCTTTGGTTTATTTTGTAAACAATGTGCGACGCAGTAGGCGAATTGTTTTGCTCCTCTTCTCCTCGATTCTGTTTCTATTACATCACTTGCCGAAGCCTTTTAATATTATTAACTGATGGAGTTAACTATTGACGCTTTTGTTAAATGTTATTTTCGCCAAGGTATTCTTATTTATTTGTATTATTTTTCTGTGTTTTGTAGCTTTGTATTGTAAAACCAAAATAGATTTTCAGTTTTGTTCGATTTTCTATATTTAGAATAAATTCTCGGAGCAATCGCGTTCTGAATGCTTAGCCGCCGCAACGGAAACTGAAAAAACTATTTTTTGCAAACATTTTGATTTGTTTGAAAACAGAAGAAAATGTGAAGGGAATGAGATAGTAGGCGAGTGAATAGAGAATAGAGCAGGATGGTAGAGAACAGACAAGAGCATAGCAGGCCATATGGAGAGATCCCAGAGGGAAGAGAATTGGTCGACGAGAGAAGAGCAAAACGAAGACAGTTGCAGACAAGGCTATGAGAGAGATATGTAGATTGTTTGGTAATTGGTAGAAGCTCCACATGAGTGGACGATTTATATATAAATAATGAAAAAACACGCATTGGAGATTATGACATGGAGTTTATAATACTTAGATATAGATAAGAGAGATTTCCGTCAAAGGGATGTTTGCTTAATCTGATTCGCTTAGGGCTGCAGATAGCTGGGCAGCTTCATCCGCATGAAGAGCCAAGTCGTGAAGAAGGAGACCAAGATGAAGACGAATCCCATGGCAGTCAGGAGCAGGCGATTGAGATTGGTCTTGCCCGGTGCGTGGGTCTGGTCCATTATGATGAAGCCCAGGCCGCCGATCGTGAAGAGGAAGCTGCTGGCCAATCCCTCCATGATATATTGGGCGTTCACTCTGTACGGCATGAAAGCCACGGGGCGCGAGTGTCCGTGCTCGTCGACAGTGGCGCCCACGCTGGGCGGTTCCACGATCACATCATAGATGATGCCTAAGAGATAGGATATTCAATGAAGATTACATCTATGTACGACGTATGCGTTTCACTTGCCTCCTGTGACCAGAAAGTAGGAGATTAGCACGACAGAGAAAACGGTCATGGCCGAGGGCACGGGTATGGAGAACTTGCGCACTTTGACGTTGGGTGGCACGAGTATGTGGAAGGGCAAATTGTACAGCGTTTCAAGCATTTGGCTGATTTAAATTCACTTCTTTTTGTAATTTTTCTCGAAAAGCCGGCGTAGGCGTATGTTTTGTTGACGTTGTGTAGTTCGACGCTGAACAAGCTCGATATCAGTAGCATGAGATATCGGAACTAGATTTGAATTGTGTTTTGAACTATTCGCAAATACGTTTAACAGCTGTTAATCAAGCGCGCATTCAATTCCAATTGGAATATTTAAAGTGGAGCGAACTTTGTCAGTAAGCTCGAATGTGTGAACGATAAGGTCAATTCGACTAAGTTACAAATATATGTAAAGTAAATCTTAATCAACACCAGACACTCTGTTTATACCTGTTGAAATGACTCTTATAAGTGAGAATAGAGTGCAAATACTGGTCAGTGTTGGTATATATGTGCAGTATTTTCCCATAATATTCGTGAAAGGCGGTCACACAGCTACGAACAGCTGTTCAGCAATTGCGATAAAATTGGCGTCTCTCTCTATATTTTCCCAAACAAAACGTAATTTAAAACGAAGCTATACAAACAATATTTCGACTGATGGCAGATGCCAATGCAAAGGCAGCCGGTAAGCGAGAGAAACATAACAGTTAGTATAGACTATCTGATACGCTCCATTCTCACGCCAGCAGACAAAGTGCCGGCTATCGAGAAGCGAGTGCATAACATCTCTGACCTTGCCCAATGGCAGCGCTCGCGCGCCTACCACGACCTGATTGGTTACATCAATGGCACCAGCACGGCCATACAGGGCATCAAGACCACCGACGAGATGTACGAGTCGGAGGTGCTGCGCAAGCTGCTGGGATTAATCGACTCGCTGGAGCAGCTCGTCGAGCAGCACCCGCCGCTGGAGCAGCCACAGAGATTCGGCAACAAGGCCTACAGAGATTGGTCCCGCGCCACGCAGGAGCAGCTGCCCAACCTGCTGCAGCAGCTGCTGCCGGCTGCCAAGCAGAAATACCTCAACGAGCTGCTCCAGTATCTCGTCGAGAGCTTCGGTAATGCCACGCGCATCGATTACGGCACTGGGCACGAGCTCTCCTTCGTCTTCTTTCTGTGCGCCCTGTTCAAGGCAGAGATACTGCTGGAGCAGGACATCGTGAGCGCTGCTCTGCGCCTGTTCAATCGCTATTTGCAGTTCGTGCGGCATCTGCAGCGCACTTACAACATGGAACCAGCTGGAAGTCAAGGTGTTTGGTCCCTGGATGACTTTCAATTCGTGCCCTTCATTTGGGGCAGCGCCCAACTGGCAGGTGAGTCCATCAAGTAAAGCTTTCTCTTAGCTAAGCTCATTTAATCTGCTCTCTATAAGCAATCTAGCTCTTAAATCTGCTCAAAGATATAGTTGGAATTTTCTTTTGATCTCTTAGATGACATGCAAAAGTTGAATTCCTTTTCTTCTACTAAAAATACTTTTTTTCTCTTAAAATGACCGACGCACTCTTTCCTTAGTAAATTTCCCTTTTCTTCCAATAGAGAGTAGTCTCTTTTTGTTTTTTTGGCTCTTAGATGAAGCTTCCTCTCCGCAATTTTCTCTCTAAATTCAATTTAATTTTGATTTGCTCTCTTAAAGTTCCATTATAAAGGCTTTACCTTGCTTCCACTCTTTACTCAATAGACTTCCCCATTTTCTTCCAGTCAAAAGTCCCTTTGATCCATCCAAATTCGTAGAAGAGCAAATCATAGCCGACTTCAAGGACCAGTACATGTTCATCAGCTGCATCGACTACATCTGCAAGGTGAAGACGGGCCACTTCGGGGAGCACTCGAATCAGCTGTGGAGCATTTCGGCAGTGCCGTCGTGGATCAAGATCAATGCTGGTCTAGTCAAGATGTACCAGAAGGAGGTTTGACAGCCACTTCAATCAATATGAGTCTCTTTTCACTCGTTCTTTTCTCTTCCAGATCCTCTCAAAATTTCCCGTTATTCAACACGTTTACTTTGGCGAACTGATGTCCTTCGACTCGGTGGCAGCGGGTACAGCTCTGACCAGCGCCCGCCTGGGTCAAGTGGCGCCGCCGCCATCGAAGCGGATTTGCATTGGGGTGCCGATGCCCGCGAATCTGCCGCCGCCGCCCGCAGAGGCCGTGAGCAGCGACCTCAACGTGGGCGACTCGAGCAGCGAGAGCAGCGACAACAGCGTCGTCCTGCGCACAGAGTCTTCCGCATCGTTGGTGGCTGTGCAGGCTTCTAATTCGGGCAGCGGCTCGGGCGATAAGCCCACCGTGAACCAGTCGGGCGGGGAGGTGGTGAAGGAGCAGGCGGAATAGTTGTTAGATGTATTTTGAAATCGGAGCTGTCTCAGAAATATGCGAAATTCTATTAAAAATTCTCAGCGCAATCGGAATGGGACATTACAGTTGAAATTGCACTGTGCCATGCTAAGCGAACGGGGCAGTGACAGTTTGATGTGTATCGTGATTGCTTTGAGGTTGCTATTTGGTTTGACAAGCATTTCGATTGCAATTTTATTGCGTATTTTGTAAAGTTACTTTAAATGCAAAATGTATTAATAAAATTATAAGAGCTGTAAACAATTTACAGTTTGGCATTAACTGTGCCAGATTGACAGCTTCACATGTGTTAAAAATTGTCTTTGCCTTTAAGTGGCTTACAGTTCGACATGCATAGCACTTTATGCATAAACAGCGGAAACAATTGGCACAATTTGCCGTTATTTTATTTTCCATAAAAAGTTCTCTTAATGCACAATCATTGTAAATGGCCCACTTAAATGGATTTTTGTGCTCCTGATGGGGCATAACAGCGCAAGCATAAATTGTGGTAAATATTTTTTATAGTTTGCTGAGTGAGATTTTAGCTTAAGCGACTTTAAGTTAAAGGCATTGAGTGGAATTGAATTCACTCATTAGCTAATTCTGCTCTCCCTTTTTATAGCAAGTCTCTTTAGTTCCTCCTGCGAGTTTCACTCATTAACGAACGAACTGTTTCGGGATCAAATGAGCAAGTCAATCGAATTAAATCACTCACTTCTTTATATCCTTCAGCTCGCTTTCCCCCATCTATCTCGCACACTCACTTAACAAGCTCTTTAGTCCAAAATGTAAACATCAAAATAATTGAAAAAAAAAAAAACAACAACAACAGCCACAAAAGTTAAACTTTTTGCAGCCATCAAGTGGACGAAGTGTGAAGCATATAATCATTTATTTTCGACACATCATTTATCACAGCCGCTGCCACGCCCAGACATAAACGCCCACCATAACTACCTGAGCAAGCTTCGAAATTTAGTTGCTGCATTAAAACTTTGCCGACGCATTTTGATTGAAGACTTGTGCAAAAAAAAAAAGAAAATCAGTTTGTGCTCTACACTCATAGCTGTCCTCGCTGCTCTTCCCGTTACCCACTTCCGCTCTCCCAAGCTGCTCTCTTTATATTTCACTCGACGCCATTTCAGTTCCAACTCAAATGCCTCCGTTAGTTTTGCGGTGAGGTTGAGCAAGTGAGAGTGATCGACTGCCTGACTCTGGAATGCCCTGCTCATACACTCGTTAAATTCTTATATGAGGTATATATATGTACATACAAATGTAGCAACATATACAATATTTATATTTATTATATAATATATACTTGTATAACATTGGATATAAATCAATATACCCTTCTCATTTGTTATTTACAGGGTATCAGTAGCAACGTGGCCTTAGGATACATTGTTCGGTCTATTTTGACCTCAGATTTAACCAGGTGATGTGTTTTTGCAAATTGGATGAATTTAGTGAGAGTGCAGTGTCACATTGAGAACTTAAGAGAATGCATGAGAGGGAGAGCGAGAGAGGTAGAGGCCTGCAACCATTGAACTATCCTGTCACAGGTTAAGCCGATAACTCAATGCAATGTGAACAACTTTTAGGCAAATGAAAAATCTTTGGAGAACTGTCGACGGAAAAGTCAAGGATTGAAGCTCTCAATGAAATGGAATGAAAATGGAGAAGTAGCAATTTTGTCGACTGATAAGTGAAAACGTTTTCTGGACACAGCAAATAGTTTAAAGAGTAACCATGTACAGGACATTTGCTTGTATTTTGGCAATGTCTACACTGGTCCAATTCTAAATACTCAACACTAGTGCAACATGGTGTGCGTATGTGTGTGTTTGTGTAAGCTGCGTTAAATCTTATTACGCGGATCTTCCCATTGACTGAGAGCATTCACGCGAGAAGCGCACTTTTAGCATGCTCTCATTGAGGGAAAATGTAAATGTAAGCGCGCTGTTGTTGCTTTTGATCCCATTTTATGAATTGCCGCCTGCTGCTATATGACAGAAGGAGACAGAAGGAGACTGCGCTATTGAATTACGTTCCCGTTGTAAAGGGTGTTCATCCGGGATGTACATACGTGTTAAGAGAGTTTTTGCAAATCAATAATTAATTTAATAATATATAAATAATACTAATGATAAAAATACATCATGTATTGTAAGCCCCTAATTATAATGTCATTGAAAATATTATAAAATTTTATTAATAATATAATGTATTATATTTATATAGTTATATATTTACTAACACAAGCATGTGTATGTATACAAATTTGTCTGTTACTAAACAATACTCACTGCCAATATGCTCAACTTGCTTATCTGCCTGTTGTCTACATCTAACTGTGATTTGCGACAAGTCCAGCTGTTAGCAATGAAAATAGAGTCGCGCTGGTCACATACCATGTCATTCTGTTTCCCTCCCTCCCTTGCTCTATCCCACTCCCTGTCCCGCTCATACTCGCTTTGTTGTTACGCATATGGGAATTCGTACAAAATATGCCTGCCTGTGGTTTCTGCTGGTCACTGCTGCGTTGACAATGCGTTAGGATCTGTTGGTGAAGGGAAATTTCTCTCCCGCTCTCCAACTCTCTCATTCTCTCGTTCTGCTTGTCTATAGTGTTTCGGTTATAGGCGCAGCTCTACTCCCTTCTGCAATTCATTATTTTCGCTCGTATTTTGTTGGGCAATGGGATGGGAATGCAGAGGGGCAGCAGGAGGGCGATGTCTGTTGTCTGGTGGCGTCAGCTGTTGCAACATAATGGAGTCCGATGCTGCGCATATTTTGGGGCCAAGTTACTTCCCAGCCAAAGGGGAGTCGCTTGGTGCTTCGTGCTAGAGGCTTTTGGTCAATGTCACAAAGTTGCCAAAGTTTCGATTTGCATTTTTTTCATAGCATGTTTTTTGTTCCTTTTTTGTTGTTTTTCTTTTTGGCAGCTGGCTTAACGAACTGTCTAAAGTGCAAAAACAAAAGTCGAGGCGCCACAAACTTTGCCTGAGGTGCACATTGTTGAAGTTTTCGGCACACTCCCCTCAAATAACGCCCACTGCCACGCCCATCGTTACCTTAGACCATAGACAATAACTAATTTTCGCTAAAGTTTTTGGCCAAGCAGCAGCAGCACCAGAAGAGGAAGAAGCAGACGAAGTTTTGTCTTAGGGAAGTTTTTGCGGGGCATGCCTTACAGTTGGAGAGTCACTGTGTGCGTAAGTCTTCGATGAGGTAAATCGCAAAAGTTTTCCGCCTTTCGTGCATGTGTTCAACTAATTAGCTGATGTACTGGAGGAAAGGGGCGGAAGTGAAAAGTATTCTCAAAGCGCACGCAGGAAGAGAGTCCGGATTGGATTGCCTCTGGGGCAAATGCTGCATCTGCTTTAGGCGTGGGTTACTCCATTGAATCACAGATTCAATTATCATTACAGTGCATATAAAGCATTAGTCGGATGACTAAAGATAATAGAAGAGAATATATTTTTGTAGAATTTTATGTTCATGTTGGTATGTTTCTCCTCGATTACACAAAGCATTTCTGTTCCTTTCCATTTCATCATCAGACTGAGTAGTTGAGTTGAATTACCCACCCTGTTCATCTTAATCATATTTATATTCCACTTAATTAATTCAAGCTCATAAAGTACCCAATACAAAGTCTAAGGATTTATTGCTGTAAGTATGTATGTACATATATGAATTACCTAGTTCACTTAAATACTCATAAGGCACTTAGTCTTTTTGAGAGAGGGAAATATCCACAGCAAAACTCTAAGTAATTATTACTATGCCACTTAAGATCCTCAGAGTACTAAGTTAACTAAATGATATAAATTACCTTTTTCTCTTTCCACAATCCATTTCATTACCATCCACATAAACAGAAAGTATTTAATTTAGATGTGATGATCTAAAGAGTGGGGAATATTGTCATCCCACTCATAGCATTAACTGTTATACTTCTTCTGTTCCTTTCTACTACTGCAGTATTCCGCTCAATTAACACAACTCACAAAGCACTCAATGCAATTAGGAAGTGATTTAGAGAGAGGGAAATTTTCTCGGCGTACTCGTATTTATACACTCATGTGAATTACCTGGCTTGGACTTGCGTCACTCATTTCACAATTCCCACTCAATTAACTAAGCTCAGAAATATTCAACATAAGAAGAGCTTAAGATATTCTAAGGGAAATAAGCATAGTAAACTCGAAGCACTGGCTGTTATACTACCTCAAGTACTTTGCCTAATCTTACGTTAACATTCCGCTCAATTAGTCCAAACTTACAAAGTACTCAATGCAATTAGGAAGACAATAGACTCTTGGCTAATTCCCCTTGCCTTAAGCATTCTTCTTAACTTCCGTTTCTCAATATTGCGCATCCGCCACAGTGCACGCGTACTCATATTGCATGCGAAGAATCATTGAAGCTGCATTCATTTGCCATGTGAAAATGCATAAAAATGGCATAAGACTTGCACAGATTAGCGCCAATTTCCGTCTGGCAATCCTCCTCCTCCTCCTCCTCCTCCTGCTGCTGCTCCTGCTGCTCCTCCTTTTGCAGCTCTGAAATATATGTATAGATATGTACATATATATATTCCCCACTTCTTCAGTTGCAAAGTTCGTCATGCAAACATGACTTGGCAGCATCAGCATGAGCAGCAGCAGCCGTTGTCTACCTGCACTCTGTGGGCGTGGCTGTGGGCGCTGATTTGGTTTGTTGGACAGGAAATGCGCGCAGCAA